>CAVNYO010000169.1:1200000-1800000 GCA_963692855.1 Mycena citricolor | reverse complement strand
AATGTGACGCGGTTCAATGCGCGGTGCAAACCAGAGCTGCTCAACGCGACGACGTACAGTTTGGTTGCGTATCGCGAGTGCGTGATCGACCTCGCCAGCGAGCCGAAGTGCTGACATCGAGTAGAGCAGAAACGATGCTCGCGGCATGGTCTAAACTCGTCAGCGCATCCACAGCTGTCTACGACAACCTCCCGTCGGCGGCGCAGCCGGCGTACTACGAAACCGTGCACCACACGGTGCTGGCAAGCGCGAACCTCGGGACGATGATGATCAAGGCTGGCCAGAACGTGCTGCGCGCGAGCCAAGCGCGGCTGAGCACGAACCAGCTCGCGGACGAGGTCGAGACGCTGTTCGAGAATGACTTCTCTCTCGAGACGCGCTATCACGCACTGCTAGACGGCAAATGGGAGCATATGATGGATCAGACGCGTAAGCCCTCGTTCTTTGTCGTTTGCGCCAGTGCCGATGATTTGAGTCCCCCCAGATATCGGATATGCATATTGGCAGCAGCCGATGACGAACTCGATGCCGCTGATCTCGCGAGTGCAGAAGAACAAACAGGCGACACCGGGCCCCATGCGACTTTCTCCGGAAGGAACGCTGGCTGCATGGCCCGGCGATAATCAGTTCCAGTGCGCGCAAGGATACAACTGCCCACCACCGTGAGTGTCGACCGGGAGTCCCAAAGCCAAAACGCTGGGCTCACGGAATCACAGGACCATCTCTATCGACCAATTCGACCCGATTTCCGATCGGTACATCGATATCGGCGCGGGGGGACCCACACCGTTCACGTTCACCGTCGTCAGCAACGCGAGCTGGCTGACGCTGAGCCCCAACCACGGCTCGATCTCTCCGTCGTCGAATCAGGAAGTGCGGGTGTTTGCGCGTGTCGATTGGACGAAGCTGGACGAGGGTCTGAGCACGGCGGCTCTCAACTTCACCGCGTTTGGGGCAGACAAAAAGGTGCTGACCGTGAATGCGTTTGGCTCGCCGCGGGATCTGGTGCAGACGTTCATCGTCGCGAACAAGACGACGCCGAGCGCCGGTTTCCAAGGTGCGAAGAGCTGCAGCCGTGACTTGAACGCAGACGCAAACGCTCATTCGCTGCAGGGTTCGTCGAAGCAGGCGGCGCCGTGTCGTTCGAGGCGCAGCATGCGACGCGGAACAACTCCGTCGGCGGCATGGTCTGGCGCACGCTGCCCGGGCTCGGCAAGACGCTCTCGGGCGTGACGCCCTTCCCGCGACTCGGCAACAACGAGAACAACTTCACCGCCGGCGCAGGGCCGTCGCTGGAGTACGACTTTTACACGTTCAGCGGCGGCGCGAACGTGACTGTCGTCACCTACCTGTCGCCGTCGGGCAACGCACTGGGAGCGGACCGCCCGCTGGGCTTCGCGGTGCAGCTCGACGACGCGCCGGCGCAGAGCAACTACTTCTTCCCGTCGGCGGCCCCCGGGTTGGAGCCTGCGCAGTGGAACGGATTCGTCGCTGCGGAGATCATCCAGACGAGGAACGTGTTTGCTGCGCAGCCTGGTGCGCATACGCTCAAGGTGCGTGTCTGTCCGGTGGGGCGTGAGGTTCATGTGACGATACGCGCGCAGTTGTTCATGATCGAGCCGGCTGTGGTGGTCCAGAAGATCGTAGTGGATACTGGAGGGGTCAAGTCGAGTTATCTAGGCCCGCCAGAGAGTCTGGTCGTTGGATGATGTGTGTTTGATCACACCCATGTCCTCTGTTTGCACTATTCGGATAGTCATGCATCATCCATGAAACATATTCCAAAATGTTACACATTTCTCTGGCAAAGGATCTGACTTTCTGATTGTCTACTGTTAGCCGATGGAAAGTGTATGGAAGTGGTTGCACAGCCACTGGAGTGGCAGTTACTGAAATACAAGCCAAACAAGGTTGCCGGCACCTGTTGCAAACCAGGATCAAATACAAAGGGTCTGGATTGAAAGTTTCTTGGGAGTGTTTCTATGCTCTTTTTTTTTTTTTTTGGTGGTACGAGCAGACATGGGACAGAGTAACATTGGTTACCTTCCCACGCGCTATTTGTAAAGTCGAGGGGCTGAGCCTCCCGGGACGGGCGAAGGTCCTAAGGTTCACCGCCCAGGGAAATGTACAAATACACGGAGTGGTATGCAACAGTGTGGGGATGCGAGCTCTTGCCCGCCCCCAGTCCTAAGGGACCAGAGGCGGGGGCAGGGGGTCTGCCAGAGTCACGCGACCCACCAAAACCCTGGGATTCTGAAGCCATTTATCCTTGAGTGTGTCGCCGGAGGTGTCTGTAACAATTTTCCTCCAGGTGTCCTCGACCAGATGCGGTTTCAAGGCCCTGCAGCCAAATTTACTTTTTTTGATGAGCGTTCGCTCGAGTGCGAAGCGGGATTCTATGGCGCTGTTCCATCTCCCTTCTATTTCTCGATCGGATGGTTCTTCTCCATCTTTTGATATTACTCTCTCGTTACGGAGTTTCCAGATTACAAATAGGTCCGCTCAATTCTTGGTTCATGAACCGGGTTCACGAGGTTTTGATGAACCCGACAGGTCCTGACAGTTGCCATCACGCTTAACTAAAATCGGCCGAGGGCCAGCAGAGATGTCTCCGTTTGAGGACAAACATGTATGATCTTGCAGCATTGGACCAAAATGATACTCGAGAGCAAGCCTAGACGTTACTTCAATTTACCTGACTCCCTGGCTGTATGAGCTTGTATTTTTTCCCAAGTAGTGATTCATTCCAATTGTGGTAGGCAGTTGAAAGAAATCCATACATATACTGAAAATGGGCCCTCAAGTATCCTCAGTTATTCTCCCTGTCCTTTCTTGACATGATAGGAACTGCCATGGATAAAGTTGCGTCCTGCAATGTTCTGCCCTCTGCCCTAAAAGGGGTTGTCTCCGTTGGCCATCAGTCTCTTTTAGTTAAGCGTGATGGCAACTGTCAGGACCTGTCGGGTTCATCAAAACCTCGTGAACCCGGTTCATGAACCAAGAATTGAGCGGACCTAATACTGATTCAGAGATAATGATATGGTGGAGTCGGGTGAGTCCCCTGGCTGTTTTTCCATTCCTTTGTTTTATCCGGGTTAGGCCTTCACCTAGGATGCGGCCGAAGGTTGGGGTGTCCCAGGGCTGGCCCGTGGCTGACCAGAGTTTTTCGGCAAGATTCCAGACTTGGTTTTGTCCCGCGCACTGGCATTCAAGGAGGATGTGGCGAAGATCTTCTGTTGTCCCGCAAGATGTACATATCCCCCTGTCTGCGCACTCCGGTATGTGTTTCCAGAACGTGCCTATCCTGTGCGCATCATGTATTGCTTTCCAGAGGAAGTTTCTCACTTGGCATGAGAAGTCTCGTGATCGTATCGAGGTCCAGATTTGATTTGCCGTTGGCTGGGCTTGAGTGCCGCGTGGGCATTCTCTCGCTACTTCTTCTAGATTCCGTTGCGTTGCTGGCCTCACTACTGGTTTTTTCTGGGCTCGGATCATCGCGTATGCTGTCCTCTGTGTGAGGGTGGCTAGTTTCACTCCTTCCGCCAGGAGGTCTGGTCGGGTGGTTGCCAGGAGACGGGAGAGGGGTGGGGTTGCTGTTAGGTGTGCCTGTTTAGCGGCGGCTGTAGCTTTGGAGAGGAGGGTTTCCTCAGGTGAGTGCTTTTCTGGTGTCTTGAACGTGACCTTGCCTATTCGACCACGGATCTCAGCCACTAGTGGCCGAAGAACGTTTTTATTTGGTACGTCTATCCAGCCTGAGTCTTCCCATCTGCTTAGATTTTGGCTGACTCCTTGGATAGTGGTGTCGTCCTCTATTACTATCTTCACATCTGCAGTTCTCGGGATCCTCTTTAGCCCGGTGAGTACTGCTAGGGCTTCCCCTGCTGCCCTCGATGGCCCCAGCTCTTCGGGGGTCTGGAAGGTCGTGTTCCGTGTGTCATCAGGTCCGAACCACGCTGCGATGTTGTGTCCAAGTGTCGGTGCAACTTTGTGGGCTGCAATGAACATGGTTTCGTGTCTATTTGTTGGTTGCTGCCGGAGCGGGACGAGGGAGCTTGGGTGGGAGGTCGTTTTCACACATATTCTGAAACCATCTGTTTTGTTGACCGTTGGGGGGAGGTACAGCTGTTTGGTGCCGCGGCCCGCCTCTTCTTCTGTCTCGCGATCGGGCGAGCTTTCAGCCTCTTTGGGAATCCATCTTGTCCCGAGCTGGGCAATCCTCGATGGTACTGTCCTTGCGCATGCGTCGGGATTCTGGCAACCAAGGGTGTTGCGATCCCTTATACACTGGGGGCAGTCGCAGTCAGTGTTGACGGGGTCGGGTCTAGTACTAGACCTAGACCCCGGGGTCTTGGGTCGGGTCTAGGTC
Source organism: Mycena citricolor (assembly GCA_963692855.1). Lineage (NCBI taxonomy): Eukaryota > Fungi > Basidiomycota > Agaricomycetes > Agaricales > Mycenaceae > Mycena > Mycena citricolor. The sequence continues at coordinate 1,795,634 of CAVNYO010000169.1, read as the reverse complement.
GGGTCTACCCACCGACGATTTTTGGCACGGTCTACTGGGGTCTTGTCCCAATTAGGCAGCTTAGTCATAAAACACTCATTTTTGCGCACGTCCAGCAACGCGCAAGTAAAAAACCACTTATGTCGCAAGGGACACCTGGGACTCATCGTGGAGTTGAGGGCTGGTACTGGGCCGCCTTTGAAAAAGGTCCCATGTTCAAGACAAACAAGACAAAACGTGAGGCGCGCTGCCTCGGGGAGCTTAAGCTCAAGCAGGCTGTGTTACGCACGGAGCAGGAGAAAAACATTCGATTGGGCAAGCTCCTTCCCGAACAGGCTCTTGGTGTAGAAGCACTTCGGAAAGCCGGTAAGTCCTCATGTTGATCTCTCAAGCTTCCAATGTACTTACGGAACTTGTAACCGAAGCAATTGATCAAACACTGGCTTTGTGTGGCAAACCGGGCATCCTGAAGAAGCACATCGAGAGATGCGAACACGTCGAAGCACGGTGGAAACTCAAGCTGAAGAAAGAGGCCCCCGACACGGACGACATCAACTGCGATGACGACGAGGATCTGCAGCAGTCTCCGACTGCAACGGGATCTGTCAGTGTCAAGCGCCAGGGCACGTTTGCGGTAACTCAGGAGCCCGCTCTGAAGCGCTTCAAGGGTGCGCATCAATCAGAATTCGATTCCGATATGGGCAAGCTTCTCACCGTCCTGAACGCGTCATACAATTCCGCCACGCATCCGTTCTTCAAGCACTTCTTTGCGCGGTGGACACCAGGAGTGAAGGTTCCGGGGCGAGAACGTCTGAAACGATTTGTTCGAGCAGGAATCACTCGATGGGGAACACATTCAATGTCGACGCGGCGACTACTTCAATTGCAACCGGCCCTCTTCGATCTCATCAACCATCGTCTCGAAGACCTCCGTTTTGCAGGGGGATCTGATGAAAAGTCGCTCGCTGCTGCAGATGAAGTAATCAGTCTCATAGATAGCGGTCGAACAGGATTGTTCTGGAGCGGAGTTCAACGGTAGGATCGTCCAAAACAGTTGCTCCAATTGTTACTCAAGTGCTACTAGGGTTGACCGCTATCTGCACCCACTAGCCATTGCGTCCAATGTGACCCAGAGTGCGAATACGCGACTTGACCATGTTCTCGTCACCCTCGCACTTCTTGATCACCAGTACCGCGTCGATCCCACCTTTGTTTACACCAGTGACAACGAAGCGATATCGAGCAGCCTGCGTAAACGATGGACGGCACTCAAGCGGGACCAAGACCTCTACATTCTTGCTGTCTTCCTCAATCCCTTCCTTCGAGGGCACTTCTTCAGCTCCAGTGTGCATTCACTGAGCCGAGGTGGCCTCTTCGGTGTTGTTCGCCGGGTGTATATGCGTCTGTTCAAGATCGAAGAACGGAAGGATGTCCCAAGGGAACTCTTCGCAGAGTATCTTGCTTACTACGATGGCGAACAGAGGTTTTCGGCAGATTCAATGACCCTGATTGAGTTTCGAGATGCATTTGGAAACGAGGTAAGCACTTACCTCAACGAGTTCTCGTGCTCACTTGGTCATACTAGGACACGGTTGCATTCATGCACTCCGTGTGGAATGGCCTGAAGAAAACGTTGCTGGCCCACATGGCATTACAAATCTTGGCAATGATCGCCAACTCCGGTGCTAACGAACGGGCATTCAGTGTCATGGGACGTACTTACAGCGACAAAACACGGAACCTACTTGATCCAGAACGCGCACACAAAAGCCTCATTGTTCGTCGCGGAATCAATGAGGCCCACCCATCCCACCTACAACGGAAGAAGCGGCACTCCGGGTATGAGGTCCTCCGTCTCGTGGTCGAGACAAACGACACAAAGGTTCTCGACAAGCCCGATAGTGATGACGAAGAGATGGAGATAGATCGGGAGAACGACAGGGATCTCCCACGAGACAGTGTGGAGCGGCTCATGCGCACACTGCAGTGCTTGCCAGATGACGGCGATGCTCTGGACGACGAGGTTCAGGAGGATGAGATTGCAGAGGCGGCCAGAAACCCGCGCGTGACCCTCCACTTCTCGACCCCAGAGCTCATCCCCCTCGAGAAAATCTTCGACCCAGCTATGTTCAACACCGAATCTCCTTGGGGAGGTTCACTGCAGTCGTACTGTTTGGACAGTACGCAGGAATTCGAGACGGAGATGGAAGCGTTAGACAAGCAAGCGCCCGGGGATCCCTTGACCGTAGTCGTGGAGACTGATTAGTAATGAATGTCGTCAAATTTGTCCCAATTGGGAAAATAAACAAACATGTACACACGAGCTAGACCTTACTAGACCCAAGGTCTTGGTCGGGTCTACTCACTGTTGGAAGACCCAAGACCCTGGACCTTGGGTCTAGACCCCGGGTCTCGTCAACACTGGTCGCAGTGGGTACTCTTCTGGTGGGTTTCATCTTGGAGGCGTTCTGCTACTTGTATAGCGGATTTGATATCTCGCACCCCATGGTTTCGGCGCAAGCACCTGCAGCGTGCTGAGTTGTTACATTGGGCCTGAGTTGCATCTTCGCCCTTGTGGTGGAAGAGGGGCATCTCTCTGAGGAGAGTTTGTGTCGGTTGGACCGGTGCAAAGCTTAGGTTGTATTTCTTCGCGACTCGGAGCATCTCCTGTAGTTCTGCCGTTAGGTTCTTACGTTTCGGGGTCCATGTTTGTAGAAATAGGTTGTCGAAGGACTCGATATCCATCCTGGATGTTTTGGTTACTGCTTGCTCAAGTCTGCTATCTGCAAAATGTCCCCAGTCTGCTCGGGTCTTGGGGTTGAGGTCTAGGAAGGACTGAAGTTTGAGGACGGTGAGGGCATCGTTTCTCGCTTCGAGGTCCAATAGGTTTTTCCCTCCATGATTGACCGGTTGGGACAGGACCGCTCTCTGGACTGGGGAGGATTTTGCCCCGCCCCATATAAATTCTCTCTGGGCCCGGAGGAAGTGTTTTGTTATTGCTGCAGGCATACCATTTACCATAGCGAGGTATTGGGTCATTGAGCCCGTAATGATTTGATCTATATGTCTTCTAGCCTCTAACGTGGGGAATAGCTTCTCCCATCGTTCTTGGGCGGCATCGGTTTTCTCGATTGTTGGGGTCCATAGGGCAAAAGATTCTACATTGTTTCCAATGTAGCCTCCTAGGATTCTCACGGCTTCTCCATCTCTGGCTATATGTGCCTGGTCTATCTTGTCTGAGCTATCGGCAAGAGTTTGTGTCACAACGAGGTGCTCCCGAAATTCTGGGGTCCCGAGCGGGATGATTTCCGTTTTTTCCGAGTTGAACTTGGCACTCGAGGCAGCGCACCACTTGTCAAGAATATATTTTAGGTCTTTGAATTTATCTTCAGCTGAGAGGTATACTGTCGTGTCGTCAGCAAACATTTTTATTATAATACTCCTGTCTGCTCTGGGCACCTTTATGCCTATTAATTTCGAGTTCTGGATTAGATCAGCTAGGGGCTCTATTGCCAGGTTAAAAAGAAGGCAGGAGAGTGGGTCGCCTTGCCGTACTCCCCTCGTGATGCCATACGGGGAGCTCATTTCCCCGTTGATGACCACCACTGTTTCCGCTCCTGTGTAGAGGGCTTTAATAGTGGCTATAAATTTCGCTGGAATGCCTTGTTTTTCCAGGGTTCTCCATAGGTAGCGGTGATTTGTTTTGTCATAAGCTTTTTCTTGGTCAAGAGCAACTATTGCTCCATTCATCATCTGCTCCTCTGAGTACTCCACTATTTGTTGGGCCAGGAAGATTTGGTCTTGTATTTTCCTGCCCTTCATGAAGCCCGCTTGGTCACAGTTTACCAGGTCCGGCGCTACCAGGGCTAGCTTATTTGACAAGGCTTTTGTGAACAGTTTGTAGTCTGTATTTAGTACCGTGATAGGTCTGTAGTTTGCGATATCTTCCTTATCTTTCTTCTTCCAGATGGGGCACATCCAGCCCAATGAGAAATTTGATATCGCATCAACCCCTTTCTGTTCGATGTCATTAAAGATGGACGCTAGGAGTTTGGTGATGTTTACAGCTCTCTTCTGTTGATCTGGGCCTAGCGCCGCATTTTGCTTAGTCACTTCCAGGTGGATCTGGTGGAGGCGTCTCCACAGCTCATATGGGATGCCATCCATTCCGCTAGCTGTGCCTGTGGCCGCTTGTTTCAGGGCTAGTGTGACATCTTCTGATGTGAGTTGTTTTTGCAGCTCTTCGATGTTGTCTGGGTTTCCTCTTGCCTCTGTGAATTCAAGCGCTATCTCTATGTCACGGTCTTTTGTGGTGAGATCTTGTTCTGAGGGGTCTCGCTGGAGGTCTTGGTGGTAGTCCCTGGCAAGCTCTGCCATATCTCTGGAGCGTCTCGCCTCCCTGGGGGGGCAGACATCTGTACGGCATAGCCGGGTGATTGTGTCTCGGGGTGTCTTATCCTTACTGATTGCTACCGTGAATTTAGTTATGTGGTCCAGTTCTGTGAAGCATCTTGCTCTTGTCTCGGTTCTCCGTTGTTCTCTCTGTACATCTGATATTTTGTCGATCTCTCCTTGGATCGTGCAGATCCTTGCTGCTGCCTCAGCTTCTGTGTATGTCTGCAGGTCCGGCAGTTCAGCTCGATCTGGGTTGTTTGGGCTATGGGTAGCTTCAAGTATTTGGGCTCTACTTGTCTTGAGCATCTTTTTCTTCTCTCGTGAAGCACCTATTGCCTCTTTGGCTCGGGTTTGAGCATAGTTGCGGATTTTTGTCTTGAGGCTCGACCATTCGGCCTGGAGGTTTAGGGTGGGGTTGTCTGCATGCCTGTCTTCGAGACTAGCCATCTCGGACTGGACAAAGTCCATAAACTTTTTCTCTCGCAGCAGGAACAGTGGTACGGAATATCTGCCCTTGCCTATCGTGGGTGAGCCGGGCGCCGTTATGGTGACCGATACCATTCTGTGGTCGGAGAGTTTCCCGGTGCAGTCATCGATTGACCACTTCTGAGATCTCCTGAGTTGGGCATTGGAGACGTATATCCTGTCGATTCTAGAGTGGGTGTCCCTCCCACTTGTGTACGTGAAATCTTTTACATTCAGGTTTTCCCCTCGCCATCCATCAACTAGTCCGACAAGTCTTTTAAAGCGGCGGAGTGCAGCGGTGGTACGGGGTGCGTCTTCTCTACTAGGGAGTCTATCTAAGGGTTCCTCTACCATGTTCATGTCGCCTCCCATTAGGTCTGGCACGGGTAGGTCTTGGGTGAGCCAGCAGTCAGATAGGGTGTCCCAGAAGTTTTCGTTTGCCTGCATGGATTCTGCTGGTGCATAGACGCCGAGAATGGTGAGTGTTCGGTCGCTGTGCCAGGGTAGCGTGGCTAGGACTGCTCTGCCTGGGATCAGCTGTATTATTTTAACCCTTTGCGTGTTGGTGATTTCTCGGTTTAGCACGATTGCGATGCCTTTGGTGCTGGGGTCGTCTGGATCTGGTGAGTTGTGTATTGTTAGGCGTTTCCCAATATGGCTGTCCTGAATTTCTTTCGTTTGGTCTGCTGACAGATGGGTCTCTGAGACAATCAGGACTCCTATCTTCTCGTCAAACATCATGCGGTGTAGTGTGTGCCACTTGTGCGCTGGGTGGGAAATTGATGGTTTCTTGCGTCCGTTAACGTTCAGTGCCGAGACTCTTAGCTCTGAACGTGTGTTGCGTTTTATCTTTGGGTTCCCAGTTTGTTGTTTCTCGCGCTTTCTGTTCAGGAAAACTGGTGCCCCTTCTTCGTCTGGGGGTATCCGCGTTTGCACTCGGACTTGTTCTGGTCCCTGGCTGGGCCGGGGTTGTCTGATGTTTGGAGTCCTCTCTGTGGACTGGGAGCGGGTAGCTTGTGTGGCAGAGTTTACGCGCCTTGGGGTGTCAAGGCTCCTAGGGCACTGGCCATCTGCGGAGCCTCTTGCTTGTCTCGCAGCGCGTGCGCTTTCTGCTGCGCTTCCACCTCCGTGATCCCTGGGCCCTTCATCGGGGACGCAGCCGGTGGTTTGGACTGTCGCCTCTCTGGGTCCAGAGATGCTTTGATCCGTTCTACCGAATTGCTCACCGTTTATTGGGGGGGTTAGAGGTCTGTTTGCCGTTGATTTTACGGGTTCCTGGGACTCAACTAGATCTTCCAGGCCGGGCAGAGCTCACCGGCTGCCGCGGGGGGCCTGCAGGAACAAGAGAAGGCGGCTGCGACTGGCCGCATCCACTTCCTCTCGTTGATACTTGAGCCTCTCGGCACGGGTGGCCCTGACTTGGTGCGTCACCGTTTTGTGTGGTTTCCCCTCCTTTGACTTTCCCGTCCCGCAAGCGGTCGGTATATTTGGGTCTAGAGGAGGCAGACTTCGAGGGCGCTTTCCTGGTTCTTGTGCCTTTATTTGTGCTCGCCCCACACGTCCAGTCGCGGGGGATTCGCGCATCAAAAAGTCTGTCTTTGTTGGTCATTTACACATTTGGAATTCATAGCTTTGGGGTTGTGAGTGGCAGGTGGATTTGGATTTGGATTTGATGCGTAGAGGAGATGTACTAGTTGTCTAGAGCTTGGATACTTGTACGAAAGTTGTGCGTATACTAGAACTCGTAGTGGTCTCGGAGATCGCGGTCGCGGCGATTCTGTTTCCCACCTCTACCTCGGCTGTCACGGCCACGCCCTCGGTTGTTTGGTCTCCCTCCTCGGCCTCTGGCCCTGTCCGCAGTGTCGCGGCGGCTGTGGAGGTGCGGCGGGAGGTTGTCGTTGTGGTGGTTTCTGCCGCTTGTTTGGCCTGTGGCGTCGTTCCCGTTTCGGCGCCCGTAGAGGTCGTTTCTCATCCGGGAGGTTGCTTTCCACGAGTAGTCAATGAAAGCTGCGATGGTCTTACTTGTCGGTCCCGGCCAGCCCGCGTTGTTTGGGAGTTGGCAGAGTCCAGTCGGGTGGTCGGTGCCGTAGCAGATTTGGCAGTTCCAGCCGGTTTCCGCTATGTAGATTTGCCCATCAATCTCGTGATTGAAAATGAGCTGCCGGCTGGGGTTAGCCTGTAGTCGTGGTAGTTTGGGTGCTGTCCTTACTTGTTTGACCTTTCCATGGACATGCTTCCATCCCTCGTAGCTCTGGGTCGTCGGCGTACAGTAGATATTCCAGTAGACCCGGTCCAGGCCTCCCTTGTCGCGGACGGTGATGTGTTGGGCGCAGAGCGATGCCTTGACTTCTTCAAGGATCTCGTCGATAGGTACTTCCATGTTGTAGGCTTCGCGGTTCTTGTCGACGCAGATCTTGACCTCCGGATGGTCGAAGAGAGCTCGGCGCAGAAAGGTGAGGAGAGCCGCCTCCCCTTCGCCCGTTGGTGGGAAGGAGTCCAGGTTCGTCATTGCCCCGAGGTATCCCGATATGGGGGGGTTGAAGTCGTAGGTGAAAAGGGTGATGTGCTCGTTCGCGAGGATAGCGTCGTCTACCACTTCGTATGCGACCTCGCCTGGGATGTTGGCCACGAGCCAGGCGGTGGGTTCGGCGTGGGTGCGGTTGCAGTTGGGGTCGGCTATGATGATGGAGTCGGGCGCGACGTTGCAGCAGCCCGCCAGAAGCTCTCGCATGAGTTTCTTCGTCCGGAGTCTGTCGCCGTTACCTCCCGATACTCGGACGTAGAATTTGTATCTGTCCCCTACATCGATCCCTGAGAAGTTCTGTTTGCGTTCCTCGCTCAGGTGTGCGGTGAGTGACTCGATGTTGAGCCCGGCGAGGACTCCTTGGCCCCCAGGTGTTGTGAAGAAGACACCACGGGGGGGCTCACTGTCGGCGGTGGTGTAGTGGGGTTTCTCTGGCTCGGTCTCAGCTGGCTGCGGTTCGGTGGATGGGTCACGTGAGACGGAGAAATCAGATGTGGTTCCCGAGGGGCGTGGTGTGTAGTCTCCGGCAGAGTTGGACCGTGCTCGTTTGGGACTGGGAGATTCGCCGGCGGCGTTTTCTCCTTCCGTGCGGGATGGGGCAGTCATGAGGCTGGCCAGGGGGACGGGCTCTACTCTGGCGGGGAGGGGGAGTTCGTTATCGCTGGCCGGGGGGGTTTCGGCTCTTGTTGCGGCTGTCTCGTCTGTCAGTAGGCGGCTGTGAGGTTTGGTCTGGGGCGTACCGGGGCTAGTTTTCCCTTTGCTCTTCTTCTTCTGCACCACTGGTGTCCAGTTTCCCTCGGCGTCGTTCATGGGGTCTCTGCCCGGGGAAGGGAGGGGGGGGAAGTCTTCTCTCTCTAGATCGCGACCGTGCTGGGTAGGTGACGTGTCGGTTGGGGTTGGCTGGGGCAGGGGGCCAGCTGCGGGTGGGCGTTCGGCAGCTACGTCGGGGCCCACGGTGGCTGGGGTTTGAGGCTCGTTTGCGGGGAGTTCGGCGGGGGTGGTGGCTGGAGTCTCGGCAACAGCAGGGGCCGGGTCGGCGTGCTCGGCGTGGGTAGTGCTGGCGTTTGGCGGATCGGGTACTCCTGCGTGGTTCGCCTCCTTGGGTTCTTCGATCTCCGCAATGGGGGCGTGGATCGAGTCGCGGACTGTTTCTATGCGGCGTGCCGAGCATCGTGTGGTGGGTGGGGTAAGGGAGCGCTCCTTTCCGGTACGGGATGAGGCGCTCGAGCGGCGAGTGGTAGTCATTGTTGGTTTGTGCAACGGGTGTGGGCTCGGGGTGGGGCTTGGGAGATTTGTGGGGGGGAGCCATGCTTTTTCGCGAGCTTATAGCGCGCTTCGTCCTTTGCGGCTCGTTCTTTGTTTCTTTCATGGCGGCGCCAATTCCTCTTTGTTGTGTGGAGGTTCCATTGTCGTTTCATATCCGGAGGGATCTTGTGCCCACGAGTTTTGTTCTCGTCGCCTCGTGGCCCCGTTATGTTTGTGGTGTGGGTAATGTTGGGTGACGTGGCAGCATCACGCAGGTGGAGGGCTGTGCTGATGGTGCCTTTCGTTGCTCGGTGGCAGGCAGAGGTGGAAGGGCATGGGCGGGTTCTACGTGTTATACGGGGCCGTTGGGCTCATTTTCGTAGCGTGTATAGGGTACACAGGGAGGAGTATGGGTATCTAAATGTTCGTTTCTAGGGCGGACCTCAGGTCTTACGCCCTGTAGCGACGTTCCCCGTCCTACTCTCGTAGGTGGCGTGACCATTACATGATGGTTCAGGACAAGGGGCCTCCTTCTATGCTCTTTTCAATGCAGAAGAAACCCAAGCAATGATGGTATCAGATCACATGCACCTGATCATGTGATCTGACACTGCCACTTCTGATACATATATAAGACTGCCCTTATCAATCTTTCCTGATCCTCTTCTTGCTCTTATCCACAACAGTCTCTTCTAGTTGTCTGTCTTTGTCACAGCCTCTTCTGGTCAGCTGGCCTACTGGTGGCTATCTGCTTCACTTATCTTATCCTCCTGTCATCTGACTGTATAGTTGTTTCTTGTGACCTGACTTTGCTATGTGAGTGATGCCATCAACTATACAGTTGATCAGTTGATTAACTGATCATCAGCTTGTCTTTGATATTCTCAGCTACTATCAACATGAACCCCAGAGAATAGGTGTGTGATATGTCACACATTATCCTATATACTTTTCTGACTCAATTTTTTTTGCCCTTTTTTTTTGGTAGTGCTCTCTGTTTTGTCTCTGGCCTGCTTGTTCCTCTGCTCTTCCTTGTTCTGTCTCTCTGCCTTTTTTCTTTTGCTGCTTTCTTATTGCTCTCTTGTTTCACTAACACTGGATTTTCACCAGACTATGTTGTCAACTCTCATAGCTCAGGGCCTTCTTATTTTTCTGTTTTTCCCACTTGCTCTTGATCTTGGCAGTCTCTGAATTCTCACACCATCACAGCTACAGCTGTCATCTTGGTGAGGCAACATCATTGACATTGATCCATCATAACCAAATACTCCAATCAATTTATCAATGCATCTGTGACATCTTGCTATATTTGATGGATTGATTGAAGTGTTTGGTTCTGATGGATGTCTTTGGCTCTGATAATGTTCACTTACCAAAGATGATAGCTGTGGCTGTGAGGGTGTGAGAATTCAGAGACTGCTGAGATCAAGAGCAAGTGAGCGAACAAGAAAAGAAAGTCCTGCTAAGCCTGCTAGACTTACACATTATGTCACATTACAGTCATTTACTAGTCCTTGATACAGTTAAACTGTTTTTATGTAGCTTTTACCACTGAGTGCAGATCATCTCTAATTCTTTCTCATATTCTTAGTTATATTGAAAGTACATGCCCAGGAAGTTTTAGCTTTTGTTCTGTAACAAGAGTCTATGGAACCATGGACTTGTTTGCTGTAAGTCCTTGAGACAATTGTCCAAGGAAACTGATTGGTTGGGTGGCAGCATTATTACAGAATGGACAGAAGCAATGGGATTGGGGTGGGCAAGTTCAGAGACTGTGTAAGGGCAACCTCGAGGCCCAATCTCAGAGTCCTGACAAGGGAGAGTCCAAAGCATTGGATAAGGGGATCAACTAATACAGGAGACTTGGCAAACCTGACAAGAGAGAGTCCAAAGAGAAACCGAGTTGGGGACTCTCCTTGTTAGGGCCCACTATATATAGCCTAAAGAACAATGAATGACCAAGCACAATGGGAAGCACCAGACAATGGGGCCAGGGAACAATGAGGGGCCGAATTGGGAAGAACAATGGGAGCCTGACCATTGAAACAATAAGGGCCCAGGCCTGAGGGTCATGTGGACATGCTTGGCAGGGGAGTCCGGACTGAAGCATGTGACATTTGACAGATGGCACATGCACAGTCACATGCAAGATCCCATGATGATCAGACAAAAGTGGGGATTTCCCTGACACCACATATGAATTGCATTATACCCGTTGCTGACCAGCAGGGGTCTGATTTGATCCATGGAGATAATTTTCCATGGCATGTTGATAGGCTGGCTACCAGGCATGCTCTGCACCAACTCTATAAGGGCGTATTTTTGCGCTTTTACAGAGTTTACTCTTGAACCATTTGGTGTATCATGTCGCAGGTGCCAGTATTGTGCTCAGTAGGACTCAAGGGTTTGCTGCCCAGTCGACGACCATGGATAGTGTTGACAATGGCAAGGCAGTCAGACTACTACTATGGAATTGGTCTTATAAGTCTATACCAGACTCAGGGCTAGTAGCAATGGACACTCATATTGCGCAATTCCTCAAAAAGGGATATTCTTGTCGCGGCAACTCCTTGAAAGGGTCATTCTCTGCAGATGGGAGCTTATGCTGGAGGGCTTAGCAATGCATGATGTGCTCAATATAACAACTACCACTAGACAGGACTTGGCGTTACAAGATTGAACCAATCTTGTTGCACCAACTCCCAGCTTTTTCTACTACAACCCATGACCAGCGTTCCATGCGGTACATAGTCTTATGATTCATTAGTCGTAGATATGACTCAGACTGGATTTGGGTATAAATACTGTAGCTACTTGGTTGTATTCTCCAGTCTTCGAATTCACTTCTCTTTTCGACTTTGGTTTTGGGTTGATTGTCACACACTTGCCAAGACATACTAACTGGCCAATCCAACACTTTGTATTCCAAAAGTATGATGTGGTGGGTTGCTATGCATCAAAACCACTATATAGGCAATAGGGTGGGGTCCTGATCAGTCAAGACCTGTCTGATCATTCAACTTTCAATTACCATAAAAAGCAACTTGTCATAGCTCGGCCACTTCTTCATCTTATCATCGACGATCTTATCTTGGCACGACTTATCTTATCACGGATCACGGCATCGGATGGTCCGGACTAGGGGTTCCAGGGATTATCTTCATCGATTCGAGGCTGCGCGACATATGCTCCGGAAGGTTCTAGTACAACCCATGACCAGCGTTCCATGCGGTACATAGTCTTATGACTCATTAGTTGTAGATATGACTCAGACTGGATTTGGGTATAAATACTGTAGCTACCTGGTTGTATTCTCCAGTCTTCGAATTCACTTCTCTTTTCGACTTGTTTCTGGGTTGATTGTCACATAATTCGAAGACTCCCCTCATACCCTCCTACCTCATACCTCTTACCCTGCATCTTGCACCGCTACGCCCGCTATATCCTCTTAACCCTTATCACCCCACTCACCCTTTTACCGAATCATCTAGTCGTCCTCCACTATCGCAGTGAAGGGTTCATATCAAGCAAACAGCACCAGGCCACGGGTAACGTTGAGCCCGACCCAAGCCTTACGGTAGCTACAAGGAGTGCTGCGGAGACCTTCGGGAAAACGCACCTCGGGATCATCGGGCACGTGAAGAGCTAGGCCCGGGATCCTTTTGCTAGCAAAAGAACCCTCCCTCGAGTGCTTGTACAGCACACGATTCCACCATTTCGTACCGATTCCCATCGTCGTCTGGGAGTCCATCCCCTCCCCCCATCGTACCATCGTCGCCCGATCTGGCGCATCAAAACCAACCCGGGCCCTCCGACCCCTACCTCGCCCTCCCACCGCCTGAAGACGAGATCCCCGACCTCGACGAACTGCCCTCCGAACAACCACCCTCGCCTCCACCTCACACGCCTGCCCCTACCATGTCAGGGCATCACCGCATCACCCTCGCCGCCAACCCCCCCTACTTCGATGGCGACAAGTCCAAATACCTGGGCTTTGTGGACGCGTGCACCACTTACATCGGTGCCTATCGATCGGAGTTCTCACAAGATGAGACCAAAATCCTCTTTGTCCTCTCCTACCTCCGTAACGAGAACGGCACGAGCTGCGCTGCCTCGAGATGGGCGATGAACTGGAAGCAGCACAACTTCGATGGCTTCCAGGGACTGAAGGCAGGAGTCACATCAAAGAACTTCCTGGAGGAGTTTCAGAGGGCGTTCGGGGACTCCAATGCGGAACAAGTCGCCGCTGCTCGGCTTATGGCCCTGCGTCAAAACAAACGGTCCTTCGCGGACTACATCTCCGACTTTGAGATGTTGGCCGCGGATGCAGGCTACAATGTGGTTGACACCACCGACGACAAAGGCGAATACAAGAAGGGGGACCAGGATAATATCCTCATCGAGTTCCTGGAGCGCGGACTCAGCAGCGAGATCGCCAGCCGTCTCTACAACACCGGTGTCCCTCTGCCCAAGGCCTATGGAGCGTTCAAAGCCTGGTGCATCAACATCGAAGCCAATGCTCTGCGTGACCAGCTGCGCAAAGCGTCGTATGGACACCCCACACAACGACCACCTCCCCAGTTCCGTCCCCAAACGGCACCAGTGGCGCCCACACCCGCTCCGGCCCGACCCGCTGCCAACGAACCGGTTCCGATGGAAATCGATCGTACCCATGCCCGCGGCCGCAATATCATCTGCTACAACTGTCAGCAGCCCGGGCACATTGCGCGGAACTGCCCGGAGCCCAAGAAGAAGCGCACGTTCTTCAATCGGGCCACAATGCTGGAAGAAATCGAGAACGGGGACAAGGACAACGAGTTCCTGAAGGAGATTGCCGAGAAGCTGCGCGAGAAGGGTTTTTGAAGCGCTCCACTCCTCTAGCCAAGGAGGTGGAGCGTCCGGACTATGGACGATTTTCTGTACTTGTTTCGATTAAAGATACGGACAATATTTCATCTACATACACGATCTCAGACTCACTACGTACAAATATTCACGATTTTCTTATTGCCGAGATGGAAAAAGAACGCCAGGAAAAGATAGCTCTAAATAGAAAATACTTACAAGATAAAAAAGATCAGAAAGCTGCAGATAAATTATTTTTGGACTCCTACGTATTTATGGCTCGTGGAGAAGGAACCACGTCAACAAAGACCGAAAAGGGGAGCATCGCTCCGAAGGCTCGATCCTTGGAAAAGGAGGAAGCGCCCAAGGAATCTGCCAAAATCGAGGTTCCAGAAGCACCCAAACGCACCAGGGTGCCAGATGCCATCCAGAGGAAATTGGCGGCCGAGAAACAGAAGGGCCCCCAGCCCAGCAGATTGGCGCAGGAATTGCGCAGTTACCAAGCCGAAAGAAAGAGGCATTCGATGGACGTATATGTCCAGATCACGGGCCTGGACTCAGGGAAAACGCGTGGAGTCAAGGCGCTGCTCGATAGTGGCTGCAGTACCTGCTGCATCGACACCGACTACGCACGGGCAGAAAAGCTGGATATCCAAGAGCTTCCGCAACCCATTGTGGCTCGTAACGCCGACAACACCGAGAACATCAGCGGTCGGATCACGCACTACGTCGACTTGAGAATGAGAATCGGTCCTCATGTGGAGACACGCACGTTCCTTCTGACGTGTCTGGGAAAAGCCCGGATCTTCATCGGCCTGGATTGGCTGACGGAACACAACCCCGAGGTGGATTGGCAGGAGCAGACAATGAGATTCAGCCGATGCCCAGAGCAATGTCAAATGAGGGGTCACGAGGAGCACCAAGCGATGATCGACATGGATGCAATTGACCTGGACGCGGGTGCACCGGATCTGGAAGAGGGAGAATCATCTTGTTGATCGACTTTGGAAAGGAGGTAGACCTACGGCTGAAGGAAACGCCGGCGCAGAAATTCGCAGAAGAAGCGGAAAAGGAGAAGGAGAGAATGACCGAGGGAAAGATTCCAGATCAATACCGAGAATTCGTCAAAGTATTCGCCAAGGAATCATTCGACTCGCTACCGGACCGACGGGCATGGGATCATGCGATCGAGCTCAAACCAGGCTCCAAAGCAGTGGACTGCAAGGTGTACCCCTTATCGAGAAACGAGCAGGTCAAACTCGACGAGTTCTTACAAGAGAACCTAGCCAGCGGACGGATCAGGCCATCAAAATCACCCATGGCATCGGCATTCTTCTTTGTCAAGAAGAAGGATGGCTCGCTACGGCCTGTTCAAGATTACCGGAAGCTGAATGAGATGACGATCCGAAATCGGTACCCGCTACCGCTAATTTCCGAACTGGTCCACAACCTGTGCGGCGCCAAGTTCTTCACCAAGCTAGACATCCGGTGGGGATATAACAATGTACGGATCAAAGAGGGCGACGAATGGAAGGCTGCATTCCGCACGAACCGAGGGCTGTACGAGCCCTTAGTTATGTTCTTTGGTCTCACGAATTCTCCGGCAACGTTCCAAAACATGATGAACGACATACTCCGGGAACTGATCAACGAGGGACATGTGGTAGTTTATCTGGACGACATACTAATCTTCACAGAAAATCTGGATGAACATCGACGAATCACCAAACGGGTACTTGAGTTGCTCCAAAAGCACAAATTATACCTGAAGCCGGAAAAGTGCGAGTTCGAACGCACGGAAATCGAATACCTGGGTGTAATCATTGGACACAACTTGATGCGGATGGACCCTGTCAAGATCAAGGGCGTGATGGAATGGCCGGAACCAAAGAGCGTCAAACAAGTCCAAGCCTTCCTCGGATTCACAAACTTCTATCGACGTTTTGTTCGGGGGTATGCGGAGGTCGCCAAGCCGTTGACGCGGCTGACAGGGAAGGCAGGATGGTCATGGGGTCCGGATGAACATGCGGCGTTTGATGGGTTAAAGAAGAGAATCGCGGAGGATGCCGTCTTAGCACTGCCAAATGACACCGGCCAATATCGTCTGGAAGCCGATGCTTCGGAAGGGGCAACAGGATCTGTTTTGAGCCAAAACCAAGACGGCATTTGGCGCCCAATTGCATTTATTTCGCATGCATTAACGGAAACCGAGCGAAATTACGAGATCTACGACAAGGAAATGCTTGCAATCATGTTATCGCTCGACGAATGGAGGCAGCTACTCTTGGGGGCCACAGAAACGTTTGAGATTTTCACTGATCATCAGAACCTCGAATACTTCCGGAAGCCACAAAAGCTCAACCGACGACAAGCACGATGGATCACAGAATTAGCAGAATTCGATTTCACCTTACGACACCGGCCCGGCGCACTCAACCGCAAGGCGGATCTCTTATCTCGACGAGCGGATCACGATCAGGGCAAGAACGACAACAAGGATATCACTCTGCTGAAACCCGAATTCTTCCGGTCACAAGAAGTCACATTCGAGGGGCAAGATCAGCAGCTAATCGATGAGATCAAGGCTACTCGATCAATTGATGGAAGCGTCAAAGCGGCCTTGGAGAAGTCACTCGTCGGATGGAAAAAGGAAGATGGGCTCATCACGTATCATGGGAAGCTCTACGTGCCGAGGAATGAGGAGCTACGAGACAAGATCATCGGACTACACCACGACACACCTTTGGTCGGACACGCTGGGATCAACCGAACGCAGGAGATGGTGGAAAGGAACTACTGGTGGCCAAGGATGGGAAACCAAATTCGGAAATACATCCAGACGTGCGAGGCGTGCCAGCGGACCAAGACCAGAAGAGCCAGGACAGGGAGTTTGCACCCGCATGCAGTTCCAAACGCGCCGTGGGAAATCATCTCCATGGATCAGATCGGACCCCTGCCGGTCAGTAACGGGTATGACGCAATTCATGTGTGGTGTGACACCTTCACCAAAATGATCCATGTCGAACCAATTAGTACTGACATCAGCAGCGAAGGAGTAGCACGGTTAACCAGGGACCGAATCTTCCGCTATCACGGGGTCCCCCGCAAAATCATCACCGACAGGGACTCTCGATACATCAAGGGCTTTATGAAGGAAACGAATCGGATGTTGGGCGTGGAAATGAATCCGGGGACCGCATATCACCCCATCACAGATGGGCAGACGGAGCGTATGAATCAGGAGATCGAACACTATCTCCGCATTTACGTCAACTACCATCAGACGGACTGGTCGGAGTGGCTGGGAATGGCGGAGTTCGCATACAACGACAAAATGAACACGTCTACCAAAATGTCGCCGTTCTATGCTAATCACGGATACCACCCATGGAAGGGAGTGGAGCAGCGGATGGAATCAAGGAACGAGTCGGCGGAGGAATTTGTAAAAAGAATCAGAGAAATACAAGACGAAGCAAAAGCAGCATTGGAAAAAGCAAAAGAAAAAATGAAAAAATACTACGATAAACAAAGAAAAGAAGTTCCGGAGTTGAAGGTGGGGATGAAGGTGTACATAGAGGGGGACAATATCGAGACGGACAGACCTTCGAAGAAGATGAGCGACAAGAGATTGGGGCCATACGAGATACTGGAGAAGGTTGGAGCGGCTGCATGGAAGCTGAATTTGCCGGACACGGACCGAAGACACCCGGTGTTCAACGAGTCACTGTTGACACCCTATCACGAACCACCCCCCCATCGCCGAGAGAAGAGACCCGTGGCCAAGATGATCGGAGGAGCAGAGGAGTGGGAAGTCGAAGAAATCGTGAAAGAGCGAAAAGTCGGCCGAGGAAAACAGTACTTGGTCAAATGGAAGGGATGGCCGCACAGCGAGAACACCTGGGAACCATCACGTCACCTTACCCACGCGAAGAACGTCCTGAGAGACTGGCAGAGGAAACAATCAAATCCAGACACACGCATTCGCCTCCTGCCAACGCTCGAAGCTGGACACTGGGACTATCTCATTCATCGCTACAAGCCCAGGGACGAGCGCCTTCCATATCCCCAACGACAGCTCTTCGACCCTTACGAGAACGTCTTCTTACCCATTGGCCTAGTCGATGAGGACATCGACCCTAGAGAGGGGGTAATGTCATAGCTCGGCCACTTCTTCATCTTATCATCGACGATCTTATCTTGGCACGACTTATCTTATCACGGATCACGGCATCGGATGGTCCGGACTAGGGGTTCCAGGGATTATCTTCATCGATTCGAGGCTGCGCGACATATGCTCCGGAAGGTTCTAGTACAACCCATGACCAGCGTTCCATGCGGTACATAGTCTTATGACTCATTAGTTGTAGATATGACTCAGACTGGATTTGGGTATAAATACTGTAGCTACCTGGTTGTATTCTCCAGTCTTCGAATTCACTTCTCTTTTCGACTTGTTTCTGGGTTGATTGTCACACAACTGATCCCAGATAGCATAGCTACTATGCAGCTGTACAGGACTTTGCTAAGCACTAGCGTACAGAATTAGAGATGATCTGCACTCAGTGGTAAAAGCTACATAAAAACAGTTTAACTGTATCAAGGACTAGTAAATGACTGTAATGTGACATAATGTGTAAGTCTAGCAGGCTTAGCAGGACTTTCTTTTCTTGTTCGCTCACTTGCTCTTGATCTCAGCAGTCTCTGAATTCTCACACCCTCACAGCCACAGCTATCATCTTTGGTAAGTGAACATTATCAGAGCCAAAGACATCCATCAGAACCAAACACTTCAATCAATCCATCAAATATAGCAAGATGTCACAGATGCATTGATAAATTGATTGGAGTATTTGGTTATGATGGATCAATGTCAATGATGTTGCCTCACCAAGATGACAGCTGTAGCTGTGATGGTGTGAGAATTCAGAGACTGCTAAGATCAAGAGCAAGTGGGAAAAATAAGAAGGCCCTGAGCTATCAGAGTTGACAACATAGTCTGGTAAAAATCCAGTGTTAGTGAAACAAGAGAGCAATAAGAAAGCAGCAAAAGAAAAAAGGCAGAGAGACAGAACAAGGAAGAGCAGAGGAACAAGCAGGCCAGAGACAAAACAGAGAGCACTACCAAAAAAAAAGGGCAAAAAAATTGAGTCAGAAAAGTATATAGGATAATGTGTGACATATCACACACCTATTCTCTGGGGTTTATGCTCATAGTAGCTGAGAATATCAAAGACAAGCTGATGATCAGTTAATCAACTGATCAACTGTATAGTTGATGGCATCACTCACATAGCAAAGTCAGGTCACAAGAAACAACTATACAGTCAGATGACAGGAGGATAAGATAAGTGAAGCAGATAGCCACCAGTAGGCCAGCTGACCAGAAGAGGCTGTGACAAAGACAGACAACTAGAAGAGACTGTTGTGGATAAGAGCAAGAAGAGGATCAGGAAAGATTGATAAGGGCAGTCTTATATATGTATCAGAAGTGGCAGTGTCAGATCACATGATCAGGTGCATATGATCTGATACCATCATTGCTCGGGTCTCTTCTGCATTGAAAAGAGCATAGAAACACTCCCAAGAAACTTTCAATCCAGAGCCTTTGTTTCTGATCCTGGTTTGCAACAGGTGCCGGCAACCTTGTTTGGCTTATATTTCAGTAGCTGCCACTCCAGTGGCTGTGCAACCACTTCCATACACTTTCCGTCGGCTAACAGTAGACAATCAGAAAGAGAAATCCTTTGCCGGAGAAATGTGTAACATCTTGGAATATGTTTCATGGATGATACGTGACTATCCGAATAGTGCAAACAGAGGACATGGGTGTGATCAAACGCACATCATCCAACGACCAGACTCTCTGGCGGGCCTAGATAACTCGACTTGACCCCTCCAGTATCCACTACGATCTTCTGGACCACCACAGCCGGCTCGATCATGAACAACTGCGCGCGTATCGTCACATGAACCTCACGCCCCACCGGACAGACACGCACCTTGAGCGTATGCGCACCAGGCTGCGCAGCAAACACGTTCCTCGTCTGGATGATCTCCGCAGCGACGAATCCGTTCCACTGCGCAGGCTCCAACCCGGGGGCCGCCGACGGGAAGAAGTAGTTGCTCTGCGCCGGCGCGTCGTCGAGCTGCACCGCGAAGCCCAGCGGGCGGTCCGCTCCCAGTGCGTTGCCCGACGGCGACAGGTAGGTGACGACAGTCACGTTCGCGCCGCCGCTGAACGTGTAAAAGTCGTACTCCAGCGACGGCCCTGCGCCGGCGGTGAAGTTGTTCTCGTTGTTGCCGAGTCGCGGGAAGGGCGTCACGCCCGAGAGCGTCTTGCCGAGCCCGGGCAGCGTGCGCCAGACCATGCCGCCGACGGAGTTGTTCCGCGTCGCATGCTGCGCCTCGAACGACACGGCGCCGCCTGCTTCGACGAACCCTGCAGCGAATGAGCGTTTGCGCCTGCGTTTCAAGTCACGGCTGCAGCTCTTCGCACCTTTGAAACCGGCGCTCGGCGTCGTCTTGTTCGCGACGATGAACGTCTGCACCAGATCCCGCGGCGAGCCAAACGCATTCACGGTCAGCACCTTTTTGTCTGCCCCAAACGCGGTGAAGTTGAGAGCCGCCGTGCTCAGACCCTCGTCCAGCTTCGTCCAATCGACACGCGCAAACACCCGCACTTCCTGATTCGACGACGGAGAGATCGAGCCGTGGTTGGGGCTCAGCGTCAGCCAGCTCGCGTTGCTGACGACGGTGAACGTGAACGGTGTGGGTCCCCCTGCGCCGATATCGATGTACCGATCGGAAATCGGGTCGAATTGGTCGATGGAGATGGTTCTGTGATACCGTCAGCCAACGTTTTGGCTTTGGGACTCCCGGTCGACACTCACGGTGGTGGGCAGTTGTATCCTTGCGCGCACTG
Source organism: Mycena citricolor (assembly GCA_963692855.1). Taxonomy (NCBI): domain Eukaryota; kingdom Fungi; phylum Basidiomycota; class Agaricomycetes; order Agaricales; family Mycenaceae; genus Mycena; species Mycena citricolor. The sequence continues at coordinate 1,775,259 of CAVNYO010000169.1, read as the reverse complement.
GAACTGATTATCGCCGGGCCATGCAGCCAGCGTTCCTTCCGGAGAAACTCGCATGGGGCCCGGTGTCGCCTGTTTGTTCTTCTGCACTCGCGAGATCAGCGGCATCGAGTTCGTCATCGGCTGCTGCCAATATGCATATCCGATATCTGGGGGGATTCAAATCATCGGCACTGGCGCAAACGACAAAGAACGAGGGCTTACGCGTCTGATCCATCATATGCTCCCATTTGCCGTCTAGCAGCGCGTGATAGCGCGTCTCGAGAGAGAAGTCATTCTCGAACAGCGTCTCGACCTCGTCCGCGAGCTGATTCGTGCTCAGCCGCGCTTGGCTCGCGCGCAGCACGTTCTGGCCAGCCTTGATCATCATCGTCCCGAGGTTCGCGCTTGCCAGCACCGTGTGGTGCACGGTTTCGTAGTACGCCGGCTGCGCCGCCGACGGGAGGTTGTCGTAGACAGCTGTGGATGCGCTGACGAGTTTAGACCATGCCGCGAGCATCGTTTCTGCTCTGCTCGTTGTCAGCACTTCGGCTCGCTGGCGAGGTCGATCACGCACTCGCGATACGCAACCAAACTGTACGTCGTCGCGTTAAGCAGCTCTGGTTTGCACCGCGCATTGAACCGCGTCACGTTCGCCACGATCCCCGCTACTGCGTCCGCGTCCTGTTCGGACAGATCGAATTCGCGCTGTGCCCAGCCAACCACGAAGTCGTTGAGGTTGTCGGGGTTCCAGAGGCTGGCGTCCCAGCCATATGCGAGGAAGAACTCCGTTTCTCGTTCGTAGGGCTTGAGGTCGCCCACGTTGAGGACCCAGATTTGGGTCGCCTGGCGGTCGATGGCGATGGACATTTGTTCGTAGATCTTGGAGATCTGGGAGCTCTGCAAAGAAAAGTGAGCAATGAGACGGGATGCAGGAGGCAGATCATCAGACTCGCCGCTATCCATTTGTAGTCGCGTGGGTCTCCGACCTGGTGGTATGAGAGGGGTTTGCAGCAGCAATGCTCTCACTTACAAAGTCAACCTGCAAGGATGTCAGACAAACAGCAGTACGACGCATTGAGATACTCACATGATAATAGACACCGGCACCTCCAGTTCTGTTCCGCTCGGAGGGGAGCGGGAATCGCCGCACATTACCCCAGCTGCAGAATTCAGTGATAGAGTACGAGAACGAACAGAGACACCCACTTATCGTCCGTCCACAGAATAGTGATGTAGTCCGGTACTTGCAATCCCTGTTCAAAGTAGCCTTCGACCTCGCTGTCTTTACAAGATCGTCAACTCCCGAAAACACTGCCTCGATGCCGAACTTACACATAGCCCACACCTGCGGGATGCTCTCAATCGTGTCATTCAGGGTGTCAGTCAGGATCTGCTTCTGGTCGGCATATATCTTCTCTAGAAGCTCCACAGGCCCAGAGCCAACGATAGGCTCTGTTGTTCGGTGAGTTGAAGGTCAAGGTAAGTCGATGCAGATACAAACCATCCCCGTCGCCCCTCATTCCGACTGTCCATATGTTCTCGAACGGGGCAGCGCGTTTAGCGCCAAGGACCCAAAAGTCGTGGATGGCAGGCGCATTAACACTAATTGTACATCCGATTCAATATGCATCGAAACACATGAGTGCAACTCACTTGTAGTCCCACGGACCATTCTCAAACAGCCCCCATTCGACGGGAATCGAGCGCATCATCGGCTCCTCGTGGCTTGTGCCCATCACAATCCCATAATAGTCCGCCGTGAACTGGTTGAGAGGGTCGTCGACGCCGAACGCGCTGCTCCATTGAGCTGTAGGACAAATTGTTCAGCTACAGCTGATCGTAGACGGGGAAGGCGGGGTGCCCTACCAGGCCAGATGTGGTTCGCCTTCAACCGCAGTAGCAGCTCAAAGCTGAAACAGAGATTGAGTCATTGCTATGCTGCGAGGACAGTTTCTCCTTTAAGACAGACTTACAGCTGGCCGTAAAAGAACCGATTGAACGGCGAGTTGGTCAGTGCAGCCCCGGTCCCATTAGCGGTGAACTTGGCTGCCGCCCAGTTCTGCAGGACCGGCTGTTCATCGTTCAAGAATATGGCTCGATACTTGATGGTCGGCGATCCATGGAAGCAGCCACTTGGCTCGACAAACAGCGAGGCGTGCCGCGTCGTGGGGACGTCGGCCCACCAGTACCATGGCGAGACACCTGTGGGTTTGAGCCGCAATTCCTCACATCGGTAAATCTGTCACAAACAACGCACCGATTTGCTCCGAGTGGTCGTATAAAGCGAAGATCGTGCCTCGCTTGTCGGCTCCGATGATAACGTAGGCCGGGCCCACCCCGGGAACCGTAACCACCTGCGACAGGAACGCCTCCCACTGGTTTTCGATCTTCGACACGTCGATCTTGGTTGTGTTCACGATTTGGTCGATTAGTGAAGATTTACCCAATGTGCCGATTATGATGGGCAGATGTGAAATGTGTGTAGCGGTTCCGTTGGAGACTGCAGGTCTGACACCAGTGACGCGCTGGACATCGTCCGCAAAGTCCTGCGCAGCACGTTGGACGCCAGGCCACTCGTCCGCGGAGAGCATCAGAGGCGCGGCCTTCCCGTTGCTCACGACACTGAATGCAGTTTTCGACGGCTGGAAGGCGACGCATGTGCGCTGCCCGATGGCATGGACGGTGGAAAGCGTTGACGCAAAGAGCAGGAGGATGGAGAGAAGCATCTTGCCCGTCGTTCGACCATCGCGTCCACGTTTTGGATGTAACGAGACCAGGAGTCAGGTGAATGGTCAACGGCGAAAGGTCGGTGGTGCTGGGCTGGGGTTTTCGATATGGAAAGTTCCTGCAAGTTATATGAGAGTCCGTGACGATCTGCTCGTACAAATAGCTGTGGGGTGGGAATGGTCAACGTTGGCCCGCGGATTCGAGGGAGCCACGCACCAAATCATGCGGACATGTCGACCGGCCTGGACGAGCTTTGCTCTGGCACCTGATCCCCGGCAAAACGCTCTGGAAGTGTCTCTGACAAATCTCCTTGAAGCAGCCGAGCTGTCTAGGACCTTCGTGCCTCGAATCTTCGATCGTACATCTGCTTTTGACTGGAGTTCCACTAATAAGTGTGATGCTAATAGCACGTGCTAATAACATGTGCTTATGGCATTGAAGTACTAGAATTGGGGCTGGAATCAACAGATTCTTCCAGTAGTTTTAATCTGTTTTCAATATATATATTTTGTCTGAAAACATAACAGTGAAAATCGTACATCTAGATTGTCACGCATTTTCCACGGAAAAAAAAAAGTCCCCCCGCAGTGTTATGGATGACGGGTATGAGTATTACTGCACTATTCTGACTGAAATTCATGTCACTGATCATTTGCCATTCTGAATTGAATTAGGTTTAAATATGTCACTGGTCAGTGTGAATTTTGAAGCTGGTGACAATTCAGACTTTGACATTGCCCCGAAGCCTACTTTTTTCGATTTTGAGCGCCCATAGGCCTCATTTTTGCTCAGACTTGTTCCCGGCCCGCGTTCCGAGAAATCCTGTTGAACATACAAATCTGATACATATTTAGGCACATGAATTATCAAGTAAATGTGCACCGGTGATTACCCATTTTGAAGCCAAAGTCGGATGAATAAGAGGTGTCACCGGCACCGCGGATGAATTTAAGGTCGAAATGGTACAGTATAGATCCTTGATAGCACATATTCAGTCGTCCTGTAGCTCGTCCTCGCCGTCATTATCCCCACCCATCATATCACCCACGACCATGTTTGCTACCATGTCTGTCATCGCCTTGGACATTTTAGGCATCGCGCCCGCCCTCATCAGCGGATGATGTTCTGGCGAGAGCTCCTCCTCTTCCTGCTCTTCCTCTTCTCCGTCACCGTCGTTCTCGTTTTCGTCTCCACTCTCTTGTGCTTCCTCGGTGCCATCTTCATCACCATCCTCCTCCGATTCTTCTGAATCACTTGACGCAGACCCCCCGTCACTCTCCGAATCCGCCTCAAAGTCGCTGTCCTCCTCGTCCGAATCATCCTGGACTGTGACAGCGCCGACACCGGGTCTCTTCTCCACACCGAAGAGCGACCGATGCTCTCTGACCCATTTGTTGATTGCATCCTGCTCCCTGCCATCCACCATCGAAAATGCCGTCTCGATCCCGGGATCCTCCTCGCCTTCACCGAGCTCCGCCGCTCCTTCTCCTTCTCTCGGGGTCTTGCGTGTGAGCAAGACCGTACAAGTGCGTCCAGTAGCAGATATCATGCGCAGGCCATCATCTTTGCTGAGCAGGTCCTCAAGCGCCCAGAACTCGCAGGGCTTGCTCTCGCCCCACAGAATCCCCTCACTCATGAACCACAGCGTGCCCACCTTCGCAGCGCGGTAGGCCTCGACGCCTGGGACACCGCCCCCGGACGCATTGGCGGACAGCCCAGGGCACGCGCTCTTGAACACATCCGGTGAGGGTTGGAAGACAGGAACGCGGAGGCTGGCCGCGAGCGTGAGCAACACGTCGCGCGTGTGCTCCCCGGGTTTGTACGTCGTTATCATAGTCCCGGCGTCTGTGCCGTGTGTCGTGCATTTGATGGCGCTGGAGGCGATGGCGTCGAGACCTAATATGATCTGCGGCGCGGCCGGAGCTTTGGCCGATTTACGTGTGTCGGCTGTGTCGGCGGAGAGCACTACGAGCGTCCAATGCGCCTTCGTTTTGCCTCGTGTCGGGAGAATGAATGCGCGCTTGAGATCAGCAAGGGGCACGCTCGCCTCAGCTGCTCCTGTCGTGGGATTGACAAACTCCACCCCGCGCTCGCACACCGTTAGGTCGACTTTCTTGCGCACGGGAGACGTCACGGAGACGGCGTGCAGGACGAATCGAGCGTCTCCGTTGTCCACAGCGGAGGCAGGAGTGCCGAGTTTCGTGCGCTTGGCTTCCGGTGCAGCTGGCTCGTTATCCCCCTCTCTCGAACGCTTCGCTGTCCCGCTCCCCGATGCACTACCGCTCGGGGACGATCCTCCCATCCCCTGTAGAGCCAGCAAAGCCGCATCCTGCCGCTCCTTCCATCCCTCTTGGTCATCGCCCGGTGCAGCGCTCCCCGAGACGAATCGTATCAGCGTGTCGATCGTGGCGTCCGCGTCCGGCCGCAGCTGTGTCAGCGCGGAGGACAATTGAGGAGGTAGGAGGGGCGCAACGACGCTCAAGTACGGGTTTACAGTCTCGGCTTCGTTGCTTCCCGTCATTGGCAGGGAGGTGCACTCGGTAGATGAACGAGTGAACGCGTCGTGGTCGTGACTGACTTGAAGTCGGGGGTGTATCGGTCACGCGTCTGTGACGATGTGACGGCTCCTCACCAGTTGGTTCTGCTCCGTGCCGGTGTTGATGAATTCCGACCTATTGACCCAATTGAATTCGAATCCTCATGAATGTCGCACCGATCGTCCCTTCAGTATCTCCCTTCACTCAAACAGCTGAACCGAGTCGGCGGATCACGATCCTACCCTGACTTCCTGAGGACCTCATCCGCATCATAGCTGAATTCATTGTCGCCAGCGAACCCCATCGTGGATATTTGGTGTGGGGCGAAGAATAGAATGTGTATTGGCCACTTTTTCCACTCTCCAGGACCTGCAAGCGGTTGCGGCCTTCCATGAATTCCCTCATCTTTAAAGCCGTGCACAACTGGAACGTGAATGGGGAGCCTGTGTGGCCGGGGGCCCTATGGCCGCATGTGGTGTGTGTCGCCGTATCTTAGTATCGGGTCCTCCTAGACTCATGGTCTACAGCATTGTCAACCTCAGGGACCATGTCGTGCGGGATCAAGCCGTCCTGAAAGTTACCCAAGACTTGTACACCACGCTGACACACATGCCGCTGTTGACGAATGCGATCCTACCGTACAACTCGGCGGTGCTGCCAGCTGCTCTGCAATGTCTCGGTGCAGTGGCCGACTTGAAGACCCTCGAGATACACCAGGCACGCCTTGACGGTCCGATTCTGTCCTCCCTGTCCCTTCCATTGCTCGAAGAGCTAGTCGTGGCAATCACTGGTTTCAGAAAGATCGTGCGAGCAAACGACATTGACGTGCGGCCGAACGAGCCAACGTCAGCCGCATTCTTCGTTCTGTTTCACACAACATGAGATTTCTCCGTCTCTCGGGTGACCTGATGCCCGTCGACTTTGGAGCGATTCACTGGCCAAAACTCCAGAGCCTCACTGTCTCGGAGCACACTGCATCGAGGCAGTTGTTGGTCCCTGCGCTTACCGCGTACATGCCGCGTTGCGTCACATCTTGCCTCTTCTCGCCGCTCTTTCTTTGTCCCATGTCAGTGTCGACGATCCGATCTTCTCACAGCTTCCCGAGTCCTTGAACGCTCTGCACATCCACGCTCGTTGCCACCCGCATTACGGAGCCGACCATGCCGACTTGGCCAAGCCGGCTGTGACAGCATTATCCAACGCCTCGGCCATAGGGCTTGTCAAGCGCCCTTCACATTTGGCGAATCTGATCGAATTCACCATCTCTGGGGACGAATTCCCGACGGCGCCCCTGCTGGAGACGATTGCAAGCCAGTTCCCTAATCTGATCTACCTAGAGGCGTCTCGCGCAAACTATCAGCGGCGTCGCGATGGACTGGACTTCACCGGTCGAGAGACACGAAATGTGCGTTCGCATCTCTGTCTCAACATTCCTATCACCCCAGGGTCATCATTCTTTAGGACACCGTGCTCACGGCGATGCCTCGATTTCGCCGACTTGAAACCCTGAAGATCACATTACATGTGGCAAGACTTTCCCTCGTGAGCAGTCTGGAGCAGGCCGAGACCTTCGATCGGCTTTTTGGTGGCATTCCATCTGTAGAAACGGTCCATCTCCCCTGGTTTTCTAAATCTCCCTGGGTGCCTGGGGAAAGCTCTGATTCTGTGGCTTGGCTTCTCACCGATAGAGAGGAGATGGAACGCTCATCTTCTGAAAATAAGCAACCAGAACCTGTGGAGATCATCCTCTGCATGACGCAACGGGACTCTCCACTCGGCGCAGCTTGCCGTCCGCGTAAATGCCGTCACGAACGACGGTGATCGATAGCAGAGAAGTGGCCTTGGGTACCAGCAGTCAAGATCGGGACTTCGAACTCCTCAAGCCAAACACCACTACTATATTAAGATCTAGGGAGGAGCAGGACCTAGGTATGTGAAGTCATGCACCGGGCTGGCAAATCGTGATGATACTCGAGCTTCACCGCTGGAAGTCATCAGATACTGATAGTATGATTCGCAGACATCTGTGTATGTATCCCTCGCCGAAGCACTGGCTCGTCAGCGCTCATCAATCATTCCTCGACCAAAGAGACACACGAGTAGCCCGATTAAACGCGGGAGATGGTTCTTACGACTGGCTCATCCTCCCTCTTGTGGCCCGTGGGCATCCAGAGACGTGTATGCATGTGCACGGCTTACATGGCTAACTCCATTATCCAATCCATACGACCAGCCGCTTGTTCCGATATGCAGCACGGAATAAAAGACCTCTGCTCCGGACGAACTTATCATCTATCAGCCATACATAAGAGTCTCCCTATCTACATCCGAGACTATCATCGCGTCTGGGATGGGGAGGTACGCTGCACGCGGCTTGGATCTCCAGGAGATACAGCGTGATTTGGATGATGCACACTTGAAGACAAGCTGCATGCTCATGAGAGCGGACTGGAAACATGACATTATGAAGCCCGTTAAGAACGTGAGTCCGGCACACACCAATCCCAACTCGAGAGCGATATGCACTGTGTCACTGACGCAGGCCACCAGTCTCTCTGAAGGGAAGAATGGGAGAGTAAGGACAGAGACAGTCGTCGTCTGCTTCTGATGCCATTCCGAGATCGCGCGATTCATGCGATGAGACCCGTTACTTATTGCAGCCAGCGGGTCAGGCAGCTGGTACCGGAAGAAAGCATGTGGTTCGAGCCTTCTCGGCGGGTTCGTGAATGCATAGAAAGTTGATAAATGATCTGACGAGGCTATGTCGTGGCGATAACACTGTGACCCCATGTACAAGCCTGTACAAGCTGGCATGAGACACTCTGGACAAGGAAGGTGTCCACAAAAGCGGCCGCCTGACAGTATTGCCGGCTAGATACCATGTGCATCGTGTGCATCAAGGTACGGTATACATGTTCTAGTCTTGCGTGGCACATGCGCCCACCCCTGTTTAGGGAGTCGCAAGCAGATTCTTGCGAGGGATAGGCGGGTCGTAGCAATGAAAGGCAGCTGCACAGGTAGTCGCGGATCATGTTCCTTACTCATACAACACCGAAAAAAGTGCGTACATGCGGCTACAAGGGACACTCGTGGCCGACACTGCTCTGGGGGCCCATGCCAATGCATATCCCGGCGCTAAGCTCAGAGCACCGGATACGTGAACGTCATGGATATATCGATCGTGGGACACCCTTTGGCCAACTCCAAACTGCGCTGGGTTTCACCTGGCAAACGTTCTGTTGGGCGATAGCGCGGCCACTGTAACTCGAGCATTGCAGTCGGCGGACATGGGAAACAACCCATCGCGGAAGGCCAGACAGTCCGGGTCGGTTTGCTTAGTTCCCTGACGCATGATGGGGACACGTCTTGTCGAAACTGGTGTGGAGGGTCATGACGATGCATCCGCGTCTCGGGGCTGTAGACCAGACCGGACCTAAACATACGGGAGAGAGCTCGAAATCTCGATCGTCACTGAATCAACGTTCTGTCATCAAATACAACCGGTGAGATGGCATCTACAGGAACGACAAACGGCGTCGGTAGAAAAGTCCCATGGCAAGATTCAGAGGATGATCTTCACGGGTGCTGGTTGAGTATTTCGGGAAGCTGAGCGTTCCATCCTTTCTCTATCGTATGAAAGCCAGGTCACAGGATCGGGACTCTCCCAGGGAGCCCAGGGAGATTCAGAAAACCAGGGAAGATGAACAGTTTCCAGGGATGGAATGCCGCCGAACAACCGCTCATAGGTCTCCGATTGCTCCCGGCTGCTTCTGGGGGAAAGCCTAACCGTGTGCATTGTGAGCTTCAGAGTTTGAAGTCGGCGGAAACGAGTCAGCGCCGTGAGCACGGCGTCCTGTAGAATGATGACCCTGGGGTGATAGGAATGTTGAGACAGAGATGCGAACGCACATTTCGTGTCTCTCGACCGGTGAAGTCCTGTCCATCGCGACGCCGCTGATAGTTTGCGCGAGACGTCTCGAGGTAGATCAGATTAGGGAAATGGCTTGCAATCGTCTCCAACAGGGGCGCCGTCGGGAATATGTCCCCAGAGATGGTGAATTCGGCCAGATTCGTCAAATGTGAAAGGCGCTTGACAAGCCATATGGCTGAGCCGTTGGATAATGCTGCCACAGCCGGTTTAGGCAGGTCGGCATGGTCCAGTCCATAATGCGGGTCGCAACGAGCATGGATGTGCAGAGCGTTCAAGGACTCGGGAAGCTGTGAGAAGATCGGGTCGTCGTCGCTGACATTGGACAGAGAAAGAGCAGTGAGGCGAGGTAAGATGTGACACAACGATCCACGAGTCGGATCGCCATAAGCGAAGGGCGGGCGCAGCTCTTCCGGTCCTCGGGACATGTCAGCTGTGTACAGAAATTGCAAATCACGAAGGCTCGGCGTATGGGCCGTAAGCACAGGGACCAACAGGTGCCTCGATGGAGTGTGCTCCGATACAGCGAGGCTCTGCAATCTTGGCCAGCGAATCTCGTCAAAGTCGACAGGCATCAGGTCACCCGAGAGATGGAGGAACGTGAGGTTGCGGGACACACAACGAAGAAGACGGCCGACGTTGGCTCGCTCGGCCGCACGGTCAATATCGTTTGCTCGCGAGATCCCTCTGAAACCGGTGATAGTCACGACGAGCTTCTCAAGCAATGGGAAGGACAGGGACGACAGAAGCAGGCCGTCGAGGCGTGCTTGGTGTATCTCAAGGGTCTTGAGGTTTGTGACAGCACCGAGACTTTGCAGAGCAGCTGGTGGCACGACCGAGTTGTACCGTAGGATCGCATTCGTCAACAGAGGCATCTGGGTGAGGGCGGTGTACACGTCCTGGGTAACTTTCAGGACAGCTTGATCCTGAGCCACATGGTCCCTGAGCTTGACAGTGCTGTGTAATATATGAGTCAATAGGGACCCGTAACATCTACACGGGGACGCACACCACATGCGACCATATGTCCTTTGGCCAGACCGACTCCCCATCTATATTCCAATTGTGCAGAGTTTTAAAGATCAGTGGTTTCATGTACGCTCGCAGCGGCTTGCAGGACTCGGAAAGTGGGAGGAGAAGCCGGTATGCGTTCTGTTCTTCGCCCCACACTAAACATCCGCGATCGAGGTCGTCGCACACAATCCATTCGGCAATGAGTCGGATAAGATCCTCGGGGAGTGAAGGTAGGGTCGCCATTGGCAGGCTTGAGTCAGAAGGGTGTTCTGAAAGGATGATACCCGTAGCGCTCATGAGAGTTCGAATGCGGTCTGGTCGTATGAGTCGAATTGATCAACATCCGGGGTATGAGCAGAATCAGCTTGTGACTTAAGATCCGTCACCAACGCGTGACCTTTGCCATCCCCGCTGTTGCTTCCCAGTGAAAATTTTCAATCGCTTTCCAGTGAAAAGCAACCTCTGAGAGAGTTCATAGAAGAAAAAATCTTATTTCAATCTGCAGAGAGAACATTAAACATCTAACTTCTAGAAATGTCGCGTATCTTCTGCGGAAAAAAGTAAGACGTATTTGGGATTGGCAGATTCGGCACTGATTTAAAGTTAGATGACTGGAAGCTGTTAGGCCGACATAGCACACTCGGCGAATGCCCTAGAGTCTGGCGGCGGCGGCCTCCTCCGTTTATTTCTTCGTTTGGGGTATTTGAACTCTCATGAGAACTCTCATGAGCGCTACGGGTATCGCCCTTTCAGAACACCCTTCTGACTCAAGCCTGCCAATGGCGACCCTACCTTCACTCCCCGAGGATCTTATCCGACTCATTGCCGAATGGATTGTGTGCGACGACCTCGATCGCGGATGTTTAGTGTGGGGCGAAGAACAGAACGCATACCGGCTTCTCCTCCCACTTTCCGAGTCCTGCAAGCCGCTGCGAGCGTACATGAAACCACTGATCTTCAAAACTCTGCACAATTGGAATATAGATGGGGAGTCGGTTTGGCCACAGGACCTTTGGCCGCATGTGGTGTGCGTCCCCGTGTAGATGTTACGGGTCCCTATTGACTCATATATTACACAGCACTGTCAAGCTCAGGGACCATGTGGCTCAGGATCAAGCTGTCCTGAAAGTTACCCAGGACGTGTACACCGCCCTCACCCAGATGCCTCTGTTGACGAATGCGATCCTACGGTACAACTCGGTCGTGCCACCAGCTGCTCTGCAAAGTCTCGGTGCTGTCACAAACCTCAAGACCCTTGAGATACACCAAGCACGCCTCGACGGCCTGCTTCTGTCGTCCCTGTCCTTCCCATTGCTTGAGAAGCTCGTCGTGACTATCACCGGTTTCAGAGGGATCTCGCGAGCAAACGATATTGACCGTGCGGCCGAGCGAGCCAACGTCGGCCGTCTTCTTCGTTGTGTGTCCCGCAACCTCACGTTCCTCCATCTCTCGGGTGACCTGATGCCTGTCGACTTTGACAAGATTCGCTGGCCAAGATTGCAGAGCCTCGCTGTATCGGAGCACACTCCATCGAGGCAGTTGTTGGTCCCTGCGCTTACGGCCCATATGCCGAGCCTTTGTGATTTGCAACTTCTGTATGCAGCTGACATGTCCCGTACTTCGGAAGGGCTGCGCCCGCCCTTCGCTTACGGCGATCCAGCTGGCAGATCGTTGCGTCACATCTTACCTCGCCTCACCGCTCTTTCTCTGTCCAATGTCAGCGACGACGATCCGATCTTCTCACAGCTTCCCGAGTCCTTGAACGCTCTGCACATCCACGCTCGTTGCGATCCGCATTACGGAGCCGACCATGCCGACCTGCCTAAACCGGCCGTGGCAGCATTATCCAACGCCTCGGCAATAGTGCTTGTCAAGCGTCTATCCTTTCTATCAGACCTAATCGAATTTACTATTTCCGTGAACGAGTTTCCGACAGCACCATTGTTTGACACGATCGCAAGCCGATTCCCGAGATTGACTTATCTTGAAGCGTCTCGCGCAAACTATCAGCAGCGTCGTGATGGATGGGACTGCACAGGTCGAGTGACACGCAATGTGCGTTCGCATCTCTACCTTCTCGGCTTATGCAGGGTCACCATTCTTTAGGACACCGTGCTCAATGCCATGTCTCGTTTCCCTCGGCTTCGCACCCTCAAGCTGACCCTGCATACGGTCGAGAGTTCTCGCAGAAGTAACATGGAGCTCGGCGAGACGTTGCGCCGGCTCTTCGGTGGCATCGCATCTCTCCAAACGGTGTATTTTCCGTGGTTCTTCGAGCCTCCCTGGCTCCCGTGGCAAACCCCCGATCCCGAAACTTGGGATTCGTACGACAGAGGCGTTCTGGATCAGTGGCCCTGCCGCGAATCGCCGCAACCAGTCGGGGTCCCCATCGTGCTCTGAGGTCCATAGTGATCGCGAACGACCGCAAAAAGGAGCTCGACAGGTCGGTCTCTAGTTTCACGCAATCCACAGCGAGTAATGGAGTAGTCGCTAAGAATGGATATTTCATATGACTACTTTTGCTCGCTCCGATCCGGTCTGGTCACGGGCTCCCACTCCAGTGGGTCCAGTCAGCTGTAAGCACCTGTCGAATACATGCAGACGCCCTGCTCGTTTTCTGGTTCCCGATAGTGTTTCAATCACTCGACTGAACGACGGAAAAGGCCATTTTCTCGCTCACATCGTGGATTTCGGCAGTCTCTGAATAACGGGGGAAGGTCCGGACGATTTTAGAGTCAACTACCTAGCATACATTGATTACCAGCAGCTTCCTTTCCCTTCATGAGGCGACGATTTTTGCTCGATCTCCCTTGATTTCATCGAGGATAGCACCGGCGCCGTTCTCTATGAGCGAGCGAGCCAGACTTTCGCCCACTCGTTGTGCGTCTTTGAGATTTGCAACAGGTCCTTTAAAGGAACGCTGCACGTGTCTCAGCCCATCCAGAGCGGTAACGCATCCAGTCAGCTCCAACTCGCCCTTCTCAAGGTCCAGCTGCGTGTAGACACCGACGGGGACACTGCAGCCGCCCTCGAGCAGCCGCAGACACGCGCGCTCCGCGTACACAGCCCACTGGGTGTGCCGGTCCGTGATCTGCTCGCACAGCCGCCGCGCGGCGGAGTCGGTGTCCCGGATCTCGACGGCGATGGCGCCCTGCGCGACGGCGGGGAAGAGCGTTGGCGGGCCGACGTCGCAGGTCAGGCGGTGACCCATGTTGACACGCAGCATCCCGGCTTTGGCGAGGATGAGCGCGTCGTACGGGCCGTCCGGCGCGTCGAGTTTCGCCACGCGCGTGTCTCTGTGAGAGGGATCAGCGATGCTGGCGGGGAGAGCAGGCTAGGGATACGCACAAGTTGCCACGCTAGCACAGGGGATCAGAGTGTGCAGTTGTGGCGGGAGACAGCGGGGGTACACACCACGTCTAGGAACTGAAGATCGGGAAACTTTCTCCTCAGCTGGGCGACGCGGCGCACACTGCTCGTCCCCACAACGCTCCCGGGGGGCAGGTCCTCCAGCGTCTTCCAGTCCTTCCCCGCCTTGACGACCAGACTGTCCACAGGAGCCTCACGCTGCAGCACCGCGCCGATGATGCAGCCCTGCGGAAGCGTCGTCGGGACGTCCTTGCACGCATGCACGATCATGTCGATCGCACCCTCGAGCAGCGCGACCTCGAGGTCCTTCGTCCACGCGTCCTTCCCGCCCAGCAGGTACACCACCTGCGAGGCGTCTCTGTCGCCCGCGGTCGTCATGAAAGACGTCGCAAACTCCGGGGTGGCGCCGGGCAGCGCGCGCAGCAGGCTCAGCACGATGTGCGTCTGCGCCCGCGCCAGCTGTGAGCCCCGCGATCCGATAACGAATTTTCCTGGCGGCGGCACGGTGGCCATGGTAGTCGATTTGGAGAGATTTTGGGGCGCCCGCGCATGATTGCGGCTGAAAGATCTATGCAAGTCGACGCTGACTCACCACGCTGACGCCACGCGATCACTGAGACTTGATTTCTTGAACTCGACAGACATCTTATTGAGAGCCTCATCACCAAATCCAATGCTTCTGGTCTTGAGGGACATCTCTCTCCGCATTCAAGTGAGACTTTGAAAGCTATGCGTGTAGGCGGACTCGCAATCCAACTGCCAGAATCGTTCTGGTCATGACGCATCACTCAGCACCTGCCCTTCCCCTCCTCCATCACATCAACCCTAGCCTCCAACTCAACGTGAAGCATGTGAGGATCCAGCCTTGTTTATCGGTGTACATACAGACAATCTACAGATTCTCATCACCCTCTAACACTACGCCTTCACATTCCTGCGCCGAATCCGCATCGTCGCCTTGACCGGCACAACCGAAATGTCCCCAATCGACATGTTCGGCGGCCGCGCAGCAAACGGCTCGATCTCGTAGTGCAGGAGGATGTGCGCGAGGATGAGCTTGATGTTGTTCGCCGCAAAGAAGCGGCCGGGGCACGCGTGGATGCCGTGCGAGAAGGGCAGCCAGTGCACAGAGGTGGTGACGAGATCCTCGTTCACCCGCGGCTTCTCCGCGCCCTGTGCCTGCTCCTTCGCACGGGAGAACCGGAACGGATCGAACTCGTGCACGCGCTCGTAGTACGCCTCGTCAAAGTGCAGCCCGTCCATCGCGATCCCGACCGTCGCGTTCTTCGGGAGGACGAGCCCGTTCGGCAGCGTGATGCCGTTCTCCGCGCGCACGCGCCGCGCCATCGCCGTCCCGCCCACGCCCGACAGGCGCGAGCTCTCGCGGATGGCGCTGTCGAGCCGCACGAGCTTGGCGACGGCGGCCTTGGTCCATTCGCCGTTGTGTTCGTTGAGGACGCGCTGCGCCTCCTCGCGCAGCGATGCGACGATCTCGTCCGCGTTGGGGGCGCTCCAGATGTCGAGCAGGGCGTTCGTGGACATGATCGTCGTGGTTCTGGCTCGGTGTGAGCGACAGACGCGTTGAATCGGGAGAATGCATCGACTCACGTGATCGCAGCAAAGTTGAGCAGGACTATCCGGTAGGAGAGCGAATAGACGGAAGTTTCGTCTTCGGTGGTGCGTTTGAGGGATTCGCGGACCATCCATGTGATAAAGTCGTTCTGCAGTAGTTTGTCATTCACCCATTGCTCCGGATTCGTGAGCGAGACATACCGGCTCTTCCCAGTCATATTCGGGGTCCTCCGCTTTGCGCTTCATGTTCTCGACTCGCTGGAATGATGTCAGTCGGTCGTCTTGGCCGATGAATCAAACAAACCTCACCTCTTTGATCAGCGGCTGCAGATATTTCATCGCGATTCCAGAGTGGCGGCGATTGGGAATGGTAGCGAACTTGGCAACCAAACTTTTGGGCAGAGTAAGATGCAGAGCTCGCCCAACAGAAGGTAGTACGCACGGCTTCAAGAACTTTGGGAACATGTGGAGGATGTAGCTGCTGACCGAGATGTCGCGCGCAAAGTCTGTTCCGGCCATCACGAACTCCATGTTCTTGCCTATGCGCGAGATCGAGTCAGTAATACTGCTCCAATAACCGCCCAGGATGGGATCGCATACTCACAAAGCTCCTTGCCGACAAAGACACGGTTCGCGACTCGGCCCACGGTGCGGGTCAGGCTGTCGAACACGCCCAGCTCCCTCCACTCGCCGTCGACGCCAAACAGAGTCTCCATCGAGCCCTCGATCTCCTCGACCAGCTCCGGGTTGAGCGCCCCGATCGTCTTCGTGAGCGGGCCTTTGATGAGGAGGTCGATCATGTCGTTCGATGTGATCTCTGGGTGTCCGACGGTGTACTTGAACTGGGCTGGATGCACAATCAATCAGTTGGGCGAGCCGGCCGAGAGAATGTGGCGGTGCTGACCGGTTTCAAAGGTGCAGTCCTTGGCATTCAAGATCGCATCGGGACGCGAGGCCAGCCAGCCGCCCATGGACGGGGGCAGGATGACCTGTGGACCCTTTGTCCATGTCGGGACGACGTAGATCTCGTTCTGCTTGGAGTGCTGCAGGTGGGGTCGGTCAGAGGTTGCAGCTGTCCCCGTTGAAATCACTACTGCTGCTTACCTTGCGATACCCGGTCCGGAAGAGCGTGACAGAGTCGACCAAGCCCCGCCAATTGCTGCGAACAGCCGAGAATATCTCGTTGGTCTTGCCGACCCAGGGCAGGGATCCGGGGACGAGCGCGTGCTCCTTGCGAGCCTTGAGGTTGATGACGAAGAAAAGAAATGCAGTAAGGAGAGACAGTGGTCCGAAGACCACCACAGAAAAGAGCGTCAGGTTAGAAGACATCGTCGAAGGGAGGATGTCGAGCATGTTCGGGGGGAAAGAAGGTGATTTGCTTCACCTCGTTACTCCTTGGTCAGTTTTATTTCTGGCAAGGGAGGACGCCTGCCTGTCCAGATCTGCGAGCCCGATCTGGCGTAGTCCCAACAGACCTTATCTCCACATACACTGCCCGTTTGTTCTCTCGTAACGTGGTGAATCAGAGCCTTTCAGCTATTGATATCCATCCCGCACTCTGAGCAATTGGTGGCCCACCCAGGCTCTCAGCGTCCCCCGTTTCCGATCTGTGTCAATCCTTGATTGCTTGGGGAGGCAGACAGCCATTGAAAGTCCACGTTTGACTTCGAGTTCCCTGGAGACAGGTACTGGTGCTCGCGGCATGGAGCGCGTCTTGTCTACCAAGCCATCTCAGAAAGGCAAGATACTTGCCTAATCGGGTAGTCGGATCAACATCGGCGGTCGGGACGCCCGATTGATGGAGTGCACAGGATCAGTGATCTTCAATTGCAATACGATTGCAGCTCCCATCTCGTTGGCACGTTTCGATAATTAGTTCGTTTCCAGTGTCTGCGCCTTGGATCCCGATGCTTAGCAGCTCCAAGATGGTAACGCGGGCGATAGTCAGATATGGGGCGAAGTGAGCTCGCAAAAACTGCATACATCCGCACCCCATCTCTCCAACCGTTTTTCTTTCTGCTCTGGAACAGCGCCATGCCCAACAGTCTATCTCTTCTTGCGGCCTTCGTCGTTGTGTACACAGCGTATCGCTTCTCGAAACGCACGCCGCGCGCCCTTCTCCCACGCGTGGGGCGAGCTGGTCCTGTGGGATACGCGTGGACGGTGCTGCGCTCGGTGCTTGACAGCGAGGGCTTGGTGGAGGAGGGCTGGGACCAGTTCGGCGGGAAGGCCTTCATCCTCCCCTCCATGAGCGGGGAGTGGATTGTGTTGGGTCCGGACAACGTGGAGCTGCTGCGGCGCTCAGACGACACCGTAGTGCGTACATCTCACTGACACCCCAGTGCTCCTCGAGGTTGATATATTTTGGAAGTTCAACGCCCCGGAGCGCGCGAAACAGCTCTTTCTGCCGGACATCATGTTCGGGGACATCACGAGCAACCCGTACCACCTAGAGACCATCATCCGGTCGGACCTCACCAAGTCGCTGCGCTCTCTCGTGCCGGAGATGCTCGAGGAGGCGCAGCTGGCGATTCCAGAGCATCTACCTCTGAAGGACGGAGCGTCTTCGGTCACGGTGCCGCTCTTCCCCACCATGGTACACCTCATCGCGCGCGTCAGCAACCGCGCTATGATCGGCGCGCCTGGGTGTCGCGACGAGGCGTTTCTGAAAAACCAAGTCAGCGTCGCGGAGGAGGTTATCCCCATGTCGCAGGTGCTGAACTGGTTCCCCGCGTCCACCCGCAGGTGCGCTGTGTGATTTGGATCTCCTCCGAATCATGGGTGTTGAATTCTTGGCAGACTTGTCTGGAAGGCGTTCTGCGCCACGCTTGGTGCCAAGGACAGTGCCGTGCGCCGCGTCAGCCCCTACGTGCAGGCCCGGATCGACTACGCTCAGCAGGACAATCCGGGCACGATCACCGATCTACTGCTACGCTATGCGCCGGAGGAGGATATCGCGGACGTCAAGAAGCTGGCTGCGCGTGTCATTCATCTCAATATGGCTGCGACACATACTTCGTACGTTCTAGTGGCACCTTGAATTGAATTACTGAATTGAATTCTTACCCGCCCAGCGGTATCTTTACCACCCACTCGCTGTTTGAGCTCGCGCGGATGGAGCCAGCGATGGTCCAGCGGATCCGAGACGAGATCGTCGCTGCCATTAATTCCGAGGGTGGCGTCTGCAACAAGGCGGCTGTCGACAAGTTTTACCTGCTTGACTCGCTCCTAAAAGAAATCGGGCGGTTTCACTCTCTCTTTGCCGGTGCGTTGTGATCTCCAATAGGCATGATTGATTGATTGATCTCAGTGGGGTCATCCCGCGTCGTACTCCGCGAGGCTGTTATCTCCGACGGCACCGTCCTCCCGGCCGGCAGTGTTGTGGCCCTCGCGCCGCGGCCGTTGCACCACAATTCGGCGGCGTTCGCGGACCCGGAGACGTTCGACCCCTTCCGCTTCGCGCGTCTGCGCACGGGCGACAGCGCGCTCCGCGACAACCAGCAGAATTTCACAAATCTAAGTAATGATTACATTGTGTTTGGGGTCGGGAAGCATGGGTGTCCGGGTCGCTTTTTGTATGTTGCTTCTCTTTTTTTGGTGTCATGAATTTGCGGCGATTCTGATGTTTGCTTGGCAGCGCGGCGCTAAAGATCAAGGTCATTCTCGCTGAGCTGCTGCTCAACTACGACTTTTCGTTTCCCGACGGGGCGTCCCACTCGCCCAAGCCGTTTGCGTTCAATATCTTCACGGTTCCGAATCCAACGGCGAAGCTGGTCTTTACCAAGCGTACATCTGAGATTCAATTGTGATATCCAATATAGTGTATAGTGGACGGGTTTTTCTTGGATGTGCAGACATCTCCGCCGTCGACGATCGCTCAATTCAGAGGTCCGTTCTTGCTGGATCTAGGATTTGAATGTTCAAAAGAATCCCGGTCTTAGCTGTCTCGGCTTTGATACGCTCGATATTGGGGTCTCTTCTACAGTATATGCCGATCGTCCAATGGCAAGGCCTGAAGTCTACAATGCTCAAATCCAGGTCCCATCCAGGATTCGATGTTTTTGTTTTAGTGCATCACTGGGAGCACACACTGTCTATTTCTAACCCCACCTATTTTTTGCATACTTTCGACTCATATTTCGGCCCATGTTGAGACAGACAGGAGTATTCATTCGTCACAATTTATTCACACCCCCGGGCTGATTAGATAGCGGATGTTCAGTCCTGAGTTCTTGGTCAAGTGCACATGCCAATGAACTCGGGGCTCTCGATTATAATTCTGCAACGCTGGCACCGTCCAACCCCCAATATCGATGCCGATAGGGAAAGCTTCGTTGCGTTTCAGAACGTTGGCAGGTTTCAGAGGTATCAGCACTGCGCATGGGAGTCAATGGCAACATGTAGCCAGGATGAGCGAAGATTGTTTGATGTGCGCAGTGCGCAATCGTCCTGGGCCAACCAATCACTGGCCGCGGGAGGATTGTGATGTATGTGCAGCAGCATCAACTGTCGGTGGCACCGCATCAGAGCGATGCGGCTGTTACCGACACGTTTCTCTTCATCACATATGGCCCATACGATAATCGGGAGATCTGGTGTTCGAGCACCGTCAACACAGCCTAGCTACTGGGACTCCAACATCGAATCCTCTCCCCGAATCCACCATGCCAGCAGACACCTACCCCACCCTGCCGCAGACCCAGAAAGCATGGACGTTCGCGACGCAGGGGCTGCCACCCGACATCCTCGTCCTCGATGAACAGTACCCCGTCCCAGATCCCCCGACCGCAGCGAACCTGCTCATTCGCGTCTCGCACGTCAGTCTCAATCCGGGATGCTACGTGACGATGGCCGAGCTCCCCCCGATCGTCCGCCGGGTGTTGTCCGGGGGTCGCTCCACGTTCGTCGCGGAGGGCGAGTTCGCCGGGGTCGTGCATCTCGCCGGTCAGTCTCTCTCTCGCACTGTCTGTCTCCGCTGTATGAAGACTGACTTATTTTGTACGACAGGCCCATCAGCGCCTGCGCACCTCCTCCCCGGCGCGCGAGTGTTCGGGTGCCTCCCGGTACCGAGCCTCCTCGCCGGCGGCGGGACGCTCGCGGAATACCTCGTCATCCCGGCTGCCTGCGTCGCGCTAGCTCCCGCGGGCATGAGCTGGCCTGTCGCGGCGTCGCTGGCGGGCGGCGGGCAAACGGCGGGAAGCATGGTGCTGGAGGCGACGATTCAGCCGGGGACGCGTGTGTTCGTGAACGGTGGCTCGGGGGGCGTGGGATCGATGGTCATCCAGCTCGCCAAGGCACAGGGCGCGTATGTCGTTGCGACGTGCTCGGCGCGGACCAGGGCGATGGTGGAGGGTCTAGGGACTGACGAGGTGCACTTTGAATTTGTTCTTGGCGGCTGGTTTCCTCATCGTTTGCTTGTCAGGTCGTTGACTACCGCGCAAACGCACCTCTACCCGCCTTCTTAGCTCGAGAATACCACTCGCGGCCTTTCGAGTACATCTTCGACACGATCGGCACCCAAGCCCTCTTCGATCATTCGCCGGAATATCTTAGGGCGGACGGGCTCTTCGTCAACGTCGGAAACTTCGAGGGCCTCTTCCTCACCGTTTGGCGAGCCATGCTGAACACCTATCTCCCAACGGTCCTGGGCGGCGTCCCGAGGCGGTACCATATGATCAGCACGACTCCCAATGGGGAGAAGGCAGCTGCACTGGCGGAGATGGTTGAGCGAGGAGAGCTGCGCGTGGTAATTGACGAGGTCTTTGAGTTCCACGATGCCTTGAAGGTAGGATCTGCTGTGATTTGTCGTTGAGAGGGCCCTGGCTGACTTGGTCTCTTCGTGCAGGCTTATGATCGGATGTTGGCACGGAATGCGATGGGAAAAATAGTCGTGAAAGTACAAGAGTTGTGATTTGGACTACTGACTGGGAAGAATGAAGTGTGTGCTACTTTCTTCTGCGAGTGAAAATATGGAAGCAGAGCTAGAAATGCGCCACGCGGCTGGAAATCTCGCCGATCGAAAATTTTGCCTCCAGTATCCTCTCAAATGTTGCTTAAATCAGACTTTCCAAGTCTTCTTTGGACTATGGGGCATGCTTCAACTAGCCGGAGGGCAATGGCATTATAAAATAATACTCTCATGACCAAGTTTTCATTTTCATTTGCACTGTCATAACATATGATTTGAGAGGATTGAAGACAAGTACTACATGCCAAATGTAATTATGTTAATGATGGAGCTTGTCTGCTTCATGCTGAAGCTCTATATAACCCAAAGTACGATCAACCCATGAGTTCTCAAGGACATAGTATTTTTGGGGATTCTCCTGTTTGAGGGCAGTTCTGACAGCATGGATGGCAACCTGCATGGGCAGAGAATGACTGTGTTCATCACCCAAGTCAGCCAGCAGTGTCTTGGCCATTTCAGTAAAACCCCAAAACATTGCCCAATTCAATGGGCTGTATAAAACTGCAACCAACTCAGCAGCTGATCGCCCAGTCATTGCTTCATAGTCAGTTGGATTTTTTGAGCCTGCCCGAATGAATCCAAGTCCGTCCAATAATTGTGGCAGCAGCCCATCCAGCGGATTAAAGAGTCAAGAGACCAGAGGCTTCACATCTGCCTCAGGAACACTGGCATAGAAGTAATACCAATTTGAGCTGTCCTTTGGGTGAGCTAGCCCTAGCAATGCCACAGTTGTGAATGCTGTGACATAAGTGGCCAAGGCTTGATTCTTTTCAAAACCATCCAGGGCCATCACATATTCCTGGGCTGTGAAGTGGACAAATTCAACCTGCAAATTTTGGTTGATCTGAAGGAATGCTGAGCCACGTCGGCGGATCACATCCTGGGCATCAAACAGATCAAGTGGCTGTGGTGTTCCACTCCCATCCACCCAGTCCAAGTCAACCATCACAATAGCTGCTGCTGTTGTCACCCTGAGCCGGTGTGGAGCTATGGCAATAGCATCAAGTAGACGCTGAGAGCGGTGAAAGGATGACTTGTTGGCTTGGAGACGCTCCATCATCTGATCATATGTTCCTTTTAGATCCAGAGGCAGGTCTGCCAGCTGTGATTCGATGTCCCCTGTCTCACATGTCAAGAGATGTGACATCTGCAATGACACCCAAAGAAACCTATTACCATCAGCTGGTTTGTCACATGCATCAGAACAATTACCTACATTCCATTGGCTCTTTGGGTCAATGTCTCCTCCACTTTTCTCTGAACACCAGCTGACCAGTTTGGATGATGCTTCCAAATCTGAGCCCTGACAAAGCTCAAGATGTCTTCTTCACGGCTGTCTGTCTTCTCCTGAAGGTCCAGTACATGAGTTGCCACTAGTCCCAGAACACCTGCAATGTCCTGCTCTGGCCGGCTTGCCAACAAGAGACGCAAGTTACTGATCTTGGCCTCATGCAGCTTTTGCAAGAGTGGTAAAAGTTCTTGAGTGCGCCTGGGGTGAGGATACTCATCCAGCCCATCAATCACAAGGATCACCCGCTTCGATGCACTAGTCACTATATCCACCAGACATCGTAGTAGTGTGGATGGTGAGGCAGAGAGAGTTGGCCCACGCTGGTTGTATGCTGTCTGGAGGAGATTATGGAAACCCCTTGTCTGTGTAGCAAGCTGGTACACCAATGCTGACAGGATGCTTGGTAAGAGCTGGGATGCAGGTTCATGATAAGAAATGAATGCAAAGGCAAATAGCTCCCTCTGCATTTGCAGATGCTCAACCACTGCAGAGCTGGAATGCAAAATCATCAATAAATGAGCAAGAGAACAGGCTGGATGACAAACATTGACACACTTTTCCCTGCACCGGCTGTAATACAGTCAGCTTGACACCATTTCAGGAACATCAGCATACTCACGCTTGCCATGAACCCAATACATTGAGTTACTCAACCCTATCCACTTCTCGAATTGCTCATCAAAGAACCAGTCACATGTCCCATCATGTTTGGACAGGGAAAGGTCGTCAAAACGCTTGCCCGTGTTATACGGACTGAGCCAGGTTCTGACATCTTGGTCAACTAATGCAAGCAGGGTAAGTGCTGGTGTCAAACACAGAATCAACACACACCAATCAATTTTTGTGTATCCACTGCCACCAGGAGGTTCTCAAGTGACATGGCAAGGTCCTCCTCGTTTGTGAGCTGATCAAGCTCATTCAGGGACCCTTGAACATCTTCATCTTGCAGCAGCTGATGTGCCCAATCCCCTGTCAAATGCAAGTCACTATTGTGAGCCTGTGAACAAGACAGGTCCTACTCATGCGCGTCTTTGCTTGCCAGAGCCGATAGGTCCTGGGTTTGGGGTTGTCTCGGAGATACAATGTAAGGAGCCCAAATGTCTTCATCATGAGGCCAAGAATCCTCAGCAGCACGTTGTGTAGCAGCTGACGGCAAGACGGAGGAAGCTTGACGAGATAGATGTCCAGTCGAGTCAAGCATGGCTCGAAGCGATTGAGGATGAGCTCCAGTGTGTCGTATTTGTTGCTGACTCGATTGGCAGCCTGTTGTAACACACGCACTTTTTCAGTTTCTGTGCCGAAGGAACAGGTCGGATAGCACCGACCTCGAGAAAGGCCGCAAAAGCAACGAGTATCCCTTTCCCCCCCGGAACCTGAATCTGAATGAGCTTGATTGCCCGCGATGCGTCAGATCCCTACTCACGAAACCGGATGTCCCTTCTGCCACGGGGTTGACAACAAACTGCAGGACGGACGCGAGGGATTTCAGAACGCCCCTGATCTTGCGGTCCTGAGAGCGGAAGTCTCCAAAAGACTTCTTGTGCTGAGCCAGTACACCACAGAAATCGTCCACAGTGTGGCATTGCTTCACCTCTCGAGCAAACGGAAGTTCATCCAGCGGCTTTCCAGTGATCCGCTCGTAGTTTGCGATGGAGTCTGTCAGCAGCGTCTTCCAAGCATCGTCCGACGGAGGACCAGGAGTTTCGGGCGTGGTCGGAATGGGCTGAGGATCCGTCATGGGCGAGGAGAGCAGGGCAGTTGTGTGGCGATGCCGCGTCATCGAGTCAGTGCCTCACCGCATGTGCGTTGACAGCGGGAGCTTACTTCGTATAGTTCATTCATCAGAGGGAGGAGCTGATACGATCAGGGGTGCAAGGCTTGGAATTGAGTGAGACCCGCAGGATCACAGCGCCAATCTTGCATGCCGGTCAAACCAGAACTCCGGGAACAGCATCGTGGGAGAACCGAGCCAGTGTCCGATGCAAAACAGCCCCCTTGTTGGCTGAATGTGACAGGAAGGAATGTTGGAGTACTGGCTGTAGATGCGTCTCGAAAAAGTGACGCCGCAGCGCCAGCCGCCAGCAGATGTCATGCGGCCAGCAGATGCCATGCTCTCGTTTGCGAGATCCCTAACAATCGCATTCCGCACGCGGATGGTTTCTGCGTACTGCGACCGGGGAAAGGTGCGTATGGGACACAGGACCTCGTGGCATCGATCTGTCGCTCTGCATTGCAACACCGGGTTCTTTCATCTGAAGCTAGTGCGATCAGACAGCAGGCGGTCGAGCTCATTGAGAGAATGACGGGCCAACTGCACGATCGAGACGAGATCCGGGCAAGCTGCCATGCAATTCGGCGGTGCCGTGTGTACGACTTTTTGTGCGCGAAGCCGAGCTGATAGCACCTGAGTGCCAATTCCTGCATTGTAGGACCATACAGATTGAAGTATATACAAATCTGACGTTGCATTGAGCTGCATTCCAAAGAAATCCGGGCAATGATGAAACGCACCGGTACCACGAACTCTCTTGCCCACACGCACCGCGGTACCACGAACCTTCTCGCCCATGCTCTCGTCGCGAGACAACAGCTGTGACGAATATCGCGCCCGTACTTCTAGACCCTGTCCGCCAGCTCAGAGATATACTCTAGCACAGAAGAGGACTCGAGCTTTGGACTCTTCCGCAAATCGCTGTCAGTCGGGACTCGGGACGGCCGCCTTTGATGGAAGGTGGAAAACAGTTGAGGGACGTCAGTGACAGATCATGATATCTGTGATCGGCAACGCCCGGACTCATTCTCACAATCATCGATGCAGGCCAGACAGACTTAGTTTGGGATGCTGTTCTTCTCTGAGCGTCCGCACTGACATCAGATTGCTCATCACCCGGACCGTTGGTTGAAGTCAATGGTGCTTTTGGTGGTTCGCTGACTCGCATGCAGTCCGAGTAATCGCAGTCAGTCGTGTATCCCATCAGTCCAAGTATCAACTCCATGTAGGATATCCAAGCCGTCAGTGAGGCGTAGCGTGTCTTCAGTGCTATTTTATACGTTATCGGCCCGGATGCGCAGGATATTCGCCCCCGAAAGGTTACTCGACTACTTGAACCTGGTCCATGCCCAAAATACGGTCGTAGGGGGCTGTAAATACGCGCAGCTGTTAAGCGAGTGAATACTAAAACAGCCAAGAGCCACAGGGCACCGACCGTATTAAGCCGATGTGCGATACGCAGCAACACTGAGTTCGCAAACTCTGTCCGGATCGTCCGCTGTAACTTCCCATCCATCTCTACGCCGACGCTGCTCGCCGCCTCGTCCAGAACCCTGATTGGGCTGCTTTTCATCAATGCTCGACAGAGAGTCAGCAGCTGCTTCTTCCTGGCGCTGTAGTTGGATCCCTCGTCGTCGATGGTGGAGTTCAGACTTAACTTGGCTTTGGCTATGGGGTCAGTCGGTTCTTTGGGTCGTGGCAGTGACCATTCGCGCCGAAGCACGAATAGCAGCTCAGTGTCCGTTCTCGAGTTTGGGGGGTTCCTGCAGAATCCACCTCAGTTTCAGCGGCCAGAGTCCGAGACCAATGGATGACGCACAGGTTCTCCCGCAGAGCGCCCAGGAACAGCACGCCGTCCTGCGGGACCAGCGTCAGCCAATCTCTCAACACATCCAGACCAAGCCCTGCGATATTCGCTCCGTCAATGTCGACTTGACCCAGCTGCAACTCGACTATGCGGAATAAGCACTGCTGCAGAGAGCTCTTGCCCGTCCCCGTCCGACCGACAATCCCGATATTCTCTCCAGCCTTGACGTCCAACCTGACCCCCTTGAGCACCGGCGGCAGACCTTCCCGATACGGCATCTGGATGTCCTTGAAGGTGATCGGGCCATGGTCGGGCCACGAGGCGGGTGGGTCATTGGGTGTCGTTGACGCTCCTTCTGCTGGAAGTTCCGCGTACACGATGAGGCGTTCGACGGATTTCATGTTCTGCTCGTTCCGGGCGGACATGTTGATCATTTGCGCTGCGATATGTAAGCTGAGGGCCATTGACACCCGCGGCGACCCTGCAGAAGATTTGGGTGACTGTCAAGAAATCAGCTTCGCGAGAAGTCGTTTACTAGTAGATAGAGACGTACTGCTTAGGGTGTAAGAGAGTACCACACCAATCTTGCTGAAATCAACGGACTTTCGACTGCATGGGTCACATTAGTAGCAGACCCGGAGAAAGCGATCGAAAAGATGGACACACAATGCAGCGGCAGAGATGGCAATGTCAAATATGATGATGTTCCCAAAGACATTGAGGCGGGGGCCAAGCCAGGTTTGCACTGGTCAGAAGCGCGTGAGCCAGCATGGATCAACACTTCAACGACGCTGACAGCTCACAGGCAATGGTCATCAGATACGCTCTGTTCTCCAGACCCAAGCCATGCTCAGCATGCCGGATAGCGTCATCCTGTCCCCGATAGGCCCGGATAGTCGAGCGGACTGTGAGCGCTTCTGTGTACGACGCGTAGAGCGTCGACCGCAAGAGGGAGTCTAGTCGCTTGGTCTCGACCGGACGCCCAGCGGGTTTTCCAGCAGCACGATGTCTAAGGACGAGCACGCGACAGGGGCCAGGGCCACACGATCTTTCTGGCCTCCAGACAGTCTGATTCCTCGCTCACCAATCTAACATCATCAGAACGGAAATCAAGAGACGAGTCTACCCCACGAACCTCGGTCTGACCGTCTCTGCACCATGAGGCAAGATGTTGAGGTCGTGTTCCAGATTGCAAGCTCTGACAACGTCTTCGAAACGGTCGAGTTTGAGTTCCTGACCGAGGGTGATGTTGTCTCCCGGGGTCGGATTCCGGATCCAAGCTGATTGTGTGACGTAGCCAATAGATCCTCCAAAGGCAACGGCACCCTCTGTCCAGCGCACCTCTCCAATCATGGCCTGGAGCAGGGAACTCTGGTGATTACATCTCATGAGAAATGGGGGACGAATCCGGCCAGCGAGTGCCCGATATTCAAAATGAGGTGAATGGGAGACTTGCTGAGGAGACAGTAGCTTGAGGATGCCCCCGCCCGCGAAACACCAGAAGACACGTAGAAGAGCTCTAGACAGCGATGCGTCGAATTAGGGTTTTGCCTTTTTCTTCTTCGACTTTGTCTGCGTCTGCGCCTCCCGCTTACTTCAGATCCGCCTTGCCCTCCTTGGTGCCCAAATCCACCGAAACCGTCTCCGCGCCATTCAGTCTATCGACATTCTCTAGATCGCGGGAAGCCTCTGGGCGCTGTTCAGGCGGACAGCGAGGTTAGAACTTGGCCTCGAATTGGACCGTCGTTGCGCTGGTCAAGTGATCGGGCGGCTGCTCGTGCACATCTGCATTACGTCAAATCGATGAGATTCTGATCCCTGAATGCCAATGACGATCGCACCTGCTTTCTCCTGCGGGCGCAAGAATCCTACGTCGAGTAAGGGCCCGAGCCAGTGAACCGCGAGCTTTTGTAGGAACCTGCGCGTCGCGTATGCTGTGTTCGTTCGCTGCAGCCTAAGAGCGTAGGATCCCAGATGACAATGACGCAAGGCGCGTTTTCCTTCTTGGCGTGTCGAATCCAGGCTGTGATCGGGTTGTGGAAGAAACGCATGAGTAGCGAGCGTGCAGCACACGTAGGACTCGGTGTCGCATGGATCGACTACGTCCAGTGGTTCGTCCAGTGGGCCGCATGCCCGAGGGCGATAACCACACGAATCTGGGCCATACCACTCCGCGAGTTGACGCAGCGCGCTTGAAATTATCGTGAACGTCTGGCCCATATGCAACAGCGGCCAGACTGACCAAACACTCTCGACGTGATCTTGAGAAGCTCGAGAAGCGTGGGAAATATCCATAAGTCGGGGGTGGGCAGGCGGGCGTCACGCGTGCATGAACACCAGCATTGCGGGGTCGATGGGTCCCACAGAGAGGGCAAACAAAGCCGCCCTGGCTTTGCTGGAAGTGTCTCCCCATTAGTGCGGCTGGGGGTCGGGTTCAGACTGACAGACCTGGGCGGGGTGGCGACTGACCTGGTCGCGGGTTCAGCCTCGCATACGGGTGCACGCACGCACACACAGGCACACACCCTCAGCACGACACTTGTGCTTCCAAGGATACCGCCGAGATCGTGCCCGTCCTTTCGGTCCAAATCCATCACCCGGCACCTGCGCATCGATCTCTGGAGGCATTCCAGAGCCGAGCTTCAGATCCCGACTCCCGTTTTTGTGAGTGTCGTGTCTCGTACGGTCCCTCACAGATCTCAAACCATTCGTCAACCTCTTACGCATCAACACAGCCCAACCTATGCACACACTCGAACTCCCGATTCGGCGTTGCAGGAAGAGGAGAGTTCAAAGAGTCCACTGCCCAAGCCAAAGAACCCAGCATGGAGGCGGGCGTGTTAATTTTCTCGGCAAGCAGAATGGGAACCATGGATGTTTCATCATTTCTGGGAGTCGTCGATTGACACGAGTCCAGCACAGGCTCGATCGGGATCTCTGCATGGTTTCAGATGGGCAGGTAGATCGGGCTTCAGCTCTGAGACAATGTCAGTGACCACATAGGACATTGAGAAAGTCCAAACAGACTTTCGATCCTCTCAGACTCAGTTATAGTAGCTCGGTGATGCTCGCGTCGTCGGACGAGAGCGAGCCACACGGTAGAACGTGCCAAGGCTAAATTGACCAAATCCCAGATTGGATCATTCGTTGCGGAGATCATACTTTCCAGCTCGATGTCTCAAGTGAGGATCGTCACTTTGCCCATGGAGTAGGCCCCATGCTGGAGAAATCGTCGCGCGAGATCCTGGTGGAACGGTTCGTGCGCACGCTTAGACACAGAGTGCGCACCTCCAGGACATTCCCAAGTGCGATCTCCTCAAGAACCTGGAGGTTTTCGTAGCGTTTCTGTCGCCAGCCCGTGAGACACGAGTAGCGCCCGAGGGATTCTTCGGCTTGGTCGTACTATGATTGCGCAGCACCGAGGTGTATTCGCTTCTGAGCCGTACGCGCATTTTCTTCCCAAGATCGCCAGCAGCAGGTTGCGATATTCTGTCATGACGGGAGGGTCAGGCACGGTTCGTCCACTGGCTCGAGCATGAGAGTTCCAAGACAGCTCCGATGCCGATGACTGATGATGCACTGTCATCGCCGAGACCTCTGCCGGCTCACCGGACCGCACGTATGTGGCTACGCTGATCCACGGAAACAATTTGATCTCGTAGACTCGTACGGCGCGTCGCCAAAATACTCAAAGATATACCGTGTACCACCGAGCCTTATCGACTCGTCATTAATCTCTATGAATATGTTTCCTGACTGGGCGCTGATGTGACCTGTTGTGCTCGTGAGTGAATTGAGTCTGGTGATCCAGTCGAGGAGTGCCGCGCGCTTCGAAACGCCTAGGGCAGGCATGCACAGGTCGCAGGACAACACGTGCAAGAGAAAAAAAGCGCGGCATGCCAAAGCACAGGGTAACCGCGCATGCAACAACCCCGGTTCCATTGGCACGGCCTCAGGTACAGCCTCGCATTCCGGTAGTCGAGCGCGCTGGCTGATATCGAGATTAATCCAATCCAGCGGCGTCTCCCGAGTTGGCCCGTCGTTCTTATGATAGTTCTCGTTGTTACTGTCGACCGTGTGTACACCCAACACCTCCGTGACAAGGACTGGTGGATCTCCTCCTCGATTGCGACCGGTCAACAGTGAGAACACGTCCACTCGAAGACTGAATCAAGACATGAACAAGCGGGCAAGGACAAGCGGAAAGCACAACGCACCAGTGTCTCCAGGTCCAACGCCCGTTTCTTGTTGCCCAGCGCGGTCTTGATGACCCTCAAGTAACGCGATCTCGGCACCCTCTCCATTGCTCGCATCTCAAGGTTGCTATGTAACGATAGATCCATTCGGGCGGCCGGAGTCATCGACGCAACAAAGGAGTCGGGCGCTGCGTGGGCGTGGATTGACTAGATGCGATGAGCTACAGAGGACAAGTCCACAACGACCCCCGCACGGTGCAGGTCACGTGCACCAGCTGGTTCGAACCCGGCTAAAACGTCAAATAATTCCAAGTTTGCGTTCAGACGAGAGAGAGAGTTTGCGTTACTCAGTGAACATCGTGTACTTATTAGAGTCTTTATAAGTTCTCTGGCTCTTCCTTTTCCGCTTATGCGCCTGGATATGTCCACCTACATCCTCAACCATCTGAAGAGCGGGCTGCAGAGCTTCCGCCAGTTGAGGTGCCATTCCACTCGGCCGGGAGATGGTTTCCATCAAAGCCTCGAAGCTTCGCTTGAGGTTCTCCCTCTGAGCTTCGGAAATATATACCTATGACATGAACATTGAGCTTTAATAGCTGACAAATAAATTGAACATGCCCTTTCACCCGGGCTCACTGAAAGTGCCGCGGAGTGCCGCAGGAGCAATCCTGCGGCACTCCTGCGGCACTCCTGCGGCACTCCAAATTCTCCACATGATTGATCTCAACGGCAACGATGACGATCAACATGCTGTCCACGTCGGCTGAGACGTTGATGGACGTGGGAATGATCCGCGCAGGCAGCGGGACTATTCCAGACGTCATTGTCGTTGGCGGCAGCGATGGAGATCTCACCCCTGCGGCACTCCAGAACAGTGTGCCGCAGACTCCACAGCACACCGCGGCACTCCTGCGGGGCCTCTGGCGACACTCCAAACAAGTCTGCGGCACTCCAGAAGAGTCTGCGGCGCTCCAGTGTGACGCATGTGACATCTCTGCGGCACTCCAAAGCACAGCCACCCTCTGGAGACCGCCGCAAGCACATCCAACGCTGTCTGCGCTGGTCAATCCCTGATATTTTGAGATGGATTAGTTGTATTTCAATAGAATTGGATATCTAGACGTCCTGAAAGCTTGTTTTTGGATCATAGGCCTCTATGATGCCTGGAAGGTGATTGTCTCGAGCTCGTTGACCACTGGAAGGGTGGACTTGACTTAAAATTACAGAGAGCATTTTTCATCACAAAAACACTCTCAAGGGTTTTTAATACCACCTATTGGGTATGATTTACGTTCGAAATGGATAAAAAATGAGTTATACACATTCTAGTGAAGCTGAATCCATGAGGTATTGTATTGTTTCGACATTTGGGCAATGGTGAATGCCTCTAACTATTATAGAAACCAATAAATCAGCTGTATAGATTGTTCTCGACTTCGTTCTGGGCTCTGCAACGAAGTGGACTCACAAGAGTGAGCAAAAACGGCCGCTCAGAAAGCCATCAAACCATATTGATGGGACATCAGCGCCGCGAGGACCATTGCTCAGAAATACGGTGACAATGCCTTGGCCTGCCGATTGCTTTCTTGAGTACTTTCAATGAAATTGTACAAACATAGATATGTAAATATCCTGCCCCGTAGGTCGCTGCGGCACTCCAGCGTGACGTCTGCGGCGCGTGACAGAAATCCTGCGGCACTCCAGGCTCGAACATGCGGCACTCCAAATGTTTTGTGGCACTCCAACAGCACTCCGCGGCACTTTCATGTAGCCCCTTTCACCCGCTGTACCTTCGTCATCGGAGGCAAAAGCCCGGATATTGTCATCTTCGTCACGGCCATCATCTCCGCTCGGATCAATGCTCTCAAGGTCATCGAGCCCAGGCCCAGTCACCGGCCTGGGACTGCGTGCCCGATCATTGTCGGAGTCGGAGTCGGAGTCGTCAGGTTCGGGTGTCTGCATCCGGGAACTCGAAGTCGATTGAGAACGGGAGTGGCCTCGGTGGAGAACCATGATTTCGACGTCGTGTTCAGGCTCGGGTTCGTTGTCTTCAATATCGTGGATCCCGGGAATCACGTAGTAAGGAGGGAAGTGATTGCGCCGCAAATTCGCAAACAGAGCCAGATCTCGAAGAGGACTATTGCTCAAAGTTTGATTAACTTCCCGGACGAGGTGCTTGCAGAGTAAAAAACGGCTCATCAAGAAAGCGGAACAACTACAGACCCATTTGTCCACATATGTGAAATATGTGCCATGAGTGCGCTCACTCTCTTGATCCAACTGGGCGAGCCTCTCATCCCGATTCTTGGTATTTTTTGGCTTCCTAAGCCAGCACAGTTGTTTTTCGGTGAGGCGATGATCGTCCGACTTGCTGAGATTGACCCACGAAGTTCGGAAGTCCTTCTGCCACCCAACGAGAGTCGGACCACGTCCAGCACGGCGCATTTTGCGAATGTTGTCCAGATTTCGCTTGATTCGAGGAAGAAGGTTAAGGATTATGACGTGGGTAACCAAATCAAGTCGCGGGCGATTAAAGTCTGCAAGATCCCGATGCTTCACATGTTTCCAGAGGCTCTCGACAATCATTGTGGTATTGATCCGTGGGATTGCCGGCTCTGACGCTCGAGCCCAGAGTTTCCACTGAGCGGGGCAGTACCACCGGTTCCACATATACGCCCAGAGCTGCGAGAGATCCAAATCCACCTCAGTTACCACCGCCATCACGCGGTTCTCCCCCCGCGGGGTACCTACTGGGTACCCTCAGACGTCTTGCTGAGGGTACCCAGTAGGTACCCCCTGGCGGGGGGTGGGGGGGCCATTTAGTCGATTTAGTAGCAGGGGCATATGCGGGGGTCAGGAGGAGGGGGGGTGTATGTAGCATGTGACTTGTCCATAAGAGCGGGTAGCTGGGCGGGAAAAAAAAATCCAATCACATGACGCGCTGCATGGGCGGGATGGCGGGATAAAAAAATCACGTGATGCGCTGCACCAAATATTACCAAAATGCTGGCAGGGGTTGGCGGCGTCATTGGCGGGGTCACTACCACCCCCCGCACACCATGGCGGGCAGTGGGCGCATTATCACGTGACTTTTTGGGCACCTTTTTTGCAGCATTTGGCATGATTTTGGAAATGCTGTGGCAGACAATGGGCGCAAAATCACGTGATTTTCCGCCAAAAAAATGGAAGACTCCCCAAATCATCCCAGTATAATTTCCATAGGTAAATAGGCTAGTTAAACATGAACTTGAGCTTAGAAAAACCAAAATGCACCCTGCACAATGGGATTGGTGACACACTTGATCCCATCATTTGGCAGGGCCTGCCGCAGGGGGTGCCGCGGGGGGTGCCGCGGGGGGTGCCGCAGGGGGTGCCGCAGGGGGTGCTGCGGGGGGGTGCTGCAGGGGCTGCCCCAGGGTTGGTCTGTTATGATCCATTTTTGTTCATTGAAGATCTTGTAGAGGTGAGCAGGGCAACAGGCCAACTGGGAATTTATAGGAAGACATTGAAATTGATGCAGGGGTCAGATGCGGGGCCCACTGCAAGGTCTACTGCAGGGGCAGGGGTGCATTATATCAAATTTCGATGTATCTATTCTGGCCATGGCCATAGAATGTCACATAATTATCCTTCAATTTGGCAGGGGTTTCTTGGTATGGTCTGCAGCTAAAGATATTTGATTCCCTTGTGCTTTAGCAGAGCCTGGGATATTGAAAACATGCAATAGCACCTGTATAATCTGTTTATGTAGGGTCAAATACAAGTTATGATTTGTTCATGTGTTGACCGGCAGGGTGGGTAGGTTGGCTGCACTGGGTCCACTGTCATCTCATTGATTTTTTGGTGCGCTCATTCTACATACATGGCTATTAGTCAATTGTTCACACTGTTAGCACAGTGTAATCTTACCCTGCGGCACATTGTACCACATGTCAAGTACACATTGAATGTCTCACTTCCTGACTGGGACTCATTGAAAATCAGAAGTTCTGTGATGCTTTGCAAATGATTTTCTCAAGCTGCAACATGAACAGATGGAACATAGCGGATTTGACATGCCCTCAATTCATTCCTGGGTCGTATATAAGAGGATGAACTAACTCACTAATAAGTTGTCTCACAATAGCCAGAGATTGAGCATGAATTCAGATTTCATATACAAAATTCTTTCCACTTAGAGCTTGGATACTTGCAAGACAAACTGCAGAAACATACATGATTGCTTTTGCTACTGGGACTGTATACGTTCTTGCCATAACTCACTGCCTGCAACTCTACCTGCACCCCCACTGGCACCCCTGCAGGCACCCCCTGCCAAACTGGCACCCTCCACTGCACCCCCGCATGCACCCCCGCCAGGCTGACACCCCCTGCCACACCCCCCGCTGCACCGGTGCCTTGCCCCTGCCATCTTCTCATATGTAAGATTACATAATCTGACAGTTCGGAACACGTCAAGTCACCAGCCAATCAGAACCTGTATAAACGTCGTACCTAAGTGTTTCCTGCTCTTCTGACACTGTTTCTACAGTTATGCAGCTGAAAACCATCGGAATAAGGTCTCCCTATGCTGTTCTTATTGAATATGTAGGTATTTCATATCATTTGTCCCTCCAAAATTCGAAACATGAAAACAGTTCACAGTTGCTCAAGGTTCCTACATAGATAATGGTTCAACATAGTTCACTTTGGGTATTGCAAAAAATATATTTTCTACAAATGAACAACTCAATACAGCTGAATGATATACCCCTTGGCAGTGTCTGAAACAAATTCTGAGAGCCCTGGACCCTGGAACCATTCAAAAACTTGAAATGGGTCCGAAAAATAGGGTCTTGATAAACATGAGATAGGGGCCAGTTTGAAGAGATGTAAGCCACTGGTCATGTTCAATGTGGTATTTGACAATGTTTCGGCGCCCTGCCCCTCACCAAATGGCCTCCTTTCCCACCAAAAAGTGCACATACACACTCAAGCTTATAAAATCAATTGTCGGCCAGAAACAAGAGCAGGCAAGTTGTGTCACTGGAATTGGGTAAAGGTAACCTGGAAGTCACTCGGGTTGCAGTACAGAAGCTTTGGAAAGTGATCCTGTAGTTGATCCACATTGGGTAGGCTGGCAGAGGTTGGGCACCCCCCGCGGCACCCCCCGCAGCAGCCCCCGCGGCAGCCCCCACCATCAACCCTGCCCCAGCCCCTGCAAGGATTGGATGGACAAAAGTGCTGCCTAATCAATTGTTAGTGTTCACAGTATTATCACATCCATTAAAGTGTCTAAATGGTGTGTAGACAAGGAATATGAAATCC
Organism: Mycena citricolor; assembly: GCA_963692855.1. Taxonomy (NCBI): domain Eukaryota; kingdom Fungi; phylum Basidiomycota; class Agaricomycetes; order Agaricales; family Mycenaceae; genus Mycena; species Mycena citricolor. The sequence goes on along the minus strand of CAVNYO010000169.1, from coordinate 1,739,793 downwards.
ATCAATCAACAATCCTAACACCTGTATCAGATATCCTGAAAATGGAGAGGAAGATTTGGGAGCAGACAGACTATCGGAAGCAAACAGACAGGGACAAGGAGCAGTAGCTATTCCTGGCGATCAATTTGGCTGCACATGGAAAACTCCCTTGGGGGATTTGCCAAACAAATCAAGTTGCGCATTTTTCAAACATTAAATTCGACCTAATAGCTTGAGCAGACCATGCCCAAATGTACCAAGTTATAACTTGTATTTGACCCTACATAGACAAATTATACAGGTGCTATTGCATGTTTTCAATATCCCAGGCTCTGCTAAAGCACAAGGGAATCAAATATCTTTAGCTGCAGACCATACCAAGAAACCCCTGCCAAATTGAAGGATAATTATGTGACATTCTATGGCCATGGCCAGAATAGATACATCGAAATTTGATATAATGCACCCCTGCCCCTGCAGTAGACCTTGCAGTGGGCCCCGCATCTGACCCCTGCATCAATTTCAATGTCTTCCTATAAATTCCCAGTTGGCCTGTTGCCCTGCTCACCTCTACAAGATCTTCAATGAACAAAAATGGATCATAACAGACCAACCCTGGGGCAGCCCCCGCATCACCCCCCGCGGCACCCCCTGCGGCACCCCCCGCGGCACCCCCCGCGGCACCCCCTGCGGCAGGCCCTGCCAAATGATGGGATCAAGTGTGTCACCAATCCCATTGTGCAGGGTGCATTTTGGTTTTTCTAAGCTCAAGTTCATGTTTAACTAGCCTATTTACCTATGGAAATTATACTGGGATGATTTGGGGAGTCTTCCATTTTTTTGGCGGAAAATCACGTGATTTTGCGCCCATTGTCTGCCACAGCATTTCCAAAATCATGCCAAATGCTGCAAAAAAGGTGCCCAAAAAGTCACGTGATAATGCGCCCACTGCCCGCCATGGTGTGCGGGGGGTGGTAGTGACCCCGCCAATGACGCCGCCAACCCCTGCCAGCATTTTGGTAATATTTGGTGCAGCGCATCACGTGATTTTTTTATCCCGCCATCCCACCCATGCAGCGCGTCATGTGATTGGATTTTTTTTTCCCGCCCAGCTACCCGCTCTTATGGACAAGTCACATGCTACATACACCCCCCCTCCTCCTGACCCCCGCATATGCCCCCGCTACTAAATCGACTAAATGGCCCCCCCACCCCCCGCCAGGGGGTACCTACTGGGTACCCTCAGCAAGATGTCTGAGGGTACCCAGTAGGTACCCCGCGGGGGGAGAACCGCGTGATGGCAGTGGTAACTGAGGTGTCCAAATCAAAGCAGTGGAAGTACATGTCGTACACAGCAGACTTAGAGATAGCGTCGGCGGACAGAAATGGATTTGGCTCCTCTGAGTCTGGATCATCCGGTGATAGGCTGGCTACCAGACGCGCTCTGCACCAGCTCTGTAAGGGCGTATTTTTGCGCTTTTTACAGAGTTTACTCTCGAACCATCCGGTGTATCGTGTCGCGGTTGACAGTGTTGCGCTCAGTAGGACTTATGGGTCTACTGCCCAGTCGACGACTGTGGATAGTGTCGACGATAGCAAGGCAGTCAGACCACTACTGTGGGATTGGTCTTATGAGTCCATACCAGGCTCAGGGCCATTAGTGACGAACGCTTGGACCGCGACCATTCCCCAGAAAGGGATCTGTCGTTGCGTCGACTTCTCAAAAGGGTCATTCTCTGCAGATGGGAACTTGGACTGAAGGGCTGAGCAATGCGCGACGTTCTCAATAATAGAACTACTACTGGACAGGACTTGGCGTTACGAGACTTAAACCATCTTGTCGCGGCAACTCCCGGTTTTGAGTTGGACGTTTCCTCAGATCATGCCACGACGACGACTTGTCACATGTCAGGACCCATTCGATCACGGGACATTGTGGACGCGTCGCGGTGACACTTCCAAGTGTCACGGCGAGTCGCGTCCATACCCAAACACACTAGAAATCGACACGGCTAGATCCGTGAACCGAGCCATGTGGGGGACGACTGGCGCGCCTAGGGCCATACGGCTTCTTGGGGCGCCCACGTTGGTCTCACATGCCAAGACATACCCGTTGGCCAATCCAACACGTCGTATTCCAAAAGTATGACGCGGTGGGTTGACCCACATCAAAAGTATCATATGGACTATGGGGCGGGGTCCTGATCACTCAGGACCTGTCCGATCGTTCAACTTTTCAATTACCCTAAAAGGCAACCGATCTTAGATAGCGTAGCTACTATGCAGTTGTACAGGACTTTACTAAGCATCGTCGTAGACAGTATAAGTAGCACGTCGTTTCTTTGTATTAAAAGCTTTCCCCCGGACTGTGAATCACTCTCATTTCAGATTGTTTTGTACAATTTGCGTGCCGCGTGATTCCACCCTAAGAAGTTCTGCTACCCCTGCCCAGTCGCGACGAGTTGCTCCCCGAGCACTTGTAGCTACTGTGATTTGAGTTTGAGTTGAGAAATCAGAAAGTCGGATTCGCCGCATCTGGTTTAGTCGCGGCATTTAGTGTCGTCGCCCTTTGGGCTTTGTTGAGATCGTTCCACACCTCTAGTTTGGCAGTGCGTCGACTAGTTGTGCTCGGGTTGTTTTGGTCAGTTGGCAGTGCGTCGACTTGAGAACTTTGGTTCCACACTTCTTGCTTGGCAGTGCGTCGACGAGTTGTGCTCGGGTTTTGGACATTGGATATTGGCTGTTAGTTGGCAGTGCGTCGACGCGGCATTTTGGATTACTAGTTGGCAGTGCGTCGACTCAGTACTTTTGGTTGTGTCAGTTGGCAGTGCGTCGACTTGACATCTAGGTTTACTAGTTGGCAGTGCGTCGACTCAGTATATTGGTCGTATCGGTTGGCAGTGCGTCGACTTGATATTTGGGCTTTGCGTCACCATCTAGACGCTGTCGCTACAAGGGATCTTAATACTTCGTATTAAGTTCTGACTTGTTATATTGTTGTTTGTGGATTGGATTAGTGTTGGTTGTGTTCGTATAGAAGATATTGGTTGAGATACCATTGTTTGCTATATATAAATTCTTGTCGTCGACTTCGTCTCCGCGACTATTGGATCTGCGTCTATTGAGAGTTGTGATACTGGTGCTCTGTCCACCCCGAAGCCCTCGCATCTTTCACACACTGAGAAGCTGATTACGAGGAGTGTGAACGTGTTTATATTTGGGTTTACTTTCATAGTAGATTCACTTGTGAGCACGCCCTCAGCATTTCATCTGGAGCCCACCGCGAGGGGCTTCTAAAAGTTTCATAAACTTTAAAAATCAATAAACCGGATTCTTTTCCGCGACGTCGGATAGAGACCAAGGGTTTATCCCGCGAAGCAGTTTATTTCGATCCCAAGCTCCTGCGCGACCTCTCGAGGACCAAGCGGAGATTGAGACTGAAGGAAACGCTTCAACTTCAGGACCTTTCGAAAAACCACGAAGGTCTGCAAGACATAAAACACCTTTGTATCTACCACCCTTGCCTTCCAAGGCAAAAGGGAAACAAAGAGTGAATTCGAGGTCGAAGCTTCCAGCTTTAGACGCGGCTACTTCGAGTTCGACGACAATCAGTCGATCTCAGACTAGCTCACAAACCCTCTCAGAATTGTCTAGTAGCGTCACCGCTACAAACACGAATTCTAACAACATCCCTACTTCCCCTGTGACTTCAGTCGCGACAACTATGGCTCCAAAGACTGGGTTCAAAATCCCTCAACCTTGGGACACAAGTAGACCTATACTTGATGAAAAGGATCCCCTGTCGATTGAGGCATATTTGCGTCACTGCGCGCAGATCGTGGAGGATGGTGGCATCACAGATGTCAAACAAGCGAAAAGCATGTACATTCGTTATTTGCCGTCGCGGCAAGTGATGGACGTATGGGAAGGTCTCGATACCTATTCCGACGACACAAAAACTGTCGCGGAGTTCGAGGCCGAAATATTAAAAGGATACCCTGAGGTATCCAAGCGAAAAACGGGGACCATGGCGGATCTAGATAGACTCTGTCGCGAGAACCGTGGAATCAAAATCACGGATGAGGGAGATTTGAAGCGTTTCGGCCTTCAAATGTATAGTCACTACAAGCGACTGTCAGTCCCTCCTGCCATTATTACCAACAAAGTCGCGTGTGAACGCTACATGCGTACTTTGGACTCCGAGTTCAGTACCGTCTTGCGAAATGCTTTGGCTACGAGTCAAGTATTCAACAAGCGCTACCAAACTCGCGCCGGGATAGCAAACGCTAATGTCCCCGCGACTGGAGTCAATCGGCAGGACGACCCCATCCAGCTGAAAGAACTAATGACAATGGCGGAAGAAATGGCGTCGACGTTGAGCAACGAAGACGAAATTCCCATAATCGCGCGACCTCCCAAGGTTCGCTTCGACTATGAGACTAGTCCACCCAACCATGCTAAGGTTGAGGAGTTGGAAAACTCGATTTCCAACTTGAAGGACTCATTTCTTCTACACCAAAAAGAGCTACAGACTCAGTTGCAGGAAGCGCTGAAGACGTTCGTACAGACGGCTCGCGAAGCGCCCATACAGCGGTCGCGGCCAGTAGGCAACAACTCTTCTGTGCCCCACTTTGAAAGTCGCGCACAAGGAGGAGCTGCCGCACGGAACGACGACTGTCGCTACTGTGGACAAACTGGTCACTGGTCGAACGAGTGCCCGCTCAAGAGGTCTCACATTGAGAAAAACCTTCTCAAAGTCGACACCAAAGGGATGTGGAGGCTCTTCGACGACAGCTTCTTACCAAATGGAGAAGGGACTCAGGGACAACGAGTAGAGGCTTATTGGAAGAAGAAGGGCAAGTCCGTCAACTTCCAAGACTCCTACTACTTGGACCAGTTCGATAGCCGCGACAATGATGATATGTCCGACTACCCTGAAGAAGTGGCAGATGAGATACGCTCCCTTCGAAGTCAACTCATCCAATACGAGAGGAAGTCGTCGCGGCCAACTCCAGAGAGTCGCGCTGAGCCGAAGACTCAAAGAGCTGCATCTGGTTCAACCAGTAACGCAATGGAAAGCGCCATGGGTCAGTTCATGCAGAAAGCCATGACCGACGCCATGGCCGGCTACTTCAATAACATGAACAGTGGTTATCCTCAGACTCAGGAGCAGTTCATTCAAACCTGTCGAGGTGCGAATAGCCAACCTGAGCGCGACAATAACAACTCGGGTTTCTAAATGGTTCAAGGAAGGGGGCTAAACCCACAAACTCAGCTAAGCCCTCTGAGGACCATGATAAACGAGCTGAGCGACGAGAGAAACCGAGGAAACCTGTGATTATTGAAGAAGTTAGCGATAGCGACGATGATGAGGAATCAGTGCGCGACAACGTCGAAAAGAGAAAGGAACTACCGTTTGAGAAAGTCAAGCCCGTTCTACAAGAACCAGTACATTCTTCAAAAGCGCGCGTTCCAGATAAATACCAGTTGCGTGCACCGATTCAAAAGAAGGCTGTGGCAGAAGCAGTCTACGACAAAATGAAAAACGCGTCAGTCGACGTCACTGTGGGTGAACTCCTAGCAGTTTCGGGGACTGTCCGCGACTCCATTCTGAAGGATTCTTCGAAGAAACGAGTACCGGTTCAGAAGTCCATGCTTCAAGAAACTGGTCGCGTCGTTGAAGACGTTTGGGATGGAGAGCTGAGCTACAACTTAGTCAGTGCTAAGGAATTGCCCGAGCCTGTGTTCTATCATAACACAGTCGAAGGAGAAATTCCTATTGGCGCAGTTGTCGCGACGGATCCGTATGAGATGTACTTGGAGTCGATACCCTCTAATGAGAACCCAAGACATGTCTATGTTGGAGATTCGTCGGCTGCTCTCAGAACGATAAACGGACGGATTAACGCGCGTCTCGACGCGGACTGCATCCTAGACAGTGGATCTCAGATTGTATCGATGGCTTTCTCGGAAGCCGTCGACGCACAATTGAGCTGGGACCCAAAAGTCGTCATCTATATGGAAAGCGCAAATGGATCTACCTCTAAGTCACTGGGATTAGCGAGAAATGTACCCTTCAGGTTTGGGACCATCCTGGTCTACCTGCAGGTGCACATTTTGGAAAGCCCAGCTTACAAGGTGTTACTCGGCAGACCGTTTGATATCGCGACAGAAAGCAATATCAAGAACGCGGCCGATGGCAGCCAGATAATCACCATGCAATTTAAAGCCACGTTGTGCAATGGCTACGCAGCCACGCCGTGCAGACGACTTGCCGCGTAACACCAAAAACAACGACGGATCTACCGAGCCCTACAGTTCGTCGAAACCGATGACCAGTCCAGACGAACCGAACCCTGAACGGGATTTTCAAAGAGCTTCGAGGAATTGACCGCGTTGAGTCAAGGAGAAGAAGTCGCGGTGACTGTGTCGTTGGGAAAAGATGGGAATGTAGTGTTCGAGGATCTAAGAAAGCCGCGTTCTAGTGGCCAGTTTACCCAAACTGAGCTAGTAGAAGCATATATCTTGTCGTCGAAAGAGGACAAGGAAATGAAGAAAGATGTCGCTGCGTCGACTTTGTTTCATTCATATATGAATGAAAGACTCTCAGACGCGGCAACAGAAAAACTGACTGTTGGTACTTGGAGTGTACTAGACGACGACTCTTCTAGTCGCGACAAATACTCTGTGTTTGCAGGAAAGAAATACAAACCTGTGGACCAGAAAGTCAGACCGGTGTACACCATGGGTTCTGAGGACGACCGAATAATTCGAGAAATGGTGGGAGATCCTTTGGATACGCTACCTACTCTAAACCCGCGACCACCTGATTTTACCCCAACTGGTAGATTCACGACGGAACGCAGGGATATTGTGGGTAAGCTACACAAGGGAGACCTCTTATTACCAGAAGAACGGAAGTTGCTCATGCACTTCTATATGCTTCACAATCAGAGTTTCGCGTTCAATGATGAAGAACGTGGCGCATTGAGACAGGATATATTTCCTCCCGTCAAGATTGCGACAGTTCCCCATACAGCATATCGCAAAGGGAATATTCCTATACCTCGCGGCATGTTCGACCAAGTGTGCAAGGTCATCAAAGACAAAATCGCGGCCCAGGTCTACGAACCTTCCAATTCCTCTTATCGGAGCAAGTTCTTCGCTGTCCTTAAGAAGGATGGGAAGAGTATCAGACTGGTGCACTCGCTAGAACCACTCAATTGGATGCATTGAGTGAGAGAGGGAGATCAATGCATCATCTTGTGAGGGAGAGAGCCGAAGAGCAGGGGGTGGCTGTGAGCTCACTCTCTCCTTCCACCCACCTGCCGGCGATCTCATCCTCGACAAATTCCCATTTCTGCGCTCTCATTACACACTCTTTAATGCTTCTATATAACTGACTATTCCCCAGAACTCAACACTATCTGCATAAATCTCTGTACACCACGGATTCCATCTCAAGCTTGAATTTGGATGCTATATAAGAGTGTCTCTGGGGTACACCCCAATTCCATCCATGAAGCTGAGTATCTCCCTCTCTTTTCACAGTTACAGCTCGACATATACACTGCTCGTTGACTCGATCCTGGCATTAGAACGACGCCATCTACATCCCCCAGCCTTCAAAACCCTCCCCTTTCTGCCCACTTCAAGCTGCCAAACCCCCCCTGATCTTCCAGACAGTAATCCCAGTCCATTCCTTCGATTTCTGGCCGCCCATTCGCTCCAAAATCCCCTGCCCCATACCCTGCAAGCTGCGAATGCCTCTTCGCTTCAGATGCACGCTTATTCGGGTTTCCCTCCCTCTCTCATTGGGCGCTCAAATCCTGCGATTTAATCGCACCCAGAGCGATATTATCGCATATTTTCGATCTTTGGGGCTCCTTCACTTGTCTGACTACGCTGCAGGGTTATTTCGCGGTCAGCCCACATTCTGGACGAGCAACAGTCTCCCCCCTGCAGCCTGCGGACTGGAGCCAGGTTTTTCGCTTGAATTCCGGCGCTTATTCGCTTTTCACTCCCATTCCTATTGGGTGCTCGTTTCCTGCGATTTAATCGCACCCAGTGCGAGATTATGGCATATTTTCGGTCTTTTGGGTTCCTTGCGTTGTCTGACAACGTTGCAGGGGTATTCCACGGCGACTCGTCATTCTGGATTGTGTTTTCCTGGGCCAGGCGCTGCTCGATTCCACATAGCGTCAATATTTATGCATATTGTGCATTTTTCGACTGTGCATAGCCTGCACTTGCGCATATCGTGCGCTGCGCATATTCTGCGCCCTCCCTGTCGTGCATATCGTGCATTTTTCGACCGTGCATAGCCTGCACTTGCGCATATCCTGCACTTGGGCATATTCTGCGCCTTTCCTGTAGTGCATATCGTGCATTTTTCGACCGTGCATAGCCTGCACTTGCGCATATTCTGCGCCCTCCCTGTAGTGCATATTGTGCATTTTTCAACCGTGCATAGCCTGCACTTGCGCATATCGCGCGCTGCGCATATTCTGTGCCCTTCCTTAGTGCATATCATGCATTTTTCAATCGTGCATAGCCTGCACTTGCGCATATCGTGCGCTGCGCATATCCTGCGCCTTTCCTTAGTGCATGTTGTGCATTTTCGACCGTGCATGGCCTGCACTTGTGCATATCGTGCGCTGCGCATATTCTGCGTATTTTTGGGCGTGCATATCGTGCATCTTGGGACCGTGCATGGCCTGCACTTGTGCATATCGTGCGCTGCGCATATTCTGCGTATTTTTGGGCGTGCATATCGTGCATCTTGGGACCGTGCATGGCCTGCACTTGCACATATTGTGCGCTGCGCATATTCTGCGTCCTTTCTGGCGTGCATATCATGCATTTTTCAATCGTGCATAGCCTGCACTTGCGCCTATCGTGCGCTGGGCATATCCTGCGCCTTTCCTTAGCGCATGTTGTGCATTTTCGACTGTGCATAGCCTGCACTGCGCATATCGTGTGCTGCGCATATCCTGCACCTTTCCTGCGGTGCATATCGTGCATTTTTGACTGTGCATATTGTGCACTGCGTATATTCTGCGTATTTTCCACTGGCCATATTGTGCATTTTGATGGTGAATCCCCTGCACCTGCGCCTATCGTGCGCTGCGCATATTCTGCGTGTGTTTTACTGTGCATATCGCGCATTTTTGATGGTGCATATCGTGCGCTGCGCATATTCTGCGTATTTTGGGTGTGCATATCATGCATTTTGAGTGTGCATAGCCTGCACTGGCGCATATTGTGCGCTGCGCATAGTCTGCATATTTTGGGTGTGCATATCGTGCATTTTGAGTGTACATAGGCTGCACATGTGCATATCTTGTGCTGCGCATATTCTGCGTCCTTTCTGGCGTGCATAGCATGCATTTTTCAACCGTGCATAGCCTGCACATGCGCATATTGTGCACTGCGCATATTCTGCGTCCTCTCTGGCATGCATATTGTGTATTGTGCACTGCGCATATTCTGCATATTTTTGGGCGTGCATATCATGCATTTTTTGACCGTGCATAGCCTGCACTTGCGCATATCGTGCGCTGCGCATATTCGGCGTCCTTTCTGGCGTGCATATTGTGCACTCTTTGATCGTGCATATTCTGCGTATCTTTGGGTGTGCATATCGTGCATTTTGAGCGTGCATAGCCTGCACATGCGCATATTTTGCGCTGCGCATATTCTGCGTCCTTTCTGGCGTGCATGTTGTGTATTGTGCACTGCACATATTCTGCGTATTTCTGGGCGTGCATATCGTGCATGTCGTGCATGTTATGCAATTTTCGACTGTGCATAGCCTGTACTTGCGCATATTCTGCGTTTCTTTCTACTGGGCAGTATCCTGTGTATTTTCAGTGGGCATATTGTGCATTTTTGATGGTGCATGGCCTGCACCTGCGCATATCCTGGTTATTTTCGGCGTGCATATCATGCACTTTTGATGGTGCATAGCTGCGCATGTCCTGCACATTTTCTGGCATGGATATTGTGCATTTTTCGACTATGCATAGCCTGCACTTGCGCATATTCTGCGTATTTTCTACTGGGCATACCGTGCATGTTTGATGGTGCATAGCCTGCACCCGCGCCTGTCATGCACTACGCATATTCTGCGTATTGTGGCATGCATATTATGCATTTTTACACTGCGCATATTTTGCGCCTTTCCTGTGGTGCATATCATGCATTTTTCGACTGTGCATAGCCTGCGCTTGCGCATATTGTGCACTGTGCATATCCTGTGCATTTCCTGCCATGCATATCGTGCATTTTCGACTGCATATTGTGCATTTTTCGACCGTGCATAGCCTGCACCTGCGCATATCGTGCGGTGCGTATATTCTGCGTATTTTTGGGCGTGCATATCGTGCATGTTTCGACCGTGCATAGCCTGCACTTGCGCATATCGTGCATTGTGCATATTCTGTGCCCTTCCTGTGGTGCATATCGTGCATGTTTCGACCGTGCATAGCCTGCACTTGCGCATATCGTGCGCTGTGCATATTCTGCGCATTTTATGGCATGCATATTGTGCATTGTTCACTGTGCATAGCCTGCACTTGTGCATATCATGCACTGTGCATATCCTGCGTATTTCTGCGTGCATATTGTGCATTTTCGACGGTGTATAGCCTACACCTGCGCATATCCTGCATATTTCTTGTGGTGCATATCGTGCTTTTTCAATTGCCTGCACTTGCGCATATTGTGCACTGTTTTTCTCCTGTGCATATTGTGCTTTTTGACAGTGCATAGCCTACACTAGCGCATATCCCGTGTATTTTCTACTATGCATATTGTGCTTTTTGTCAGTGCCTAGCCTGTGCCTGCGCCTATGCGTCGCCTGCACCCACGCATATCATGCACTGCGCACATCCTGCGCATTTTCTGGCGTGCATAGCCTGCACCCATGCACATCGTGCACCGTGCATAGCCTACACATTTTCCAGCATGCATGTAGTGCATATTTCGACTGCATATCGTCCATATTTGACGGTGCATTGCCTGCACATGCTCATATCATGCACTGGGCATAGCCTCCACATTTCCGGCTTGCATATTGTGCTTATTTCGACTTTGATTGGCCTAGAATTGTGCATATCCTGCATTTTCCTGCAGTGTATGTCATGCATTTTTGACAATACATAGCCTGCATCTGTGCATGTTGTGCGCTGTGCATAGCCTGCACATTTTTCGGCGTGCATATCATGCATAATTCGCCTGCATATCGTGCATTTTGACAATACATATCCTGCACATGCGTATATTGTGTACTGGGCATAGCCTGCACATTTTCCGGCGTGCATAGTGTGCATGTTTTACTGACACACAAGTTGTGCTGCTTTCTTTGGGTGAGCCGGCGTTGTTCTGGCTGGGCAGCACATTTTGGGGTCATCCGCACCCCGCCGGCTTTGCGCCCTGGGCTCAGCTCCCACACCCAATCACACTACTGTTGTGCAACACAGTATTTTATTTGATGGAATGTCTGGCCAGCAAAGGCTCAACTGAAGAAGATGGATGCATTGAGTGAGAGAGGGAGATCAATGCATCATCTTGTGAGGGAGAGAGCCGAAGAGCAGGGGGTGGCTGTGAGCTCACTCTCTCCTTCCACCCACCTGCCGGCGATCTCATCCTCGACAAATTCCCATTTCTGCGCTCACCCACCCACCCACAGCCTGTTTGATTTTCGATTTCGGTACAGCAGTAGAGCAGAGTCTGCGGGGTCATCCGCACCCCGCCGGCTTTGCGCCCTGGGCTCAGCTCCCACACCCAATCACACTACTGTTGTGCAACACAGTATTTTATTTGATGGAATGTCTGGCCAGCAAAGGCTCAACTGAAGAAGAGCAATTACTATCGCGCATTCAGGATTGCCACCCGCGACAGAGGAGTTAGCAAACCACTTCGCCGGTCGCGCTTGTGGTGCTGCGCTAGATTTGTACTCAGGCTACGACCAGCGTGACATCGATCCAGCTAGTCGCGACTTGACTACATTCCAGTCACCGTTCGGTGCGCTGAGGTTGGTCAAACTCCCCCAAGGATGGACCAACTCAGTACCCATATTCCATGAGGACGTTACTTTCATTTTGAAAGACGAAATTCCTCATGTTACCATTCCATACATCGACGACGTACCCGTTCGAGGACCTGGAGCCAGGTATCTGTTACCCGATGGAACCTGTGAAACGATTCCAGAAAATCCTGGGATCCGTCGCTTCGTATGGGAGCACTTTCAGAATGTGAACCGCATCGTGCACAGAATCGGCTACTGTGGCGCGACTCTGTCTGGTACCAAGTCGGTGGTTTGCGCCGACGAGTTCGCTGTGGTTGGCCATATCTGTTCGTTTGAAGGTAGAAAACCTGACGCGGACAGGGTTGGTGTAATCATGCGTTGGCCAGACTTGAGGGACGTCTCGGAGGTTCAACAATTCATGGGCACGATTGGGGTCATGCGAATGTTCATTAGAGGATTTTCTGAAATGGCACGACCAATTCAGAGGCTAGTGAACAAGAACGCGCATTTTGAATGGGGTGACAAACAGAAGCTCGCGTTTCAAAGACTTAAAGACGCGATACAAGTCTGTTCGTCGCTTAAGCCTCTGAACTACGAGTGGGACTCTGAGATTGTCGTCGCAATAGACACATCCTGGATGGCCGCGGGTTTTGAAATCTACCAGCGCGACCCAGATGATCCGAAGAAAGTCTATTAGGCGAAATTTGGGAGTATCCCGCTCACAGAACGAGAAGCTAGGTTTTCTCAACCGAAGCGTGAACTTTATGGCGTGAAGCACGTGCTTCAAGCCATGGCTCACTGGCTTCTTGGTTGTAGGAAATCGGTAGTCGAAACCGACGCGCTGTACTTGGCAGGCATGCTAAGGAACGTTGGTAACCTACCAAACGCAAATATCAACCGTTGGGCTGAAGAGATCCTCATGTTTCAATTTACCTTGAAACATGTCAGAGGAATCACCTTCTCACCAGATGGCTTGTCGCGACGACGACCTGCACCTGGAGATGAAGAGTATCCCAATGACGAAGAGGAAATCTTCGACGAGCCACCACCAGAGAACAACGAAAATTGGGACTACGACACAGAACAACCATTAGACTTTGAAGAGTTCAAAAGGGACATTGACACCAGAGGTGGCTATCTTAACTCTATGGTCGGGTGTGCTGAGTCGGTCGACGACATATCCAAAGAGCTAGTCGAAGCTTGCGACTCTTGTCGCGCTGAGAATTGGCGTGTCAAAGATGCATATGACGCTCAAGGACTCGTCGTCCCAGTCTTCATGTTGAACGATGTGGCAAACGGAGAACCGCTTTTGCCTGATCTTGAACTGCGCGACAATCCTGAGGATCCCTACATTGAGGATCACCGGACGGGCACAGGGATTGAACAAGACAATAAGTTGGTAATGGCTAGGAAGTGGTTGAAAGACACTTCTATAAGGCCTGAAATGACAGACAAACGGTTCAGATCGTTTCTCAAATTCTCGCGACAGTTTTTCCTCAAAGATGGAAAAATGTACAAGAGATCAACCAATGGGATTCATAGACTGGTCGTGGACAAACACCACAGGACTTATATGATGAAGGCGTGTCACGACGCGCTGGGTCATAAGGGTCTTTTCAGTACTAAGAGCCTGTTGGAAACTCGGTTTTGGTGGCCAGAGATGGAAAGAGACGTCGACTGGTGGATAAAGACTTGTCATAGCTGCCAAGTCCGCCAGAAAACTCTCCTCCGCACGCCACCGACGCCGACTATGACCCCAAGTGTATTTCAGAAGATACATACGGACGTCATGATTATGGGAACGCCTTCCAACGGATACAGATATGTCGTCGCGGCAAGGGATTCTTTGACCCGCTACGTGGAAGCGCGACCGCTACAGGCTGACAACGCCAAGGCAATAGCGCGTTTCTTACTCGAAGACATAGTGTGTCGCTGGGGGTGTCCTAAGTGGATTGTAACCGACAACGCAGGACAATTTGTCGCGGCGTTGAACTGGTTACAGAAGAAATATGGTATCAAGGGAATAAGGATATCTCCTTACAATTCCCAGGCAAATGGCACTGTTGAAAGGGGACACTGGGACATTCGACAGTCACTGTACAAAGCTACTGGGGGAAACGCCTCCAAATGGTTTTGGTTCTTCCCACAAGTCTTGTGGGCAGATAGAATTACAGTGTGTCGCGGGCTGGGTTGCTCACCATACTTCGCAGTATGCGGGGCCCACCCTACCATCCCTCTGGATATAGTCGAAGCTACGTGGCTAGTCGAATATCCTGACCGGATCGTCGACTCTGCGGATCTCATTGGTCTCAGGGCACGCGCCCTAGCGAAACACGCCGGCCATATTGAAGATATGCGCAGCCGCGTCAGCGACGCCAAACTAAAGATGGTTCAACGCTACGAACTAGAGTACAAGCATGTGATCAAAGATTACAAGTTTGTGCCAGGGGACTTAGTGTTGGTCAGGAACACAGCTATTGAAAAATCACTGGACAATAAGATGAAAGCTAGATATCTTGGGCCCATGATTGTAGTTCGAAAGACCAAAGGGGGTTCTTACTTAGTCTGTGAGATGAACGGCGCGATGTTCCATGCGAAAGTCGCGGCGTTCCGAGTAATACCTTATTTGGCAAGACAGAAGTTGACACTCTCTGAAGATATAAAGAAGCTGATAGATGTCTCACCTGCTAAGCTCGATGAGTTGGTAGAGGAAATATCCGACGTCCGCGACTACCAGTTCGAAGGTGTGAGACTCAAGAACTCGGATAGCGACGACGACGACGACCCTGTAGAGGATCCAGCTTCTGTCGAGTGAAAGTCTGGCGCGCAAGTGACTGTCGCGGCAGGCTCTCGCACGACAAGGCGTCGTTTCTCTCAGTTTTAGACAGAATTCAGTATATTGCTTGGGTGCTAGCTGGTACCTGAGGACTATACTGGGTTGTATCTAAAAGAAAAAAAAGGTCATAAAGGAGGTGCGCGAGAAGAAGAGACGCGACTTCATAAATAAGTGACCAGAGAGAAAGAGGCATATGGAAGGAGAGTGCATATAGAACAAATTATGAAAGATTAGGCCGCATTCTTCGACATCGAGAGGTCAATGGCTTCCTTGATGTCCTTGAGCGCGGTCTTCCATTCCTCTAGCCGCGACGAGACGTAGTCGCGTTCCTCGATGAGGAGCTCGAGTGGAATGGACCGCCGCAACTGGTACAATTGATGTCGGTGCACTCGGTCCGCAATAAACCTTCGGTCGGACGCGGACGCTGCCAATCGGTTAAGCAAAAGTGTCGCGGCAGGAGAGTATAACTGCGAGACTCACCCGGGGCCGCATCAGTGGTACTGTTGCTGAGTCGCTGCCTCTTCGAGCCGGTGACAACGAACGATGGCTGGGTAATTGGTCAGAAATGTGGTCGCCGCGACTGAGTGAGGACTCACGTCTGGAAACTCTGGAGACAGCTCCCTAGAGCCTCCATCTGCTCCGCGTGAAGCTTCGACATTTTGGCGCTGAGAAGACGCATCGACCTATCGTGCTTGTCTATGAGTCGAATGATAGTCCCATAGACGTCCGCGAGCCCTACGGAGTCGTCATGACCAGATCCGTCGACCGATCGAGAACCAGACCGTCCTGCGACGGTCTTGCGAGTAGATGGTCGCGGGGTCTGAGAATAATCAACCTGTGTTCAGCAAAGACGCAAGACGGACGCACCTTCTCTTGAACAGGAGTGGGGGCCTCCATCTCGACGTCTGAATCGATATCGATGGCAGGAGTTGAGCCTGAAGCCTCAGGAACAGGGTCTTCGGCCTGTGCAAACAATATCCGTAAGAAAATCTGGACAAAGACCGGGAATCATACCTTGGCCTTCCCAGACGACGACGGAGTTGCAGCAGGACGTGGGATGCTCTCCTGAGCTTGTCGCATGCTGATGATCGCCGCGACGAGGGACTCATGCCAAACCAGATAGGCCCAATACTTGTTGACGGCCTTGGTCTGGGAAGTGTCGCGCTGCTTCTCAGGAACTTCCTTGAGCAGTTCCGTCTGAGACAGAGCGAGAGTGGTGGCCTCCTCGAGACAATCCAAAACGTCGCGGGGAGGATCTTGAGCAGCAAACAAGCTAGCTTGAAAGCGGGTCTGTCGACGAGATAAGATAATCGCCGCGACACGCCATCACAAATCAACTTACTCGAACAAAGAAAATATCCTTGCCAACGCTAAGGATGCCTTCTGAACCACCTAGACCCAACTTGTTCATCGCCGCGAGAGAAGGCTTAGCCTTCTTCCACGACGCGACGAGTGATGCGAAGTCTTGGGGGAGAGGAAACGCGGACATAGCGAGGCCTGGATAGAGAGAAAGAATGGGAACGAAATAGGGACTGAGAATGGGACTGGACATAATCTGTCGAGCCCACCCAGACTTTATATCGTCGACTCTGGAAAAACTTTTCTAGTCGCGCATCAGATAAGCCGAGGACGGCTTAGATCTGTGTTCCTGGGAGAGGGCAGATTTTACGAAAGATCAGCCACAGAGTCTGCAGAAGTCCACACATTGGAAATTGAGGTGCGCGACAACGTGCACACCCCTTGGACCCATGTGCTGGAAAGTGGAAAATCCAATGATGCTACTGAGGATGGGGTCCGGGACTTTTTCAAAAATGTTTCAAGAAAATTCTTCCAAGAATTTTGAAAATTTAGACTCAAAGGTTCACGCGACGACGACTCAGGCAGCAGCAATGATAGATTTGGATGATTCTACGACGACGATACGATGATGCAAGTAATAAATAAAAATTCGGGGCCGCGACGTTCACGGACGGTGGAACGAGCTGGTCTACTGCTCATCCACCTCCATGGCAGTCTCACCCGCGGCGTCGGAGCCCTCGTCGTCGACGTTCTCGTCCTCGACGTTCTCGTCGTCGACCTGCCCGTCGTCGACGTTCTCGTTGCCGGCGGACCCGTCTTCTTCACCCTCCGCGTCTTCATCCGAATCGGCCTTGGTGGACTCGGTCGAGGTCTCGCTGTAGTTGTCGGAAAAGTCCAAGACCTGTAGAACGGCCTGGGACGACGACGCAACGGGAGGCGGCGATGGCGAAGGCTGGGGCGACGAGGAGGGCGCACAGGTGCGACTACTCGCCAAGTGCGCGACGTCGATCTCGTGGTCCTCGCCAGGCTGGAAGGCTTGATCCTGGATGGTCGCGGGGTCCGACCTGTCGAATTCCTGGGCCTTCTCGATCTCCCTTTGGAACTGCTTCTCCATCTTTTCCATCTCGCGATAGAAAAACGGATCGAAAAAGGCAAGAGTGTCTCGTACTAGGGAGACTCTCGACCCTGAAAATTGAGGGCATTTATATGGTGAACATGCCGGAAGAAGTTTGATCGCGGCAGATCACGGAAGGAACCGAACAACCAAATGAATAAGACGTGGGAACATAACTCTATGTCCCCGCGGCTTTAATAATAAATGAACGAGACGTCGACTGTTGGACTCAGACCTGACACAGTGAGACTGTCGCGGGATTGACCAGGAGGTCAAAATTAGTGTTCCTGGGAGATGATAGGCTGGCTACCGGACGCGCTCTGCACCAGCTCTGTAAGGGCGTATTTTTGCGCTTTTTACAGAGTTTACTCTCGAACCATCCGGTGTATCGTGTCGCGGTTGACAGTGTTGCGCTCAGTAGGACTTATGGGTCTACTGCCCAGTCGACGACTGTGGATAGTGTCGACGATAGCAAGGCAGTCAGACCACTACTGTGGGATTGGTCTTATGAGTCCATACCAGGCTCAGGGCCATTAGTGACGAACGCTTGGACCGCGACCATTCCCCAGAAAGGGATCTGTCGTTGCGTCGACTTCTCAAAAGGGTCATTCTCTGCAGATGGGAACTTGGACTGAAGGGCTGAGCAATGCGCGACGTTCTCAATAATAGAACTACTACTGGACAGGACTTGGCGTTACGAGACTTAAACCATCTTGTCGCGGCAACTCCCGGTTTTGAGTTGGACGTTTCCTCAGATCATGCCACGACGACGACTTGTCACATGTCAGGACCCATTCGATCACGGGACATTGTGGACGCGTCGCGGTGACACTTCCAAGTGTCACGGCGAGTCGCGTCCATACCCAAACACACTAGAAATCGACACGGCTAGATCCGTGAACCGAGCCATGTGGGGGACGACTGGCGCGCCTAGGGCCATACGGCTTCTTGGGGCGCCCACGTTGGTCTCACATGCCAAGACATACCCGTTGGCCAATCCAACACGTCGTATTCCAAAAGTATGACGCGGTGGGTTGACCCACATCAAAAGTATCATATGGACTATGGGGCGGGGTCCTGATCACTCAGGACCTGTCCGATCGTTCAACTTTTCAATTACCCTAAAAGGCAACCGATCTTAGATAGCGTAGCTACTATGCAGTTGTACAGGACTTTACTAAGCATCGTCGTAGACAGTATAAGTAGCACGTCGTTTCTTTGTATTAAAAGCTTTCCCCCGGACTGTGAATCACTCTCATTTCAGATTGTTTTGTACAATTTGCGTGCCGCGTGATTCCACCCTAAGAAGTTCTGCTACCCCTGCCCAGTCGCGACGAGTTGCTCCCCGAGCACTTGTAGCTACTGTGATTTGAGTTTGAGTTGAGAAATCAGAAAGTCGGATTCGCCGCATCTGGTTTAGTCGCGGCATTTAGTGTCGTCGCCCTTTGGGCTTTGTTGAGATCGTTCCACACCTCTAGTTTGGCAGTGCGTCGACTAGTTGTGCTCGGGTTGTTTTGGTCAGTTGGCAGTGCGTCGACTTGAGAACTTTGGTTCCACACTTCTTGCTTGGCAGTGCGTCGACGAGTTGTGCTCGGGTTTTGGACATTGGATATTGGCTGTTAGTTGGCAGTGCGTCGACGCGGCATTTTGGATTACTAGTTGGCAGTGCGTCGACTCAGTACTTTTGGTTGTGTCAGTTGGCAGTGCGTCGACTTGACATCTAGGTTTACTAGTTGGCAGTGCGTCGACTCAGTATATTGGTCGTATCGGTTGGCAGTGCGTCGACTTGATATTTGGGCTTTGCGTCACCATCTAGACGCTGTCGCTACAAGGGATCTTAATACTTCGTATTAAGTTCTGACTTGTTATATTGTTGTTTGTGGATTGGATTAGTGTTGGTTGTGTTCGTATAGAAGATATTGGTTGAGATACCATTGTTTGCTATATATAAATTCTTGTCGTCGACTTCGTCTCCGCGACTATTGGATCTGCGTCTATTGAGAGTTGTGATACTGGTGCTCTGTCCACCCCGAAGCCCTCGCATCTTTCACACACTGAGAAGCTGATTACGAGGAGTGTGAACGTGTTTATATTTGGGTTTACTTTCATAGTAGATTCACTTGTGAGCACGCCCTCAGCATTTCACCGGCTCGTACACCGGAATCTCCGGATGCAGTCTGCCGTGCATCTTGTAGAGGTCGAGAGTGACATCACGATGTTCCGGCGGACAGAATACTCCCAGATCAGTCTTCCGAGCCTTCGGTGGGTTTGGATAAATCGGATGACGAATGTTGCACTGAGTGAGAACAAATATCGGAGGCAGCAGTGTCTTGGTCTGGATCCCATCCTCAGAAAAACTGCGTGCATCGAATGGTCAAGCATCTGCTCACCGGACTGTTCACATTGTTGCTATCCTCCTCCTCCTGATCCGAGTCATCTTGTTCGCGCTGAGAATCAGCTTCTTGAACCCGATCGATCCCAGGTGCCCAGGTAGGGTCAATAAAGTCAAAGACCATGTGTGCTTTGCGAGGATCGTAATGAGCAGGCCGCTTGTCTTCTGCGAGTCGCTCCTTCACATATCGAGGACCGTGCCACATACAAAGCTGATGTTTGGTACCAGGGAACGCGGTTTTAGCGGCATTAATCTCACTGATGTCTTTGTCCGTATGCACGAACTGAATATTCGGACATTTTTGTGAGACTGCGCCCAGAACCTGTTGAAGCATTTGGTCTTTAGCACCCTCTGCAGCATTGTCACCCGTCGATGTAGTGAAGACAAATGCGAGCGGTAGAGCGGTGCCATTTGCTTCAGCAACAATTGCATACAGCTCGTATCCCGCTGCATTAGTTTTCCCTACAACGCTCAAACAGTGCACAGAAAGAGGAAATCTTAATAGACACTCACAAGTCGAATCCATTGCAATCTCCTCCGTGTCCTTTCCAAAATCGTCGATTATCTCCCGGAAACAAAAAGCGATTGAGGACAGCCCAGTCTCTTGTTTGAGCTCAATGATCTCAACAGTCATATCCTCGTACTCATGCAGCAGAGCAAGGGCAGATGCAACCTGATTGTCACACTTTCTCCAAGCTCCCTGATTGATGTCCGACCAGAAACGATAGATTTGCCGTTCTGTCAACTCCGTAGTAGGATCCGATTTCACAACCTCCTCCCAGATCTAATGTCGAGCAATGAGGACTCCGGCCAGCCAAAAATCAAGAAGAGAACTGACTTTAGTTGGAGTTGAAGTCTTCATCCGCTCGACTAGACTCTTTATGTCATCGGAAATGGAGATATTTGTGTAGTGCGTGTGTGCGAGATGGTGTGACAATCGAAAAGTCGCAGTGCTGAGGTCAAGCTCGTTGATAATGACATTGAGCCAACCATTACAAGCAAAATAATCCATGGTAACACGAGCACGGCGCTTCTTGGGATCGGCAACAAGTGGATTCTTTGTTTTTTCGCCCTGGAGCTGTGCGCAGTGATACTCGAAGCGCACAATTGAAGGATTCGTGCGGCTCGGGCGTTTCTGCTTATATCTGCGCTGAATTGTCAGTAAGTTTCTGTACCGCTTTTTCCTGCAACACGCACACAAATCGGTAGCCTGTTGCTTCCCACACGTCTCTGGCAAGCTCGTCCGCCACTGCCTTTGGGCTGTGAGGTATCTCTGGTCGCAGATCGATCTCGGCAAGATCAATGTAGCATTCAGTCTCGAATGCCTTGTTTGAGCCGTGCTCCCTGATCAGAGCGAGAAGCGTCTCCCGGGAGAGTTTGGGGAGCGTTCCCCCCAAGGTGTCCTTCCCCCGGAACGAAGCAAGTGGCTCTCTGCCCTTTGCGGTGCCGCGGGACTTGAGATTCTTCTCTCGACATTTGTGGCAGTGCCTCGTGTACTGGAGACTTGGAAGTTGGGGAAAGGCAGACTGAGGACCGTGAAATGAACAGCGAGTGCACTTCACTAAAGGCTCGGGAGGAGGGCTCATGTGTGTCTCGGAAAAAAAATTGATAAGAAGGCATCAGCAGTGCGTGCCCAGATCGGGTGGCTGTCGGAAGTATCGGCCGAAGGCAATTCAAGCCGCAAAAAGGCAAAAAAACATTACTGGGACTCGAACAAAGGGTCTCTCGTTAGGATTGACAGAGAATTAACTACTACACCATAAGCATGTGTTAGACCCTTCCGCAGCCCATATTAGATTATCCTTGGGACAGTGCGTTAGTAAATAAAAATGATTTTTTAAGTTACACTTGCCTGGACTCGAACCCTCGCTGAGCAAATCGCACACGTGACCTGCACCGCGCGGGGGTCGTTGTGGCTGAGTCGCTACAGAGTGCACACGGCGCGTACACCGTTCCCACGCCCAGCCTGACAGAAGAATTGGGTGACTGTTGAGCGCTGAGCAGTCAGCTCCGTCGCAAATCGATTGGTGGACCGAGACTCACCCCTCAGCGTATAAGGCAGTAGTGCGATACCGATCTTGCTAGGATCAACGGACGTTCGGTCACATGAAAAGCGCAAGTAGCTTCGAGTTCACGGCGAACGCGGGATATCATCCCACTATCGGCGGCGGCGGCGTTCCAGAAACGCGTTAGGGACATCCGGCGTTGCTCGACGGCGGAGTCGGGGCGCATGCGAAATGGCCACGCTCTCGGACCGTCTCCAACCGGTCGGCCACAATGTCGCTGCGCACGATCTGCATCCAGAGCTCTGCAGGATGAGAGCCGGGCGTCAGGCCCTTTTTCGACTGGATGACAAATGATGATTTGTGATCAACAGCCTGCACCTCTTCTCTCGCTGCTTCCGGGACCGCGCTTGGTTTTGGTGGCTCGACGTGTAGGACATCCGCCGCACGGGGCGACGAAATCGAGACAGCTGGCGCCGATGCCCCGAGTTGGCTGTGTTGATCGTAATTGTCTGGCCGACGCTGCTGTGATTGTGCAAAGTCGACGCACGATACGACTGCTTGCGTATCAAGTCGAGCCGACGATCTCCAGGCCCTTGGTACTGCTGTGTCCCACAGTTGAATATCACAAACAGTCTCAGAAGGAGCGACGATACGGACCACAAAATCTCACACTAGCGCTTGCGTCTCGGTTCACCAGATACCGCTGCGATCATGCCCAAGTTCTCGGTCCGGGCCATTTGACGTGACCTGCACACAGATCTCCAGTGACATTTCGAAGGCAGCCTCGAGCTTCAGCTCCCGAATCTCGTTTTCGAGCGTGTCTTGTATGTCTTCCTGACGAATCATTGCCGCATCTCATACTGTTCAACCGACCTCAGCCGCATCAACACTCTCGACCTTGGCCAAAGTACACGCGATGGGGATGCCAGAAATCTCGGGAAGCAGACTTTGGACCAGGCATGTGTCATCGATCGTTTCTAGGAGATTCGTCGATTGGAACGAGTCCAACACGGGAATGCATTCGAGCGTGCCCTCTGCGCGGATTCAAGTGGGTCAACGAAACGTGCTTCAGCGCTGAGATAATGTCAGTGACTCCGTGCAAGAACGAAAAGGGCCAGACAGACTTGCGACCATCTGAGAAAGCTCGAAGTGTCTGGGCACAGTTCAGGTGGTGGAAGTCGGCCCGGGACTGGTCGTTCGTCGCGCTGGTCAAGTAATCAAACGGCAGTTGGTATACAAATCTACATCATGTCAAATTGATGGAATTGGATCGCACTCTCTTACTCCAGGGGAGGCGAGAATCCGACATCGAGCAAGGGATTACATGATGCACCAAAATCCGGTCGTAGTAGGCTGTCCATGCGCGCGGCTGGTCAGCCAGTGAAACCGAAATAGCAAACAATCACAGCGCACCGATCGTATTGAGCTGATGCGCGATGCACAACAACGTCGAGCTCGCAAACTATGTTCGGATTGTCCGCTGCAGCTTCGCATCCGTCTCAACGTCGACACTGCTCGTCGCCTCGTCCAGAACGATGAGTGGGCTGTTGTTCACCAACACTCGACAGAGAGCCAGCAGCTGCTCCTCGCTAGCGCTGTAGTTGGATCCCTCGTCGCCGATTGTAGGATTCAGACTGAACTTGGCTTCGGCTACGGGGTGAGACGGTTCCCCGGGTCGCGGCGGTAGCCATGCGCGCTGCAGCACAGAGAACTTTTCTGCGTCCGTTCTCGAGTTTTGTGGGTCCCTAGTAAACGCAGCGCAGTTTCAGCAGCGCGAATCTGTGATCGAAAGAAGACGCACAAGTTTCCTTGCAGAGTTCCCGGGAACAGCCCGCTGTCCTGCGGGACTAGCGCCAGCCGACCTCTCAACGCATCCAGAACAACCCCTGAGATACTCCTTCCGTTGATGTCGACTTCATCAGACTGCCGCTGGACCCCGCGGAACAAGCAGTGCAGCGGAGAGCTCTTGCCTGGCCCCGTCCGACCGAGAATGCCGATCTTCTCTGCGGCCTTGACGCTCTTGAGAACGAGCGGCCGAACTTCCCGATACGCAATCCGGACGTCCCCATGGCTCATCGCAGAACTCTTCTACCGTTCGCAGCCCTCCACATCTTCAGCGAGCAGCAAGTTGTTCAGCTTCCTCCTAGCGATCTTCTTGCGGTTTTCGCTTGCATCGTTGTCAACGTCTTCCAATCACCGTCTCAAGCAGTGTGTGCGATCGTGGGGAGCAAGAGGGGGGGAGGCATGCAGGAAGTGCGCTACATATGTCACAGGCCTCGCCACATGCGCACAGACCAGAGCTGGTCAAGGATGAAGTGCTGGAGATGGATGGCGCATTGGCGCGCTGGGTCCAGTAGATCTTGTAGCTGGAGCCGTGAGAGATGACTGTGCCGAGCTGTGACTGGCCGGTCAAGGGGTTGTATGTCCCTGGAGCTGGGTAATGAAAAACCGTGCAACAACACGCACCGAAGTTCTCTGTGCTGCGATACTCAATGAGAACACTCGTTGTCTATCTGCAGACCGAGAGGAGCGGCGGCTATTCCCATTGCGCTTATACGATGTACTATACTTGATTAAGCAGAGGGCCGCTTCGCTCAGCAGGTCCCATGTGTACATTGTTCATATGACTATCCTGCTCAGTGAATGCGAGTGCGCTGTGGAAGAAAGGGAGGCCGGAGTGGAAAGTTCAAAGCGGTGTTCCGGTGACCCTCCGGTGATGGCGGCTGTGCAGCGCGAAAAGATCGAGCAACAGCATTCTCCTGTTCCGGTGGCTGTGCGATACGGAAAAGACAGTACGCCGACAATGTTATCTTGAGAGGTGCGGCAGTAGCAGGTGTTTGTAGCGGTTTTTATGGAAAAATAGCTCCCCTTCAGCTGCGCGCTGCAGTTCTTTGCAATCCGAAACATCAGGGTATCTGCTAGCCCAGTAGTATTCCACACCCCAGTAGAATTCCTCGGGAAAATACTTCTGTCGATACTCCTTCTGTCTGAGGGCCTCTCTGATGGTACGGATGAGAACCTGAACAGGCCGAGAATGGCTTGTCTCGTCGCCCATCTTGGCAAGCACCGCCTCGGCCGTTTTGAAGAAACGTAAGTGCATCGCCCAGTGCAAGCAGCTGTCGAACACCGGAACCAACTCGGCAGATGACCGCCCCGTCTCTGCTTCGTATGCGATTGCGTACTCTGAGCCCGCAAAAGTCAATCCGAATCCATCCCGTAATTGTGGCCACAGCCCATCCGACGGATCGAAAATGCGGGACAGCAAAGGCTCCACATCCGCCTGGCGCATGTATAGCGGCAAGCGAGACCAATCCTCCCAGTATCCCGCATCAAGGAGTTTCAGCACCGCCGCGGTGGATAATGCTATGAAAGCCGTGGCTCTGGCCTTCTTCTCGTCGAAATCCGCAAGTCCCTCCACATACTCCTTGGCTGTAAAATGCACAAATTCAACCACCGAGTTTCTGTTAACCTGAACAAATGAGGAGCCGCGCCGACGGATCACATCGCGGGTATTGAACGGATCAGGGGGTTGCGGTATTCCGTCCGTGTCCACCCAGTCAAGGTCGACCATGGTGATGGCCGCCGCAATGGGCTCACGCATGTCACCCAAGAAAGTTGCCATGGAATAGAGAAGACGCCGAGAGCGATGGAAAGACGAAGCATCAGCCCGAAGGCGCTCCATCATCCGATCATACGTCCCTTTGACGTCCGCAGGCAAGTTTTTCAGCTGTCGTTCAATGTCGCCCGTTTCGCACGTCAGGAGATGCGACATCTGCAACGAAACCCACAGAAACCTAGCATCATCAGCCGACTTGCCATAAACATCAGAGCAACCACTCACATCCCGTTTGCCCTCCGAGTCAATGCCTTCTCCACCCTTTCCTGGACAGCAATAGACCAATCCGGATGATGCTGCTCAATCTGAGCCTTGATATAGCTCAAGATGTCGCCTTCACGACTCCCTGCCTTCTCCTCAAGGTTCAGCAGATGAGTCACTTCGAGTTTCAGCACGCGTTCGATGTCCTGCTCCGGTCGGCTCGCCAACAAGAGACGCAGATTGTTGATGTTGCACCCGCGCAGATCCCGTAAGCAAGGCAGAAGCTCCACAGTGCGCCCGGGGTTCAGATACTCGTCCAGGCCATCAATCAGAAGGACCACCCGCTTTGGTGCACTCTTCAGCATGTCCATAAGACACTGCAACAGTACGGTCCGGGAGGCAGAAAGCGCTAACCCGCGCCGATCATACGCCGTCTTGAGCTGGTCGTGGAAACACTTGGCCTGAGTGGCAAGCTGATACACCAGCGCCGACAGGACACTTTCCAAATGCTGGGATCGTTCCTCACGATAAGAGATAAACGCAAACGCGAAGAGCTCCTTCCGTGCCTGCATATGCTTGACCACCGCAGACCTACAATGCAAAATGGTCAGAAAGGACCATGGAAGACACATAACCGGACACACATCGACACACTTTTCCCAGCGCCAGCTGTGGTGCCGTCAGCCTAATGTCGTGGTGCGGTAGCGTCATTGTACTCACGCTTCCCATGGACCCAATACATCGAGTTCGGCATCCCAATCCAATTCTCAAATCGCTCGTCGTAGAACCAATTACATGTCCCGTTATGCTTAACTTCGGTAAGATAGTTAAAGCGTGTGCCCGTATCATATGGGTTGAGCCAGGTTCTGATATCTTGCTCGACTGATGCATACGTGGTGAGCACTGGGCAGGAAGCACAGGATTGAAACACACCAATCAGGTTTTGTATTTCCACGGACACCAGAAGCGTCTGTAGCGATGTGGCAAGGACCTCTTCCTTGGTGAGCTCGTCGAGCTCGTTGAGGGCCCCTTGAACCTCATCAGATCCAAGCATCTCGAGCACCCAATCCTCTGTCAGAATGCCAGTCAGCATTGTGAGCATGTCGGCAAAACAGGCCTTACTCATGCGCGTCTTGGCTGCCCAAAGCCGCCATTTCTTGTCTTCTGGACATTCCTGGAGATACGACGTCAGGAGCCCAAATGTCTTGATCATGAGGACCAGAATCTTCAGCAACGTGTTGTGGAGCAGTTGACGGTGAGCCGGAGGAAGCTGGACGAGATACACGTCCAGGCGAGCCAAACATGGCTGGAACCAACCGAGGATGAGCTCCAGTGAGTCGTATTTGCTGCTGACTCGGTTGGCGGCCTGTTGTGACACGCTTTCCGTCAGTTTCTGGGCTATAGCAATATGTCCCGCTGCACTTGCCTGGAGAAGACCCGCGAAAGCAACGATGATCCCCTTTCCGCCCGGAACCTGCCTCCGAATGAGCTCGATGGCCCGCGACACGCAGAATCCATGTTCACCACGCCGGCTGTTCCCTCTGCCACGGGGTCGATGATGAACTTCAAGACGGATGCAAGCGGCTTGAGAACGCCCCGGATGTTCTGGTCCTGGGAGCGAAAGTCTCCGAACGACTTCTTGTGCTTGGACAGAACATCGCAGAAATCGTCCAGCGTGGTGCAGCCCTCCACGTCTTCAGCAAACGGCAACTCCCTCAACTTCTTCCCGGTGTTCTCCTCGTACTTCTTAATGGCTTCCTCGAGAAACGTCTTCCAAGCGTCGTCTGGAACAGTGCCCGGGGCGGTGGGCGAGTGCGGAAGGGGCTGAGTGCTCACCATGGTGGGTGAGGAAAGCAAGGAGGTTGTGCGGGAATCCTGCGACACAAAGTCAGGACGTCGCCGCATGTGCGCTGACAGCGGGCACCTGTCTCGTCAGGTCCATCGGAGACAGAAGCTAGTGCAATCAGTGGCGCTGCACCAGGAAGCGGGTGGGACCCGCAGGATCGCAGCGCCGATCTTGAATGCGGTCATACCGGACCTCCAGGAACGATTCTGAACGAACGTGAGAGAGCCGCGTCAATGTTCGATATCAATGAGCTGTCGTACTTGGTAGCCGTGTCTGACAGGAAGCAGTGTTTCCATGCCAGTCTCATGCGCCGTTCACAAGAACAACCCCGTGCTGACCGCCTGCAGGTCTCATGCCCTTTTTCTTCTGGTCCCAGCGGCCGGATACCGCATGTCGAGGGTTTCCTCGTGCAACAGGGGGGACAAGTTGCGTGTGCGACGCGGCATTGATTGTCCACCCCAGGGACCTCCAATTATTACGTAAAATGGCTTCGAGGCCCCCTCCGGAGGCCATCAAACCACCCCCTACCCCCCCTGATCGGAGGCCATCCTGGAGGCGCCTTCCTAATTGGTACACTACCTGGCTATTTGTGCACTGCCTGCATGGTAGGCTAGGGATTGGCCTGAGCGTTGATATGTGCTGTAGTAGTCAGTATAAAGCCTCAGAAAATGTCTTACCTCTCAAAAGCCTGTATTTATTGCTTGCAAATGGTGGACCACTGGGCACCCAAAATTTGGGATTTGCGTGCTTGAGCACTTCTTAGGTGCATAGAACAACAGTATATATATTAATTTGAGATTGAGAATGAGGTAGCTGCGCCCACATGCAAAAATGAGATGTTGCTGAGGAGATGGTTTATGGCCTCCATGACCTCCCAGGGGCAGAAAAAAAAGTGTTGGGTAGCCCACAGGCCCTTGAATTCTGCTTCAATAGATCAATTTGATGCTTATGCTTTGTCAAAACAACAGCCCAGCATATAAATTGGATGCTGGAGCAGTGACAGAACAAGCCTCCACTGCCTCCAGGGCTGGGGACCAAAAGCGATTATTATGGATTCAGCCACATAAACCATGTTCATGACATTATTTATCTTCATTTAGATGCACAGGATTATCTAGAGCGGTAGCTCAGCATATGAATTGGATGCTGGAGCAGATCACAGAAAAGCGCTCCACTGCCTCCACAGCTGGGGACTAAAAGCAGTTTCTTTGGATTTAGCAGCAGAAACTATGTGTTCAATGTCAGGTGTCTTATTTTAATTACAAGGGCCCTTTAGGTAGATGTCCCACCACATGAATCAGATGCTGGACCAAATGGTGGAACTAGCCTCCACTGCCTCCACAGGTTATTACTTGAAGAGTCTGGATGAGATGACAATGTAACAGATAGATGTTCTCATAGATAACTATTTTCTGCTATTTCTACCTCTGAATGCTAGTTTGATTGCAATAGAATGTTGAAATCAGAGAATGGGGGACCCTGGAGGCACTGGAGGTGCATGCAAGATCCAATCAATATCATCAATATCATCAGTATCATCAATGCTATCAATACCATCATTATCATCACCGATCATTGGTAGATTGATCAGCCAATCAAATCATGAATAAAGATCAAACATCTAGTACATTCATTCCTGAGAGACACAGACTACATGTATGCTCATACTGAAAGTGGATTAGTGGTCCCAGGACATGCCCCAATGTCATATTACATCCTTGTCTCAGGGACATACAATTAAAAATCGGAGTTGGCAAATGAGCTGTAAGTACTCCACTGATGGATGAGCAGCCGATCAGACTCATCGAGTGAATGACGGGCTGAGCACTTGATAGAGTCGAGATTCTGGCGAAGTGTCGTCCAAGGCAGCGGCGCTGCGTGTGCTGCTACCCCGGATCAAGGAACAGATCAAAGACTGACACGAGCTGAGCTGCATGACCGACATGCCGAAGAATAGGCGCAAAACGTTATTTAGCGCTAACGTCGCGAGCCTAAAGCAGTGACAATCATATGATTCGCATGAAAGGAACATTCTACAAGCATGGCCAGGCCCAGTTCCCACAGCCGCAGGATATTGGCAAGCTTCCTCAAAGCGGACAGGCTTTTCGTCAATGTTGGTAACTTCGAAGGGCTCTTCCTTGCGGTGCGACGCGCCATGCTGAACACCTATCTCCCAACGGTTCTGTCGGAGTGCTGAGACAATACAACATGATCAGCACTACACCCAATGGGGAGAAGGGCGGAGATGGTCGAGCGAGGAGAGCTGCGTGTGGTCATCGTCGAGGTGTCGAGTCCTACGATGCCTTGAAGGTGGGACATATTGTGATTTTTCGGTTGAGGAAGGCCTAGCTGGCACGTTCTCTGTTCAAGCTTATGATCAGATGCTGGTGTCAGGGGAGACGTGTCAGCAGGATGAGGTCATCGGTATTGATCCGGCGGTGTTCCGGCGGTGATCCGAGGGTTATCAGTCAGTGGTGTCATGCTCCTTACGTCATCTACTTGTATATAGATAGTTGCTGGGGATCTCTGATCCCCAGTCTTGTTATCGACTTGGCCCCTGGGCTCCACTCCCCTTACAGCTGGCACGAAATGTGATGGAAAGGATAGTCATGAAAGTACAAGACTTGTGATTTGGACTGCTGGGCGGGAAGAAGTAAGAATACACACCTCAAAGCTCTTTGCGCTCCTCCGCGTGAGCTTGGCTAACCGCTCTCGAGGTGCCTTGATCTCACCTGCAAGAGAATACACGCTCCGCCAAAGGGATGTCGTGTATGCGCAAACTTCGCCTTGCGGGGAAGAGAGGGAGAAGATTTAGGCGTTATCAAGAGCGTTCTTTCCTGTTAAATCAGCACCTCAGTAAATGCAAGTTTGACCAGCCGGGGACGCGTCTCTAGATTAACCTGGGTGGCACGTGACCGCGGACATGAAAGGCTGGACCGCCCGCCTCATTCTTGACTCACTTTTTGACACTTGGACCTCACTACCACAGCCTGCTCGCTCTTGAACGCATGTTCGCTCGACCCAACTCTTTTCCGCTAGTAAAAGGTGTGCATATGAAGATGTTGTACGATAGTGTCCCAGGCGGTGCAGTCTTTGTCACTCAGACCTCCGACAACAAGAGCTCCCACTCGTTCTGTTTGTTCTGCCTCAGCCTTTCGAACCTGCGCCTATTTTATAGCATGTCGATCTTGCGTAGCCCAATCTGGCGCTCCTCGCTCGCGCGGTGCTCTCCTGCTCCCCGCCTCTCGCGAACGCCCCTCCTGAATCTCTCAGTTTCGGAATCCGGATGGGCTGCTGGCTGGTGATACGCGTCTTACATGGCCCGATACACGTCGATGACCCGCAGCGCAGTGCCCGTCCTGACCGTGACAGGGCCGACAAGCAGGCAAACGACGACAAGCTCCATCACGACACAGTGCGTCGAGACATTCATCCCGTGGTGCGCCTCAAGCATGTTGCTGCGCGGCCTGTGCTCGAATGCGACGGTAATGTTCCGCGGGTCGTATGGGTCCAGCAGGATGTCCCAGTGCACGAAGGGATTGTTTCCTTTGCGTCTCCGCGTCTGGCCGGTGACACTGTCGATGCGGTGTGTTGTGGTCAGCGGCCATTCGTGGGCGATGGCCTCGGGGTCCATGTTGCAGTAGACTGGTGTGGTTGTGCTCTCAGCAGCATCTCAAGAGACATGGGGCACGCACCTCGGCTTCCCGGAGAAAGGGGTTTGGAACCTGACGTCAAGGATGAAGTGCAAATCGGTGCAGTCGGTGGATATGCTTACTGCTGGTGCACTTGGGCAGAATCGGGGATGTCACTCGGGCCGCCGCCTCCGGTTGTGGTTCTGCATGCTCAACCGGCTGGGAACTTCTGCTGCTGTATCGACTTGACAGCTAACTGCAAAATCGTAGACACTTTCGAGTCTCGTCGGTGTGGAGCCGGAAAGATCCGGTATCACAAAATATGACGTGCCAGTGCCTGCCAGTGCATGGAGGATCGCGGATGTCGACCAAAATCCACTGCCAGCGCACATGTAAAAAGATGAAATTCTCATTTTCTTTGACCACCCATGGTCGCTATTGTGTTCTCTGATGGTGGGCGGTAGTCGATTTTGCTCGGGGTGGATGTATCAATAGTTTGAGGGCATTGTTGGACCGACGGTGAGTCTTGAGGCCTTGAGGCCGCACCTTCTCGGGCTCCATCACTGACGTTTTTGCCACGTTTTGTGGAACCGGATCTTTCCGGCTCCACACCAACGAGACTCGAAAGTGTCTACGATTTTGCAGTTAGCTGGAATTCTTCAAGATTCCCCGTGGCGGGCTACCTCGTGCCTCCGATCGAGCACGATCTCGCGTAAACCGTTGATCTCCTGGCTTGCATTGCTCCAGGTCGATTTTTCATCAGCCAATTCCCGGGCTGTACGTGACGAATCAGTCTCGATTCACTCTCGGATCTTGGCCACTCTGACTATATATATATATATACATACTCACTGCGCAGAGCCGGTGCTTCCAGGAGCGGGTGGTGGAGTTCGACCGGCGCCCCGGGATCGGCCCATAGATTTGCTGTAAGAACCCGTCAGCAATGCGACCCGACGTTAATATATGATCAGACAAGATAGTGTACTCACCGCGGATGCGAGCACAAACGCATCCGGCCCGGGATCCGAATCCCAATCTGAATCTAAGCTGATCGTAGTGAGACTGCGACCGCATTGTCGGCGGCAGCCCCAGTGAAGCCGCGGGGAGCTCGACTGGCGCGATCTTGGTGGCTCTGCAGTGCTCGCGGCGCAGACTGTGGTGCGTCGTTGACACAGTAGTAGTGGCGACCTGGCTCGTCGACATGATCCGCAATGATGGCACGACAATGTCCGAACTTCTGTGCGTCGGTGGATGGCGACGGATCGGGGCGTGTGTGACGGCGGTGATGTGAACAAAGCTCGCTCAGACGGTCGGCTTGGTGCTTGTAATCGATGGGGACCAGAGACCTTGCGCGCAGAACCAAGATGGCACTCGCCGTCACGAGGACGGGAAGATCTGGATCGGGTACACAAATGATGGGACCCCCCCTGTATAGCCACCAACCCACACGTGCAGAGCACCGCCCCATAACTGCTGATATAGTCACGCATATGTCATTCACTTGCTCAGCTGTGTGCGCGCGCACAATTACGGGCCACTGACACTTAGACTCCTGAGCACTGCAACGGGTTCGCCCTGACGCACCGGGCCATTCCTACCTCACTCTATAACAATCCTGTACTTGTCCCGTAACCAATGTGCTTGACTTCTCTAATCTGCATGACACTTCAATCCGTTTCCGCTACAACGGCCACAACACCAGCGTAGGAATCAACTGTAAATAATATCACAATCTCTCTTGCTGCAAACCATGAGAACCTTCCGGGCCGTACTGATCTTCAAATGGTGCTGCGGACGCATATCTCGAGCACAACTAGTAGACATTGCAAGCTGAAGAAGGTCCGTTCAAAGTACTACATAGTAATTGATTGGTTGAAAATATTTACATACACACATACTTGTTTATATGTTTTTATACCGAAAGTGCGTGAACGTGTCAATGAAATACTTCATCCATCATCACCGGGTTCTGTCGGCCCGTCTCTATGATAGTCCATCATAGACTGATGGACGATGTCATGTCATGCTCGCGTGGCCTCGCTCGTGTACCCGATCCAGATCTTCCCGTCCTCGTGCTCGCCGTCTTTTTAGCGATCCGAGTGACTGATGATCCCAGTCTTTCATTGACGTGCGTGTGTCGCAGTTTTGTTGTGGGCGCCAGCACGGCCCGGTGGAAGAGCTCATGATGATGTGGGTGTCATCCACCTCAAGGTCAGCTGGTCGGCCGTTCACCTTCGGATCCAGGTCCGATGTAGACGTGGGTCCAACGTACATATTGTTGAAGCTTGTTTGTATTAGCGACTATCACAGTATGTAGACATGACATCATCAGTAGTATTCTTAGATTACTTTGGCTTGCTCCACAATGACCTCATACCTGACCTCATTATTGCATCATCCATTACTCATCTATGATATCATTACTCCACTATGACATCATGATATCTGCTCCAGACTAGTATATAAACCTAGTACTATACGCTCCATATCCTCAGCTCTTGTGTCTCTACACTCGCTCAGGTATGCATTCTCTCTTACGATCTCATGACCTTACTTATGACTTGTACCATAGACTTCGTCTTATAGGTACAGCTAATGACTAAGCTCTTGTGTCTCTACACTCGCTGAGACTTCGTCTTATAGGTGATTGCTACTGGTCGTATCTCCACTGCGCGATATTGTCTGCGACAGGTTATGGGCCCCGCCTGAACCACTAGCCCAGATCAAGAAACATTGAACTACTCCCTTTGACTAGGCGAGTATCTTTCACTCATTCAGCCCTTCTAGAGCGCCGCCTTTGTGCGCTCGTCCCACTTGCAGGATGTCGGTCCTCGCATTTGTGCTCTCACCCTCAAGGGGTTACGCAAGTGGCGTCAGGGAGTCATTCAGTTGGCAGACACGCTGTTAGCTATTCCATCCATGATTGCTCGCGTGCGTTTTACGTTACATCTTTTTACTGTACAGCGGACATACCCACCAGGCACTGGTCCTTTGGTCAATCCCACTCCTGAACCTTGCGTGTAGCGCCTAGGTGGTGTAGTAGCTCTCAACAGCTGCTGGATGTCAATCCCTCCGCCAGGCAAAACAATCCTTCGGGGTTGTCTCGCATTCCTCACAAGGGACCCTGCAGGCTGGTGACATCATGAGGATTCCTGCAATGCCGCTCTGCGGGTATGCATGTCTTTAAAAGGGAGAAGATGGGGGATCGAACCCAGTGCTTGGGACGGCCTTGGGCACGTGACCCTTGGCCAGTGACGGACTGCGAGGGCAGTAATCACCGTTGGGTACTGCCGCCACTGACATATATAGTTACGTTACCTTGATACAAATATGGGCACTTACATATCGCTTTATTTCGTTATCATTCCCCGCGCGTATATGGGCATCATGGATGGGATGGGGACGCTTAGTCGTTCTCGTTTCAGAGAATTTTGGCACTTGGGATTTTTTGTTTCTTGGTCTGCAGAGAATCTAGGGCTGACTCTGTTGCTCTAGTCTATCTCTATCACCCTGTCATCATCAAACGACCCTCCTGTTGGAAATGGAGACTCGTCGTCGCCAGTGTTCAGAAGGAGGAATCGAGATCCCTGACTACCTCTTCGCCACTCTCATGCTCGCCGTTCTCCCTGTCTCCAGCAGAGGTTTTGTCACCTCTTATCTGGCCAACCGTCCTATTGCTACTTTGAACCCGGTCGAAGTCAAGAACAGCGTCATTGGAAATATCAAGATCGAGAACCTCAACACAACGTCGAACTCGAAGATTTCCACCGTTCCGTCCCTTGCCAACCGCTGCACTCATTGCAAGAAGTCTGGTCACATTGTGTCATCCTGCTACAAGAAGTATCCCAACCTCAAGCCGAATGGTCAATCTTCTGACAAGGGCAAGGGGAAGCAGGATGAGGGGAAGAAGAAAAAGAAGAAGGAAAAGAAAAGTGGTGATACTAGTGCTGTAAAAGAAGTTGTAGCTGCTCCCGCAGTTGCAGCTGCCTCCAATGGAATGCACATCTCGTCCTATCTCATGAGTGACTCCCTCAAACACATCGATGATGGAATTTTTGTTGAAGAAATGGGAGATGATTCAAAAATTCGTTTTCTATGGGATTCGGGTTGTACGCATCATATGACAAACACTCAATCCGATCTTCACAACATCAGATCTATCGACACCTACGTGGTCATTGGGTCGGGAGCTCGCTTTAAGAATGAAGCCGTTGGAGATATTGTGTTGCGGGTGTAAGGGCAACCTCGAGGCCCGATCTCAGAGTCTGACAAGGGAGAGTCCAAAGTGTCAATAAGGGGAACAACTAATACAAGGGACTGGCAAACCTGACAAGGGAGAGTCCAAAGAGAAACCGTGTTGGGGACTCTCCTTGTCAGGGCCCACTATATATAGCCTATAGAACAATGGGTGACCAAGCACAATAGAACAATGGGAAGCGTCAGACAATAGGACCAGGGAACAATGGAAAGCGCTGGGAATCACATGGGAGTCTCCTGAGAATCACATGGGAGTGCTTGGCGCGGAAGTCCGGACCTGTGCGCGTGACCATTGACAGATGGCCCGCGCGCGATCACATGCTAGATCCTATGATGATCGGACAAAGGAAGGGGTTCCCCTGACATCACCCCCCCCCCCCCCTTAGATTGCGGCGACTCGACGCAAGGCATAGTTGGTGACAGACGAGTCCCGGAAGGGCAGCGAGTCGAATACTGCAGCTGCAATGACCCGTGGTTTTCCTGGGTACTTGCGGTAAAACGCTGCCACGGCATCGTCAGCAAACACATCAGAGTGCTTCACCCACTGGTCATGAGACGGATCATAGCCTTTCCACCGCACTCGGAACCAGACACTGCGATAACACATCTTCGCGTCCAAAACCTCCTCTACTTCCCACTCCTCTCCTTGTCCTTGCCTGAGGACCGGCGGCGGTTCTTCATGACGCGGGCGTGTGGGGAACAGGTCGTCTTCTACCAACTGCAGCTTGACCACTGGGAAGACTGGGTGAAGGCAGGAGAGGCTTGTCGGCAGAGCAAGCTTATACGCGCCTCGTCCTACGACCTGAGTGACCTTGAAGGGACCTAGACGCCAATGAGAGAGGCCTCGAGACGGTCGTGTCGTCATGATGTCTGAGGCATCCAACCAGACTCGGCTGCCGACCTTGATGTTGGGCGAGGGGGTTCTTCGGCGATCGTAGTACCTCTTGAATTCATCTTTCGCCTTTACCAATGCCGATTTTGCTTCCGTTACACCTGAGGCGACTCGGTCCAGGAACTCGTTGGCGGACTCTGCTCGCAAGGATCGCTGCTGAGTTGGCTCGAATCCCATGCGCGGTAGGCGTCCCGTGTCTGTCATGAAGGGCACCTGCTGCATAGAGGAGTGGATGTGGTTGTTGTAAGCAAACTCGGCCGCAGGCAGGAGGTTGTCCCAGTTGTCTTGCTTGTAGCTGGTGAAGATCCGAAGGAACTGCTCCAGCTCTTGGTTCACCCGCTCGGTCTGGCCATCGGTCTGAGGGTGGTAGGCAGTGGATGTGGCCGGGGATACGCCGACCAATTTCCACAGCTCCTGAGTGAAGTCCGCCACAAACTGAGGGCCACGGTCCGAGACGTACTTGACTGGCAGTCCGTGGTGCCGCCAGACGTGCTTGTAGAACAACCGGGCCATCCCCTCAGCTGAAAGTTGAGTGTGGCACTCAATGAAATGCGCACGCTTGCCTAACATGTCCACGACCACCATGATGGCGTCGTATCTGTGTGCCTCAGGCAGCTTCACGATGAAGTCCACTGACACCGTCTCCCAACGTTCTGAAGGAACCTCTGTTGGATGAAGTTCTCCAGTCGGCAGACGTCGGAGTGCCTTTGTTCGGCAGCACAGGTCGCAGGTGGCCACGTAGCGACCCACGTGTCGTGAGAGCTGGGGCCACCAGTAGTTCCAAGAGACTAGCTCGAGCGTCTTGAAGCGGCCGGCATGCCCCGCAACGCGGGTGTCGTGGTGCTGCTCAAGAATGCGGCGTCAAAGGTCCTTGTCGCGCGGAACCACCAGTTTCCCACGAAAGTAGAGCAGTCCGTCCTGGACGCGCCACTCTGCTGTAACAGCGGAGCGGGCTCCCTTCATCCCCTTTAGAAGCTGTCGCGCTAAAAGCGTGACCGCTTCCTCAAGGTCAGGGTCACCGGAAAGCGAATCCCGAATGTCACGGACAAGAGGTGCTTCCGGGCCAGAAACGGACAGTCCCTCGAGCGCCCGTACATGGAAGAGCTCTGGTTCGAGCAGAGTCACGTCAGTGTTGTCCGAGGCGTGTCCGTGGTCCGGTCGGCGAGAGAGGGTGTCCGGTCGTCCCATGAGTCGGCCAGGTTGATGGTGCAGCGTGAAGTCGAAGCGCGACAGAGGTACAAAGACCAGCGAGCCTGCCGACGGTTGAGGTTCTGGGCCTTGCGGAAGTACTCTAGGTTCTTGTGGTCAGTCCAGATCTCTACGGGGTGTTCGGTGCCTTCGAGGAAATGCCGCCACTCTTCCAGTGCGCGTACAATCGCGAGCATCTCCTTGTCGTGGATCTCGTAGTTGCACTGGACGTCGTTGAGACTCTTGGATAAGAAGGCAACCGGGGGCCACTTGTTGTTCGAGGCAGACTGCTGAGAGATGACGGCTCCTGTGGCAAAATCGGAGCTGTCAGCCTCGAGACGGTAAGGACGCGATGAGTCTGGAAGGAGAAGAACCGGTGTGGAGGTAAC
The DNA here is from genome assembly GCA_963692855.1 of Mycena citricolor. Classification (NCBI taxonomy): domain Eukaryota; kingdom Fungi; phylum Basidiomycota; class Agaricomycetes; order Agaricales; family Mycenaceae; genus Mycena; species Mycena citricolor. The sequence goes on along the minus strand of CAVNYO010000169.1, from coordinate 1,702,115 downwards.
CGCATCCTTCAAGGCCTGGAGCGAAGTGGACTCATTGTCACCCCAAGACCATGGCACATCCTTCTTGGTAAGATCGAAGAGTGGTTGCGCAATGTGCGAGAAGTCCCGGATAAACCTCCGATAGAAGTTAGTGAACCCCAGGAACTGTTGCACTTCCTTCTTGTTGGAGGGAGCTGGCCATTCAGCTACTCCGGCCACCTTGACGGGGTCCATCTCGACGTGGTTGTGAGAGATTATCACGCCGAGGTACTTGATGGAGGACATTTCAAACTCGCACTTCTCGGCCCGCAAGTAGAGCTTGTTCTTGCGGAGGCGTCAAAGTACCTCATTGACGATACGGCGGTGGAGGAGGACGTCCGAGTGCGCTGAAATGCTGAGGGCGTGCTCAAGGATGAACCAACTGTGAGAAGAGCTGCTCCAAACTACAAGACACAATCACACTCTGCTGATCAGCTTCTCAGTGTGTGATAGGTGCGAGGGCTTCGGGTGGACAGAACACCAGATACGATCTAATAACTCGACGCGAAAACTATGCTACGCGGTGACGGAGTCGGCGCGCAAGAATCTATATAGCAAGAACTAGGTGTCTCCACCAATGTCTCCTATACAACCAAAATCCAACAACCAACAACCAACAACCAACACAAGTCAGATCTCAGTACGAAGTACTTTGAGCCCTTGTAGCGACAGCGTCCAAAAGGTGACACCAAACCTAGCAACTAAGCCGACGCACTGCCAACTTGTTGTGTAGAACCCAAAATATATCAAGTCGACACACTGCCAACTATGATACGACCAAAAACCCGAGCACAACTAGGAACGACGCACTGCCGCCTAGAGGTGTGGAACCAAAAACCCGAGCACAACCAGAAACGACGCACTGCCGTCTGGAGGTGTGGAACGAAGCTACCCGAGCACAACTAGGAACGACGCACTGCCGCCTAGAAGTGTGGAACTAACACAAGCAAGAGACTTGTCGCGGCGCAATAGTCTCTACCCAAATCACAAGAGCGGCGAATCCGACTCTGCTACGATCTCATAACTCTAAACTCAAACAAATCACAGTAGATACAAATGCTCGCGTTGAGACACTTGTCGCTACCGGGCAGGGATGGTGGTGAACTTTCTTAAGGCTCAAATCACGCAAGCTCAATCAGGTTCTCGGAGAGAAGCTAAAATGAGATGAACAAAATGTAATCCGGGGGAAAGCTTTTTTAATACAGAGAAACCGTGCTACTTTTATACTGTGTACAGGAGCTTAGTAATTCTACTATACAACTAGCTAGTAGCTACGCTATCTCAGATGGTATATTCTACTTTTGGTGAACTGCGTGGACGATCGAATAGCCCATGTGCAGTTCATGTGGTATGTTTTATTGTAGAACCACCAACGCATCATAGTTTGGAATATAGCGTGTTGGATTGGCTCGACAGGTAGTCTTGGCAAGTGGGTCCAATGTGGACGCTCCAACGAGCCTTGTGGACGTCTAGCACCGGACGACCGACGGAGACGGACAGGCACACGGAGCTCATCCGTTGAGGGGATGCAGAACCGTGGGCCAGGTGGTAGGCCGATCACTCGTGTGCTCAGAAGCCGTCACGGTAGATGCCGATATTCCTGGGTGTCCATGTGTATCCGCGACAAGTAGTTGTCGCGTGGCAGCTGTCAAAGCTACTAAATGCCCAAAGAGAACTTGTCGTTTCAAGATTTCGGTAAATCTTGTAGCTACAAGTTCATCCCTTTTGTATATGTCTGGTGACAACGTCGTGCTCGTAGTCCTGAGACGTCAGGACTTGTCGCGTCGGTTGATCTAGTGTCCTTAACGCTACTAGTCCGAAACCTTGTATGGGCTTCTAAGACCGATCCACAGTAGTGATCCAAGTGCCTTGCAATCACTGATGCTATCCACAGCCACCGACTAGGCACTAGATCCATAAGTCCTACTGAACGCGCTGCTGGTATACGCGACACGATACACCGAGTAGGTATAAGGTTTTACTCTGTAAAAGCGCAAAAATACGCCTCTACAGAGCTGGTGCAGAGCGCGCCTCGTAGCCAGCTTATCAGCGCAATGAGGATGTTGTCCAGGTACACCATGACGTCGCCAGAGAGGATGAGATCCTGAAGAATGTCATTCATCATAGTCTGGAACGTCGCAGGGGAGTTGGTGAGGCCAAAATACATCACCAGAGGCTCGAAAAGCCCGCGGTTGGTGTGAAACACTGCCTTCCACTCGTCTCCTTCCCGTATCCGCACATTGTTAAAGCCCCATTGAATGTCGAGTTTGGTGAAGAACCGGGCTCCCTTGAGCTTGTTGATGAGGTTGTTGATCAGAGGAAGGGGGTATTCATTCTTCACTGTCATTGCGTTCAGTGCCCGGTAATCCTGGACAAACCATAAACTGCCATCCTCCTTCTTGAGGAAGAAGACAGGGGACGACATGGGGGATTTAGAGGGTCGGATCCTGCCCGTGGCCACGCCTTCTTCGATGAAAGCGTCGAGTTGCTTCTGCTCTAGCGGGGAGATCGGTGAAATGCTGAGGGCGTGCTCACAAGTGAATCTACTATGAAAGTAAACCCAAATATAAACACGTTCACACTCCTCGTAATCAGCTTCTCAGTGTGTGAAAGATGCGAGGGCTTCGGGGTGGACAGAGCACCAGTATCACAACTCTCAATAGATGCAGATCCAATAGTCGCGGAGACAAAGTCGACGACAAGAATATATATATAGCAAACAATGGTATCTCAACCAATATCTTCTATACAAACACAACCAACACTAATCCAATCCACAAACAACAATATAACAAGTCAGAACTTAATACGAAGTATTAAGATCCCTTGTAGCGACAGCGTCTAGATGGTGACGCAAAGCCCAAATATCAAGTCGACGCACTGCCAACCGATACGACCAATATACTGAGTCGACGCACTGCCAACTAGTAAACCTAGATGTCAAGTCGACGCACTGCCAACTGACACAACCAAAAGTACTGAGTCGACGCACTGCCAACTAGTAATCCAAAATGCCGCGTCGACGCACTGCCAACTAACAGCCAATATCCAATGTCCAAAACCCGAGCACAACTTGTTGACGCACTGCCAAGCAAGAAGTGTGGAACCAAAGTTCTCAAGTCGACGCACTGCCAACTGACCAAAACAACCCGAGCACAACTAGTCGACGCACTGCCAAGCTAGAGGTGTGGAACGGTCTCAACAAAGCCCGAAGGCGACGACACTAAATGCCGCGACTAAATCAGATGCGGCGAATCCGACTTTCTGATGTCTCAACTCAAACTCAAATCACAGTAGCTACAAGTGCTCAGGGAGCAACTCGTCGCGACCGGGCAGGGGTGGCAGAACTTCTTAGGGTGGAATCACGCGGCACGCAAATTGTACAAAACAATCTGATATGAGAGTGATTCACAGTCCGGGGGAAAGCTTTTTAATACAAAGAAACGTCGTGCTACTTATACTGTCTACGACGATGCTTAGTAAAGTCCTGTACAACTGCATAGTAGCTACGCTATCTAAGATCGGTTGCCTTTTAGGGTAATTGAAAAGTTGAACGATCGGACAGGACCTGAGTGATCAGGACCCCGCCCCATTGTCCATATGATACTTTTGATGTGGGCCAACTCACCGCGTCATACTTTTGGAATACAACGTGTTGGATTGGCCAACGGGTATGTCTTGGCATGTGAGACCAACGTGGGCGCCCCAAGAAGCCGTATGGCCCTAGGCACGCCAGTCGTCCCTCACATGGTTCGGTTCACGGATCTAGCCGTGCCGATTTTAGTGTGTTTAGGTATGGGCGCGACTCGCCGTGACACTTGGGAGTGTCACCGCGACGCGTCCACAACGTCCCGTGATCGAATGGATCCTGACATGTGACAAGTCGTCGTCGTGGCATGATCTGAGGAAACGTCCAACTCAAAACCGGGAGTTGCCGTGACAAGATGGTTTAAGTCTCGTAACGCCAAGTCCTGTCCAGTAGTAGTTCTATTATTGAGAACGTCGCGCATTGCTCAACCCTTCAGCCCAAGTTCCCATCTGCAGAGAATGACCCTTTTCGAGAAGTCGACGCAACGACAGATCCCTTTCTGGGGAATGGTCGCGGTCCAAGCGTTCGTCACTAATGGCCCTGAGCCTGGTATGGACTCATAAGACCAATTCCACAGTAGTGGTCTGACTGCCTTGCTATCGTCGACACTATCCACAGTCGTCGACTGGGCAGTAGACCCATAAGTCCTACTGAGCGCAACACTGTCAACCGCGACACGATACACCGAGTGGTTCAAGAGTAAACTCTGTAAAAAGCGCAAAAATACGCCCTTACAGAGTTGGTGCAGAGCGCGTCTGGTAGCCAGCCTATCATCGGATAGACCTTGCAGTTCGTTGGCTTCGAGTCGGGGACAAGTTTGATGGCGTGGTCCCATGGCCATCGTTCTGGGAGGTTGTCGAAGGATTCCTTGCTGAAGACGTCTTCAAACTCACGCGCCCACTCTGGGATGGAGTCACAAGGAGGCGCGGAGTTCTTGGCAAACGCTTCGGCGAGACGCTGGGAGACGGTGCTGGTGGCTCGGACGTCTTCAGAGGGGTTGAAACGGGTGTAAAAGATACGGTCACCGGTCTCCAGACAGTCCTCTTTGTCGTCATCGTCTTCTCCATCGTCCTTCTGCAGCGCTGGCATGGCCTCGTCCTCGTGATCTTCTATGTCAATTGCGCAGATGGAGGGTGCTGGTCCTTGGCGAGCGGTTCGGAGCGCGCGTGCTGAGATCCTTGCGATGCGCCTCTCCTGTCGGAGCTCTTCTGTGCAAGTCGAGCATCCTGAGGGGCAGCGGCTCATTTTTACCTCTTGGGTGTCCCAGTTGATTTCGGGGTTGTGCTTCCGAAGCCACGAGTAGCCGAGGATCAGCTTCTGCTTGCCTGGCCGGGTGACAGCAAGCTGAACTCGCTCGCTATGGCCTTGGTAGCGCAGAACCACATCTGCAACTTCGCGGATTGAGCCAGCTTCGTTCGGCGTGCCGTCCACGTTGTACACCGGGATTGGCTGGGAGAGTTGCTGGACCGGTAGTCGGTTGTCAGACACATAAGCGGAGTCGATGAAGTCCGAGGTGGCGCCACAGTCGACTAACCCTGAGAGGGAGAGCTGCACCGCGTTGTCCGTAGATTGGATCTCCAGGGGTAGGTGCAGGGAGTTGGCGCCTGGGGAGGCCGCGACCACGTAGCGGTGAGGGAGTTTTCGTTCCCACTTTTCCTTGCGGACCAGTGAGATCGAACGGGGGGCAGGGGGTACGTCTATCATTTCGTTTGCAGAGGGAAGTTGATTGCATTCATCATACAGGCATTCAAAACAATTACGTGATGCGAACGAGGGCGTACTATTCACTCGTCGCGGGGGAGAAAACCCTGCTCCAACTTGTTGGCAACCTCCGCTTTGTGATCTGCAACAGCTGCTGTCGTAGCCAGTCGGGCAACGAGCTCAGACAACAGGTCACCTCCCAACTGGGCAATGACCTCGTTGAGGATGTTGGCGTGACGAATGTCGGCCGAGGTGGGGCAGTCTCGGGCGAAGTGGCCGGGGCTGCCGCACCGGAAGCAGGTGCGACAGACATCGCCTCGCGCTTGGGTCCTGTCAATCTCCATGGGGATCCCGGGTGGAAGGGCAGGTGGAGCTGGTCGAACAACCAGGGGTGGGGCCGCCGCTGGGGGAGCCGGTACCCGAGGTCGTGGGGCAGCAGGAGGGGGGAACCGAGGGGGAAACGTCTGGCCTCTGGCGGTGCGGGCAGCGACCTCCGCATTGTACTGGCGGAAGGCGCGGGTGCGCCACTCGGTGTAGTTCATCAGTCCGGGCGGATTGCCAGAGGTCGTGATTGCCTGGTTGATCCTTGGGTCGAGGCCCGCCCTGTACTTGGTGACCTTGACTAGATTGTCCGAGTAGCCGGCGAGGTCGAGGAGGTCGTCGAACTCGTCGGTGTACTTGAAGACGTCCCGGGAGCCCATGTAGTCGGTGTGCGTCTCCAGTTGCGCCAAGGCGTGGTCCTGCTCGTTTTCCTCGACGAACCGGAGCTTGAATTTGGCCACGAAGGAGTTCCAGGTCGGGAAGGGGAAGAGGTTGAGCTCCGACATGCGCTCAGACCAGGCCGCTGCCGAGTCCTTAGACATGTAGGAAAGGGCAAAACGTACCACCCGTTCCTCTGATACTACCCCGTTCTCGTGGAAGGCTTCAGGCAGGAGGCGCCAGTACTGCTTGACGGCGTGCAGGAACGTCTTGCCTTGAGTGCGATCCCCATCGAACGCAAAGGGGGGGTTGGGACGGATGAGGGGGCGTGGATTGGCCGATTGGCCCGTGAAAACACCTGGACCCACTGCCGGAGGCGGAGCAGGGGCAGGGGCAGGGGGTTGTTGCTGCGCAATTAAGAGGTTGTGGAGGAGTCCCTCCATCCGTTGCATGGCTTCCTCCAGATTCGCAAGCCTTTGTTGGGGGTGGGAGGCATCATCCTCTTCTTCCATGTGGGACATGCTAGTCGCAGAGGGGGAGGAGGGGATAAGGTTGGAAGTGAGAAGCGAATAACGCTGTCGACGGTCTCCGCAAGCTTGTCCAGTTATCCCTAAAAACTCGGTTTCTGCTGTAAGGGCAACCTCGAGGCCCGATCTCTGAGTCCTGACGAGGGAGAGTCCAAAGCGTCAGATAAAGGGATCGACTAATACACAGAACTGGCAAACCTGACGAGGGAGAGTCCAAAGAGAAACCGAGTTGGGGACTCTCCCTGTCAGGGCCTACTATATACAGCCTACAGAGAACAATGGGTGACCAAGCACAATGGGAATCACAGGACAATGGGCCAGGGAACAATAAGGGCCGGATCGGGGAGAACAATGGGAGCCGGACCGTCGGAACAATGGGGGCCCGGGCCAGAGGGTCATGTGGTCGTGCTTGGCATGGAAGTCCGGACCGAAGCGCATGACACTTGACAGATGGCACGCGCGTGATCACATGCCAGATCCCATGGTGATCGGACGAAAGAAGGGGTTCCCCTGACAACACCGACGAGTTCGACGACCTCCTCGACCTCGCCGGCTACTCGGACAATCTAGTCAAGGTCACCAAGTACAGGGCGGGCCTCGACCCAAGGATCAACCAGGCAATCACGACCTCTGGCAATCCGCCCGGACTGATGAACTACACCGAGTGGCGCACCCGCGCCTTCCGCCAGTACAATGCGGAGGTCGCTGCCCGCACCGCCAGAGGCCAGACGTTTCCCCCTCGGTTCCCCCCTCCTGCTGCCCCACGACCTCGGGTACCGGCTCCCCCAGCGGCGGCCCCACCCCTGGTTGTTCGACCAGCTCCACCTGCCCTTCCACCCGGGATCCCCATGGAGATTGACAGGACCCAAGCGCGAGGCGATGTCTGTCGCACCTGCTTCCGGTGCGGCAGCCCCGGCCACTTCGCCCGAGACTGCCCCACCTCGGCCGACATTCGTCACGCCAACATCCTCAACGAGGTCATTGCCCAGTTGGGAGGTGACCTGTTGTCTGAGCTCGTTGCCCGACTGGCTACGACAGCAGCTGTTGCAGATCACAAAGCGGAGGTTGCCAACAAGTTGGAGCAGGGTTTTCTCCCCCGCGACGAGTGAATAGTACGCCCTCGTTCGCATCACGTAATTGTTTTGAATGCCTGTATGATGAATGCAATCAACTTCCCTCTGCAAACGAAATGATAGACGTACCCCCTGCCCCCCGTTCGATCTCACTGGTCCGCAAGGAAAAGTGGGAACGAAAACTCCCTCACCGCTACGTGGTCGCGGCCTCCCCAGGCGCCAACTCCCTGCACCTACCCCTGGAGATCCAATCTACGGACAACGCGGTGCAGCTCTCCCTCTCAGGGTTAGTCGACTGTGGCGCCACCTCGGACTTCATCGACTCCGCTTATGTGTCTGACAACCGACTACCGGTCCAGCAACTCTCCCAGCCAATCCCGGTGTACAACGTGGACGGCACGCCGAACGAAGCTGGCTCAATCCGCGAAGTTGCAGATGTGGTTCTGCGCTACCAAGGCCATAGCGAGCGAGTTCAGCTTGCTGTCACCCGGCCAGGCAAGCAGAAGCTGATCCTCGGCTACTCGTGGCTTCGGAAGCACAACCCCGAAATCAACTGGGACACCCAAGAGGTAAAAATGAGCCGCTGCCCCTCAGGATGCTCGACTTGCACAGAAGAGCTCCGACAGGAGAGGCGCATCGCAAGGATCTCAGCACGCGCGCTCCGAACCGCTCGCCAAGGACCAGCACCCTCCATCTGCGCAATTGACATAGAAGATCACGAGGACGAGGCCATGCCAGCGCTGCAGAAGGACGATGGAGAAGACGATGACGACAAAGAGGACTGTCTGGAGACCGGTGACCGTATCTTTTACACCCGTTTCAACCCCTCTGAAGACGTCCGAGCCACCAGCACCGTCTCCCAGCGTCTCGCCGAAGCGTTTGCCAAGAACTCCGCGCCTCCTTGTGACTCCATCCCAGAGTGGGCGCGTGAGTTTGAAGACGTCTTCAGCAAGGAATCCTTCGACAACCTCCCAGAACGATGGCCATGGGACCACGCCATCAAACTTGTCCCCGACTCGAAGCCAACGAACTGCAAGGTCTATCCGATGATAGGCTGGCTACCAGACGCGCTCTGCACCAACTCTGTAAGGGCGTATTTTTGCGCTTTTTACAGAGTTTACTCTTGAACCACTCGGTGTATCGTGTCGCGGTTGACAGTGTTGCGCTCAGTAGGACTTATGGGTCTACTGCCCAGTCGACGACTGTGGATAGTGTCGACGATAGCAAGGCAGTCAGACCACTACTGTGGAATTGGTCTTATGAGTCCATACCAGGCTCAGGGCCATTAGTGACGAACGCTTGGACCGCGACCATTCCCCAGAAAGGGATCTGTCGTTGCGTCGACTTCTCGAAAAGGGTCATTCTCTGCAGATGGGAACTTGGGCTGAAGGGTTGAGCAATGCGCGACGTTCTCAATAATAGAACTACTACTGGACAGGACTTGGCGTTACGAGACTTAAACCATCTTGTCACGGCAACTCCCGGTTTTGAGTTGGACGTTTCCTCAGATCATGCCACGACGACGACTTGTCACATGTCAGGATCCATTCGATCACGGGACGTTGTGGACGCGTCGCGGTGACACTCCCAAGTGTCACGGCGAGTCGCGCCCATACCTAAACACACTAAAATCGGCACGGCTAGATCCGTGAACCGAACCATGTGAGGGACGACTGGCGTGCCTAGGGCCATACGGCTTCTTGGGGCGCCCACGTTGGTCTCACATGCCAAGACATACCCGTTGGCCAATCCAACACGTTGTATTCCAAAAGTATGACGCGGTGAGTTGGCCCACATCAAAAGTATCATATGGACAATGGGGCGGGGTCCTGATCACTCAGGTCCTGTCCGATCGTTCAACTTTTCAATTACCCTAAAAGGCAACCGATCTTAGATAGCGTAGCTACTATGCAGTTGTACAGGACTTTACTAAGCATCGTCGTAGACAGTATAAGTAGCACGACGTTTCTTTGTATTAAAAAGCTTTCCCCCGGACTGTGAATCACTCTCATATCAGATTGTTTTGTACAATTTGCGTGCCGCGTGATTCCACCCTAAGAAGTTCTGCCACCCCTGCCCGGTCGCGACGAGTTGCTCCCTGAGCACTTGTAGCTACTGTGATTTGAGTTTGAGTTGAGACATCAGAAAGTCGGATTCGCCGCATCTGATTTAGTCGCGGCATTTAGTGTCGTCGCCTTCGGGCTTTGTTGAGACCGTTCCACACCTCTAGCTTGGCAGTGCGTCGACTAGTTGTGCTCGGGTTGTTTTGGTCAGTTGGCAGTGCGTCGACTTGAGAACTTTGGTTCCACACTTCTTGCTTGGCAGTGCGTCAACAAGTTGTGCTCGGGTTTTGGACATTGGATATTGGCTGTTAGTTGGCAGTGCGTCGACGCGGCATTTTGGATTACTAGTTGGCAGTGCGTCGACTCAGTACTTTTGGTTGTGTCAGTTGGCAGTGCGTCGACTTGACATCTAGGTTTACTAGTTGGCAGTGCGTCGACTCAGTATATTGGTCGTATCGGTTGGCAGTGCGTCGACTTGATATTTGGGCTTTGCGTCACCATCTAGACGCTGTCGCTACAAGGGATCTTAATACTTCGTATTAAGTTCTGACTTGTTATATTGTTGTTTGTGGATTGGATTAGTGTTGGTTGTGTTTGTATAGAAGATATTGGTTGAGATACCATTGTTTGCTATATATATATTCTTGTCGTCGACTTTGTCTCCGCGACTATTGGATCTGCATCTATTGAGAGTTGTGATACTGGTGCTCTGTCCACCCCGAAGCCCTCGCATCTTTCACACACTGAGAAGCTGATTACGAGGAGTGTGAACGTGTTTATATTTGGGTTTACTTTCATAGTAGATTCACTTGTGAGCACGCCCTCAGCATTTCACCGATCTCCCCGCTAGAGCAGAAGCAACTCGACGCTTTCATCGAAGAAGGCGTGGCCACGGGCAGGATCCGACCCTCTAAATCCCCCATGTCGTCCCCTGTCTTCTTCCTCAAGAAGGAGGATGGCAGTTTATGGTTTGTCCAGGATTACCGGGCACTGAACGCAATGACAGTGAAGAATGAATACCCCCTTCCTCTGATCAACAACCTCATCAACAAGCTCAAGGGAGCCCGGTTCTTCACCAAACTCGACATTCAATGGGGCTTTAACAATGTGCGGATACGGGAAGGAGACGAGTGGAAGGCAGTGTTTCACACCAACCGCGGGCTTTTCGAGCCTCTGGTGATGTATTTTGGCCTCACCAACTCCCCTGCGACGTTCCAGACTATGATGAATGACATTCTTCAGGATCTCATCCTCTCTGGCGACGTCATGGTGTACCTGGACAACATCCTCATTGCGCTGATAAGCTGGCTACGAGGCGCGCTCTGCACCAGCTCTGTAGAGGCGTATTTTTGCGCTTTTACAGAGTAAAACCTTATACCTACTCGGTGTATCGTGTCGCGTATACCAGCAGCGCGTTCAGTAGGACTTATGGATCTAGTGCCTAGTCGGTGGCTGTGGATAGCATCAGTGATTGCAAGGCACTTGGATCACTACTGTGGATCGGTCTTAGAAGCCCATACAAGGTTTCGGACTAGTAGCGTTAAGGACACTAGATCAACCGACGCGACAAGTCCTGACGTCTCAGGACTACGAGCACGACGTTGTCACCAGACATATACAAAAGGGATGAACTTGTAGCTACAAGATTTACCGAAATCTTGAAACGACAAGTTCTCTTTGGGCATTTAGTAGCTTTGACAGCTGCCACGCGACAACTACTTGTCGCGGATACACATGGACACCCAGGAATATCGGCATCTACCGTGACGGCTTCTGAGCACACGAGTGATCGGCCTACCACCTGGCCCACGGTTCTGCATCCCCTCAACGGATGAGCTCCGTGTGCCTGTCCGTCTCCGTCGGTCGTCCGGTGCTAGACGTCCACAAGGCTCGTTGGAGCGTCCACATTGGACCCACTTGCCAAGACTACCTGTCGAGCCAATCCAACACGCTATATTCCAAACTATGATGCGTTGGTGGTTCTACAATAAAACATACCACATGAACTGCACATGGGCTATTCGATCGTCCACGCAGTTCACCAAAAGTAGAATATACCATCTGAGATAGCGTAGCTACTAGCTAGTTGTATAGTAGAATTACTAAGCTCCTGTACACAGTATAAAAGTAGCACGGTTTCTCTGTATTAAAAAAGCTTTCCCCCGGATTACATTTTGTTCATCTCATTTTAGCTTCTCTCCGAGAACCTGATTGAGCTTGCGTGATTTGAGCCTTAAGAAAGTTCACCACCATCCCTGCCCGGTAGCGACAAGTGTCTCAACGCGAGCATTTGTATCTACTGTGATTTGTTTGAGTTTAGAGTTATGAGATCGTAGCAGAGTCGGATTCGCCGCTCTTGTGATTTGGGTAGAGACTATTGCGCCGCGACAAGTCTCTTGCTTGTGTTAGTTCCACACTTCTAGGCGGCAGTGCGTCGTTCCTAGTTGTGCTCGGGTAGCTTCGTTCCACACCTCCAGACGGCAGTGCGTCGTTTCTGGTTGTGCTCGGGTTTTTGGTTCCACACCTCTAGGCGGCAGTGCGTCGTTCCTAGTTGTGCTCGGGTTTTTGGTCGTATCATAGTTGGCAGTGTGTCGACTTGATATATTTTGGGTTCTACACAACAAGTTGGCAGTGCGTCGGCTTAGTTGCTAGGTTTGGTGTCACCTTTTGGACGCTGTCGCTACAAGGGCTCAAAGTACTTCGTACTGAGATCTGACTTGTGTTGGTTGTTGGTTGTTGGTTGTTGGATTTTGGTTGTATAGGAGACATTGGTGGAGACACCTAGTTCTTGCTATATAGATTCTTGCGCGCCGACTCCGTCACCGCGTAGCATAGTTTTCGCGTCGAGTTATTAGATCGTATCTGGTGTTCTGTCCACCCGAAGCCCTCGCACCTATCACACACTGAGAAGCTGATCAGCAGAGTGTGATTGTGTCTTGTAGTTTGGAGCAGCTCTTCTCACAGTTGGTTCATCCTTGAGCACGCCCTCAGCATTTCAGCGCACTCGGACGTCCTCCTCCACCGCCGTATCGTCAATGAGGTACTTTGACGCCTCCGCAAGAACAAGCTCTACTTGCGGGCCGAGAAGTGCGAGTTTGAAATGTCCTCCATCAAGTACCTCGGCGTGATAATCTCTCACAACCACGTCGAGATGGACCCCGTCAAGGTGGCCGGAGTAGCTGAATGGCCAGCTCCCTCCAACAAGAAGGAAGTGCAACAGTTCCTGGGGTTCACTAACTTCTATCGGAGGTTTATCCGGGACTTCTCGCACATTGCGCAACCACTCTTCGATCTTACCAAGAAGGATGTGCCATGGTCTTGGGGTGACAATGAGTCCACTTCGCTCCAGGCCTTGAAGGATGCGGTTACCTCCACACCGGTTCTTCTCCTTCCAGACTCATCGCGTCCTTACCGTCTCGAGGCTGACAGCTCCGATTTTGCCACAGGAGCCGTCATCTCTCAGCAGTCTGCCTCGAACAACAAGTGGCCCCCGGTTGCCTTCTTATCCAAGAGTCTCAACGACGTCCAGTGCAACTACGAGATCCACGACAAGGAGATGCTCGCGATTGTACGCGCACTGGAAGAGTGGCGGCATTTCCTCGAAGGCACCGAACACCCCGTAGAGATCTGGACTGACCACAAGAACCTAGAGTACTTCCGCAAGGCCCAGAACCTCAACCGTCGGCAGGCTCGCTGGTCTTTGTACCTCTGTCGCGCTTCGACTTCACGCTGCACCATCAACCTGGCCGACTCATGGGACGACCGGACACCCTCTCTCGCCGACCGGACCACGGACACGCCTCGGACAACACTGACGTGACTCTGCTCGAACCAGAGCTCTTCCATGTACGGGCGCTCGAGGGACTGTCCGTTTCTGGCCCGGAAGCACCTCTTGTCCGTGACATTCGGGATTCGCTTTCCGGTGACCCTGACCTTGAGGAAGCGGTCACGCTTTTAGCGCGACAGCTTCTAAAGGGGATGAAGGGAGCCCGCTCCGCTGTTACAGCAGAGTGGCGCGTCCAGGACGGACTGCTCTACTTTCGTGGGAAACTGGTGGTTCCGCGCGACAAGGACCTTTGACGCCGCATTCTTGAGCAGCACCACGACACCCGCGTTGCGGGGCATGCCGGCCGCTTCAAGACGCTCGAGCTAGTCTCTTGGAACTACTGGTGGCCCCAGCTCTCACGACACGTGGGTCGCTACGTGGCCACCTGCGACCTGTGCTGCCGAACAAAGGCACTCCGACGTCTGCCGACTGGAGAACTTCATCCAACAGAGGTTCCTTCAGAACGTTGGGAGACGGTGTCAGTGGACTTCATCGTGAAGCTGCCTGAGGCACACAGATACGACGCCATCATGGTGGTCGTGGACATGTTAGGCAAGCGTGCGCATTTCATTGAGTGCCACACTCAACTTTCAGCTGAGGGGATGGCCCGGTTGTTCTACAAGCACGTCTGGCGGCACCACGGACTGCCAGTCAAGTACGTCTCGGACCGTGGCCCTCAGTTTGTGGCGGACTTCACTCAGGAGCTGTGGAAATTGGTCGGCGTATCCCCGGCCACATCCACTGCCTACCACCCTCAGACCGATGGCCAGACCGAGCGGGTGAACCAGGAGCTGGAGCAATTCCTTTGTATCTTCACCAGCTACAAGCAAGACGACTGGGACGACCTCCTGCCTGCGGCTGAGTTTGCTTACAACAACCACATCCACTCCTCTATGCAGCAGGTGCCCTTCATGACAGACACGGGACACCTACCACGCATGGGATTTGAACCGACTCAGCAGTGATCCGCGCGAGCAGAGTCTGCCAATGAGTTCTTAGACCGGGTTGCTTCAGGCGTGACGGAAGCAAAAGCAGCCTTGGTGAAGGCAAAGGAGGAATTCAAGAGGTACTATGACCGCCGAAGGACCCCCTCCCCCGACATCAGAGTCGGCAGTCGGGTTTGGCTTGACGCCTCAGACATCACGACAACAAGACCGTCGCCTGGCCTTTCTCATCGGCGTCTGGGTCCCTTCAAAGTCACTCAGGTTGTATGACAATGGGCCAGAGAACAATAAGGGGGCCGGATCGGGGAGAACAATGGGAGCCGGCCCCTCGGAACAATGGAGGCCCGGGCCAGAAGGTCATGTGGACGTGCTTGGCAGGGAAGCCCGGACCGAAGCACGTGATGCTTGACAGATGGCACGTGCACGGTCACATGCCAGATCCCATGTTGATCGGACGAAAGCAGGGGTTCCCCTGACATCACCCCCCCTCTTGATTGCGGTGCCTCGACGCAAGGCACGGTTAGGGGTCGACGAGTCCTGAAAGGGCAGCAAGTCAAATATAGCTGCTGCAATGACACGCGATTTCCCAGGGTACTTGCGGTAAAATGCTGCCACCGCGTCGTCAGCGAAGAGATCAGAATGCTTGACCCACTGATCATGGGACGGATCGTAGCCCTTCCACCGCACACGGAACCATACACTTTGATAACGCATCTTTGCGTCCAAGACCTCTTCCACTTCCCACTCCTCTCCTTCACCTTGTCCTAGGACCGGGGGCGGTTCATCGTGGTGTGGACGTGTGGGGAATGGGTCGTCTTCGGCCAACTGGAGCTTGACCACGGGGAAAACGGGGTGGAGACGAGAGAGGCTGGTGGGGAGGGCCAGTTTGTACGCGCCTCGACCCACGACTTGGGTGACCTTGAAGGGACCTAAGCGTCGGTGCGAGAGGCCATGAGAGGGTCGCGTCGTTGTGATGTCAGAAGCATCGAGCCAGACTCGACTGCCAACCTTGATGTCGGGAGCGGGGGTCCTTCGTCGGTCATAGTACCTCTTGTACTCGTCTTTTGCCTTCACCAATGCCGACTTGGCTTCGGTTACACCTGATGCAACCCGATCAAGGAACTTGTTTGCAGACTCTGCTCGTGTGGACCATTGCTCCGTAGGCTCAAATCCCATGCGTGGTAAGCGCCCCGTGTCCGTCATGAAAGGGACCTGCTGGGTAGAGGAGTGAACGTGGTTATTGTAAGCAAACTCAGCTGCAGGCAAGAGCTCGTCCCAGTCGTCCTGCTTGTAGCTTGTGAAGATCCGCAGGTACTGTTCTAGTTCCTGGTTGACCCGCTCGGTCTGGCCATCGGTCTGTGGGTGGTAAGCGGTAGACATAGCAGGGGAGACCCCGACCAGCTTCCACAGCTCCTGCGTGAAGTCCGCCGCAAACTGGGGGCCGCGGTCTGAGAGGTACTTGGTCGGCAGCCCGTGGTGTCGCCAGACGTGTTTGTAGAACAACCGAGCCATTCCTTCAGCTGAGAGGCGAGTGTGGCACTCAATGAAGTGGGCACGCTTGCCCAGCATGTCAACAACCACCATGATGGCGTCGTACCCGTGTGCCTCAGGCAACTCCACGATGAAATCCACTGATACCGACTCCCAGCGCTCTGTGGGGACTTCCGTGGGGTGGAGCTCTCCAGTGGGAAGTTGTCTGAGGGCCTTAGTCCGGCAGCATAAGTCACAGGTGGCCACGTAGCGACCAACGTGTCGTGAGAGCTGGGGCCACCAGTAGTTCCGAGAGATCAGCTCGAGGGTCTTGAAGCAGCTGGAATGTCCTGCAACGCGGGTGTCGTGGTGCTGCTCGAGGATGCGTCGTCGAATGTCCTTGTCGCGCGGAACCACAAGTTTCCCACGGAAGTAGAGCAGGCCGTCCTGGACACGCCACTCTGCTGTGACTGCAGAGCGGACTCCCTTCATCCCTTTTAGAAGCTGTCGTGCTACGAGCGCAACCGCTTCCTCAAGGTCAGGGTCACTGGAAAGCGATTCCCGAATGTCACAGACAAGCGGGGCTTCCAGGCCAGAGACGGAAAGTCCCTCGAGTGCTCGCACCACAAACAGGTCCGGCTTCAGTAGGGTGATGTCCGTGTTGTCCGAGGGGGCTCCATGGTCCGGACGGCGGGAAAGTGCATCTGGTCGTCCCATGAGTCGGCTGGGTTGGTGGTGCAGTGCGAAGTCGAAGCGGGACAGGTAGAGCGACCAGCGGGCTTGCCGACAATTGAGGTTCTGGGCCTTGCGGAAGTACTCCAGGTTCTTGTGGTCGGTCCAGATCTCCACCGGGTGTTTCGCGCCTTCAAGGAAGTGCCGCCACTCCTCCAGCGCACGCACAATTGCCAGCATCTCCTTGTCGTGGATCTCATAGTTGCGCTGGACGTCGTTGAGGCTCTTGGAGAAGAAGGCAACCGGGTGCCACTTGTCGTCTGAGGCGGACTGCTGCGAGATGACGGCTCCTGTGGCAAAATCGGAGCTGTCAGCCTCGAGACGATAAGGACGAGAAGAGTCTGGGAGGAGAAGAACCGGTGTAGAGGTGACCACATCCTTCAAGGCCTGGAACGAGGCAGACTCGTTGTCACCCCAAGTCCAAGGCGCATCCTTCTTTGTGAGATCGAAGAGTGGCCGCGCGACGTGCGAGAAATCCCGGATAAACCGCCGATAGAAGTTTGTGAATCCCAGGAACTGCTGCACTTCCTTTTTGTTGGAGGGGGCTGACCACTCGGCCACACCGGCCACCTTGACGGGGTCCATCTCGACGTGGTTGTGAGAGATGATAACACCGAGGTACTTGATGGAGGGCATCTTGAATTCGCACTTCTCGGCTCGCAAGTAGAGCTTATTCTTGCGGAGGCGTCGAAGGACCTTGTTGACGATACGATGATGCAGAAGGATGTCTGAGTGCACAATGAGGATGTCGTCCAGGTACACCATAACGTCGCCAGAGAGGATGAGGTCCTGCAAGATGTCATTCATCATGGTCTGGAACGTCGCGGGAGAGTTGGTGAGGCCGAAATACATCACCAACGGCTCGAACAGCCCACAGTTGGTGCAAAACGCTGCCTTCCACTCGTCTCCTTCTCGGATCCGCACATTGTTGAAGCCCCAGCGGACGTCGAGCTTGGTGAAGAACCGGGCTCCCTTGAGCTTGTTGATGAGGTCATTGATCAGGGGTAGCAGATAGCGGTTCTTCACTGTCATTGCGTTCAGTGCCCGGTAATCCTGGACAAACCGTAAACTGCCGTCTTTCTTCTTGACAAAGAAGACGGGGAACGCCATGGGGGACTTGGAGGGTCGGATCCGGCCGGTGGCCACGCCCTCCTCGATGAAGGTGTCTAGCTGCTTCTGCTCCAAAGGTGAGATCGGATAGACCTTGCAGTTTGTCGGCTTTGCGTCGGGAACCAGTTCAATAGCGTGGTCCCAAGGGCGGCGTTCCGGGAGGTTATTGAAGGATTCCTTGCTGAAAACATCCTCAAACTCACGCGCCCACTCGGGTATGGAATCCCGAGGGGGGGCAGAGTTCTTGGCAAACGCCTCAGCAAGACGCTGGGAGACGGTGCTAGTGGCTCGGATGTCTTCAGAAGGGTTGAAACGGGTGTAGAAGATACAGTCACCGGTTTCTAGACAGTCTTCTTTGTCATCCGAGTCTTCTCCATTGTCTTCTTGGAGTGGTGGCATTGCCTCGTCCTCGTGGTCTTCCATGTCAACAACACAGATGGAGGGGGCAGAGCCCTGCCAAACTGATCGAAGCGCTCGGGACGAAATCCGGGCTATCCGCCTCTCTTGATGGAGTTCTTTGGTGCAGGTCAAACAGCCCAAAGGGCAGCGGCTCATCTTCACTTCTTGCGTGTCCCAATTGATTTCCGGGTTGTGCTTCCGAAGCCAGGAGTAGCCGAGGATTAGCTTCTGCTTGCCAAGCCGAGTGACCGCGAGCTGGACCCGTTCACTGTGTCCTTGGTAACGAAGGACCACGTCAGCAACTTGCCGAATGGAGCCGGCTTCGTTTGGCGTGCCGTCCACGTTGTAGACTGGGATAGGCTGGGAGAGCTGCCGGACCGGAAGTCGGTTGTCGGACACGTAAGAAGAGTCAATAAAGTCCGAGGTGGCGCCGCAGTCAACCAATCCGCTGAGGGAGAGCTGCACGGCATTATTGGTGGACTGGATTTCCAAGGGGAGCTGCAGGGAGTTGGCGCCTGGAGCGGCCGCGACCATGTAGCGCTGAGGGAGTTTTCGTTCCCACTTTTCCTTGCGGACCAATGGGGTCAAACGGGGGGCAGGGGGTACGTCTATCGTTTCGTTTGTGGGGGGAAGAAGATCGCATTCATCATACAGACATTCAAAACAATTACATGAGGCGAACGAGGGCGTACTATTCACTTGTCGCGGGGGAGAAAACCCTGCTCTAGCTTGTGGGCGACCTCTGCTTCATGTTCTTCCACCGCCGCCGTAATTGCTAACCGGGCCACCAGTTCCGCCAATAGGTCGCTTCCTAGCTGATTGATCACTTCATCCAGGACGTCCACGTGTCGGACATCGGCTGGGGTCGGGCAGTCCCGGGCCAAGTGTCCAGGACTTCTGCAGCGGAAGCAGGTGCGGCAAACGCCGTTGCGGGCCCTGGTTCGGTCGATCTCCATGGGGATGCCCGGTGGAAGAGCAACTGGGGCTGGTCTGGGGGCAAGGACCAGCGCGGCAACCGGGGGAGCCACGAGACGAGGACGGGGGGCCGCAGGGGGAGGAGCACGAGGCGGGGGGAACATCTGGCCTTGCGCGGCTCGGGCCGCTACCTCGGCGTTGTACTGGCGGAATGCACGAGTGCGCCATTCCGAGTAGTTTGTGAGGCTGGGTGGGTTGCCTGAGGTTGTGATGGCCTGATTGATCCTTGGGTCTAGACCCGCCCGGTACTTGGTGACCTTGACCAAGTTGTCGGAGTACCCCGCCAGGTCGAGAAGGTCGTCGAATTCGTCCGTGTATTTGAACACATCGTGGGAGCCCATGTAGTAGGTGTGGGTCTCGAGTCGTGCCAGAGCGTGATCTTGCTCGTTTTCCTCAACGAACCGGAGCTTGAATTTGGCGACAAAGGAGTTCCAGGTGGGGAAGGGGAAAAGGGAGCGCTCCGACATGTGTTCCGACCAGGCAGCCGCCGAATCCTTGGACATGTAAGAAAGGGCAAAACGCACCACCCGTTCCTCTGATACAACCCCGTTCTCGTGGAAAGCCTCAGGCAGAAGGCGCCAGTATTGCTTGACCGCGGGTAGGAAGGTCTTGCCTTGGGTGCGATCCCCGTCGAACGTGAATGGAGGGTTAGGGCGGATAAGGGGTCGGGGGTTGGCTTGTTGGCCGGCTTGTACACCTGGACCCGCTGCCGGAGGCGGAGCAGGGGCAGGGGCAGGGGGAGGCTGTTGTTGTGAAACAAGGAAGTTGGTGAGGAGGCCTTCCATCCTCTGCATGGCTTCCTCCAGATTAACTGGTCGATGCTCGGGGGAGGGGCCACTGTCCTCTTCCTCCATGTAGGACATAGTGATCACGAAGGGGGAGGAGGGGACAAGGTTGGAAGTGAGGAGCAGTTAACGCTGTCGACAAGTCTTCGCAAGCTTGCCCAGTTATCCCAAGGAACTCAGTTTCTGCTGTAAGAGCAACCTCGAGGCCCGATCTCAGAGTCCTGACAAGGGAGAGTCCAAAGGCGTCAGATAAGGGGATCGACTAATACAGGAGACTGGCAAACCTGACAAGGGAGAGTCCAAAGAGAAACCGAGTTGGGGACTCTCCTTGTCAGGGCCCACTATGTATAGCCTAGAGAACAATAGGTGACTAAGCACAATGGGAAGCGCATGACAATGGGCCAGAGAACAATAAGGGGGCCGGATCGGGGAGAACAATGGGAGCCGGTGATAAGCTGGCTACGAGGCGCACTCTGCACCAGCTCTGTAGAGGCGTATTTTTGCGCTTTTACAGAGTAAAACCTTATACCTACTCGGTGTATCGTGTCGCGTATACCAGCAGCGCGTTCAGTAGGACTTATGGATCTAGTGCTTAGTCGGTGGCTGTGGATAGCATCGGTGATTGCAAGGTACTCGGATCACTACTGTGGATCGGTCTTAGAAGCCCTGACAAGGTTTCGGACTAGTAGCGTTAAGGACGCTAGATCAACCGCCGCGATAAGTCCTGACGTCTCAGGACTACGAGTGCAACATTGGCTCCAGACATACACAAAAGAGATGAACCTGTAGCTACAAGATTCACAGAAATCTTGAAACGACAAGTTCATCTTTGGGCAATTAGTAGCTTTGACAGCTGTCACGCGACAACTACTTGTCGCGGATACACATGGACACCCAGGAATATTGGCATCTACCGTGACGGCTTCTGAGCACACGAGTGATCGGCCTACCACCTGGTCCACGGTTCTGCATCCCCTCAACGGATGAGCTCCGTGTGCCTGTCCGTCTCCGTCGGTCGCCTGTCCGTCTCCGTCGGTCGCCTGGTACTAGACGACCACAAGGTTCGTTGGAGCGTCCACATTGGACCCACTTGCCAAGACTACCTGTCGAGCCAATCCAACACGCCATATTCCAAACTATGACGCGTTGGTGGTTCTACAATGAAACACACCACATGAACTACACATGGGCTATTCGATCGTCCACGCAGTTCACCAAAAGTAGAATATACCATCTGAGATAGTGTAGCTACTAGCTAGTTGTGCAGTAGAATTACTAAGCTCCTGTACGCAGTATAAAAGTAGCACGGTTTCTCTGTATTCAGAAGCTTTCCCCCGGATTTCAATTTGTTCATCTCATTTTCAGTTTCTCTTTCGAGAACCTGTCTGAGTTTGCGTGACTTGAATCTTAAGAAAGTTCACTACCATCCCTGCCTGGTAGCAACAAGTGTCTCGACGCGAGCATTTGTATCTACTGTGATTGTTTCAGTTTGAGTTTGAGATCGTAGCAGAGTTGGATTCACCGCTCTTGTTGTTTGGGTAGAGACTTGTCGCGCCGCGATAAGTCTTTTGCTTGTGATCTTTCCACACTTCTAGGCGACAGTGCGTTGCTCCTAGTTGTGCTCGGGTAGCTTTGTTCCACACCTCTAGGCGGCAGTGCGTCGTTCCTAGTTGTGCTCGGGTTTTTGGGTTGTATCATAGTTGGCAGTGCGTCGACTTGATATATTTGGGTTCTACACGACAAGTTGGCAGTGCGTCAACTTAGTTGTTAGGTTTTAGTGTCACCTTTTGGAAGCTGTCGCTACAAGGGATCAAAGTACTCTGTACTAAGATCTGACTTGTGTTGGTTGTTGGTTGTTGGTTTTTGGTTGTATAGGAGACATTGGTGGAGACACCTTGTTCTTGCTATATAGATTCTTGCGCGCCGACTCCGTCACCGCGTCGCATAGTATTCGCATCGAGTCATTAGACTGGATCTGGTGTTCTGTCCACCCGAAGCCCTCGCACCCATCACACACACTGAGAAGCTGGTTTATAGGAGTGTGACGTGTTTATAGTTGGATCAGCTTATCACACCGTTGATTCATCCTTGAGCACGCCCTCAGCATTTCATCGGCCCCTCGGAACAATGGAGGCCCGGGCCAGAAGGTCATGTGGACGTGCTTGGCATGGAAGCCCGGACCGAAGCACGTGATGCTTGACAGATGGCATGTGCACAGTCACATGCCAGATCCCATGTTGATCGGACGAAAGCAGGGGTTCCCCTGACAGGTCCGAAAAATAGGGTCTTGATAGATAAACATGAGATATGGGCCGGTTCAAAGAGATGTAAGCCACCAGTCATGTTCAATATGGTATTTGACAATGTTTCGGTGCCCTACCCCTTGCCACATGGCCTCCCTTTCCCACTAAAAAGTGCACATACTCACTCAAGCTCATAAAATCAATTGTCACCCAGATACAAGAGCAGGCAAGTTGTGTCACTGGGATTGGGTAATGGTAACCTGGAAGTCACTTGGGTTGCAGTACAGGAGCTTTGGAAAGCGATTCTGTAGTTGATCCACATTGGGTAGGCTGGCAGAGGCTCGTGCACCCCCTGTGACACCCCTCGCGGCACCCCCCGCGGTTGACCCCGCCCCAACCCCCACAAGAATCAAGTTGATAAAAGTCCGGCTCAATCCATTATTCGAGTATATAGTATTATCATAGCCAGTAAAGGACCTAAAGGGTGTGTATACAAGAAATATGAAATCCAGAAATCAACAATCATGACACCTGCACTGAATATGCTGCAAATGAAGAGGAAATTTTGAAAGCAGACAGACTACCTGAAGCAAACAGACAGGGAAAAGAAACATTAGCCATTTCTTGTTGATGATTCTGGTTGTACCTGGAGAACATACTTGGGGGATTTGCCAAACAAATCAAGTTGCGCATTTTTCAAATATTCAGTTTGACCTCACAGCTTGAGCAGACCATGCAAAAATGAACTAAGTTGTATATGTTAGAGCCCCAAGCTAAGCCAAACAATTTTAGTGATATTGTACAGTTTTGATATCCCAGCCCCTGCTGAATCATCAGGGAGTGAGACAGATATAGCTGCAGACCATTCTGAGACACAGCCTGCAAACTCCCGGCAAAATAAAGGATAATTTAGTTGCATTCTATGACTACAGCAACAATAGATATGTCAAAATTTGATGCAATGCACCCCTGCCCCTGCTCCTGTGGGCAACCATGCAGCGGGCCCCCCGGCCCCCCGGCCCCAGCCCCCGCCAAATGACGGGATCCAGTGCATCACCAATCCCATTGTGCAAGGTGCATTTTGGGCTTTCTAAGCTCAAATTCATGCTTAACTAGTGTATTTACCTATGGAAATGATAGTGGGATGATTTGGGGAGGCTCCCATTTTTTTTTGGCGGAAAATCACATGATTATGCGCCTATTGTCTGCCACAGCATGCAATGTATCAAGCAGTACCTTTAAAATCATGCCAAATGGTGCATAAAAGGTGCCCCAAAAGTTACGTGATAATGCGCCCACTGCCCACCATGGTGTGCGGGGGGGTAGTAGCACCCCCGCCAATGCCCCTGCCAACCCCTGCCAGCATTTTGATGATATTCATGCAGCGCATCACGTGATTTTTACCCTGCCATCCCGCCCATTTGGTGCGTCATGTGATTCAATTTTTTTTTCGCGCCCATCTGCCCGCTCCTAATGTAAAATCACATGATATATACTGGCACCCCCCTGCACCCCCCCTGCTGACCCCCACATATGCCCCCGCCCCCAAATGGACCAAACTCCCCCCCCCCCCCCGCGGGGGTGCAACCGGGTGATGGCGGTGGTAACTGAGGTGCCGGATTGCGCGCTCATTGGCTCTGGAGTTGGCAACCATCGCCATAACACGCTGCGCCAGATCCGAAAGAGGGCCTCCGGGGCCCCGCCAGATAGCGCTCATGAGAGAAAGAGTATCATCCTTGAAGCTGACAATGAGAACGGGCTCAATCAAAGGCCGCGAAAAACGTACTCCTTTGAATAGGTGCTTGAACCCGACCAATGCCATGTCGCTTACTGTGAATGGGAAATGATCATTGGAGTAGTCAAGATATTGTCAGAAGAGTTCCCCGGGGAGCTCGTTGTCCGTTTTGATGTTGAATACACGCTTGTAGACTGTACGGACAACGCTGTACAAGCCCAGTCGGTTCAGTGAATGGATGTTGCGGTTGAAGTAAAAAGCACGGAGATATGGATTCAAAAACACCGTCACAATGTATAAGTCCTAATCGCGTTTGAGGGCGGTCCATTGATTCTTCAGGCTAGCGCAGATGGTATGATTGTCGTTAGTGTATGGAAATGCCGGGAGCGTCAGATACTGATGATGGAGGAGCGCTAGAGTAATGACAACATGATCGAGACGTGTGTTAGAAGCTTGCGTGACATTTGCAGCAATGGCGAGCGGTGCAAGATACGTGTTGACGCTGTTAAGGTTTCAGTTAGGATGGAATGACATGATCAATCAAGCTCACCGGTGAACACCACTCCAGAATAGTCCGGTGCAACCTGAGTCTATAAGCTTGATAACTTTCTCAGCGGCATCAGTTGCTTTCTCGTCTGAGCCTCCAGTGAGTCTGAGTTCCTCATGCCGATGATTGACAAGGTCAATCAGAGCCATCTGCAGTTCAATGACACCCCGGGAGGAGAGTGCGTGTGTACCCCAATGTGTGATTGCAGCACGAACAAAGCATTTCAACCGCTCCCATTTCTCCCTGGGTGGTCGATGTTGTTGATGGCTTGTTGCTCTTCAAGTAGCATGTAAAGAGCTCGTTTATAGGACGAGAACCAGTTGATAACCAAGAGCATATCTTCCAGAATGGCAACAATAACAGGTGACTCCAGGTAGTCTTTAAAGACAAGATTGATCTGTGCAGAGAATCAGGGGAAACGGAGAGTAATCAGACTATTCAATGAACGTGATGCGCCCAGCACGGAATTGTGAGAATCCAAGGCATTGCCACCAGCAGAAGCGGCCGCAGACCGCGTGAATCTCCGCCGGAATCACAGTACCACGCAACAAGGGTCACACCCCATCCGAGGAGGACAGCAATGTTCTGCATGACATGTGTATACAGGTTTGCGGATGTCTTCCGCTCTTTCGAAGTGACATGAACTTCAAGGGGATACTCCTGCATGGCCGGGGATCAGAGAGACTCGAGCTCTTGATACACGACACACCTTTCCAAGAACATTGCAGGCCGTTTCTTGAATAGCATCAAGCTTCGTACTCCATCCGTCAACGGAGCCTGTTGCAAACTGACCCTTGACAGCTGACTTGATATCCTTCTGAGCCTCTGTCACGTTTGCATCAAGAATGCGGTTGCTCAGGGCCTCGCGTCCGGGTAGATGCGCCCCAGGCACACATCGATTGAAGAAGTGCTTGACATATGGAATATGAGCCGAGTGGAACGATGCGTTCAGCATGATGAGAAGCTTCCCAACATCACGATCAAAGTCGGCTTGGTCTCCGGATTTGAATCGTTTTGGCTCTTTTGAGAGGGTGAAAGCGGCCTGACGCTTGGTTGAGGCAATCACAGCCAGAGACGGCGCTGATTGCACAACACTCCCTGATGCTGTGTGACTATCGTTGATCTCCATGCGCTGAACATCAGATTGCTGTTGGGGACTAGCATCGTCACCCGAGTCGGCCTCTTCGGCAGCCAGTTTTTCCTTCCAGATAGTTGCCACAAAGCCGCACTTTCTGATGTGCTTCTTCAAGATCTCGGATTTCCCACAGATTGCCTCGACCGCTGCGCTCGCTGATTGTGAAGTTCAGCTATGGCTGGTTAATCGGAGAGATAGCACTTGCCAGCAATCCGCAATGTGGCGGTGTCGTGGAGGGCCTCGACAGTCAAAACACCAAGCTGGAGCTGCTTCTGCTGCTCTGTTTGCAGTTCCTGTATCTTTGCATTGATCTCGCCAATACAGAGCGCCGAATACTTTGTCTGATTGGTTTTATACTTGGGACTTTTCTCGAAGGCATCCCAGTACCAGCCCTTCAACCCAGCACTCTTAGTGCAATTTGGAGCCATGCCGCAGTGATGCTGTAGTGATACGTTCGCGATCTTCGGAGATTCAGAAGGAATGATAGAATTTTTTAGATTACTAAGCACTTCCTAATTAGGAACCGGTCTCTAGCGGACCCCTACCAGTTTCAAAGCTTGAGGGGACCTGACCTGGACCCGACCCCGGACCCAGGGACCGGGACCGCCACCGGACCCGACCCCGTCAACACTGATGCACAACAATGGCGAGCTCGCAAACTATGCTCGGATTGTCCGCTGCAGCTTCACATCCGTCTCAACATTGACACTGCTCGTCGCCTCATCCAGAACGATGAGTGGGCTGTGTTTTCATCAACACTCGACAGACAGCCAGCAGCTGCTCCTCACTAGCGCTGTAGTTGGATCCCTCGTTGCCAATGGTGGAGTTCAGCCTGAACTTGGCTTCGGCTGTGGGGTCAGACGGTTCCCCGGGTCACGGCAGTGGCCATGCACGCTGCAGGACAGATAACAGCTCCATGCCCGTTCTCGAGTTCTGGGACGCACAGCATGCACACACTTGGTTCCTATTTAGGACACCCCGGCATTTCGGCCGTCTTGCCAAAGATTGATGTGATTGATGCCATTTCCGCTCATTGTAACTGAGTCAGATAATTGCTTATGAGAATGTCTCGAGCAGATGAAAAGTAGGCAAATTATTTGGATTCAATAATATGAAGCCAGTACACCTAATGAAACCCATACAACTCATTCCGCCTTTATTTCTTCTCAGATGATTATGAGAGTACCATGTGATCTGTCTCCTTCCTTATATCAGTGACCGGAACATTCCGATGGCATATCTCCTTATGGATGTGTGTGCTGGCTTCAATTCCCAAGATTGCCGGTGTACCGTCTTTTCCATATTGCACAGCCACCGGAACACCGAAAGGCCATTGCAGCCACCATCACCTGACAGTCACTGGAACACCACAATGCCATTCCACGGTGCGTCGGATTGATGAGCAGCCGGCAAACTGGCGGCAGAGGTGGGTGGTGGGTCCAGTGCAGCAACACCTGTTGTCAAGGAGGAGGTTGCGGACTGGCTGGCACACTTGAAACAGTGCAACCGCAAGGCAAAAATGGATGCAGTGCGGCTTGCAGAGCTTGCTGAGGCAGGGACAGAGGCTGCAGAAGCGGAAGGGACCACATGCGAAGCTGGACTCATCTAGGTGTGTCGGCTGTTACTAGTTTGTTTGTTTGTTTGCGGAAGCCTCTCATCCATGCTGGACGTTGTATGCCACAGAGACTGGGCATGGACATGCCCGGGACGGATGAGGCGCTGAAGGCAGATGGAAAAATGTTCGAGGCGGCCATCATTGACTTGATTGAGTCGGATCTTGGGGACTTTTGAATTCAATATTTATGCTATCAAGCCTTTGTGGAGAACTGAACCGTGTTCGAAATTCATGTCAGTTGTCTGTACTTACTACGTCGTGTTCAAAGGAAGGAGACAGATCACATGGTACTCTCATAATCATCTGAGAAGAAATAAAGGCGGAATGAGTTGTATGGGTTTCATTAGGTGTACTGGCTTCATATTATTGAATCCAAATAATTTGCCTACTTTTCATCTGCTCGAGACATTCTCATAAGCAATTATCTGACTCAGTTACAATGAGCGGAAATGGCATCAATCACATCAATCTTTGGCAAGACGGCCGAAATGCCGGGGTGTCCTAAATAGGAACCAAGTGTGTGCATGCTGTGCGTCTGCAATCTTGTTTCAAGTCTCTGTCGAGTTTCCACTGGATGTATCTAGGGAACTGTCCTCCGTGTCAGCTGCGCGCTGGAGTTCTATGCATTTCGAAACATCGGGGAACAGGCGAGACCATGAGTTCTTCCTTGAGTAGTATTCCCCAGGATCCTCCTGTTTGAGGGCTTCTCTGGCTGCGCGGATGAGGACCTGCACAGGCCGAGAATGGCTTTTCTCGTCTCCCATCTCCGCAAGCAGCGCCTCCGCCGTCTTGAAGAATTTGCACTTCATCGCCCAGTTTAAGCGGCTGTCAAACACCGCAGCCAACTCGGCAACTGGCCGCCCCATCCACTCTTCATATTCACTTGCTGGCGCTAAGCCTGCAAAAGTGAATCCAAGTCCATCCTGTAATTGTGGCCACAGCGCGTCCGGTGAATCAAAAATGCGGGACAGAAAAGGCTGCATATCCGCCTCGCGCACATATTCTGTCGAGTTAAACCAATAGTCCCTGTCTCTCCAATGAACAAGTTTCAGCAACAACGCGGCAGTGAATGCCATGAAATAAGTGGCTGTGGCCTTGTTCCAGTCGAAATCCGCAAGTCCCTCCACATACTCCCAGGCTGTAAAATGCACAAATACAATATTTGAGTCTGCGTCAATCTGAAGAAATGAGGAGCCGCGCCGACGGATCACATCACGGGTATCAAACGGATCAGGTGGCTGTGGCATCCCGTTCTTGTCCACCCAGTCAAGGTCGACCATTGCAATAGCCGCCGCAGTAGACTCATGCAAGTCAGAATGCCTGGACGAGGAAACAACCGTAGAATTGAGAAGACGCCGAGAGCGATGGAACGACGAAACATCGGCCTGCAGTCGCTCCACCATCCGATCATACGTCCCTTTCACGTCCGGAGGCAGGTTTTCCAGCTGTCGTTCAATGTCGCCCGTTTCGCACGTCAGGAGATGCGACATCTGCAACGAGACCCACAGAAACCTGGTATCATCAGCCGAATTGCCATCAACATTGCAGCAACCACTCACATCCCGTTTGCCCTCCGAGTCAATGTCCATTCTACCTTTTTCTGAACAACATTTGACCAATCTGGATGATGCTCCTCCATTTGAGCCTTGATAAAGCTCAAAATGTCATGTTCACGACTGTCCACCTTCTCCTGAAGGTCCAGCTGATGAGTCACTATTGGTTCCAGCACACGCCCGACACCTGCCCTGCCCCAATATAGTAACCAATCAGTACGTGTGATCGGATGCTTACCTGGCAACCGATTGGTATTATACTAGGCCAAAATCCACACCCTTCGGTAATACCGCTCGAGACCTTCAGCCAAACGACTTAGAGCTGTATAGCTGAGCGTTTTCGGCAGCCTTCGGCACATCACATCGCGCCGATTACAAACCATTCCTCACGTGTACATCACAGCAGGCCGGAATACTCCGCATATCGGCGTTGATAGGCTGGCTACCAGACGCGCTCTGCACCAGCTCTGTAAGGGCGTATTTTTGCGCTTTTACAGAGTTTACTCTTGAACCACTCGGTGTATCGTGTCGCGGTTGACAGTGTTGCGCTCAGTAGGACTTAAGGGTCTACTGCCCAGTCGACGACTGTGGATAGTGTCGACGATAGCAAGGCAGTCAGACCACTACTGTGGAACTGGTCTTATGAGTCTACACCAGGCTCAGGGCCATTAGTGACGAACACTTGGACCGCGACCATTCCCCCAAAAAGGGATCTGTCGTTGCGTCGACTTCTCGAAAAGGGTCATTCTCTGCAGATGGGAACTTGGGCTGAAGGGCTGAGCAAGGCGCGACGTTCTCAATAATAGAACTACTACTGGACAGGACTTGGCGTTACGAGACTTAAACCATCTTGTCGCGGCAACTCCCGGTTTTGAGTTGGATGTTTCCTCAGATCATGCCACGGCGACGACTTGTCACATGTCAGGATCCATTCGATCACGGGACATTGTGGACGCGTCGCGGTGACACTTCCAAGTGTCACGGCGATTCGCGTCAACACCCAAACACACTAGAAATCGATACGGCTAGATCCGTGAACCGAGCCATGTGGGAGACGACTGGCGTGCCTAGAGCCATACGGCTTCTTGGGGCGCCCACGTTGGTCTCACATGCCAAGACATACCCGTTGGCCAATCCAGCACGTCGTATTCCAAAAGTATGACGCGGTGAGTTGGCCCACATCAAAAGTATCATATGGACAATGGGGCGGGGTCCTGATCACTCGGGACCTGTCCGATCGTTCAACTTTTCAATTACCCTAAAAGGCAACCAATCTTAGATAGCGTAGCTACTATGCAGTTGTACAGGACTTTACTAAGCATCGTCGTAGACAGTATAAGTAGCACGACGTTTCTTTGTATTAAAAAGCTTTCCCCCGGACTGTGAATCACTCTCATATCAGATTGTTTTGTACAATTTGCGTGCCGCGTGATTCCACCCTAAGAAGTTCTGCCACCCCTGCCCGGTCGCGACGAGTTGCTCCCTGAGCACTTGTAGCTACTGTGATTTGAGTTTGAGTTGAGATATCAGAAAGTCGGATTCGCCGCATCTGGTATTGTCGCGGCATTTAGTGTCGTCGCCTTAGGGCTTTGTTGAGATCGTTCCACACCTCTAGCTTGGCAGTGCGTCGACTAGTTGTGCTCGGGTTGTTTTGGTCAGTTGGCAGTGCGTCGACTTGAGAACTTTGGTTCCACACTTCTTGCTTGGCAGTGCGTCAACAAGTTGTGCTCGGGTTTTGGACATTGGATATTGGCTGTTAGTTGGCAGTGCGTCGACGCGGCATTTTGGTTTACTAGTTGGCAGTGCGTCGACTCAGTACTTTTGGTTGTGTCAGTTGGCAGTGCGTCGACTTGACATTTTGGTTCTACTAGTTGGCAGTGCGTCGACTCAGTATATTGGTTGTATCGGTTGGCAGTGCGTCGACTTGATATTTGGGCTTTGCGTCACCATCTAGACGCTGTCGCTACAAGGGATCTTAATACTTCGTATTAAGTTCTGACTTGTTATATTGTTGGTTGTGGATTGGATTAGTGTTGGTTGTGTTTGTATAGAAGATATTGGTTGAGACACCACTGTTTGCTATATATATATATCCTTGTCGTCGACTTCGTCTTCCGCGACTATTGGATCTGCGTCTATTGAGAGCTGTGATACTGGTGTTCTGTCCACCCCGAAGCCCTCGCATCTTTCACACACTGAGAAGCTGATTACGAGGAGTGTGAACGTGTTTATATTTGGGTTTACTTTCATAGTAGATTCACTTGTGAGCACGCCCTCAGCATTTCATCTGGAGCCCACCGCGAGGGGCTTCTAAAAGTTTCATAAACTTTAAAAATCAATAAACCGGATTCTTTACCGCGACGTCGGATAGAGACCAAGGGTTTATCCCGCGAAGCAGTTTATTTCGATCCCAAGCTCCTGCGCGACCTCTCGAGGACCAAGCGGAGATTGAGACTGAAGGAAACGCTTCAACTTCAGGACCTTTCGAAAAACCACGAAGGTCTGCAAGACATAAAACACCTTTGTATCTACCACCCTTGCCTTCTAAGGCAAAAGGAAAACAAAGAGTGAATTCGACGTCGAAGCTTCCAGCTTTAGACGCGG
The DNA here is from genome assembly GCA_963692855.1 of Mycena citricolor. Taxonomy (NCBI): domain Eukaryota; kingdom Fungi; phylum Basidiomycota; class Agaricomycetes; order Agaricales; family Mycenaceae; genus Mycena; species Mycena citricolor. The sequence continues at coordinate 1,670,772 of CAVNYO010000169.1, read as the reverse complement.
CTACTTCGAGTTCGACGACAATCAATCGATCTCAGACTAGCTCACAAACTCTCTCAGAATTGTCTAGTAGCGTCACCGCTACGAACGCGAATTCTAACAACATCCCTACTTCCCCTGTGACTTCAGTCGCGACAACTATGGCTCCAAAGACTGGGTTCAAAATCCCTCAACCTTGGGACACAAGTAGACCTATACTTGATGAAAAGGATCCCCTGTCGATTGAGGCATATTTGCGTCACTGCGCGCAGATCGTGGAGGATGGTGGCATCACAGATGTCAAACAAGCGAAAAGCATGTACATTCGTTATTTGCCGTCGCGGCAAGTGATGGACGTATGGGAAGGTCTCGATACCTTTTCCGACGACACGAAAACTGTCGCGGAGTTCGAGGCCGAAATATTAAAAGGATACCCTGAGGTATCCAAGCGAAAAACGGGGACCATGGCAGATCTAGATAGACTCTGTCGCGAGAACCGTGGAATCAAAATCACGGATGAGGGAGATTTGAAGCGTTTCGGCCTTCAAATGTATAGTCACTACAAGCGACTGTCAGTCCCTCCTGCCATTATTACCAACAAAGTCGCGTGTGAACGCTACATGCGTACTTTGGACTCCGAGTTCAGTACCGTCTTGCGAAATGCTTTGGCTACGAGTCAAGTATTCAATAAACGCTACCAAACTCGCGCCGGGATAGCAAACGCTAATGTTCCCGCGACTGGAGTCAACCGGCAGGACGACCCCATCCAGCTGAAAGAGCTAATGACAATGGCGGAAGAAATGGCGTCGACGTTGAGTAACGAAGACGAAATTCCCATAATCGCGCGACCTCCCAAGGTTCGCTTCGACTATGAGACTAGTCCACCCAACCATGCTAAGGTTGAGGAGTTGGAAAACTCGATTTCCAAGTTGAAGGACTCATTTCTTCTACACCAAAAAGAGCTACAGACTCAGTTGCAGGAAGCGCTGAAGACGTTCGTACAGACTGCTCGCGAAGCGCCTATACAGCGGTCGCGGCCAGTAGGCAACAACTCTTCTGTGCCCCACTTTGAAAGTCGCGCACAAGGAGGAGCTGCCGCGCGGAACGACGACTGTCGCTACTGTGGGCAAACTGGTCACTGGTCGAACGAGTGCCCGCTCAAGAGGTCTCACATTGAGAAAAACCTTCTCAAAGTCGACACCAAAGGGATGTGGAGGCTCTTCGACGACAGCTTCTTACCAAATGGAGAAGGGACTCAGGGGCAACGAGTAGAGGCTTATTGGAAGAAGAAGGGCAAGTCCGTCAACTTCCAGCACTCCTACTACTTGGATCAGTTCGATAGCCGCGACAATGATGATATGTCCGACTACCCTGAAGAAGTGGCAGATGAAATACGCTCCCTTCGAAGTCAACTCATCCAATACGAGAGGAAGTCGTCGCGGCCAACTCCAGAGAGTCGCGCTGAGCCGAAGACTCAAAGAGCTGCATCTGGTTCGACCAGCAATGCAATGGAAAGTGCCATGGGCCAGTTCATGCAGAAAGCCATGACCGACGCCATGGCCGGCTACTTCAACAACATGAACAGTGGTTATCCTCAGACTCAGGAGCAGTTCATTCAAACCCGTCGAGGTGCGAATAGCCAACCTGAGCGCGACGATAACAACTCGGGTTTCTAAATGGTTCAAGGAAGGGGGCTAAACCCACAAACTCAGCCAAGCCCTCTGAGGACCATGATAAACGAGCTGAGCGACGAGAGAAACCGAGAAAACCTGTGATTATTGAAGAAGTTAGCGATAGCGACGATGATGAGGAATCAGTGCGCGACAACGTCGAAAAGAGAAAGGAACTACCGTTTGAGAAAGTCAAGCCCGTTCTACAAGAACCAGTACATTCTTCAAAAGCGCGCGTTCCAGATAAATACCAGTTGCGTGCACCGATTCAAAAGAAGGCTGTGGCAGAAGCAGTCTACGACAAAATGAAAAACGCGTCAGTCGACGTCACTGTGGGTGAACTCCTAGCAGTTTCGGGGACTGTCTGCGACTCCATTTTAAAGGACTCTTCGAAGAAACGAGTACCGGTTCAGAAGTCCATGCTTCAAGAAACTAGTCGCGTCGTTGAAGACGTCTGGGATGGAGAACTGAGCTACAACCTAGTCAGTGCTAAGGAATTGCCCGAGCCTGTGTTCTATCATAACACAGTTGAAGGAGAAATTCCCATTGGCGCAGTTGTCGCGACGGACCCATATGAGATGTACTTGGAGTCGATACCCTCTAATGAGAACCCAAGACATGTCTATGTTGGTGATTCGTCGGCTGCTCTCAGAACGATAAACGGACGGATTAACGCGCGTCTCGACGCGGACTGCATCCTAGACAGTGGATCTCAGATTGTATCGATGGCTTTCTCAGAGGCCGTCGACGCACAATTGAGCTGGGACCCAAAAGTCGTCATCTATATGGAAAGTGCAAATGGATCTATCTCTAAGTCACTGGGATTAGCGAGAAATGTACCCTTCAGGTTTGGGACCATCCTGGTCTACCTGCAAGTGCACATTTTGGAAAGTCCAGCTTATAAGGTGTTGCTCGGCAGACCGTTCGATATCGCGACTGAAAGCAATATCAAGAACGCGGCTGACGGCAGCCAGATAATCACCATGCGCGATCCCAATTTAAAGACACGTTGTGCAATGGCTACGCAGCCACGTCGTGCAGACGACTTGCCGCGTAACACCAAAAACAACGACGGATCTACCGAGCCCTACAGTTCGTCGAAACGGACAACCAGTCCAGACGAACCGAACCCTGAACGGGATTTTCAAAGAGCTTCGAGGAATTGACCGCGTTGAGTCAAGGAGAAGAAGTCGCGGTGACTGTGTCGTTGGGAAAGGATGGGAATGTAGTGTTCGAGGATCTAAGAAAGCCGCGTTCTAGTGGCCAGTTTACCCAAACTGAGCTAGTAGAAGCATACATCTTGTCGTCGAAAGAGGACAAGGAAATGAAGAAAGACGTCGCTGCGTCGACTTTGTTTCATTCATATATGAATGAAAGACTCTCAGACGCGGCAACAGAAAAACTGACTGTTGGTACTTGGAGTGTACTAGACGACGACTCTTCTAGTCGCGACAAATACTCTGTGTTCGCAGGAAAGAAATACAAACCTGTGGACCAGAAGGTCAGACCAGTGTACACGATGAGTTCTGAGAGCGACCGAATAATTCGAGAAATGGTGGGAGATCCCTTGGATACGCTACCTACTCTAAACCCGCGACCACCTGATTTTACCCCAACTGGTAGATTCACGGCGGAACGCAGGGATATTGTGGACAAGTTACACAAAGGGGACTTCTTATTACCAGAAGAACGGAAGTTGCTCATGCACTTCTATATGCTTCACAATCAAAGTTTCGCGTTCAATGATGAAGAGCGTGGTGCATTGAGACAGGACATATTTCCTCCTGTCAAGATCGCGACAGTTCCCCATACAGCATATCGCGAAGGGAATATTCCTATACCTCGCGGCATGTTCGACCAAGTGTGCAAGGTCATAAAAGACAAAATCGCGGCCCAGGTCTATGAACCTTCCAATTCCTCTTATCGAAGCAAGTTCTTTGCTGTACTTAAGAAGGATGGGAAGAGTATCAGGCTGGTGCACTCGCTAGAACCACTCAATGCAATTACTATCGCACATTCAGGGTTGCCACCCGCGACAGAGGAGTTAGCAAACCACTTCGCCGGTCGCGCCTGTGGTGCTGCGCTAGATTTGTACTCAGGCTACGACCAGCGTGACATCGATCCAGCTAGTCGCGACTTGACTACATTCCAGTCACCGTTCGGTGCACTGAGGTTGGTCAAACTCCCACAAGGATGGACCAACTCAGTACCCATATTCCATGAGGACGTTACTTTCATTTTGAAAGACGAAATCCCTCATGTTACTATTCCATACATCGACGACGTACCCGTTCGAGGACCTGGAACCAGGTATCTGTTACCCGATGGAACCTGTGAAACAATTCCAGAAAATCCTGGGATCCGTCGCTTCGTATGGGAGCACTTTCAGAATGTGAACCGCGTCGTACACAGAATCGGCTACTGTGGCGCGACTCTGTCTGGTACCAAGTCGGTGGTTTGCGCCGACGAGTTCGCTGTGGTTGGCCATATCTGCTCGTTTGAAGGTAGAAAACCGGACGCGGACAGAGTTGGTGTAATCATGCGTTGGCCAGACTTGAGAGACGTCTCGGAAGTTCGACAGTTCATGGGCACGATTGGGGTCATGCGAATGTTCATTAGAGGATTTTCTGAAATGGCGCGACCGATTCAGAGACTAGTGAACAAGAACGCGCATTTTGAATGGGGTGACAAACAGAAGCTCGCATTTCAAAGACTTAAAGACGCGATACAAGTCTGTCCGTCGCTTAAGCCTCTGAACTACGAGTGGGACTCTGAGATTGTCGTCGCAATAGACACATCCTGGATGGCCGCGGGTTTCGAAATTTACCAGCGCGACCCAGATGATCCAAAGAAGGTCTATTACGCGAAATTTGGGAGTATCCCACTTACAGAAAGAGAAGCTAGGTTTTCTCAACCGAAGCGTGAACTTTATGGTGTGAAGCGCGTGCTTCAAGCCATGGCTCACTGGCTTCTTGGTTGTAGGAAATTGGTAGTCGAAACCGACGCGCTGTACTTGGCAGGCATGCTAAGGAACGTTGGTAACCTACCAAATGCGAATATCAACCGTTGGGCTGAGGAGATCCTCATGTTTCAGTTTACCTTGAAACATGTCAGGGGAATCACCTTCTCACCAGATGGCTTGTCGCGACGACGACCTGCACCTGGAGATGAAGAGTATCCCAATGACGAAGAGGAAATCTTCGACGAGCCACCACCAGAGAACAACGAGAATTGGGACTACGACACAGAACAACCATTAGACTTTGAAGAGTTCAAAAGGGACATTGACACCAGAGGTGGCTACCTTAACTCTATGGTCGGGTGTGCTGAGTCAGTCGACGACATATCCAAAGAGCTAGTCGAAGCTTGCGACTCTCGTCGCGCTGAGAATCGGCGTGTCAAAGACGCATATGACGCTCAAGGGCTCGTCGTCCCAGTCTTCATGTTGAACGATGTGGCGAACGGGGAACCGCTTTTGCCTGATCTTGAACTGCGCGACAATCCTGAGGATCCCTGTATTGAGGATCACCGGACGGGCACAGGGATTGAACAAGACAATAAGTTGGTAATGGCTAGGAAGTGGTTGAAAGACACTTCTGTAAGGCCTGAAATGACAGACAAACGGTTCAGATCGTTTCTCAAATTCTCGAGACAGTTTTTCCTCAAAGATGGAAAAATGTACAAGAGATCGACCAATGGGATTCATAGACTGGTCGTGGACAAGCGCCACAGGACTTATATGATGAAGGCGTGTCACGACGCGCTGGGTCATAAGGGTCTTTTCAGCACTAAAAGCCTGTTGGAAACCCGGTTTTGGTGGCCAGAAATGGAAAGAGACGTCGACTGGTGGATAAAGACTTGTCATAGCTGCCAAGTCCGCCAGAAAACTCTCCTCCGCACTCCACCGACGCCGACGATGACTCCAAGTGTATTTCAGAAGATACATACAGATGTCATGATTATGGGAACGCCTTCCAACGGATACAGATATGTCGTCGCAGCAAGGGATTCTTTGACCCGCTACGTGGAAGCGCGACCGCTACAGGCTGACAATGCCAAGGCAATCGCACGTTTCTTACTCGAAGACATAGTGTGTCGCTGGGGGTGTCCTAAGTGGATTGTAACCGATAACGCAGGACAATTTGTCGCGGCGTTGAACTGGTTACAGAAGAAATATGGTATCAAGGGAATAAGGATATCTCCTTACAATTCCCAAGCGAATGGCACTGTTGAAAGAGGACATTGGGACATTCGACAGTCACTGTACAAAGCTACAGGGGGAAACGCCTCCAAATGGTTTTGGTTCTTCCCACAGGTCTTGTGGGCAGATAGAATTACAGTGCGTCGCGGGCTGGGTTGCTCACCGTACTTCGCAGTATGTGGGGCCCACCCTACCATCCCTCTGGATATAGTCGAAGCTACGTGGCTAGTCGAATATCCTGACCGGATCGTCGACTCTGCGGATCTCATTGGTCTCAGGGCACGCGCTCTAGCGAAACACGCCGACCATATTGAAGATATGCGCAGCCGCGTCAGCGACGCCAAACTAAAGATGGTTCAACGCTACGAACTCGAGTACAAGCATGTGATCAAAGATTATAAGTTTGTACCAGGGGACTTAGTGTTGGTCAGGAACACAGCTATTGAAAAATCACTGGACAACAAGATGAAAGCGAGATATCTTGGGCCCATGATTATAGTTCGAAAGACCAAAGGGGGTTCTTACTTAGTCTGTGAAATGAACGGCGCGATGTTCCATGCGAAAGTCGCGGCGTTCCGAGTAATACCTTATTTGGCAAGACAGAAGTTGACACTCTCTGAAGATATAAAGAAGCTGATAGATGTCTCACCTGCTAAGCTCGATGAGTTGGTAGAGGAAATATCCGACGTCCGCGACTACCAGTTCGAAGGTGTGAGACTCAAGAACTCGGATAGCGACGACGACGACGACCCTGTAGAGGATCCAGCTTCTGTCGAGTGAAAGTCTGGCAAACAAGTAATTGTCGCGGCAGGCTCTCACACGACAAGACGTCGCTTATCTCAGTTTTAGACAGAATTCAGTATATTGCTTGGGTGCTAGCTGGTACCTAAGGACCATACTGGGTTGTATCTAAAAGAAAAAGGTCATAAAGGAGGTGCGCGAGAAGAAGAGACGCGACTTCATAAATAAATGACAAGAGAGAAAAGAGACATATGGAAGAAGTTTGATCGCGGCAGATCACGGAAGGAACCGAACAACCAAATGAATAAGACGTGGGAACATAACTCTATGTCTCCGCGGCTTTAATAATAAATGAACGAGACGTCGACTGTTGGACTTAGACCTGACGCAGTGAGACTGTCGCGGGATTGACCAGGAGGTCAAAATTAGTGTTCCTGGGAGATGATAGGCTGGCTACCAGACGCGCTCTGCACCAGCTCTGTAAGGGCGTATTTTTGCGCTTTTACAGAGTTTACTCTTGAACCACTCGGTGTATCGTGTCGCGGTTGACAGTGTTGCGCTCAGTAGGACTTAAGGGTCTACTGCCCAGTCGACGACTGTGGATAGTGTCGACGATAGCAAGGCAGTCAGACCACTACTGTGGAACTGGTCTTATGAGTCTACACCAGGCTCAGGGCCATTAGTGACGAACACTTGGACCGCGACCATTCCCCCAAAAAGGGATCTGTCGTTGCGTCGACTTCTCGAAAAGGGTCATTCTCTGCAGATGGGAACTTGGGCTGAAGGGCTGAGCAAGGCGCGACGTCCTCAATAATAGAACTACTACTGGACAGGACTTGGCGTTACGAGACTTAAACCATCTTGTCGCGGCAACTCCCGGTTTTGGGTTGGACGTTTCCTCAGATCATGCCACGACGACGACTTGTCACATGTCAGGATCCATTCGATCACGGGACGTTGTGGACGCGTCGCGGTGACACCCCCAAGTGTCACGGCGAGTCGCGCCCATACCTAAACACACTAAAATCGGCACGGCTAGATCCGTGAACCGAACCATGTGAGGGACGACTGGCGTGCCTAGGGCCATACGGCTTCTTGGGGCGCCCACGTTGGTCTCACATGCCAAGACATACCCGTTGGCCAATCCAGCACGTCGTATTCCAAAAGTATGACGCGGTGGGTTGACCCACATCAAAAGTATCATATGGACAATGGGGCGGGGTCCTGATCACTCGGGACCTGTCCGATCGTTCAACTTTTCAATTACCCTAAAAGGCAACCAATCTTAGATAGCGTAGCTACTATGCAGTTGTACAGGACTTTACTAAGCATCGTCGTAGACAGTATAAGTAGCACGACGTTTCTTTGTATTAAAAAGCTTTCCCCCGGACTGTGAATCACTCTCATATCAGATTGTTTTGTACAATTTGCGTGCCGCGTGATTCCACCCTAAGAAGTTCTGCCACCCCTGCCCGGTCGCGACGAGTTGCTCCCTGAGCACTTGTAGCTACTGTGATTTGAGTTTGAGTTGAGATATCAGAAAGTCGGATTCGCCGCATCTGGTATTGTCGCGGCATTTAGTGTCGTCGCCTTAGGGCTTTGTTGAGATCGTTCCACACCTCTAGCTTGGCAGTGCGTCGACTAGTTGTGCTCGGGTTGTTTTGGTCAGTTGGCAGTGCGTCGACTTGAGAACTTTGGTTCCACACTTCTTGCTTGGCAGTGCGTCAACAAGTTGTGCTCGGGTTTTGGACATTGGATATTGGCTGTTAGTTGGCAGTGCGTCGACGCGGCATTTTGGTTTACTAGTTGGCAGTGCGTCGACTCAGTACTTTTGGTTGTGTCAGTTGGCAGTGCGTCGACTTGACATTTTGGTTCTACTAGTTGGCAGTGCGTCGACTCAGTATATTGGTTGTATCGGTTGGCAGTGCGTCGACTTGATATTTGGGCTTTGCGTCACCATCTAGACGCTGTCGCTACAAGGGATCTTAATACTTCGTATTAAGTTCTGACTTGTTATATTGTTGGTTGTGGATTGGATTAGTGTTGGTTGTGTTTGTATAGAAGATATTGGTTGAGACACCACTGTTTGCTATATATATATATCCTTGTCGTCGACTTCGTCTTCCGCGACTATTGGATCTGCGTCTATTGAGAGCTGTGATACTGGTGTTCTGTCCACCCCGAAGCCCTCGCATCTTTCACACACTGAGAAGCTGATTACGAGGAGTGTGAACGTGTTTATATTTGGGTTTACTTTCATAGTAGATTCACTTGTGAGCACGCCCTCAGCATTTCAGCGTCCCCGTTGTCAATGCCGCCGTCACCGTCTTTGTCACAGCGTCGGTCGTCGCTACCCGTACATATCACTCCACATTACGCAGTTCTTTAGATATCATTGAAAGAAAAGATATTGCAAAGACAAGTGATTTGATTCATTGAGACTACGTGTCCAAAAAAAACTATCTAGTGGCATCAGGTGGCGGGAGCGTCGTTACAAGCAGAGCCGGAGAACTCCTCGTCAGAATCCTCGATGACCTCGCGGCTCTTGTGCATCTGCATGCGCGCAAGGGCATTACGTGTAGTGGCGTCATCGCGTGGGGTGCTGGCTGCCTTCTTGCCACGGGGCCGAGTACCATTCTCCTTGTTGGAGCCCGTGGCCCTCTTTGTGGCTGAAGCCGTGCTCCCGGTCTTCTTGGTGACTCGCGCGCGCTTGGTGGGCAGCTGAGAAGCGTGGGCAGCCGCGTCAATGGGTTCCGTGATAACGGGGTTGGCTGACGAGGTCGGGGGCAAATTGGATGAGGGTGATGCGCTATTGTTGGGGCTGTCGTCGATGTCGGCGTGTTTCCGCTTCTGTCCCTTGTCCGACCTGGGTTCCCTGGACTTGGGAACAACCTTCCCGCTCGCTACATCCTCATCCCACAACCGCTGCCGATCCTCCCGTTCTTCCCTGCTGAGCTTCACCCACAGGGTCTCTCCCTTGACGAAGCGGTCACGGAGATCGAGCAGACTCTTGACGGATGAGCTGAGGTCACTGGGATTCTTGATGTCGTTCCAGCCACGGAGTTCGACGCCCAGGCCAACAACAATGTCTTCACGATAGTGGACATATTGCATTGACTGATTGGGATTCCCGGTGATGGTATCTGTGGGACGTGCCAGGTTGTCTCTGGACTGTCTGGCATACACGTACGCAGGCCACGGTTGACAAAATTCCGAATCTCCATCTTGAGGTGGTCGCATTTCTGCTTCGTAGTGCGAAGCAGAGCTTGCCGTGCATGTCAGGACATAGCGGTGAAGCACAGCAGAAAGGGGACGCACCAACACTATCGCATCCTGCGATAGAAAATGCCTCCACCTTCGTCCCAACTTTTGCCAGATCCCATTTCCTACCCACTGCCAGGGGCATGTATCGCTCGAGCTCCGGATTTGAAAAGTACCATTGCGGCTCCATGTAAAAGTCTGCATTGTTGCGTACAACAAGCCACATAACCTCAACACCAACACGCGCAGAAAGGCCACGGACCTGAGCAATGTCAGCCACGGTGAAAGCAGGCAGCTAACATACCAGCATAGTCATGTTCCTGATGACATTTGCAACGTCTTGAGACCGTCCTCGGGGAGTCGCACGCTTCAGCTGTGAGTTCAAGACTTTCACATCTTGATAACTGGAAGATAGTCAGCAGAGAATACCAAAAAAGAGTCAGCAGACTCACTCCTCCGCAAGCTTGTTCTTCTCATCAGTCGACAGGGCCTGATATTCTGCACTGAACTTCTCGCTCAATGCAGGTGCATTCAAAGCGACACTGTCCGCTATAAAGAGAATGAAGACCAGTCTTCCCTTCATATGGACACTCACTTTCGCGGATTTCCTCAGCCTTGAAAGCCTTGAAGGCGTTAAACGGATTGATTTTGTCCTGGTGCTTGATCATATGCGCGCCGCCTTGAAAGAACCGGTCGAGGAAGTAACGCTTCTTCTTGTTGTACCGGTCGGCATAGGTCTGCGCCATGTTCTCTGTCATTGTGAACCAGGCCTCTGAGCGTTTGCAAATGCGCCATGAGCATGAGAGCAGAGGGACCGTGGGACATGCTGTACACACCGACATCGGCATCTTCGGCTTCCTGTGATTTTGCATGGGCGGCAGTGCGTTCCGCTTTCTGGCTTGCTGTGAGAGGAGCTCGAGCGGGCGCAGGAGCTCGTTGACGCGGCTGACTAGCCGCAGCAATTGTGAGACCCAATGTAGGCATTTAGGAGAGGGCGGGGCGGCGGCGACAATTTTTTCCGACAATTTTTCAAGCCTCGGGCTTGATATACGCGATCACATGCTTGGGCCTATCACGGCAATTCTGTCCGCTTATCACGCTTATTCCTTCTATCATGGCTATACATTCACCAGATCTGAGCAAGGGAACATGGAGCATTATGTATCACTGAAGAAAATAGAACAAATGGGCCAGAGTGAGCTACTCCAGAGCAAATAAGATTGCCTCGACTGCACACGCAGAGAGACCAGCACGAGAGAGCTCCAAGCCCAACCGGGACTCTGTCGCGAGTCGCAAGACGGTTGAGACCACATCAAACTTATCTTCAGATCCGAGAGACTCGAGCAGGGGCATCAGATTCGCTTGTAGTGAAGCACGCGGATTGGCCGAACTGGAGGGGGTGGAGGGTGCCGGCAACTGAATGTCTGGTGATCTGACAAGATTAGCGACCCTGCGAGGCGTCGCAGAGTACGCAGGAGGTTGTGCACGAGTTGGAGTGGAGGGAATACCTAGAGAGTTTCCATAAGAAAGCACCCAAGCATCATCATGTAGAAAGGACATACCTCCGCCCTGAAAATGAGAGGCTTGAATCTTGTACACATCACGCTCCCTCCGAAGTTGATCAACCTCATCCTCCAAAAAGTCCCGTTCTGCCACGACGCGCAAAAGCTTGTCCTCCAGGTCCTCGTTCCGAGCCCGTAGCGCATTGTTCCGAGACTGAAGGTCAGCCAAATCATCATCGATATCAAGGAGGGGAACTTCAAAGGCAGAAGAGGTGCCTAAGGGGTCGCTGGTGATATCGATGACGGGGATATTGCTGGGCGGGCGGAGGCTGTGTTGTGGGCGCCCTCGGAAGACATAGTGAGCAGAGGTGGTGCTCTGGGGGGCAGGAATGAGACGCGCGGGAACGACTGGACGGTCAACAGCATAAACATTTGGGACCAATCCCCAGGTTGCCTCTGCACGGCGACCCCACGAGATACATGCCCGCGTACCAACCTGCTCCAGAAATGCCTGGACCAGGTAGGAAACAGCGGCGTCCGCATCTGGATGATCGGTGAAGAAACTGGGACGGATGTAGACATCCGCCCTGAGGTTCTCGATGGCCGTTGATTCCGCTGGACTGACCCTGCCGCTGCAATGGAGGACCATAGTGGTTCCTCCAGAGCTTTGGTCGAGTAGTGTTGCCTGGATTCATGAGTCGTGTCATAAAAGAGAGCCGAATACCACGCACCAAATCAAATATGAGATCCTTCACCTGATTCCAAAAGGCATGCCTTTCATCCCAACCCGCACGCTGTGTTGGCACTGACTCGTAGAGCGCAAGAAGCTCAGGGTGAAACTCTCGCGGTAAGACCTTGTGCCTCCCATCCTTCCTCGCGTCGGCTGCAGCAAACGCAATATCACTTGCTGAGAAGGACGCCTGTAAGCTCTGGTAGATAGACGTAGTGACCGGTTGACGGAAAAGATAGCGACGGATGTTGAATAAGCCGACGGGGGTGAAGGTCCGAGAACGGAGAGCAGGAATGAAATCGGGAATGGGATGTCGTGACAATGGAGCTTTGAGTGGGATGAGAGCAGTCCTTGTCGTGTCCGTCATGGTCGAGACGAAGGAGCAAGGAATGACAGTTTGTGTCAATCAGATGATCTTGATCACACTGAGTCGCATACCCCGCATCCCAAATTCTGAGGTTTGTTGCCCATTGCACTGTCAGGCAGCCCGGCGTAGATACACATTATTGAGTTTAATAGTATATTCCACCTGAATTATCAGGTAAAGTCAAATGACATGTGCTCAGTAAGTAACTATGTTGCGCGACTCAAGCAGCTTGAGTCGTGCAACATGGTTATTACATCTTACTAGTACCAGCTGAGAGTCAAGGGTTGTCAGGATTTACTGTTGGCATTTCTGCCAGCCAGCGAGAGTGATTTATTGCTATCTCATGAGAGATTGCAAGGATATTATCTATCCTGTACATTCTTCGTAAGGAGTAAGTACATACATAAGTTGGGATTCTGAATTTCTGATCACCGATTTTAAATGAAAACCTACCATTTTATGTGATTTTCTGAGCCAGCGCCAGTAAAGTTCTTAGTGCGCAAGAAGTCCTCGAGGACATTACTCAACACAAGTTCTATCTGGAATGATGATTGAGTAAGTAACATTGATTCGATTCATAAACGATGGCTCATTTGGGCCGCGATGATCCATGTACCCGATGTGCATTCAGTACCGTACTACACAGCAATATCTACTTCTGAGACTTGGAGACGATCCATGAGCTCCACAACGAGGTCCTCATCAAGTCCCTGCAGTTCTCGGGGGACCTCCGTGTCGTCATCATTGTCCTCTGTCTCAACCGCGAGCTGTTGCAAGCCAAGGAGGCTGTGGGCCCAAGAGGGCATTGGAGAGGACTGCGTGATGGTCGGGTCTCTTCCAATTCGATCCCCGGGAAGGAGGCTCCCGGAGAAGCCCGGAAGGCGGCTGGTTTTCACGAGACGCTCAATGATCGATTCTGCGATCCGTGTCTTCTCCACAAGACGGTGCGAGAGCTCAGAAGCAAGGGCGGGGTTTGAGCCTTCATTGGCCGTGATCGCAACCTGATAGTCAGCATGCTCATCCAACAGGAAGGAGACGAGGCGGCGAATCTCCACATTGAGACGCTCAATCTCCTCCTCCGATCTCTTGATCCCAAAGTACAAAGTCGCTGCCTCGCGCCGTGCAGGTTGAGTCCATGGGAGCGCCCGAATATCGACTCGAGTGTTACGAAGAACGTCGAACTCTGCAAGAGTGGTGGTCTGCACGATGTCGGCCCAGTGGAGCTCTTTGCGTGGGGGATTCAATGCTTTTGCTGCCAGGTTGTAGTCATTGAGCGCCCGCTGTATTGCCGCCGCCCTCGTGCGAAGGGCCTTGCCAATCTTGTCACGAAGTTTGTATCCTGACGGTTGGGATTAGTGCGCTTGGTCACACACGACAGAAGTCAGTAGACGTACCCACACCACTCACGGACAGCTTTGTCAACTCGAGGAGACGCTGGACCACAAGCTTCTCCAAGGTATCAAGTGCTCGACAATAGCGCCGCTCACTGAGCGTGATCAGTGCATCATGATACGCCGCCGACCCGCTCTCCCATCGCTCCTCAATCTTGTGCTCTACCTCAAACCGAGCAACTTCTTCCTCCACCAGGAGATGCCGAGTGTGTGTCGTTCGATATCGTGTACGGATGGCAGCAATCTTGGGGCTGGTGATGCCATTTTCGATGATGAGCCGATCCAGGTTCCGGAACTCTCTTGCTGCTGTTGCGGAGGCATCACTTCATGTCGACAATGAGCTCACACAATTACGGAAATGCGCAAAAGAACGTACGCGGCAGTTTGGAGTTTACCGAGAAGCTCAAGGTAATCGACGGCCATGGTCACCGTTCCCGGCTCCGCTTTCAGCGACTGCAGATGGTTCCGTTCGGCTTCCAAATCGGATTTGTAGTCAGCGCCTGTAGTCTTGAGCTCACGCTCAAGCGCGTTCAGCCGGACCCGGTTGTGTGTGATCTTCTCAACGGCTTGCTGGTAGTTAGCGAAGATGAAACTTCCTGATGGATGTGTCAAAATCGGTGTCTGTCAGCAAGAGAGTGATGACGTACCCGACGATGCATGCTTGTCCTGGTCATGGAACGCAAAATGTTCATCGATCTGCTGTTGTCGATGGAATGGAGTTGCAAGTCGCGTACAGCTGGCAAGATGGTTGGATTGACAGAATGTGCGTTCACATTCTTCGAAATCTTCTAATCCCACCCCCTCAAGATACATGGGATGCCACCCGAGTTGGCACTCTCGGTTATGAGCATGGCCGTGGAATGCCGGAACGATGCCACGTAGCTTCATGGCAACAACCTTTGCACCAAGAGAGCTTCGAAGGAGGGTTTTAAAAAACGCACACATGATGTCATACCCTAAGCCAATGTCTGCCCCATATGTGTCTATCAAGTGATTGACTAGAGCAAGCGGATATTTCATCCTAAGGAGACTAAGTTAGCACTGACCAGATAGCAATGACGGTAGACAACTGACAGCTCACCGCTCCGTATCATGTCGCACATGATGAGAACATGTCCGTGTCGACAGACTGCCAAAAATATACCCGAAACAGCGAAAAGCGCGAACATCTTCTTGCGTGCCTCGGGACCTGCAGCCTTCCATCGATCTACACAGACACTGACACTCTCCTCCAGTTTCTGAACGTTGGTTTCATCGAGCTCGTTGACATTGAGCCATGCGACCTCCTCATCATGATCAGTCTCCGCTTCCGTTGGCGGATTGACATCTGGCAGTTGATCGCCAGCGTCACACTCTGTAGCGCTCGAGGGCGCTTTCTTCCTCTGCAACTAAAGGTTATCAGAATAAATCTGGCGATGAGAAACAACACATACCTCAGACATCTTCACCTCATCTTTGAATACGTCCACCTGGGATGGAGTGAGCCAACGCCAAGAGCGGGATTTTCGAGCGTCGAATCGTGGATTGCCGGCACGGAACGTGCTGTCGACGAGTTTCAAAGACGCGTTGCCATCGACACTCATGAAGGAGCGGTATTTGAGTTTGCGTTCTCCCTCAACAGAGTAAAAACAGGGAGCGCAAATGTTCTTGATCTCCCAGTCTTCATCCCGATGTAATGCGGCTGTGACACGTTGATCCACCCGCTGTAGGATCTCGAGGTACGCGTCGTATGCTGTGGTGAGCTGTTCTTGTAGATATCGTTGTCGTGGAACCTGTAGAACATGAGTGTGAAGTTACTTATGATCAATCCCCTAGACGTACCCTATGTAGATGATTCAGAACACGGGCAAGAGAGTCGATGGTGAAACGTGGGGTAACACGATGTATTTGTCGATATATTTCAAATGTACGTATGGAAAAGGCAATCGTGGGTTGGTCTGGACTGGCTCCGAGGTATCCACGTTGTAGCAACGCCTCATTTGGCCCGCAAGAGTCGGAGGGGTGTGAGAAGTGAAGAGTCCCGGACTCTGTGAGCATGGATTAGAAAGTAGTGCTGAAGCGCAAGAGCAAGACTTGCCATCTAGCCCCAGCACCAGCAGAGGCCATCCTTCGCCCGATTCTACAGCAACCTCGCCCTTATCCCGCGACTCCGCCCAAGCGAGATATGAGTCGACCAGGCGCGGCATGTGCCTGTCCCATGCATTGAGCATGTCCTGCACCCGGTGACTCCGAACTCGAGGGTCACCACGCCCACATAGCCAACGTAGTTAGCATACAAGGTGGGCTGCACAGAGGGGACTCACCCAGGTCGCATTCCCTCAGCCACGTTGTTCCATATGGCCTCGTCTCCTGCATAGCTATGCCCAGCACCTTCTTCCCCGGGTGGGAGCGTATGGTAGAAAGCGTGATCGTCGTCCTCCCACTCATCGTGCCCGGTGGCTCCACTGCCATCTCCCATCTCGATGTCCTCTTCTCGTGAGCGGTCCCCCATGATCTCGTCGCGTTGCGTGTAGCTTAGCGCTGTGAAGGCACCCGTATATGAGTGAAATGAAGAAGATGATGACACGGAGCGCACCCTGAACCTGCTGCTCATATGCTCGCTGTGCCTCCGCCATCTGCTTCGATGTCTTATTGACAGAAACAGACTTGACTTTCTGTATCCGTGCACCGTAGCCAGACCCGTAGCGGACGGTGGTCCGCTTTGAAAGACCGCGGCGCATGAGGAGGGACGTTCGAATACCAGATGTGAGGCAAAGGCGGGGAGGATCGGGAGTTGACGGCTGGAGCAATGACGGTAACAAAGGTGACGATGGCGGCGGCGGACAACGGATACGTCACGGCGTGATGTCGGAAGAGAGCAGATGACGGGAGAGACGTATCACGCGGAGGGATGTGCCGAAGGCTGCCGAAAACGCTCAGCTATACAGCTCCAAGTCGTTTGGCTGAAGGTCTCGAGCGGTATTACCGAAGGGTGTGGATTTTGGCCTAGTATAATACCAATCGGTTGCCAGGTAAGCATCCGATCACACGTACTGATTGGTTACTATATTGGGGCAGGGCAGGTGCGCCCGATGTCCTGCTCCGGTCGGCTCGCCAACAAGAGACGCAGGTTGTTGATGTTGCACCCGCGCAGATTCCGCAAGCAAGGCAGAAGATCCACAGCGCGCCCGGGGTTCGGATACTCGTCCAGTCCATCAATCAGAATGATCACCCGCTTTGGGGCACTCTTCAGCATGTCCATAAGACACTGCAACAGTACGGTCCGAGAGGCAGAAAGAGCCAACCCGCGCCGATCATACACCGTCTTAAGCTGGTCATGGAGACACTTCGCCTGAGTGGCAAGCTGGTACACCAATGCCGACAGGACACTTTCCAAGCGCTGTGATCGTTCCTCGCGATAAGAGATAAATGCAAACGCGAAGAGCTCCTTCCGTGTCTGCATATGCTCGACCACCACAGACCTACAATGCAAAACGGTCAGAAAGGACCATGGAAGACACGTAACCGGACGCACATCGACACGCTTTTCCCAGCGCCAGCTGTGGTGCAGTCAGCCTAATGTCATGGTGCAGTAGCATCATTTTACTCACGCTTCCCATGGACCCAATACGTCGAGTTTGGCATCCCAATCCAATTCTCGAATCGCTCGTCGTAGAACCAATTACATGTCCCGTTATGCTTAACTTCGGTAAGATAGTTAAAGCGTGTGCCCGTATCATATGGATTGAGCCAGGTTCTGATATCCTGCTCGACTGATGCATATGCGGTGAGCATCGGCAAGCAAAGACAAGCTCAAAACACACCAATCAATTGTTTTATTCCCATCGACACCAGCAGGTTCTCTAGCGATGCAGCAAGCCCTTCCTCCTTGGTCAGCTCATCGAGCTCGTTGAGGACCCCTTTAACATCGTCGAATCCGAGCATCTGGAGCACCCAATCCTCTGTCAGAATGCGAGTCAGCCTTGTGAGGTTGTCCGCGAAACGGGTCTTACTCATGCGCTGTCTCACTTCCTTAAACCGGCGATTCTTGAGCTTGGGGCTTTTCCACAGATATGATGTAAGGAGTCCAAACGTCTTGATCATGAGGACGAGGATGTCGAGCAACACATTACGGAGCAACTGACGGTGGTCTGCGGGAAGCTCGACGAGATACACGTCTAGGCGTTTCAGACATGGCCGGAACCGATCGAGGATGAGCTCCAGTAAGTCATATTTGTAGCTGACTTTGTTAGCAGCCTGTTTATGGTACACATTTCGTTGGTATCTGGGTCACAGGAACGTGTCGGACAGTCCTCACCTCCAGCAAAGCCCCAAAAGCAACAAGAATTCCTTTCCCTCCCGGAAGCTGAATTCGAATGAGCTCGATGTCTCGCGACGCGCAGAATCCATACTCACCATAGCGGACGTCCCCTCGGACACGGGAGTGATGGCGAACTGGAGGACAGCTACAAGGGGCTGGAGAACGCGCCTGATCTTGCTGTTCTGAGAGCGGAAGTCTCCAAAAGACTCCTTGTGATGGTCCAGGACATCGCAAAAATCGTCCGCCGTGTTGCATTGCTTAAGCTCTTGAGCAAACGGCAGGTCATCCAGCTTCTTCCTGGTGATCCTTTCGTACTCTTCGACTGCTGCAGCGAGCAACGTCTCCCAAGTATCATCCGAAGGAGGAACAAGAGTTGCGGGCATGTAGAACGTTGACTGAGAGTTTGCTATGGGAGGAGAACGAGAAGAGGGTATGTAGGAAGCTGTGGGACACACAGCCACAGCCTCACCGCATGCACGTTGGCAGCGGGCGCTTATCTGGTAAGGTTCATTGAAGATCATTCATGAAAGCTGTTCCAATCAGTGGCGCATGGGCAGGAAGTGAGTAGTGAGACCTGCAGGATCGCAGCGCCAATCTCGCACGCCGGTCAGACCAGAGTTCCGGAGAACAATTCTGTAGGGCGTGGGAGCAGCGAGTCAATGTCTGATGTTCTGTTCCCGACAGGAAGGAAGGCTCCCATGCGAGTCCCAAGTGCGGTTCACCAGAGTGATTCCGCACCGACCGTGAGCCCTCGTTCTCCAGGTCCTTGCAGCCGGATACCGTACGTAAGAGATTTGTGCGGCAGCGAGAGGGAGAGGTTGCGTGTGCGACGTGGCATCGATGTGTCGCGCTGCGTGGGAACATTGCAATCTGTCATTAGCGGAAGCTCGTTTGACAGGGTAGACGGAAAAGCTGATTGAGAGAAGCAGATCGAGCTGAGTGCTCGATCGCGACGAGATCCTGGGGTACAGCCGTCCCAGGGAGCGCTGCCGTGTGTGCTGTCAGCGCAGATCAAAGACTGCACGAGTCGACCCAGATGGCTGACACGCGGAGTCGTTGGGGAAAAGACTATTGAAGTGCATAGGCGCTGGGAGATCACTACTAATGACATGAGCCTAGAGCAGTCAGAGTCATATGGTTCACATAGCAGGAACATGCCACGATCAAGGCTCCGTCCCTATCACCGGGAGATGATGACTCTGTCGTTCGTGTCATGGGCGGGGATTTTGGAAATGAGTTCAGTCCTTCGCACGGCAAGCAGACGCCATGTATTGACCAGGAACGGAGAGAGTCGACACGCAATATGACTTCCCGTGCACAAAGTCGGGCGGTAGAACTCGAGCACCAAGTCTGCATTGTGGGACAGTACAGATGGGTGTATATAGGTATCTGACAGAGTATTCAGCTGGATCCGAGCGTAGCCCCGGGCAGTGATGGCACGTACCACAAAATTCCTCTCGCATGCTCTCGCCGCGAGACAACAGCCGCCAGTAAATGGCGCTCGTGGCTCTACACCATGTCCACTGGCTCAATGACTTCCAGAGTCACAGAGGCACCCTCGTACTTCGGATCCCGGATCGCCATGCAGAGCGTTTCTCGTGCCTCCCCTAGCGGGTGTTCGTCGACCGGGCATTGGAAAAGACATTCCCAAAACGCAAGACTCGACGGCGCGTCCGTGTCGTTGTCTGCGTCGTAAACCTAGATGGATTCGTCATCCTCGTCGTAGATCGTGCCTCCCTGCTGAGGCCAATGTCAGTGACCACGCGAGATTGTAAGAATTTCTAAACACACCGTCGTCATCATGATATTACCATCGTTCTCGAGAGAAAGCGAGTTGCATGGCAGACCGTTTGAGATTGTGCCAGAGGATCCGTCGATCGTGTTGACCTGGGCGCTGCGCGGTTGGGCTCCTGCAGCTCGTTGTCTGAAGCCCCCCATCCAACGTCTCCCGGCGAAGAGCGCAGTAGTCGATTTGAAACTTGGAATGGTCGTCGCGGGGAGAATGATGTTGTATTCGAGGTCTCGATGTAGGACCATTCGTCTTCCATTGAAGTGTACGTCGACGAGGATATGCTGGAGGCATCGCGCGGGGTCCTCTTCAGGAGGTCCGTTGTCGAGGATGGGCGCCGGGAGCGCGCCTGCAACATATGCGTGAATACGATGTCTTCAGGCGTGGTGACCATTCTGGAGCGTTTGAGTGCTCAGTCAGAGCAGCGACAGCGAGCGGGAACACCATTGCATAGATGAGGATGTCGAAGGACCAGGATAGAGAGTAGGGGATCCCCCGCTGTACGCGCGTGTTCATCCGGTCATTCGTAGCAGCAGCGTTCGATGGAGACTTCAAGGAGACCCCGGTGCCTGGTAAGAGGCTTGAGGCGGTGTTGAGCGGATGCAAGATTGAGAGGGACGTCAGAACGTCCCGAAAATCCCGGCGGCGACATCCCTGAGCGAGTTGTGCATCCCGGACTGTTGTCGAACGGACTGGTCATGGGAGTGCTGGAAGACGGGGTTGGGTCGGTGACAGTTGTCAATATCCGTGATGGGCATCACCCACCACTCGCTCTCACAGCCTGTGAGGCTGTGAGGCATGATGTCAAGTCGTGTATCCCATTCATACAAATATCGACTCTATGTAGGATATACAAGCCGTATGTAAAGAGTGGTATGTCGTGAGCGTTTCGTATCGTATACATTATCAGCTCGGACACGCAGGATATCCGCCCTCGAAAGGTTTGCCTCGTTGCCGAGCGAGCCCAAGATCAAGTGCCCCTTGTCCAACAGATTCAGAACAGCGTTCTGACTCGTACTCAGCCACTTGTGACGCTTTCGAGAAACGTCCCTTCTTGATACGCCATCCCGATCGATGGCCTTGAAAAGTGATCTGGCCGTGTAGGCCCGGATCGTCGAGCGGCCAGTAAGTGTTTCCGTGTACGACGCGTAGAGTGTCGACCGCATGAGGGAGTCCGATGGCTTGGTTTCGACCGGGCGCTCAGCGGGTCGTCCAGCAGCACGATGTCTGGGGACGAATACGCTACACAGGCCAGGGCAACACGAACTCACTGGCCTCCAGGCAGATTGATTCCTCGCTCACCAATCCAATGTCATCAGTATGGGAATCAAGAGACGATTCTACCACACAAACCTCCATCTTTGAACCATGAGGCAACATCTCGAGGTCGTGTTCGAGATTGTAAGCTCTGACGACATCCTTGGAATGGTCGAGTTTGAGTTCCTGACCGAAGGTGATGTTGTGTCCCGGTGTCGCATTCCGAATCCAAGCTGATTGGGCCACGTAGCCAATGCATCCACCGAAGACAACGGTACCCTCCGTCCGGGGCATCTCTCCAATCATGGCCAGGAGGAGGGATCTCTGGCGATTCCATCTCACGAAAAAGGGAGGACGAATCCGTCCAGTGCGTGCACAACATTCAAAATGAGGTGAATGGATGCCTTGCTGAGGAGACAGTAGCTTGAGGATGCTCCTACCCACGATGCGCCAGAAGACGTGTAAAAGAGCTCTAAACAGCGATGCGTCGAATTAGGGCCTTGCCGTTCTCTTCATCGGCTTTGTCTGCGTCTGCGCCTCCCGCTTCCTTCAGATCCTCCTTGCCCTCCTTGGTACCCGCATCCAACGAAACTGTCCCCGCGCCATTTGACGAATCGACATTCTGTTAGTGGCGGCAAGCCTCTCCGGGAGATAGCGGCGGTAGAACTTGGCCTCGGACTGGTCCGTCGTCGCGCTGGTCAAGTCATCGGGCGACAGCTCGTGCATGCACATCTGCACTACGTCAAATCAATGAAATTTTGATCTCTGAGTCCCAATGACGATCGGCTTTGCGTGAGATCCGTTTCCAAGAGGTTCGTAGTCGAGAGAACGTCTTCAGCAAACGGCCGCTTGTTCAGTTTCTTGCCAATGATCTTCTCTCGCGGTTTTCGATTGCATCGTCGGGTAACGTCTTCCAATCATTGTCTCCAGCAGTGCGTGGGATTGTGGGCGAGTACGATGTGGGTTGTGAGTTTGCCATGGGAGCGGAGCAAGAGGGAGGCTCGCAGGAACTGCGCTACTGTCCATATGTTCAAGGCCTCGCCGCATGCGCATGGACCAAAACTCGTCTAAGGTCGCGGTGTCGGAGACCGATAGCGCATGGACGCGCTGGGTCCGGTAGATGCTGTAGCTGGAGCCGCGAGAGGAGAGCGTGCCGACCTGGGACAGGCCAGTCGAAGAGTCGTATGTCCCTGGGGCTAGGTTAGTACAAGCAGTGCAAGAGCCGACCGGAAAAACGCACCAACGTTCTCCGTGATGCAGTCCTCAATGAGCGGGTTTGTGTTCCATCCTCAGACCGAGAGGTAGCTGAGGCTGCTGTTCCCGTTGGCCTTGTACATTGCGCTGTGCTTGATTAAGCTGCAGTCCCCAGGGCCGATTCGCTCATCAGGTCCCATGCGCTCAGTGTGCAGATGACTTTCGGCTCAGTGATTGGGAGTGCGCTTCGGAAGAAACGGAGACCGCACAGGAAAGCGGGAACAGGCCGCAATGGGATTCCCGGGCCTTGTTCCGGCGACCGTCAGGTGACTGTGGCTATGCAATTAAGACGAGCGAGCACGCCGACAATACGGTTATTTCTGTCGAACTCTCACTGGATGTATCTACGGGACAATCACAGCGGATACCTTCGGGAGACTAACTGGATGTATCTACGGGACTTTTCACCCAATCAGCTGGACGCTGGAGAGCTCTGCAATGCTGACCTTTGGGGGAAAAGCTAGCCCATGAGTTCTTCAAGTAGTAATCTGTGGGATTCTGTGGGATTCTCCTGTCCGAGGACATCTCTGACTGCACGGATGAGAATCTGCATGGGCCGAGGATGGTTTTTCTCGTCGCCCATCTCGCGCCTCGGCCTTCTTGGGGAAATTGCCTTACATCGCCCAGTGCAAGGAGCTGTCGTACACTGCAGCATGGACTCGGAGCGGGCCGAGCTCGCAAAAACTGCATACTCCAGCTCAGAATCGGCCTTCCATCCACTCTCTGGCTTTCTTTCTGCTCTGGAACCGGGCCATCCCCAGCAGTCCATCGCTTCTCGCGGCATTTGCCGTGGTCTATGCAGCGTACCGTTTCTCGAGTGCGCCCTTCTCCCACGCGTGGGGCGAGCTGGTCCCATCGGATACGCGTCGACGCGGTGCTGCGCTGCCTTGGTCGAGGAGGGCTGGGCCCAGTTCGGGGGGAACTTGAAGGCGTTTATCCTCCAACGTGGAGCTGCTGCGGCGCTCGGACAACACCGTGGTGCGCGCACTTTACTCTTACCCAGTGCTCCTCGAAGTTGATGGCGTACACTTCACTTATCCCTCGGTAGTCCTCGAGGTTGATATATTTTGGAAGTTCAACGCCCCTGAGCGCGAAACAGCTCTTTCTCCCGGATATCATGTTTGGGAACATCACGAGCAACCCGTACCACTTGGAGACCATCATCCGGTCGGACCTCACCAAGTCGCTGCGCTCTCTCGTGCCCGAGATGCTCAAGGAGGCGTAGCTGGCGATCCCTGAGCACCTGCCCCTCAAAGACGGAGTGCTGAACTGGTTCCCCGCGTCCACCCGCAGGTGCGCTGTGTGATTTTGATCTCCTCCGAATCACGTGTGTCGAATTCTTGGCAGACTCGTCTGGAAGGTATTCTGCGCCACGCTTGGTGCCAAGGACAGCGCTGTGCGACGTGTCAGCCCCTACGTGCAGGCCCGGATCGACTACGCTCAGCAGGAAAATCCGGGCACGATCACCGATCTGCTGCTACGCTATGCGCCGGAGGAGAATATCGCGGACGTCAAGAAGCTCGCTGCGCGCGTGATTCATCTCAATATGGCTGCAACACATACCTCGTACGCTTTAGTGCCCTCACTGGGATTCCGGGGTCGGAAACACCTGCACAGTGGTATCTTCACCACCCACTCGCTGTTTGAGCTGGCACGCATAGAGCCAGCGATGGTCCAGCGGATCCGAGACGAGATCGTCGCTGCCATTAATTTCGAGGGTGGTGTCTGCAACAAGGCGGCTGTCGACAAGTTCTATCTCCTCGACTCGCTCCTAAAAGAAACCGGACGGTTTCACTCCCTCTTTGCCGGTGCGTTGTCACCTCCTGTAGGCATGATTAATCTACTCACTGATCTCAGTGGGGTCATCCCGCGTCGTACTCCGCGAGACTGTCATCTCCGACGGCACCGTCCTCCCAGCCGGCAGCGTTGTGGCCCTCGCGCCGCGGCCGCTGCACCACAACGCCTATTTTGTACGACAGGCCCATCAGCGTCTGCGCACATCCTCCCGGGCGCACGAGTGTTCGGGTGTCTCCCGGTGCCGAGCCTCCTCGCCGGCGGCGGGACGCTTGCGGAGTATCTCGTCATCCCTGCCTCCTGCGTTGCGCTAGCTCCCGCGGGCATGAGCTCGCCCGTCGCGGCGTCGCTAGCGGGCGGCGGGCAGACGGCGGAAAGCGTGGTGCTGGAGGGAAAGATCCGGCCGGGGACGCGTGTGCTCGTGAACAGGGGCTCGGGGGGCGTGGGCTCGATGGTCATCCAGCTCGCCAAGGCACAGGGCGCGTATGTCGTTGCGACGTGCTCGGCGCGGACCAGGGCGATGGTGGAGGGTCTGGGGACCGACGAGGTGCACTTTGAATTCGTTCTTGGCGGTTGGTTTCCTCATCGCTTGCTTTTCAGGCCGTTGACTACCGCGCAAACGCACCTCTAACCGCCTTCTTAGCTCGAGAATACCACTCGCGGCCTTTCGAGTACATCTTCGACACGATCGGCACCCAAGCCCTCTTCTATCATTCGCCGGCATATCTCAGGGCGGACGGGCTCTTCGTCAACGTCGGAAACTTCGAGGGCCTCTTCCTCACCGTTTGGCGAGCCATGCTGAGCACCTATCTCCCAACGATCCTCGGCGGCGTCCCGAGGCGGTACAACATGATCAGCACGACTCCCAATGGGGAGAAGGCAGCTGCACTGGCGGAGATGGTTGAGCGAGGAGAGCTGCGGGTGGTCATTGACGAGATCTTTGAGTTCCGCGATGCCTTGAAGGTAGGATCTGCTGTGATTTGTCGTTGAGAGGGCCCCGGCTGACTTGGTCTCTTCGTGCAGGCTTATGATCGGATGTTGGCACGGAATGCGATGGGAAAGATAGTCGTGAAAGTACAAGACTTGTGACTTGGACTGCTGGCTGGGAAGAATGAAGCGCGCGATCCTTTCCTCATCGAGTGAGAATACAGAATACATCAATGCTTTTTTGCGATTCTCCGTTTGAGCTTCAGCAACTGTTCTTCACGTGCTTTCATTTGACCTCTGAGGGAATACACGTTAGGCCAAAGGGACGTAATGTACTATTGACGCCCACGGGGCTAAAAATGCGCTATGCGGCTGGAAATCTCGCCGATCCATAAATTTGCCTCCAGTATCTTCTCGAATAGGTAAGAAATATTGCTCAAATCAGACTTCTAAAGTCTTCTTTGGACTATGCATGCTTTGACTAGCCCGGAGGAAGATGGCGTTGTAAAATGATACTCTCATGACCCTGTTTTCATTTTCATTACACTGTCATAACATATGATTTGAGAGGATTGGAGACAAACACTACACGCGAGAATCCAACATCGAGGAAGGCGTTACATGATGCACCCAAATCCAATCGGCGAAGACTCTCCATGCGCGCAGCTGGTCAGCCCGTGAAACCGAGACAGAAAACAATCACAGCGCACCAATCTTATTGAGCCAGTGTGCTATACACAGCAACGGCAATCTCGCAAACGATCTCTTGATTGTCCGCTGCAGCTTGGGATCTGTCTTGACATTGACAATGCTCGGCGCCTCGTCCAGAATAATGACTAGGCCGTTTTTCACCAACACTCGACAGGGAGCCAGTAGCTGCTCCTCGCTAGGGCTGTAGTTGGATCCCTCGTCGCCAATGGTAGAGTTCAGACTGAGTTTGACTTCGACTGTGGGGTCAGACAGTTCACCAGGTCGCGGCAGTAGCCATGCGCGCTGCAGCACAGAGAGCATTTCTGCGTCCGTTCTCGAGTTCTGTGGGTTCCTAGTCAACGCAGTCCAGTCTGAGCAGTGCGAATCTGTGATCGAGATAAGACGCTCAAGTTCTCCCACAGAGTTCTCAAGAACAGTACACGATCCTGCGGGACTAGCGCCAGCCGACCTCTCAACGCCTCCAGACCAACCCTGGAATACTCCTTCCATCAATGTCGACCTCACCAGACTGCAGCCTGACTACGCGGAACCAGCACTGCAACGGAGAGGTCTTGCCTGCCCCCGTCCGACCGACAATCCCGATCTTCTCTCCGGCCTTGACGGTGAAGCTGACGCTCTTGAAAAAGAGCAGTCGACCTTCCCGATAAGCCATTTGAAATCGTCTTCTCAAGCAGCGTGCGGGATCGTGGGCGAGTGCCGAGCTGCGACCGGCTGGTCGAGGGGTTCTATGTCCCAGGAACTGGCTGACTGACAAAAGTGCAAAATGGGGCTGACAAAACCCGCCAAAGTTCTCTGTGGTGCAATACTCAATTAGATCGCTCATTGTCTTTCCGCAGACCAAGAGGCGCGGCGGCTGTTCCCGTTAGGCTTGTACATTGTGCTGTGCTTGTGAGGGCCGATTCGCTCAGCAGGTCCCATGTGTACATTGTTCATATGACTATCCAGCTCAGTGATTGCGAGTGCGCTGTGAAAGAAATGGAGACCGCAGTGGAAAGCGCGAACGGGCATGGAATGGCATTGTGGTGTTCCGGTGACCATTGGGTGACGGTGGCTGTGCGGTGCGGGAAGAGCGGGTACGCCGACGCGGGATCGGGCAGCCTCATTCCGGTGTTCCGGTGGCTGTGTGATACGGAAAAGACGGGACGCCGACCATGTTATTTTCGGGCACTACAGCCTTTCTGTCGAATTACCACGGGATGTATCTACGGAGAAATTTTCTCCTGTCAGCTGCGTCCTGGAGAGTCACGCACTGCAAAACACCGGAATACCAGCCAGCCCATGAGTTCTTCTGCACGTAGTATTCTGTGGGATCCTCCTGTGTGAGGGCTTCTCTGACGGCGCGGATGAGAACCTGCCCAGGCCGAGAATGGCTTTTCTCGTCGCCCATCTCCAAAAGCAGCGCCGCGGCCTTCTTGGGGAAATGGCATTTTATCGCCCAATTTAAGCGGCTGTCGAACACCGCAGCAAACCCGGCAGATGACCGCCCCGTCTCGGCTTCGTATTCAATTGCTGTCTTTGAGCCTGCAAAAGACAATTCGAGTGCATCCTGTATTTGTGGCCACAGCGCATCCGGCGGATCAAAAAGGCGGGACACCAAACGCTCCACATCCGCCTCGCGCACGCGGCCCGTCAAGTCCTGCCAATCCCACCTGTCCCTCGGATCAACGAGTTTCAGCAACAACGCGGTGGTGTATGCCGTGAAAAGAGTGGCTCTGGCCTTGTTCTCGTCGAAGTTCGCAAGTCCGACCACATACTCCTTGGCTGTAAAATGCACAAATCGAACCTCCGAGTTTTTGTCAATCTGAAGAAATGAGGAGCCGCGCCGACGGATCACATCGTGCGCATCAAACGGATCAGGTGGCTGTGGCATTCCGTCCGTGTCAACCCAGTCAAGGTCAACCATAGCAATAGCCGCCGCTAATGACTCATCCAAGGTGTTCTCGTGAACAGCCACAGAATCAAGAAGACGTCGGGAGCGATGGAAAGACGACCTATTGGCCCGAAGTCGATCCATGATCCGATCATACGTCCCTTTGACATCCGAAGGCAGGTTTGCCAGCTCCTCTTCGATCACATCGGGATCACATTCAAGGAGACGGTCGATCTGCAGTGAAACCCACAAAAACCTTGCTTTATGAATCACCCATGCAGAAATATCATATCAGACACTCACATCCCATCGGCCTTCTCATTCAATGCCTTCTCTGCCTTCTCCCGAGTGGCGATGGACCAGCGTGAGCAATGTTTCTCGACCTGAGCATGGACAAAGCTCGCAATGTCGTCTTCACGAATCTCCTTTTTGTCTTGAAGGTCAAGCAAGTGCGTGGCAAGTGGCTTGAGACAAGATTCAATGTCGTGCTCTGGTCGGCTTGCCAACAAAAGCCGCAGGTTGGGGGTCTTGCGTCTATGCAGCTCTTCCAAGAAGGGTAACAGGCTTTTCATGCGTTCAGGATTCGGGTACTCGTCCAGTCCATCGATCACGAGAATCACGCGCTGCTGCGAGGTCTTCAGCATCTCCATCAGACATTCAGACACCGTCCCCTGCTCCGCTGAAAGACTCGCGCCTCGGTTGTTGTATGCCACTTCCAATATCTTGTAGCACGATTCCATTTTGGTGGCGAGCTGATAGACCAGTGACGACTGGATGTTGTGCATGGTCTGCGACTGTACATCACGGTACGTGACGAAAAAGAAGGCAAAGATGTGATTGTCTTGCTTCAGACGGTCGACCAAGGCGGACCTGCAAAAAGACATCATCAACCACGAGACCATGGAAAGAGCCGTGATACATACATCGATACACTCTTCCCAGCACCCGCTGCAGCGCCATCAGCACGCCGTGCACATCAAGCGATCCCATATCACTCACGTTTGCCATGCACCCAGTACAATCCGTTCGGCGTCTGAAGCCACTCGCGAAATTTCTTGTCGAAAAACCATTCACAGGTCCCCTCATGCTTGTCATTGCGTAGATTGTCCAAACGAATGCCCGTGTCGTACAGTTTCAGCCACGTCTTGATGTGGTCGCCGACTACTCACAAGTCAGCGCAAAGAACAATGGAACGGGCGAAACAGAGACCTATGTTGTTATGAACAATCCTGGCAAGCGACTCGGTCCGCTTTCCCACTTCTTCGGCACCCGAGGCGGCAAGCGCAGCGCCCGTAGCAGCAGATCGAGCACCCTCGGCAGCGACTTTAGCCCCTACAGCAGCAGATTGAGCGCCCTCGGCAGCGACTTTAGCCCCGATAGCAGCAGATTGAGCGCCCTCGGCAGCCACCTCGGCGCCAACGGCAGCAAACTGTGCACCCTCAGCGGCGCCTTGAGCTCCCTCAGCGGCGACTTCAGCGCCCCCCGCAGAGACTAGTGCGCCCAATGCAGCGACTTTAGCACCCTCAGCAGCGTCTTCAGCGCTATTAGCTGCAATCTGAGCGCCTTCGGCAGCGAATCGAGCCTCCAGCGCAGTGACCTTTGCAGCCAGTGCCGCCGATCGGGCCTGTTCTGCCACTATTTGTGCCCTTTCTGCCGCTCTTACGCTTTCGATCACAGCCGCAAGCCCTTCCTGCTTGGTAAGCTCGTCGAGCTCATTAAGAGCATCTCTCGTATCACCGGCCTGCAGCAGCTGGCCCACCCAATCCTCTGTCAAAGTCCCACATCAGCATTCCGCAAATCGGGGCAGACTCGAGAAAGAACACACTGATCCGCTTCTGCCTTACCCAGCACCGGCCCCGCTTGAGTTTATGGATCGATTTCAGTTCCGTTGTGAGCAGACCGAAGATCTTGATCATGAGAACGAGGATCTTCAAGAACACATCGCGCAGGGCACGACGCTGATCGAAAGAATCCAGACCGAGATACATCTCCAGACGGATGAGACACGGCTGGAACCGGAGCAGAACCAGCTCCAGGGCGTCGTAATTGGCGCTGACTCTCTTGGAGGCCTGAAACAAATGGATTCTCCGTCAGTTCTGTATTGGAGGGATGGCACGGATAGCAGGTACCTGAAGAAACGCCGCAACAACGACAAAGATCCCTTTCCCTCCCGGAACCTGACAGAGGATGAGACCCATCGCCAACAGCACGCAGGATCGAAAATTACAAAAGTAGCCGCCGCCTCGGCCGCAGGGTCGATCACGGCCTGCGTGAGCGATACGATGGGATTCAGGATGGCCCGAATCCTCTCGCCTTGAGAACGGAAGTCGCCGAAGGCTTTCTGGTGCTTGTCCAAAGCTACGAAGAAATCGTCCAGCGTCGTGCAGTTCTCCACGTCGTGAGCAAACGGCAGCTCATCCAGCTTCTTCCCAGTCTTCTCCTCGTATGCCGTGATGGCATCGTCGAGCAACCTCTTCCAAACGTCGTCCGGAGCGGTGCCCGGAAGGGTGGGCGACGCGGACAAGAGGGACTGAGTCTCCGTCATGGGTGTGGAAGGCAAGAAGACTGTGGGAATGCTGCGACGTAAGGTCAGGATCTCGCTGCATGCGCATTGGCAGCGGGCGTCTACCTGTGACGTTCATCAGAGGCAGAACCTGATGCAATCAGAGTGCAAGGCTCGGAATGGAATTAGACCCGCAGCATCGCAGCGCCAAACTCGCGTGCCTGTCAAACTAGCACTTCGGGGTCGGGATCCTGTGAGAGCTGCGCCAATGTCCGAGGCCAGAGACCCGCCGGGCTGACTGCCTGTAACAGGAGTGATCGTTCCCGTGCGGGCTCCAGGTGCGGTTCGCGCTTCGCAAGAGTGGCCCCGCACCAGCCGTCAGCTGGTCTCAAGCTCTCATTGACGAACTCCCGAGCTCATTGAGAGCATGACGGCCCAAGCGCTCCAGCGAGACAAGATCCAGGCGAGTTGCTTTTCAGGAGAGCGGTACCGTGCGTGCTGTCAGCCCAGATCGAAGACAAACACGGGGCGAGCAATGGCTGGCATGCCAAACGGTGGACAGGGAAGATGATCGAGAGGAAGATAGGCGCTGGAGAATCTATGTGACTAACGCATACCTAGAACAGTCACAATAAGATGATTCGCATGGGAAGAGCACATTACGATCGTAGCCTTGTTCCCACAACCGCAAGATGATTGTCAGTGGCTCGCGTTGTGGGCGCATATATCGGAAATGAGTTCGGACGCCAGTTTCACGAAGATAGAGGAGGAGAACGCGGTCTTCTGGTTATTTGATCCCACTGACCAAGCACGAAATGTTCCCCCATAGAATTGGCATGGTAGGACCGTACAGATTGATGTATATACATTCTGACGAAAGATTGAGCTGGATTCGAGCGCAATCCGGGCAGTGGCGACACGCACCGCAACTCTCTTGTGCATCAGAGTAAACCGCAGATCAATGTTTCTAGGGACGGACGCCATTGGGAGTGAAGCTGTGTGGAGAAACAGTGTCCCTACCCTGCACAGTCTGTGAGGCACGTGCATGCGAACCAGGGAATATACATTCGCGCCCGTAATCGCCGGCTCCACTTCTTGCTCTAGCACGGCGATGGTGGCCCCTGCAGAACATCAGACATGACCGGACCAACAGAAAAGAAACGGCGCACGGTCCGCGCATGTCTCATGATCTCCTGAATAGTAATTGGCTGCAGCGAAGCCGATATGGCGATGGATGAGATTGCGCCCCGGGGGGATGCAGAGCGAGCGTTCAGATCGTGCCTCCGTGTTGAGGCCAATGTCAGTGACCACGCGAGAGTGCAAGAATGTCTGATCACACCATCAAAATCTTGAGATTGCCATCGTCTTCGAGAGAAAGCGAGTTGCATGGCAGTCCGTTTGAGATTATGCCAGGGGACCGGTCGATTCTGTTGACCTGGGCCACGCGTAGTTGGGCTCCTGCAGCTCGTTTTCTGGAACACCCCGTCCATCCCCTCTTAGCAAAGAGCGTAGTAGCCGATCTGAAATTTGGAACGTTCGTTGCGGGGAGAATATCGTTGATTCAGAGGTCTCGATGTAGGACCATTTGTCTTCCATTGAAGTGTACGTCGACGAGGACATGTTGGAGGGATCGCGCAGGGTCCTCGTCGGGAGGTCCATAATCGATGATGCGCGCCTGCACGATATGCGTGAATACAATGTCCTCAGGCGTGGTGATGGTTCTGGAACGTTGAAGTGATCAGTCCACGTAGCGACAGCGGGCGTGAAGACCATCACATGGATGAGGGTGTCGAAGGATCAGGATGGAGAGTAGAGGAGCTCCCGCTGCACGCGCGTGTTCATCGGAGAATTCCTTCAAGGAGACCCCGGTGCCAGGTAAGAGGCTTGAGGTGGTGTTGACCGGATAAAAAAGAGACAGAGACGTCAGACCGTCCCGAACGTTCGGATAGCGACATCCCTGAGCGATTTTTTCACCCCGGACTGTTGTCGAACGGACCGGTCATGGGAGTGCTGGAAGACGGGGTTGGGTCGGTGACAGATGTCGATATCCGTGATGGGCATCACCCACCACTCGCTCTCACAGCCTTCGAGGCATTATGTAGACTCGTATACCCCATTCACATTCATACAAATATCGACTCTATGTAGGATATACAAGCCGTCTGTACAGCGTGGTATGTCGTGAGCGTTTCATATCTTATACATTCTCAGCTCGGATACGCAGGATGCCCGCCCTCAAACGGTTTGCTTCGTTGCAGAGCGCGCCGAAGATCAAGTCCTCCTTGTCCAACAGATTCAGAACAGCATTCCGACTCGTACTCAGCCACTTGTGACGCCTTGGAGGAACGTCCCTTCTTGATACGCCATCCCGATCGATGTCTCTGAAAGTGATCTGGCCGTGTAGGCCCGGATCGTCGAGCGGCCGGTGAGCGTTTCCGTGTACGACGCGTAGAGTGTCGACCGCATGAGGGAGTCCAGTGGCTTGGTTTCGACCGGGCGCTCAGCGGGTCGTCCAGCAGCACGATGTCTGGGGACTAATACGCTACACAGGTCAGGGCCACACGAACTGTCTGGCCTCCACACAGATCGTTTCCTCGCTCACCAATCTAATGTCATCAGTATAGGAATCAAGAGACGATTCTACCACACAAACCTCCATCGTTGCACCATGAGGCAACATCTCGAGGTCGTGTTCGAGATTGTAAGCTCTGACGACATCCTTGGAATGGTCGAGTTTGAGTTCCTGACCGAAGGTGATGTTGTGTCCCGGTGTCGCATTCCGAATCCAAGCTGATTGGGCCACGTAGCCAATGCATCCACCGAAGACAACGGTACCCTCCGTCCGGGGCATCTCTCCAATCATGGCCAGGAGGAGGGATCTCTGGCGATTCCATCTCACGAAAAAGGGAGGACGAATCCGTCCAGTGCGTGCACAACATTCAAAATGAGGTGAATGGATGCCTTGCTGAGGAGACAGTAGCTTGAGGATGCTCCTGCCCACGATACGCCAGAGGACATGTAAAAGAGCTCGAGACAGCGATGCGTCGAATTAGGGCCTTGCCGTTTTCTTCCTCGGCTTTGTCTGCGTCTGCGCCTCCCGCTTCCTTCAGATCCTCCTTGCCCTCCTTGGTGCCCGCATCCAACGAAACTGTCCCCGCGCCATTTGACGAATCGGCATTCTGTTAGTGGCGGCAAGCCTCTCCGGCGGACAGCGGCGGTAGAACTTGGCCTCGGACTGGTCCGTCGTCACGCTGGTCAAGTCATCGGGCGGCAGCTCGTGCACATCTGCACTACGTCAAATCAATGAGATTTTGATCTCTGAGTCCCAATGACGATCGGCTTTGCGTGAGATCCGTTTCCAAGAGGTTCGTAGTCGAGAGAACGTCTTCAGCAAACGGCCGCTTGTTCAGCTTCTTGCCAATGATCTTCTCTCGCGGTTTTCGATTTCATCGTTGACCAACGTCTTCCAATCATGGTCTCCAGCAGTGCGTGGGATTGTGGGCGAGTACGATGTGGGTTGTGAGTTTGCCATGGGAGCGGAGCAAGAGGGAGGCTCGCAGGAACTGCGCTACTGTCCATATGTTCAAGGCCTCGCCGCATGCGCATGGACCAAAACTCGTCTAAGGTCGCGATGTCGGAGACCGACAGCGCATTGACGCGCTGGGTACGGTAGATGCTGTAGCTGGAGCCGTGAGAGGAGAGCGTGCCGACCTGGGACAGGCCAGTCGAGGAGTCGTATGTCCCTTGGGCTAGGTTAGTACAGGCAGTGCAAGAGCCGACCGGAAAAACGCACCAACGTTCTCCGTGATGCAGTCCTCAATGAGCGGGTTTGTCTTCCATCCTCAGACCGAGAGGTAGCTGAGGCTGCTGGTCCCGTTGGCCTTGTACATTGCACTGTACTTGATTAAGGTCCCCAGGGCCGATTCACTCATCAGGTCCCCTGCGCTCAGTGTGCAGATGACTTCCCGGCTCAGTGATTGGGAGTGCGCTTCGGAAGAAACGGAGACCGCACTGGAAAGCGGTTCGGAACAGACAGCAATGGGATTCCCGGGCTAGCCTTGTTCCGGCGCCCATCAGGTGACTGTGGCTATGCAATTAGGACGAGCGAGCACGCCGACAATGTTATTTCAAGTCTTTGCTTTCTGTCGAACTCTCACTGGATGTATCTACGGGACTTTCCACCCAATCAGCCGCGCGCTGGAGTACCATGCAATGCTGAACTTTGGGGAACAAGCTAGCCCATGAGTTCTTCTCCAAGTAGTAATCTGTGGGATTCTCCTGTCCGAGGGCATCTCTGGTTGCACGGATGAGAATCTGCATGGACCGAGGATGGTTTTTCTCGTCGCCCATGTCGCGCCTCGGCCTTCTTGGGGAAATTGCATTACATCGCCCAGTGCAAGGAGTTGTCGTACACCGCAGCATGGAGCGGGCCGAGCTCGCAAAAACTGCGTACTCCGGCTCAGAATCGGCATTCCATCCACTCTCTGTCTTTCTTTCTGCTCCGGAACCGCGCCAAGCCCAGCAGTCTGTCGCTTCTCGCGGCATTTGCCGTGGTGTATGCAGCGTACCGTTTCTCGAGTGCGCTCTTCTCCCACGCGTGGGGCCAGCTGGTCCCAATGGATACGCGTGGACGGTGCTGCGCTCCGTGCTCGACAGCGAAGGCTCAGCGAGGGCTTGGTCGAGGAGGGCTGGGCCCAGTTCGTGGGGGAAGGGGTTCATCCTCCAACGTGGAGCTGCTGCGGCGCTCAGACGACACCGTAGTGCGTACATTTCACTCTCACCCCAGTGCTACTCGAGGTTGATATATTTTGGAAGTTCAACGCCCCGGAGCGCGCGAAACAGTTCCTGCCGGACATCATGTTCGGGGACATCACGAGCAACCTGTACCACCTGGAGACCATCATCCGGTCGGACCCCATCAAGTCGCTGCGCTCCCTCGTACCCGAGATGCTCGAGGAGGCGCAGCTGGCGATTCCCGAGCACCTGCCCCTCAAGGACGGAGCGTCTTCGGTCACGGTACCGCTCTTCCCAACACATCGCGCGTCAGCAACCGCGCCATGATCGGCGCGCCTGGGTGTCGCAACGAGGCGTTTCTGAAGAACCAAGTCAGCGTCGCGGAGGAAGTCATCCCCATGTCGCAGGTGCTGAACCGGTTCCCCGCGTCGAACCGCAGGTGCGCTGTGTGATTTGGATCCCCTCCGAGTCACGGGTGTTGAATTGTTGGCAGACTCGTCTGGAAGGCGTTCTGCGCCACGCTTGGGGCCAAGGACAGCGCCGTGCGCCGCGTCAGCCCCTACGTGCAGGCCCGGATCGACTACGCTCAGCAGGACAATCCGGGCACGATCACCCATCTGCTGCTGCGCTATGCGCCGGAGGAGGATATCGCGGATGTCAAGAAGCTCGCTGCGCGCGTCATTAATCTCAATATGGCTGCAACACATACCTCGTACGCTTTAGTGCCCTTGACTGGGATTCCGGGGTCTGAAACACCTGCACAGTGGGTGGGGTCGGACGGTTCGCCAGGTCGTGGCAGCAGCCATGGGCGCTGCAGCACAGGGAACAGCTCTGCGCCGGTTCTCGAGTTCTGTGGGTCCCTAATCAACGCAGCCCAGTTTGAGCAGCGCGAATCTGTGATCGAAATAAGACGCACAAGTTCTCCCACAGCATTCCCAAGAACAGCACACTTTCCTGCGGGACCAGCGCCAGCCGACCTCTCAACGCATCCAGACTAACCCCTGGAATACTCCTTCCCTCAATGTCGACTTCACCAGACTGCAGCTCGACCACGCGGAACAAGCGCTGCAGCGGAGAGCTCTTGCCTGCCCCCGTCAGGCCGACGATCCCAATCTTCTCTGCGACCTTGACTTCGAAGCTGACGCTCTTGAGCACGAGCGGCCGACCTTCCCGATACGCCATCTGCACATCCTTGTGGTTCATCGCAATACTGTCCCACCGTGTTGCAGTCCTCAATGTCTTCGACGAGCGGCAGGTTGTTCAGCTTCTTTCCAGTGGTCTTCTTGCGGTTTTCGATTGCATTATTGATCAACGTCTTCCAATCGTCGTCTCGAGCAGCGTACGGGATCGTGGGGTGTGTACGATGAGGGCTATGAGTTTTCCACGGGAGCGGAGCAAGAGGGAGGGCTTTCAGGAAGTGCGCTACATATGTTCACGGCCTCCACGGACCAGAATTAGTCGAAGGATGAGGTGGTGGCTGTGGATGGTGCATTGACGCGCTAGGTCCGGTATATTGTGTACCAGCTGGAGGCGTCAGGGAAGATTGTGCCGGCTTGCGATCGGCCGGTCGAGGGCTTGTATGCCCCTGGAGCTGGGTAATGGAAACAGTGCAAAATAAAATGCGGCTGACAAACGCACCGAAGTTCTCTGGTGCAGTACTCAATGAGAAGGCTCGTTGTCTATCCGCAGACAGACATATGAGTATCCTGCTCAGTATTTTCGAGTGCGCCTGCAGAAGAAACGGAGGACGGGG
Organism: Mycena citricolor; assembly: GCA_963692855.1. NCBI lineage: Eukaryota > Fungi > Basidiomycota > Agaricomycetes > Agaricales > Mycenaceae > Mycena > Mycena citricolor. The sequence goes on along the minus strand of CAVNYO010000169.1, from coordinate 1,634,041 downwards.
TGGAAAGCGGGAACGGGCCTGGAATGGCATTCCGGTGTTCCGGTGACCATCATGTGATGGTGGCTGTGCATTGCGGAAAGAGCGGGTACGCCGACGCGGGATCAGGCAACCTCATTCCGGTGTTCTGGTGGCTGTGTGAGACAGAAAAGACGGTACGCCGACAATGTTATTTCCGGCCACTACAGGCTCTCTGTCGAATCTACGGAACTGTCCTCCCCGTCAGCTGCGCGCTGGAGAGCCATGCATGTCGAAACATAGGTGGGCAGCGTAGCCCATGAGTTGTTGGAGCTGTAGTAATTCCAGGGATCCTCCTGTGTGAGGGCTTCTCTGACTGCACGGATGAGAACCTGCACAGGCCGAGAATGGCTTTTCTCGTCGCCCATCTCCAAAAGCAGCGCCCCGGCCTTCTTGTAGAAATTGCAGAACATTGCCCAGTTTAAGCGGCTGTCGAACACCGCAGTCAACTCGGCAGATGACCGCCCCGTCTCGGCTTCGTATTCTTTTGCATTCTGTGAGCCTGCAAAAGTGTATCCGAGTCCATCCAGTATTTGTGGCCACAGTGCATCCGGCCCATCAAAAATGCGGGACAGCAAACGCTCCACATCCGCCTCGCGCACGCGTTCCGTCAAGTCTAGCCAATAATTCCAGTCCCCCGGAAAGAGTTTCAGCAACACCGCGGTGGTGTATGCCGTGAGGAGAGTGGCCCAGGCCTTGTTCTCGTCGTAATCCACAAGTCCGACCACATACTCCTGGGCTGTAAAATGCACAAATTCAACCGTCGAGTCTTCGTCAATCTGAAGAAATGATGACCCGCGCCGACGGATCACACCGCGGGCATCAAACGGATCAGGTGGCTGTGGCATTCTGTCCGTGTCCACCCAGTCAAGGTCAACCATGGCAATAGCCGCCGCAAATGACTCATAACAACCTGCCATGGAAACAGCCATGGAATAGAGAAGACGTCGAGAGCGATGGAACGACGAAACATCAGCCCGTAGTCGCTCCATCATCCGATCATACGTCCCTTTGACGTCCGGAGGCAGGTTTTCCAGCTGTCGTTCAATGTCGCCCGTTTCGCACGTCAGGAGATGCGCCATCTGCAACGAAACCCACAGAAACCTGGCATCATAAGCCACCTTGCCATAGATATCGGAGCAACCACTCACATCCCATTTGCACTCCAAGTCAATGCCTCCTCCACCTTTTCCCGAACAGAAACCGACCAATCCGGATGATGCTCCTCCATCTGAGCCTTGATGAAGCTCGAGATATCTCCTTTACGGCTCCCTGCCTTCTCCTCAAGGTCCAGTAGATGAGTCGTTATTGGTTCTAGCACACGCTCAATGTCCTGCTCCGGTCGGCTCGCCAACAAAAGACGCAAGTTGTTGACTTTGCGCCCGTGCAGATTCCGCAAGAAAGGTAAAAGATCCTCAGCGCGCCTGGGGTTGGGATACTCGTCCAGCCCGTCAATCAGAAGGACCACCCGCTTCGGCGCACCCTTCAGCATGCCCATAAGACACTGCAACAGTGCAGTTGGCGACACGGAAAGAGCCGCGCCGCGCCGATCATAGGCTGCCTTCAGCTGATCGCGGAAACACCTCGCTTGAGTGGCGAGCTGGTACACCAATGCTGACAGGACACTTTCCAAACGTTGGGATCGTTCCTCGCGATAAGAGATAAACGCAAACGCGAAGAATTCCTTCCGTGTCTGCATATGCTCGACCACCGCAGACCTACAATGGAAAATGGTCAGAAAGGAAGATGGAAGACACGTAACAGAACGCACATCGACACACTTTTCCCAGCGCCAGCTGTGGTGCAGTCAGCATAACGCCGCGGTGTAGTAGGGTCATTGTACTCACGCTTCCCATGGACCCAATACATCGAGTTTGGCATCCCAATCCATTTCTCGAATCGCTCGTCGTAGAACCAATTACATGTCCCGTTATGCTTGACTTCGGAAAGATAGTCAAAGCGTGTGCCCGTATCATATGGATTGAGCCAGGTTCTGATATCTTGCTCAACTGATGCACACGCGGTGAGCACCGGCAAGCAAAGACAAGCTCAAAACACACCAATCAATTGTTTTGTTTCCACCGACACTAGGAGGTTCTCTAGCGATGCAGCAAGCCCTTCCTCCTTGGTCAGCTCGTCGAGCTCATTGAGAACCCCTTTAACATCATCGAATCCAAACATCTGGAGCACCCAATCCTCTGTCAGAATGCGAGTCAGCCTTGGGAGGATGTCCGCAAAACGGGTCTTACTCATGCGCCGTCTCACTGCCTTGAGCCGGGGATTCTTGAGCTTGGGGCTTTTCCACAGATACGAAGTAAGGAGTCCGAACGTCTCGATCATGAGGACGAGGATTCTAAGCAACACATCGCGGAGTAGCTGACGGTGTTCCGGGGGAAGCCGGACAAGATAGTTGTTCAGGCGAGTTAGACATGGCCGGAACCGATCGAGGATGAGCTCCAGAAAGTCATATTTGTAGCTAACTTTGTTAGCAGCCTGTTTACGGTACACACTTAGTTGGGGTCTGCGCCACGAGAACGTGTCGGACAGCACTCACCTCGAGCAAGGCCCCAAAAGCAACAAGAATCCCTTTCCCTCCCGGAAGCTGAATTCGAATGAGCTCGATGGCTCGCGACGCGCAGAACCCATACTCACCACAGCGGACGTCCCTTCGGCCACGGGATTGATGGCGAGCTGGAGGACAGCTGTGAGGGGCCGGAGAACAAGCCTGATCTTCTTGTCCTGAGAGCGAAAGTCTCCAAAAGACTGCTTGTGTTGGGTCAAAACAGCACAGAAATCGTCCTCCGTGTTGCATCGCTTCAGCTCTTGAGCAAACGGCAGGTCATCCAGCTTCTTCCTGGTGATCCTTTCGTACTCCTGGACTGCTGCAGCGAGCAACGTCTCCGCAGTATCGTCCGACGGAGGAACAGGAGTTGCGGGCATGTAAAACGTTGACTGAGAGTTTGCCATGGGAGTAGAACGAGAAGAGGGTATGCAGGAAGCTGTGCGACATACAGCCTCAGCCTCACCGCATACACGTTGGCAGCGGGCGCTTACCTCGTCAGGTTCATTGAAGATGAAAGCTGTTCCAATCAGTGGCGCATGCCCAGGAAGTGAATGGTGAGACCTGCAGGATCGCAGCGCCAATCTTGCTCGCCGGTCAGACCAGGCTCCGGAGAACAATTCTGTAGGGCGTGAGAGCAGCGAGACAATGCCCGATGTTCTGTTCCCGGAAGGAAGGAATGCTCCCATGTGATCCCCAAGTCCGGTTCACCAGAGTAACCCCGCACCGACCGTAAGCCCTCGTTCTCCAGGTCTTAGCAGCCGGATACCGCACGTAGGAGATCTGTGCGGCAGCGAGAGGGAGAGGTTGCGTTTGCGACGTGGCATCGATGTGTCGCGCTGCGTGGGAACATTGCAGTCTGTCATTAGCAGAAGGTCGTTTGACAGGGTAGACGGTCAAGCTCATTGAGAGAAGAAGATCGGACTGAGTGCTCGATCGCGACGAGATCCTGGCGTGTTGCCGTCCAGGGCAGCGGTGCTGTGTGTGCTGCAGCCCAGATCAAAGACTGACACGAGTCGAGCTGAATGGCCGACACGCGGGATCGTTGGGGAAAAGGTTATTGAAGTGGATAAGCGCTGGGAACTCGATATGAATGACATGAGCCTAGAGCAGTCAGAGTCATATGGTTCGCATAGAAGGAACATGCCACGATCAAGGCTTCGTTCCTATCACCGCAAGATGAGGGCTCAGTCGTTCGTGTCATGGGCGGGGATTTTGAAAATGAGTTCAGTCCTTCGCATGGCAAGCAGACGCAATGTATTGACTAGGAACGGAAAGAGTCGACATGCAATATGACTTCCCGTGCACAAAGTCGGAAGGTACACTGACTCCGTATTGAAATTGGATCAAGCTCTCAAAAATGAAAATGATATTACCACACTGTAGAAAGCCTTTCATATAAGTTTTCAGTATGGTGGATGAGAAGGGCTGGGAGGTCGCTTTTACCCACCGGAAGTTTGATCCAATCAACGGCCATATCAACTGTCAATGGGAGCAAATGCCGAAAGCGTGTGATCCAATTTCATTTCGACAGCCGTCAATCCTAACTCTTTCCTCTTCGTTCTCGACCACAACGCGTCGACACGTTCTGAAACTTCACACACATAATCCTCGACCTCATGGCTGATACCTCCGCCCCAAAGAAGGCCGCCATTGTCGCGTTGAGGGAGGCAGGATTGACGACAAGAGAGGTGGCCGAGAAGGAGAATGTCGCGCCCTCTACGGTGTCACGGATCGCGGCACGATACGGTCCAATGCACGATTTCGAGGCTAAAGGTCCCAGACGCGGCCGCAAACCACTCTTTACTGAACGCGACGTGCGCAAAGCCCAGAATCTGCTGAACACTGGCCAGGCCAAGAACGCTACCGACCTCCAGCGCCGTTTCTTTCCTGATCGACACGCCGACACCATCCGCAGTTCGCTCCGAAAGCACGGGTTGAAGGCCTATGTTCGTCAGAAGAAGCCGCTGCTGACGAGGAAGCACATGCGGGATCGATTGGATTGGGCCAACAAGTATGCTCACTACGACGAGCAGGCATGGCAGGCCGTGGTGTTCTCTGACGAGTCGAAGTTCAATGTGCTGGGTTCAGATGGTCGGGAATGGTGTTGAAGAGCCTCGGGGCAGGCATTGGATCCGCGCTACACCAAGAAACGCGTCAAACACGGGAACGGGAGCGTCATGGTCTGGGGATGTGTCACGTCTCGCGGTGTCGGGCAACTACATCGCATCGAAGGCATCATGGATCGGTTCATTTACGTCGACATCCTTCGCCAATCACTCCTCCCCACCTTTGACAAGCAGGGCCTTGACCGCCGCTCCCTCTATTTCCAGCAGGACGGCGATAAGAAACACATGGCACATTTCACTCTGGACTGGTTGAAGGAAGAAGGCATTGATTTACTGGATTGGACCGCAAACTCACCAGATATGAGCATCATCGAGAACCTTTGGGACCATCTGGACCGCCGTGTACGCGCTCGGAGCCCTCCGCCCAAGAATCGCAACGAATTGTGGGAGGCTTTGCAGGAGGAGTGGTACAAGATCGACCAGGAATTCATTGATCGTTTATACGGCAGCATGACGAGTCGGGTTCGGGAGCTCATCAAGGCGAAGGGAGGACATACTCATTATTGATGCTAGGTATGTCTCATCTTTCATAGTCCCCATTGGAACTCGCGCCGCATCGAACTTCACTGACTTTCCAAAAGTGGAAATGAAATTGGATCACGCGATCAGAAAGATTCAGCTGCTCTATTGTAATGACTCAACGCAATGCCACAACTTTTTGAGAGTATCTAGAGTATACATTGACCTTGCTCTCATACATTTTTTTTGGGATCTTAGGCAGCGGTTTGCTCTCGGCAATGAATGCAAATCAAAACTGATGTTGATCCAATTTCAATACTGAGTCAGTGTAGAACTCGAGCACCAAGTCTGCATTGTGGGACAGTACAGATGGGTGTATATATGTATCTGACGGAGCATTGAGCTGGATCCGAGCGTAGCACGGGTAGTGATGGCACTTACCACAAAATCCCTCTGGCATGCTCTCGCCGCGAGACAACAGCCCCCAGTAAATGGCGCCAGTAGCTCTACACCATGTCCACCGGCTCAAAGACATCCAGAGTTATAGAGGCGCCCTCGTACTTCGGATCCCAGATTGCCATGCGAATCGCTTCTCGTGCCCTCCCTGGTGGGTGTTCGTCGGCCGGGGCGTTGGCAGAGACAGAGACATTCCCAAGACGCGAAACTCGACGGTGCGTCCGCATCGTCGTCTGCGTCGTGAATCTGAACGGATTCGTCATTCTCGTTGTTCATGTCCTGCTCCGACTCTCCCAGGAAGCGACGTACGTCGAGATCGCCAACTATTGGGGGTGAAGGCGTTGGGAGGGATGGTAGTGGGTGTAGGTTTGACACGTACCTCAGACTACCCCGAGCGTCCCAGCCGCGATATCCCTGACGAATATGTACGTTCCGAGCTCCGCTGGACCATGTTTGATGAAGATGGGAGGTTCAGGACAGGTGGCCGCTGACTGGATCGTGACAGTTCTAGCCTGAGGTCGATGACAGATAATGATGATCTGTGATCGGGAACAGTCACTCTACTTAGGCCAGACCCACACACTCACTTTTGGCAATGATCGAGGCCTGACCTGGTGTTCATGACCTCAATTGTTGACGCCAACGATGCTTCTGGTACTGTGCTGAATTCAAGTAATCGTAGTCAGTCGTGTATCCCATTAGTACAAATATCAACTCTATATAGGATATCCAAGCCGTGAGTGAGGCGTAGTAGGTCGTGAGCGTTCCAGATGTTATACGTTATCAGCCCGGATACGCAAGATATCCGCCCTCGAAAGATTCGCCTCGTTGCAGAGCGAGCGGAAGATCGAGTCCTCCTTGTCAAACAGGTTCAGAACCGTGTCGTACTCGGCCACTTGACCCTGGTCCATCACCAAAATCCGGTCGTAGTAGGCTGCAAATGCGCGCCGGAAGTTAGCGCGAGAAACACGAACAGCAAACAAGCCCAGCGCACCGATCGTATTAAGCCGATGTGCGATGCAAAGCAGCGTAGAGCTTGCAAACTCTGTCCGGATCGTCCGCTGCAGTTTCGCATCCGTCTCGACGTCGACGCTGCTCGTAGCCTCGTCCAGAACGATGATCGGGCTATTTTTCACCAATGCTCGACAGAGAGCGAGCAGCTGTTTCTCCCCGGCACTATAATTGGAGCCCTCGTCGCCGATCGTGGAATTCAGACTGAACTTGGCTTCGGCTATGGGGTCTGACGGTTCCCCAGGTCGCGGTAGTAGCCATGCGCGCTGAAGCACGGATAACAGCTCTGCGTCCGTCCTCGAGTTTTGTGGGTCCCTGGTAAACGCAGGCAGATCAGTTTCTGTAGCGGGTATCTGTGATCAAAGGATGACGCACAAGTTCTCGCGCAGAGTGCCCAGGAACAGCACGCTGTCCTGCGGGACCAGCGCCAGCCGGCCTCTCAACACATCCAGACCAACCCCTGCGATATTCGTTCCGTCAATGTTGACTTCACCCGATTGCAGCTCGACTATGCGGAACAAGCATTGCAGCAGAGAGCTCTTGCCCGCCCCCGTCCGACCGACGATCCCGATCTTCTCCCCAGCCTTGACGTCGAAGCTGACGCCCTTGAGCACCAACGGCAGACCTTCCCGATACGCCATCTGGACATCCTTGAACGTGATCTGGCCATGCTCAGGCCACGAGGCGGGTGGGTCGTTCGGTGTCGTTGGCGCTCCCTCTGCTGGAAGTTCCGCGTACACGACGAGGCGCTCGACGGAGTTCATGTTCTGCTCGTTCTGCGCGAACATGTTCACCATTTGCGCTGTGGAAGGTGAGATAAGAATCATCACCACTCGCTACGAGCTTACAGAAGATTTGCGTGACTGTGAAGCAGTCAGCTCTGTCACAAATTGGTGTGTAGATCGAGACGTACTACTGAGGGTGTAAGACAATACCACACCAATCTTGCTGGGATCGACAGACTTTCGGCTGCGTAATAAGCGTAAGCAGCGGATCGTCGGAAAACAAGCGGGAAATACACGCACAATCCAGCGGCAAAGATAGCAATGCCAAAGATGAGAATGTTCCCGAAGACGTCGAGGCGGAGCCCAAGCCATGCTTGCACTAGTCGGAAGCGCGTGAGCAAGGACGGATCAATACTTCGACGACGCTGACAGCTCACAGGTAATGGTCATCAGATACGCTCTGTTCTCCAGATCCAAGCCATGTTCTGCATGCCGGATAGCGTCGTCCTGTTCCCGGTAAGCCCGGATAGTCGACAGGCCAGTCAGCGTTTCTGTGTAGGACGCGTACAGGGTCGACCGCATGAGGGAATCCAGTCGCTTGGTCTCGACCGACGAGCGTCGATAGTACAGCGCGACGAGATAATACATGATCGACATGGGCACGAAGATGATGCCAAGATACGGGAAAGTGTAGAACACAAGCGCGACGGTTCCGAGCACGTTACTGAACGTCGAGAGCAGCTGGTTCAGTGTCATGGACAGGATGTTGTCGAGCGTGTCTTGGTCTTTCACCAGTCGTGAGAGAATCCGTCCCATGGGCGTTGTATCGAAGAAGGATGTCGGCGAGCGCAGGACGTGGGAAAGTCCAGCCTTGAACAGACTCAGACTTGCAATCAGACTCGAAATGCTGTGCGTGATGTTCAGTAGTGAAGGGAGAAAGATGAGACAGGGTCAACTCACGACAGCGCGATACTGAGCGCGAACGAGAATATAGACGTTGCAAAGCCCAACCCGGCATACACGGCCATGTAGTCGCCCTGGTGGAAGCCGGGAATAGATTCCGCCGTCCAGAATCCGAGGAACAAGTTGTTGCCGACCTGCGCCGCTTGCGACAGGGTGAGGAGGAGCAAGATAACTGGTGCCCACAGGATACTCCCGCCATACTGGAAATACTGGAAGCAAGAATGAGGTTGTCTCGTGGCCTATATCCATTGGTTGGAGGAACGCACCTTGGAGTAAACATCCCATGACACAGCACCGGTGCTCCTCTCCTCGGCCTGCATCAACGCAGACTGGTCCTTGCTCGCCTCATCCTTCTTCTCGGCCTTCTCGGCTTCTTCTTTCTCCGTCTCTTCCGCCTCTGCTTCCTCCTGCTCGAGGTTCCCATACTCCTCCATCAGCCGAGAGAAGAGCGCGCCGTCTTTCATTAGGCTGTCGAAGGTCCCTTGCTCCGAGATCACGCCGTTGTCCATAACATAGATGTAGTCGGTCTTGTCCAAGACGTGCAGAGCGTGCGTGACCAGGATCCGCGTCCGGCTTGCGAGCGGGCCGTGGAGGATGCAGTTGTCAAGAATGGCTTTGCCGACGTAGGAATCGACGGCGCTCAGTGGATCGTCCAGCAGCACGATGTCTGAGGAAGAATACGCGACACGGGCCAGGGCCACACGAGCTTTCTGGCCTCCAGACAGATTGATTCCTCGCTCGCCGATCTGATACCGTCAGCATGGAAATCAAGAGACGAGTCTGCGACACGAACCTCGGTCTTTGCGCCATGAGGCAGCATCTCAAGGTCGTGCTCGAGATTGCAAGCTCTCACCACGTCTTCAAAACGATCGGGCTTGAGTTCCTGACCAAAGGTAATGTTGTCTCCGAGAGTCGCGTTCCGGATCCAGGCTGATTGGGCGACGTAGCCGATGGATCCTCCAAAGACAACGGTGCCCTCCGTCCGGCGCATCTCTCCGATCATGGCCTGAAGCAGGGAACTCTGTTGATTCCATCTCATTAGAAATGCGGGAACGAATCTATGCAGCGCGCGCACGACATACCTTGCCAGAGCCCACTTTGCCGACAATTGCAACGAAAGAGCCTCTCGGGATACTCAGACGGAGGTTGTTGAGCTCAAACGGTTTCTCTTCCACTGCCGGCGTACTGGTTCCTGTCTCTCCTCCTCCTTCCGTAGCAGTTGTCGGCAGCTGTCCCTGCTTCTTTGCCTTGGCTTTCTTCGCCTTGCCCTTGCCCTTCTTGCCCGCTTTGCCCACATCAAACTTGTCGTCCAATCTTCCAGCGGTCTCCCACGCGAAACTGGCGTTGACCTCGACAGCGTTCTTCTGCTCGCTGTCGATGGGGAAAGGTGGCGGCAGCTCCTCGGCGGTGAGGAACGACCCGATGCGGCGCAGAGCCACCAACGCATCGGACAGCGCAGACAAAACGAACGGCAGGAAGACGAGAGGGGTGCGGATGATGTTGAAGAATTGCAAGGAACTGAAGATGATCGCGACGTTCAGATTGTGCCCGCTGAGCGCGTAGGTGATCTGGCGAACACATGAGTAGTTCCTCAATAGTGTAACAACAGACTTACGAATGACAGGATGGACGCTAGCATTGGAATCAGCGTTACGAGCGCTATTAGGACAGCACGTGCGATCCTAAGGACTACCGTGAGCATTCCACGCCGTTCTACAGAAAAAGACACGGACGCTGTCTTGCGCACAGTCGCGATCTCACGTTCGCGCAGGGTGCCGATCTGGTGGGTGTAGAACGCCTCCCAGGCGTAGTACTTGATCAGCCGAATCCCTTGAAGAACCTGAGCGGCACGTTAGCGCATGAGGAACTCCGCATAAGCGCACGCAGCACCTCGTTTGACAAACGGACACGGGTGTCCGTGATCTTGACGCCCTTCTTCCGCTGGGCAAACATGACCTTGACAAGCACCATCTGCACGGGGAAACCCAGCAGCAAGACACCTAATCCAACCAGCGCTGAATATCCCAGCTGAGGTAAAATCGACCATTAAACGCGGCACCGGAAGCATTTCTCGAATAACGCACATTGTTGATGAGCAGGGCAACACCAATAACAAGCTATCGTAGCATTCGCGAACGGTCAGATGTTTCGGATTACACAAGTCCCAAGGTCACACACCTGTATTGGAGCAACCCAAATGCTAGGACTGGATAAGCCACGGCAGCCAATTCATCGGGGAGCACACGCACTTGTGTCCAAACTGCGAGAATCGATCGAGACGCGCTGAGTCGGCTGAGATGATCGTGGTCGTCTGTCCGACACTGTGCTCGAGGCGCGCGCGGCCGGAGAGCCGGAGGGACTTGCGAAACACGGCGCCAATCACACCTGTGCGCACCGACAATCCGAGCGCCATCATGACTAGGACCACTGTGAGCTTGGTTCGCGCAGCAAAGAAGGGAGCGCACTTTGTTCGGAGTGGTTGGCCATGATACTGGCGCATTCTGCGGCAAGATGAGATGGTGAAGAGCGAGTGAGCGTAGCTGCGGGCGTGCTCACCTTGCATTGCAAACAACCCAAAGGCAAGTCCAACCCCGTACCCAATTCCTTGGGGCTTTTGCAGAAGACCTGATGCGCGCTCCGCATCCGTTGCACGGTAATAGGCGTAGGACGTCGACAGCCAGGAGAGGATCACCTTATTCAGCAACGGCGTGGTCGTTTTAAGGGTGTCTGCGGCAGGATAAGACGTATATCCGATCCAACACCGCGCCACAGATTGAGCGGCTCACCAGAAAACAGCTTGAGGATGCCCCCGCCCGCGATGCGCCAGAAGAAGGTGCGCAAAAGAGCTCGAGACAGCGATGAGTCGAATTCAGACTTGACCTTTTTCTTCTTTGACTTCGTCTTCGTCTTCGCAGTCTTCGTGGACGCCTCTTCTCCCGCCTCCTTCAGATTCTCCTTGCCCTCCTTGGTGCCCGAATCCACCGAAACCGTCTCCGCGCCATTCAACGAATCGGCATTCTCTGGGTCGCGGAAAGCCTCTGGGCGCTGTTCAGGCGGACAGCGGCGATAGAAGTTGGCCTCGAACTGGTCGGTGGTCGCACTCGTCAAGTAATCGGGCGGCAGCTCGTACAAATCTGGATTACGTCAAGTCAATGAAATTTTGATCTCTGAATCCTAATGACGATCGCACCCTCTTTCTCCAGCGGGCGCGAGAATCCTACATCGAGGAAGGGGCCGAGCCAGTGGACGGCGACCTTGGAGAGGAACCTGTGCGTCGCATGCGCAGTATTCAGTCACTACGGCCCAACGGCGCAAGATCGCGAGTGAAGATGACGTACGACGCATGTTCCTTCGGCAGGACCTTGCCCGTGCCAAATCCAGGCTGCGCGGGCGTCGGTTTAAACGGGTTAGAGAAGAAACGCATGAGTTGCCGACGGGCAGGGAGGGCGCGGTGCGGGCCTTGAGCTTGAGGGCCTGGAGCAACAGCGACTTCTGCGTTGCTGCGCGTGGTGCGACATGGATCTTTATATAGAAAGGAACCCACGGACCCGTAAATTTGATGATGTCGATGACTCTACGATAAACTCTTCGCCGTGGCCGTCATTGACCATGGTACGTGCCCACCTCGGCACCGACGCCGTACTTACTGCGCGCAGCCGGGTACGTATACGATCAGTCATTGGGCCAGACGGGAAATGCTCAGTTACCGGGGTCCTTGCAATTCTACAATCCTAATTGCAATTCTTTACCTTTACCTCCACAGTGCTGAGCCTCTATTCCACATAATTATGTTTTCATTACGAATACACCAATAGTGTGAACTCGGTCTAAGCGGCCAAGCTCTCGCAACTACCCACTCTCCACGCTCAGCATGAGCTGATGATCAGCCGTATAGCAGTACCTGCTCTGAAGCCGGTGGTCAGCGATCGTGGAGCGATTCCTGTTGCTGGCAGAATGAAAATGTGTATTGAAGGGGTGTGGCTTCTGCGACCTTTCCCTGCCAATATCCGAACCAGCTCGCTGCTTTCACTCGAGCTCCCTCAGCGACGAGACAGTTACCCTGCCAGGTCTTTGCCGAGTGCATTGTCAGTGTCGTCGTTTTGCCCGCAGCATACGCCTTCGGCCAATGCTACCGTATGCAGGCACAGACTCCTGCACAGATCTTCGCGTTCAATCCATCCATCATCCATTCATCCAGGTGTCCCATATGCACACAAAGCTGGTTCAAGCTGAACCAGGCCGCCCTTGAGTCGGCCATAACGTCGACACCACTCATAAGTACTTACGCTGCGGGAATGCCGAGAAGGTGTCTGCCGCGGCATGATCTTCACACCATCCCAGATCTCCGGGCAACAAGACCGCCGCCGCGGCGCCGCGTCATATCCGAGAAAACACTCTCCCAAGACAAAGGCGGGGTTCCCATCGCCATGACCATGCGGACACTGGCCCAGCCGCAGCTATCAACTTCTGACCCGCTCGTGCGGCTCCTGGTACGGCACGTCTAGAATCCTGAAGATCTCCTCCTCCGTCTCGGACGCGACGATGTTCCCCGCATTCAGCTTAACCATGCGGTTCTTCGGGTCCCGCACGACCCCCGCGTACAAGCCCTTCTGGTTCAACGAGTACCCGAGATGATTGGCCTTGAGCCGCATCGCCCGATTGAACTTTTCGTCAATGCACGCGTCAGAACAGGAGGGCAAACAAGCAAGAAATCCACGCACAATATCATCGCCAGTATAATACAGCAACGCAGCGCCGCGTGACTTCCACGGAACAGTCAGAAAGTCGATCCGCCGCCGACGCGATCCAGGCTCCGGAAGCCGACAGAGCCCTCGATAGATGGCTTCCTCGTCGTGCGGATCCTCGGGCATCGCCAGATGTTCCGTGATGATTTTCTTCTTGTGCAGTATCCTCAGCAGTTCATGGAGCAGCCCAGCGATCGTCCGCCCGTCATCCGGGCAGCGCGTGATCATGATATCGATGTCTCCGCAGGTCGCTTTCCCGCTGTGGTGCAATGAGAGGGAGACCGTGGATCGGAGAGGTGTAACGCGACTTACCGCCGGAAGCTCCCCATGATGTGCACTTCGAGCTTGGGGTCGATGCGCAGAGCTACAGACCAGCCAGTCAACAAGTGAGCAGCGGCAGCGAGCAGGATCACAACCCACCGATAGGCTTGATGAGTTGGAAGATAGCCTGAGCTTCTTCTCGAGGCATCCGGGTGTTGATGTCTGCGTACAGTAAACAAGCTCAATCAACTCTCTGGGGAGCGCAGACGGTATCGGAGCAGCGCACCGTCGTAAAATTCAAGCCCTATCTTCTGCGCAGGAGTCAAGACAACACCACCTTTGCCAGCTCTGACATCGTCCAGCGTACGACAACCAAAAGTATACCACCTCAACGCGGTCGCTTGTCCTATCGATCAAGAGTCAACCGAACGATCTTCACTTTCCAGTCGTTGAAGCAGCATATCACACGCACCAACACCATAGATGCCCTGGAACACTTTCCGGATCTGCACGTCCTCTGTGTTCTCGTACTTGATCCGCCGCAGATCGCCTGTCTCGACGATCTCCATGATCTGACAGGTTTGTGAGCATGTGGTAGGATGTATCACGACTTCCCGCCTTGTCCTCACTTTCGTGGCAGTCTTATCTCCGATCCCCTGGATACAACGTGCCTCCTCCAAGGACTCAATCCGTTTATGATAGTTCCGAAGTGCGGGGATCGCTGGCCTCAAGGGTAAGTCGTTACGTCTTTCAATGTAGGCATGAAGACCCTACCTTTCCGATACGCAAACACTCGCCACCTGTCATCGTCCCCGGCCTTTGCCGCATGCAGCTCCTTGAGTTCTTCGAGCTGGGAGCGCCTTGAGCAAGCGCCAGCCGGGATTCGCATGGTGGGGAAACAGCACACCTTCTGGGCCACGAATTCGTTCGGCCCGTCTTTCCGCATATTCTGCCGGCTGTCGCAGGTCCATCCCTGAGTCGACCACCCGGCTCAGTTTCGTGCAAGTGATGGGTGCGCGAGACACATACCCGTTTCTTGGACGGACCGCGCTTCTCGTCCTCGTCGTCAGTACCTGGATCCTCCTCAGCTGGCACAGGCTGCTCTGCATTCTGATTCGCTGCGTCAGCGACAGCCTCGAGTTGACAAACACATACACACCTCGCGATCAAACTCCTCCTTGGCTTGAGCGTAGAAACCTGCGAGAGGATCTGGATTGGTGGGTGTCTTAGGCCTCGATGTCGATGGTCCAGCAACGGGTGTCTCGTCTTCAGACTCCTCCGAGTCGTGGATGTTGCGCTTCGGCAGCCCCCCAGCCCGATCGCGTTTCCTGCCTCCACTCATTAATGCTCCTCCCAAGACCCGATCTGATGTGGAGAAAGCAACGCTCGATGACGATGCACGTTTCGCTTCCGTGCCCTGCACTTTGACCACGGGACGGGGCCAGCGTCCTGGGAACGCAGCAAATGGAGTCGCATCGTCAAGAGACGCACTCTTGAAGACCCAGCTCCATCTGACGATCGGAATGTGCTCAGGTATCTCTTCGAAGGTCGTCACGCCCAATGCACGCAGCGTCGATTTCTCAGCGGCCTCTGTGATGATGTGCGTGACGACGGCAGGATCGAACCTGGGACAGAGCGTTCCTCCGAGTTTGATGATCTACTGGAATTGAGCGACCGAAAACGCGGTTGGGGGAGATCGTAGACGTACTATATCCATGCGCCCCATAGTCGCATCGGAAGCAAAGCTCATGTCGCCGCCCGTAAAGAATATTCGCTTTCCCTTCAGGATACGATCTCCACGAGGGCGCTTAGTTCCAGGGGGCAGTGGTGCTTCAGCTCGCTCCTTTACCATCTGCGCGTAATCTATGGGCATCATCTTCACCTTCTTCCCTTTCTTCGCGGGGGGCGCAGCCTTCTTGGGCAGATCAGGCAGTGCTTTAGCCTTTCCCTTGTCTTTCCCTGGAGCCACGGTCTTGGATTGCGGTGCAGGAGATGACGGCCGAGAAGACGAGGACGATACCGATTCGATTGCCGATTCATCACCAGAGGCCGCGGCGCTCGCCTTTACCTTAGATGCCTCCTTACGCAGTTTCTTCTCGAGCTTCAGCCGCTTCACATTTTCGACACGTTCCTTCATCTGCAGAAAGTGGATGCTCGCGTTAGCAGCGAGTGGGCGTTGCGTCGACTGGGCCTGCGGCTCGAATCGCGAAACGAGGACGGAGAAGTCAGGTTCTTCGATGGGAGACGATGTCAGATCGATAGTCGGGGGCAATATCTGAGTGGGAATCTTCAGGTCCGGCGGCTTGCCGAACCTTTTCTCTAGTTGGCGCGTGGAGGCCGGTTTCCTTGTATCGGACGTGCTATAGAGATTCCTATGAGCGAAAAACACGATTGAGTAGAGGAGACTCACGGGGCTTTCCGGGCCGGGGAAGAACCATCCGTGCTGAGATCGTTAGATTGGTCTGCTAGAGCCACATCTGCTTTGGTATCTGTCACAGCCAACTGCGGCTCCATAACCTCCAGCGACGTTTCCTTCATGCGCAAAGGTGATGTATGCCGGGGATATCTCGCGCTCTGAAAACGCTGGCGCGGCGAAGTTCCACTGTTGATCAAACGAAGACATGAGGCTCAAATTCAAGCTCCGTGAATGTTGACGAGACCTTTCTGTTTCATCTCGCTTGCGTTTTCTGCTTCTATCTTCGGAAAGAGGTATCTCGGGAAGTCTTCCAAATGAGCTGCTCCACACGAGAAATGGGTCCCTGCATCAAACGAGGCATAGAGCACAAACCTGAGCAAGGCTGGGACAGTGTCCTCGTTCGTCTCCATTTCCATATCAGCGCGAAAGGCAGACGAGAATCTGGTGCCTTTGGATCTATTATTTGCGACCCTGAAGAATGTCCGATCGCGTTCGGCTGGTCTGCAGAGGATGGATTAGGAGAATAGTGGATCAATTGCACGGCCTCCTCACTGGCGCGATTCCGCAAGTCTCTGTATGAATTCATCTTCATCATCATCTGGAATACTCATCCGAAGATCTTTCTCCCGGTAGTAAGCCTCGACGTCGATATCCAGCATGATTATGCTCGCGTCTCGAGTCTGAGTCGGTCAGGAGAGCAGTTGTGAGAGTCACGGTCACATGTGAGAACGCGCTGTGGGCATTACTGACAGTGACATGCTGACAGCTGACAGCGTGGTAAACATGTAGGGATGATGACATGATGTGGTGATCCATGTGGTTATGATTTGCATGGACCTGATTCATTTCCCTTTGAAATTGGAGGTACGTCTCAGCGTGCTTGTTCGGTATAGTGATGATCCAATATCTGGGTTTCCTCGGATCATCATGTGTTCAGGCGACGAAAACGTGGGCGTGCTGTAGACAGCCTACTTTCTTGGTGTTTCTTACGCATATGACTGCTCAGCGCTTAGCAGACATTACTTTCCATTTAGGTTCAAGGAGTTTGTGGATTTGTCTCGGGTGAATTGCAATAGCTCCAGGCGCTTATGCCTACTCCAATCTCATGTATCTTTCATCTCATCCAAGTCGACACGTCTTTGGCGTGGCACTACGCTTCTTGGGCACCCAATGTCATCATTCGGACGGAGATTTCAAAATAAAACAATTCTCAAACATGTCTCGAGCATGAAAATGCTGTGTTGTGGATAGTCCTGCACGGCATATTCAAGCTCCGCGGCGCTCTTCCACGCCGATCCTTAATTTCGTTGCCCTGCGTGCAATAATGCGTGCCCGGAGAGTCGTCTGGAAACAAAGCAGCGCCTAATCTTTGGTTTCGAGCCTTTCGCAGATCTCAATTTGCAGCTACAGCCTCCGTGCGATCGTCGAGATGGCGTCACTCCACGGCCGCTAGCCACCTCCAGTCTACATGATATTCGGCAAGAATTTTGGGAGAGCCGCGAGCTATAAAACTACACTCGCATACTCTCTGCTTGCCACAGGATACACAGAATCATGTCCGACACAGAGACCTTCGACGACGTCAGCTCAGATTTGGAGGAAGTGGAAGACTTTCCCAGTTACTTCGTACAGCGCAACTCGCGTCTCTTCCATGCTCATGACAGCTCGCCGTATCCCCTACCTGTCGACACACCCGAGAACGAGGTCTCCACCGCGTCTTCTGCTCATGCCATCTCTTCTAACATGTGTTTCAGCGGAGCGACACTTTGCATTTCCTGCTCTATCGACACATGGGCAACAGACACTACCCGGCATCTTGCCCCGTCGGGGACTTGCTCGCGCGGAGTCCCAGCCGCCAGAAGCGGGTTCTAGACTTGTGCACTGGCACAGGAAGGTGGTCAGTGGGTTCTATTACTCCGCATCGAGAATGTTCAGCGCAATACGCAGGGCTCTGGATATGGCCGCCCGGTTCCCTGACAGCCAAGTGCGGGCGCTTGACATCGGTGAGATCAAATCGTCATCTGCGAACTCCTCTGCTGAAATACGACTTCAGTACCGATCCAAACACGCTATCCTCCCTCAAATGTTCAGTTTTTCATCCAAGATGTAAACGCGCTGTCTGACGCCATCTGGGATGACGCCACTTTCGACCTTATCCATGCTCGCTCTGTCACCATGGCCGTAAGTTTTCTCTCTGCATCAGGCTCGCGGATGAGTGACCCTTCCTAGGTCACTTCCTATCCGGATGTGATCGCACAGGTAGCCCGGCTGCTCCGTCCAGGTGGAATCTTTCTCTCCGGAGAGTGGGGTCTCCTCCCAGCATTCAATCCCGACCGAAGCCACATCCCCGTTCCCGCCATGGACAGATTTTTCGAGCTCGTGCATACCTGTCTCTCGCAACGCGGTCTCCCCGAAGTTGCACCTTCCGTCGGACCCATGCTGGCCGCCTCGGGCGCATTCGGAGACATCACACCCGAGGAGCACTACCTGCCTCTTGGGACGTGGCATCCAGACACGGCCCTGCATGAGTCGGGGATGGCGATGCGTGGCGCTTTCAGCCGCTTCATGGACAGTGTCCGGATGATGATTCTGGACAGCGTGATCGAAATCACAGAGGACGAGCTGGCCGCGCTGTATGAGAGGGTGAAGAGGGAGCTGTTGGTGACCGACGGCCTGGCTACAGTGTTCCATACAGTCTATGCGCGCAAACTTGGACAATCGTGATTTGTTAATTATCCCCATACGCGTCATACTCTACGGCAATATGTGTACCACTATGTAATCGCACGTGATCGCGTCTATCCAATGAGCTTTGGCGCAACTGCGACTTGGCGTGCCTTGCGTTATCGCCCTCTGGCGTTGGCTAAAACCATGGCCGCAATCCTTCAGAGACGGAGCTCTGAACGAACTAACAGTGCGCTGAACCGCGTGACTGAGGAGCCTGCGGAGGAATGGCGCTTGGATGATGATGAAGAAGAGCTGGAAGCCCAGGGATACTACATAGGTGAGCGAGCATTCGCTCCTGGCCGGCACCCGACTCATCTCTTCAGGCTCATACAAGCGTCTCCTCGCGCTATATACCCTCACACCAATAACAGCCGTTGTTTTCTTCGGTCTCCTCGCTGTTCTACCATACGCCGCATACTCTCCCCACGCCCATCCGCACACATACCCATACCCATCGTCGCTCCCCTTCCCCGCACCCGAGCTCCTCCTCTCGATCGCCCTCTACTGCCTCGCGCACGTCCTGCGCGCACCCATTTACGCCCTCTGCACCGCGCTCGCGCAGGGCCCGCTCCCCGCCACACTCCTCTCCACGCTCTTCCATGCACTCATCTCGATCGCGGCGCGGCGCACGGCCCTCAGCCTCCTCCTCGTGCGCCACTTCGCGGAGTTCGCGCACCCCACGTGGCGCGACCCGGCGTTCCTGCGCGTGTGGTGGGCGGCCCTCGGGTGGGCTGCCGCGGAGGCTGCCGTCAGCGTGCACCAGGGGTACGCGGGGCTGGCGCTGTACGAGGACGTGCTCGTGTACAGTGCTGCCGCTGCTGCTGCTGCTTCCCCGTCGGGCACTGATCCTGAGAACACGCCCCTGCTCCCTGCGCGACCGCCGTCGGATCCAGACACCGAGCTCGATCGGGACATGGATCAGCTGATCTCGCTCAAGGCCCGCGAGGAACTCGAAGACGTCCTGGGGCTTCCTCTGATTGTGCGTATCACTCCTCCATGTCATAGAGCGCAGCTCATCAGCGCCCGTGCAGCGCATTCCGCCTTTCATTCCGTGCCTCCAGCGCGTGAACTCCCTGTTGCTCTCGATTGGGCTTTCTCTGCTGCTCGGCGGGTCGCTGTACGGCACGACCTGGCATGGCGTTGCACTGTCGGCGCTGGCGGTCGGCACGCATCTCCTGGTCGCGGTGCTGTACGCGCCGTTCGTGCTGCCGCGCGTCGGGGTGCAGACCGCCGCGTACGTGGGCATCGTCGTCTCCCTGGGGGCTTTCTTCGCGGGCTTAGGCGTTTGGGGAGGCGTCTCATGATATGATAATTATACACGAAAGTGTCGGATACGGAAAAGCTTTGCTCGTAGTCCATTTGAGTGAACAGATCTACATCCCAAGTCCCTCATCGACTGTCCAGAATAGGGCAAAACTTGGTCCACAATTGACCATTTTCTCCTCCGCAAACAGAGTAAAGCTGGTGTCAGTCGAGCGATTCTGGTACTGAAGTCTGATGTGCCTCCTGAATGCTGGAGAATCGGGTAATTTCAAACGTTTCTGACTATTTTGAGTACCAATTGTGTCTAAAAAGGACGACGATTCGGTTCAATCATTTATTGAAGTGACTAGCTTGTATCTAATCTGGTTCTAGACCCATATCTGAGCAAGTCAAAGGGCTGCCGCCAGCCATCAACGCGCTATTCCCACGCACGTTACTTCCTGCGCGATTGGGCCAGTTCCGACTCGTGCACTACCGGACTCCAGCCAGCAAGGCTTCTTGAGGCCCTCAATAGGTCATTCAACATCTATGCCGAGCATTTATGCGCTGGCTTTCTGTACAACCATCCTATGATCCATGCGTCACCGCATTCGCTGTCGCACCTTAGAAACGACCTCAAACTCGCAGCAATCCACGCTGCGACCGTGTGCAGCTTTCCAGATTCTACGACTTTCATTGCGAAGTTTGGCTGAATGCCGGGTGGCCACTGGCAGGTGAACTGTCAATTCACGGTGACTGTCCTCGACGTTAGTCGGTGCCATTCAATGGGCCGGAAGCTCCGGAATGTATCGTCCAAGCCTCGCCATGATTCGAGGCTTTGTGTTTGTGCTTTGGGGATACACAGCGACAGGATGATCGACGCTGGGACCCATCCGCGGTCCAGGCTTATGTCTTTTCTGACGAGGAGTCGGCGACGTTTTTGCTCTCATACCGCTCTCTCGGGCGAAATCTGGCCGAGAATACTCAAACCATATCAAGCAAGGGTCGCTTTCTGCGTCGTTCGCACGCCCCATAGGAGATTGTGCAGATATGTGCGCACGCAAGTCTCAGCTTGATCGGCTATCGATCATGCAGCATTGTCTCCCGGATGCGGCTTCTCGAGGGCCCACCTCGATGCACCCGGCCGGCTACAAATTGGCGACAACACAACAATGACACCGCATAGCTGCCTTCCCTCCGTCCCTCATTGCACAGGAACTAGTGCGTGTTTTTTTTGCATGGCTGCGCGCGATCGGGGCTAGCGCTGATGACTCACCCCGCTAGCGATGAGCAGCAGCACTCCGTACACCCGGAAACGAACGCTGTCCATGTCCATCGGGCTCTCGACCCGGCGCGCGAAGCGGACCCGAGTAGACGGCCCCGCCCCCATCCCGTTCCACGGCGTGTCTCTCAGCACGGGGCCCGTCCCGACAGCCCTCGACATGGGCCCGCCCGCGCTGGCCCCGGTGTTCAGCCTCCGCCGCGCCGCGTCGCACACGGATTTTACTCTGGAGAAGATCATCACGAGCTACCCGCCCGGATCTACGCACCACATCCTGCGGGACCACGGCATATCGATCGACTTCACGCCATCCGGCGGGTCCAGTGGGTCGCAAGCGATGGTGCCGCTGAGCTACTCGGCGCGCCACACGCTGTTTTTCGGGCACGGAAACGACGTTTACGCGCGCAACATGCTCGCGCCAGTCGCGGATGACGGCGCGCCGTTCTGCACGGTCGACGGGCCGCTGACGCTGCTGGAGGCCGGCGGGGTGGACTGCAGCGGCCTGCTCGCGGTCGGGACCTCGCGCGGCGCGGTGCAGATCCGGGACGCCCAGACGCGCGGGATGGTTTCTACGTACACCGTGAAGGGCGCAACGGCCGTGGCGTGGAGCGGGCGCACGCTGACAGTCGCGACGGCGCAGGGGACCGTGCGCCAGATCGACACCCGGGAGCCGCAAAAGAAGAAGCGCGGCGGCGCGGGGAGGAAGACCGCGCACGAGGCCGCCATCACCGCGCTCGCGTGGAATCCCGGCCACAGCCTGTATGTCACGGGGGACGCGGACGGGACCGTGCTCTGCTGGGATCCGCGCGCCCGGACCGCGCTGAACGTCGAGGAACCCATCGCGCACGCCGCTGCGATCTCGGTGCGTTTGCTGACCAATCTAACTCACCAACCGATCCACTCACGCGCCGCTACAGTCTTTGACGTGGTGTCCCTGGAGCCCCAAGACGTTCGCAACCGGAGACGACCAAGGCACGGCCCACTTCTGGTCCGCCGCCAGTTCGACTCCGACGCACCGGGGCACGCTCGCGCTGGGGTGCCAGATCGTGGGGCAGTACTTCTCGGCCGAGTACCGCGAGGTCCTGTCCGTTACTGGGCCCAGTACCACCTCCGCGAGACCCGAGCAACGGCGCGCTTCACGTTCCTTGACCCCCTCGGCCAAGGGCAACCAGATCCTCGCGCACTCCTTCCCCTCGCTGCAGCCCATCGCAACCGTTGGGGTGTCGGACAAACCGATCTGCGGCAGCACACTCAACACCGCCGCACTCGACCTCAGCACACAGCGCGTCGTCGTGGCTGTGCCGGACGAGCGCAAGCTCAGGGTCTTTGACGTGTGGGGCAAGGAGAAGCCGGTCCGCCGCAAGGCCAGTTTCGAGTCGATGATCCGGCTGAGATAGACTGTTCGCATGCTCGCACTATACGCTTATGTACTCTCGTGTGTACTCTATATCACTCTGCATCACCTTTTCCCTATCGCTGTTGTCTTGTGCCTGGGAGGACCTACCGTTTTTTGATCTGCGAAAGCCTGAGCGACAGCGCCACGATGTGGGCAACCGAGCCCCGGGTCCGATTTCGTGCACGTCCTGTCAGCCTCTGAGTCGACTAGCAGCCGGAATAACCAGCCGACCAATGGGTCGTCGTCCGGGCTGGCGAGTACGCAGCAGTAGTTAGTGTCCTATAATATAAAATGAAATAATATGATACAAACCTTGCTCGCGATCGAAGCACGCTTGTGTTAGTAAATCCGCCGGAAGCGAGGTGCACGGTTACATATGCATACTGTACCCTAACGGATAGTTCGCGTTACGCCCTCTATAAGACCGACCTTTTCACGCGCAGCCCATGCCGCTCCTCGTGTCGCCCCTCCTCTCGTGGGTCGTTTGCGCTACTCTCAGCATGGGACCCGCGGAAGTCGCGTTCAGTTGGATTTTACTCGGTGTGCCTGGGAGATGGCTGACGCACTGCATGTTTTTTTCTCAGACATGGACCGATGTTTGTGGGGTGAGCATTGGGTCTGGGCGACTCGGCGACCTCGTTTCATTTATGGGCGTCAGGTTGATGATGAACATCTTGCTCTACGGGATCATGATTACCCAGGTGAGTCTGTCGCATGCATCTATCTCGCTGTGCGTAGCTGAACGCGACGACGATCGGCGCCAGTTCTACCTCTACATGACGACATACAAGCGGCGAGCCTCTCTCTGACATCCGGAAACAACATGCTCACTCCGCCGTGCAGAGACTCCGTGTTCATCAAAGTCTATGTTAGTGCTCCCGTTCCAATCACACCGACAACGGATTGACTGGGCGAGCTCAGGTCGTCGCCCTCATGTTCGCCGACACGCTCAACACGGGCTTCATGGCGGCATATCTCTACGACTCGCTCATCGTCCATTTCGGTGACCACCACGCGCTGCTTCGCTCCCCTACAAACTGACCGACGCGTCCATCGTGTAGACGATCTGCCCTATCTCGGCAAGGCAAACTGGGGTGCGGCCCGCCAGCCTACCGTGACCAAATTGCACTGACTGAGACGCGACCCAGTATTCGCGACCGGTCTGTGCATGCACACAGGCTCCTGTTCTCGCGCGCTAACATGCCCTGACAGACCCTGCGATGACAGGCATCATCGGGGCGATGGTGCAGGTCTTCTACGCATGGCGGATCCACGTGCGTGCCAGTCTCTGCTCGGTTTTGCTCTGCCCGGGCTGAGGAGCATTCTTGCACCCGCGCAGATGCTGACCGGGAACATCTGGATCGTCGTCCTCGTCGCGGGCTGTGCACTGACCAACGCATGTGAGCACCCCCACCACCCTCCGAGATGAAATCCACTCACCCCTGACCCGGCGGGTCCGCGCTGCAGTCGGTGGCCTGGCATCTGCAGCGGCGATCGCGTTCGTGCCCCAGTTCTCGCATTTTCAGCAGTTCCAGGTCCCGGTCATCTGCTGGCTACTCGGCGCTGCGGCGAGTGTCGAGTCCCCTCTGCGCGAGCGAAGTATGCGCTGACTGTCTGCGAAGGTCGGGGATGTGATCATCACGATAACGCTTGGTGAGGTTTTCTTTGTTCGCAGTTTGAGCGCAGGGAAAGGCTGAGGGTGCCCGCAGTCATCTTCTTTGTGCGTCGGTCTCTCGGCAAGTCTGCGTGTCGTCTAGTGACTGAGCGTTTGGTGGCGACAGAGACGACACCGGACGGGGTGCACCGCGACGGACACGCGAGTCGACAAGATCATACGCCTGACGATCCAGACGGGCATGATCACGTCTATCTGCTCCGTCATCGATCTGGGGCTCTTCCTCGGCGACGTGCGTTCTTCGTGCTTTCAGCGTCTGTGCACCTGCTCACGCACATACCGCGCAGACGAGCGGCATGTGAGTCCCATCCCGCCGTCGTGGGGATCAAGTGCTAAGTCCGCGCGGCAGGCACCTGCTCTTCAATCTCCCGCTCGCGAAGCTCTACAGGTGTGTGTACCCAGCCAACCTGTGACCGCGATGCATGCGATAGACTCATGACCGATCCGTGTGCGCCAGCAACTCGCTCCTAAGCTCGCTCAACGCGCGCGGCGGCTGGCGGCGCACCGAACCCGGCGACGACTCGGGCGCGGGCAAGTCCGTGCCCCTCCCGCTGCACATCTCCGTGAGTGACCAGTCGGCTCCGTGGCTGGGGAACCCGTTGGTCGAGTTGACGCCGCCCGCCCAGGTCCGCGTCGCGGCGAATCCGGGCACGACGGTGGCCACGTACGACGACCTCCCAGCGCTGTCTGTGGGGCTCAGCGGGGCGACGACGGAGAGCCAGGCCGACGAGGTGGTCACGCCCATCTCGCAGAAGATGCGTGGCGTCGAGGATTTGGACTCTGTGGTGTGAAGGTCTCGGGGGACTTTTGTGTATTCATTATGTTGTACTGATGTAACATGGACTTGGACTGGGCGCTGCTAGAAAGGAAGGACTTGCGTTCTGAAAGCTTGGACAAAAGTGAGAGCAAGACTTGAGTACACAGCTATGATTAGATCATATCAAAGCATGATCACGTGAGACGATCAGCTTTCCTGCCTCCGACTCGATCCCGTCCCCCACATTCTGCTCAGCTGGAGTCGGATCTACTCGAGCAACAGATCTGTAACACGATCTATCGAAGCGTCCATGAGTCTCCGAACCGACAACGCGGCGTTCATCCTGCACGGCTGAGGACTGGCACAGTCCGATCTGCGACAGGCCATCAGTGCCTCCCCTGTGCTATCTGCCGCTCGGCTGGGACCTGCGATCCACGCGACCCGCGCGCCGAACGGATGTGCGCTCGCCCGGCAGTCAAGTTCAAGGAGAATCCACGGAGGGCGAGACATATGATGCAGTCACCCGCGCGGGGTCTTTATGCGCGTCATGGGCGAGGAGACCAAGTGAGCGCTGGGGATACAGCGAAGAACCGCGGTTTATCCTCCGTCCCCGGGGCCTTATAAGCACGGACTATCGCACCCAAATGAAGCAGCAGCAGTGTGATGTATCCGCTCTTACTTAGTTTCATCGCGAGCGCCCTTGTCGTTCTCCAGCCCACCGGCGCGTGGCCAGTGAACGCGACCGTTCAGGACGTCGCGGCACGGGCGGGAACGCCGAGCAGCACCGGCTCGAGCGGCGGGTACTACTACTCGTTCTGGACCGACGGCGGCGCGAACGTCAACTACAACAATGGCGCAGCGGGCGAGTACAGCGTGACCTGGAGCGGGAACGGGAACTTTGTCGGCGGAAAGGGGTGGAACCCTGGCTCTGCGAGGTACTCTCAGATCTCTGTCCCGTCCTCATACGTAGTCCTGATGGTGTTCCAGGTCGATCTCATTCAGCGGCACATACAGTCCGAACGGGAACAGCTACCTCTCCGTCTACGGCTGGACGACGAACCCCCTCGTCGAGTACTACATCACGGAGAACTTTGGTGCGTCGCGCTGACCCTAGTGGGTCCACAGATAGACAGCCCTCTCACCTGCGTGGCAGGGCCGTACAACCCCTCGACCGGCCTCGCGCAAAAAGGCACGGTCACATCCGACGGCTCGACGTACAACATCTACGCGACGCAGCGCGTCAACGCGCCGTCCATCGTCGGCACCGCGACGTTCAACCAGTTCTGGTCCGTGCGCAACTCGCACCGCTCGAGCGGCACGGTCACGACGGGGAACCACTTCAACGCGTGGGCCGCGCTCGGGATGACGCTCGGCACGTTCAACTACCAGATCGTCGCGACCGAGGGCTACTTCAGCAGCGGCTCCGCGGACATCACCGTCTCGCAGGGCGGCGGCGGCGGGGCGGCGCCGCCCGTGACGAGCACGACGACGACGAGTCCGCCCGGGAACACGGGAACCGGCGTAGGTGTTTTTGTTCAGACGTACGGATGATGGACGCTGATGGTGTTCGACAGTGCTCGGCGCATTGGGCGCAGTGTGGAGGCATCGGCTGGGCGGGGGCGACCTGCTGTGCGGCGGGGACTTGCCAGGTTTCGAACGCGTATTACTCGCAGTGTCTCTGAATATCCATCCACGTCCTTGCAATGTTTCTGAATACATAGTATGCGCTGTGATGCAAAGTGATTTTTCAAAGACTAAATGGCACTGCCCCTCACCGATGCGAATTCGGGGGTCAAGATGTATACATGGCGAGTCATGAGGACGCGGTGGGAGCTGTGAGGCCAGATTAGCAAGCTGTTCCTGAGTGCTGACCCGCGAAGAGGCTGATCAGGTTCCGCGGAAGCAGCAGCATTCGAATGAAAAGCTGTACGCACACAATGCTTCCGCAAAAGGCAAAGGCAAAGGTTCATGGTGGAGCGAGTCAAGTTCATACCGGCGAGTATTCTGAATCCTTGGAGTGACGGTGAAGAAAGCGTGCTACTCCAATCAATCCACGATGATCGATCGCCTGTCAAAAATCGGCCCGGCCTCGTGTTTCCCAAATCACTTTTTGTGGGCACCGCGTTGATGGGCGGCAAACGCTCCCCAGTTCTCTCTTTAGACGGCCATTCAGCCAGGATAGGCGCCCTCCCTTCCTCTCCTCCTTCTCCATCTGGAGCTCACGACCTCCTCCTCCACGACCTCCTCCTCCTCTGCGCCGCGCGACGATCATGCTCCACTTTCTCTTCCCTTCCCTGGTCCTCCTCCTGCTTCCGAGTCTGCTGTCATGTCTCTCCCACCCCGGAGCGCTCGCATACACGCTCGTCGACGACTTCTCTGGAATCGAGTTCTTTGACGAGTGGGATTTCTACGGTACGTTTCTCGGGCGGTCGATCACAGTCTGTGCGCAGCATTCATCTGACGGCCGCAATGCAGGCGGTGTGGACAATCTCACGATGGGTCCGTCATCACGCATTTCTCATTCCAGAAGGATTGATTGACCAACCGATGCACAGGCGACGTGAACTGGCTCACCGAGTCCGACGCATTCTCGCAGCAGCTCGCGCTCGTGAACCAGGCGGGGAACGTCATTATCAAGGTCGACAACTTCACCCCCGTCTCGCCGGGCCAGAAACGCAACTCGGTGCGCATCACGACGCGCAAGACGTACGCGATGGGCACGCTCTGGATCGTCGACGCCGTACATATGCCTTTCGGATGTTCGGTCTGGCCGAGCATTTGGACGTTTGGCCCCGCGTGGCCGGCGGGAGGCGAAATCGAGTGCGTGCGGGTTTCTGCTGTACTTGAGTAAACCCCAGGTTGATTGGATGGTTGTGTCTGCAGTATCATCGAAGGGATCAACATGATGCCCACGAACCAGTACGCGCTGCATACGACTGAGGGGTGCCTCCACACAACACCCACGACGCAAATCGGGACGTCAAGCCTGACAGACTGTGCCGAGGCGGCTGGCTGCCTGGTCACGGAGACGAAGCCGAACAGTTATGGTCCTGGGTTCGCGGCGGCCGGCGGAGGAGTGTACGCTGCCCAGTTCGATTACACCGGGTGCGCAGTAGTTTATCGGATCTCCGCCGTTCAAGGGTACTCATTGCAATCACACAGGGTCTTGTAAGTTATCTTCTCTCATCCGTCCAACCCACGTGACTCTTATCCGGGATTCAAGTCTTTGGTTTTGGAGTGTGGGTGTCGCTCCCGGTATCCATTCGATCCCGGATCACTGATTCCCCACACAGAGAGCAAACGTCCCACCTTCGATCGTGCACGCCACTTCGACGTCCGGCATGGACTTGGCGGATTGGGGCCCCCCGTCGGCGGCCTACGTAAACACGAGCTGCGCGATCGAGCAGTTTTTCTCGCCCCAGAACCTGGTCATCGGTGCGTCCAGCTGATTCCTCCCGTCCCCCGCAATCGAAATCAATCTCTCATCGTCCCATCTCTATACGTAACGTTACGCGATCTAGACATCACACTCTGCGGAAACTGGTTCGTCAGCCGGGCATCCCATCCCGTTCCCGCTCGCACTGACACAACTCGCGTTTTCTTTCTACAGGGCCGGCCTCCCAGCGACGTACGCCGAGACCTGCGCGCACACGGGTCCGTCGGGAACATGCTACACCGACAACGTCGTCGGGAACGGTGCCAACTACGACGACGCGTACTTCGAGATCCGGTCCGTTCGCGCGTACACGACCGCGGCGGCGACACCCACGGCCGTCGCTGCCCTGGGGCAGGGCAAGACGAATCGTGCGGGAATGATGGGGCCGGGCGTCAGCTGGCTGACGGGATGCGTTGTTTCTTTTCTGGTTGCTGTGTTGACGATATAAACGCTACGCTTGGAATTTACGGGCACTTACGGATGAAGGATGGACATTTGTTATATGTTATATACTGCAGTGTGTATCGGTATTCTCACTAGAATGCATGTATGTATTCGGGTCACTCTGCTGTGCACAGTACCCAATCCGCGATTCGGCAACTTCGATACAATTTCGCCACGTGTCAACCTTCCGGTCCAACCAAGAAGTCCGTCTGGAACAGCGCTACTTACATAGGATACACAGGGCCCCAATTATCTACTGATGAAAGTATGTTTGGTTGTACATTTTGCAGGGGTGGCATGAAAACAAGATGGATAGCTGTTGTAGAGAGAGAGGCAGAGGGAAAGAGACAGACAGAAACACAGGAGAAACACAGAAGGGGAAAGCGGACAGACAACATCGCACGATCACTCAACCTTGACTCGGGCCTTCTCGGCCGCATCGACAGCCTCGAGCAGATCGAGCTCCGCATCCGCCTCCGGCTCGGCGTCCCCGTCCAGCTCGAGCTCGTCGATCTCAGCCTCGGCATCGACTTCCCCGTCACCGTCTGGATCGTCCTCGTCCATCGGAGAATGCGTCCGGAGCGGGGGCAGGAGGCTGGGCGGGGGCGCTGCTAACCCCGTCGGCGGCGTGAACCGGTGCTTGGCACCACGCCCATTCGACGGGGACGCCGCGCTGCTGCTGCTGTAGTGGTTGCTGTTGTTATTCAACGAGCTGCGGATCGCGGAGGACTTGCGCGGCTGCTCGTGGTACGTAGGCGAGACGTGGACATGTGGCTTCGCAACCTTCGACGGCGTGTAATCTGGATCGTTCTCCGACATTCCGTGGGTCGGTCCACTGGAGGCGATGGGGACGGCCGCAGCGGCAGCCGCTTGGGCTTGCGCCGCCTCTAGCGTTCCCCGCCGCTCGACACGTTTCATCTTCTTCCGGCATCGGTCACAGACCGTTCCAGGCCCGAGAGGACCGGGTCCCCACTTCTCGACGCACTTCCCATCCTTGTATCGCCCAGGCAGTCCGCACTGGCGACAAATCCGCTGGTTCTCAGCGTTGACCGCCGGATAGAGATGGGGTCGGGAGGACGTTTGCGCAACCGTCGGAGCTGCAGAAGCTGCAGCAGCCGAGCTCGTTGAATGAAGGCCTGTAGAAACGACCTGGATCAACGACAATCACTTCCCACCGTCAACGAACTTACTCTTGCCTTTCGTCGGGATATGCGTCAAAGTGCCTCCTCGCTCCGGTCCTCGTTCGACAACATCAACAGCACCTCGTAATGCTTCCATGCTGGACCGCTCCTTCGGCGCAGACGCAGCAGCAGCCGTATCGTATAGCATCTGGTCAACGTCATCCGAAGCGGAGGAGCTCGAACGACCCTGTTTGCCAGAATGTGGGGCGGGTGCAGACGGCAGAGATGCCCTGTCCATGTTCAGCTCACGCGAATCCCGATGCGTTGGCGACCGATGGACAAGCGTGGGCTGTCGCTCAACAGAACCGCGGCGTACGTTATGGTGGCTCGATGGAGCGACGGAGCTGGGGTGGAATCGTGAAGAAGGGTTGTAGACTGGCGTACTGTGGTGATGGTACTGGGCGATAGTTAGCTTCATAATCCGTGATATTCAGCCATGACAACGCACCTCTCCATCTTCTGCTCTCGCTCTCTTGGGCGGAGGATAAGCGCCAAAGTCGAGATTGTCTTCTCTAGGCCTTCTGGAACCGGCCTGCGCGGTTGGCGGCATCATTCTGCGATCAAAATCATACGGCGATGATGACGGCAGATATGGCGGGTGGGCTGATGATGCTTCGAATGCAGACGAAGATACAACGACAACACGCCCGCCGACTTCACCAACGATCTTCGTAAAACCTGCGCACGAGTCGGTAACACGTGAGCTGACCTCCTGAAGATAGCCATTCAGGCGCTCCCATCCGCCTTGGATCGTGGCAAGCCGTCCCAGATTCTCATCCCGGGCAATTTCAGCCGCCTGGAGCTGGACTTGTGTGTCTTTGAGCTGGGACTGCGTCTGAGCCAACACCACTTGCGAGTTCTGGAACTCTTTGTGGGCCTTGCCGAGCGCCATCTCCGTCTCTTGAAGGACCGATTGCACGGATGAAAGGTCCGCGGAAGCCGTGTGGAGTGACGTCTCGGCCGCTGCACGCCGCGCGTCGATACGCAGGAAGAACGCAGAAACAGCACGCGGCAAAGGGGTGTTACCCACGATCGAAGATATTTTCTCCAGATCTAATGGGGTCTCGTCTGCATCGAGATCCATGGCATTGACGTCTCGTTCTTCCTGGCCCTCGACGACAAGCTCTCTTCCTCCCGATCCATCCCTCATCGCCCGGGAAACAACACCCAGTCCTTTCAGCACCCGTTCAACCTGCTCCAAGCGAGCCTCAGCATGTTTGCGGCCCTCCGCCGCGCTGTCGGCAGTCTTCCTATACTCGGCAATCGAAGCCAATGTGCCGAGCTCTCCCTTGCGCAACGCTTCCAGCGATTCATTGGACAGGGCAAGGGCGGACTGGGAGCTGGCGAGCGTACTCTTGGCAGTGGCGAGCTCCTTCTGCAGACCTTCGATGTCGCTAAACGCCTCGGCGAGAAGCGCCGCAAGCGTGGCGGGCCGGTTATCGGTACTCGTCGGATCGGCGACACTCGTGGTGGGTGACGCGTGGATAGGTGACGGAGACGTGGCGGGCAAGGACGGCACGGGGGGCAAAGTAGGAAGCGTCAGCTGGGCTCGAGTCGCGTGATTGATCAGGTCTTTATCAGATGCGTCGGGCATGGCGACGTCAGGGTTGTGGGGATATGGGTTGGTTGCCTGGGCGGAGGAGAAAGAGTGGAGAGCCTCTTTTGTGGGCCGGGACAAGGGGGCAGCAGCACTGGCGCTGTGTGGGTGCGGTTGATTGAGAAGAACGGCGACGTCAGCCATGCGGCGCGTGGCGGGCGGACGATGGGTGTGATGCCTGGGGAGATTATGTACCGATCCCGAAGGCTAAAGAAAAGACGCGAAACGCGCGCTGTCAGAAACGCGTTGTGGGTGCGGTTGGCGTGAGGCGGGGGAGAGGAGCAAGGGGGGAGAAGATGGAGCGCCCACGGTGCAGGTGGTGGTAGAAGACAAAAGAGATGATGACAGTGGAGAAGAGGGATGGAAGCCGAAAGAAGCGGTGCGTCGGTCCTGTGGCGGGTTTTCGGGTTCGGCTACCGACACGGCACGGGATGATTGATGCCCCTAGGCTGTCATGACTCAACAATGGGTCGTTCAAACCATCATGTCTCTCCACTCACTTGAAGGGTCGAGTACCACGTTTAGCGGAGCGCGTTGAGTGTCGAACGGAGCCGTTTGGAGAGGGAAACGGGGGTGGCCATCAATCGCAGTACGCGGGGCTTATACTGGGTTAGTCTACCCGCCCGGGATCCGGCCAATAGGTTGGTTCCACGCCTGCAGCAAGCGCCGTGGAGCCAGCGGGGGCCAGTACATCTCGCCTTGCGTTTCCCTGCTGGCCTCCTGACACCGCGGCGAAGTGCGCATGCCATGCGCAGTGCTTCTCACCCACGGGTCCAGAGCCAGCCAACCCCCGCCCTTCCTCGCATCACGGGCTGACGCAACTTCTCGCGTTCGGGTTGATCCACAAATGGATCTAACTTTGCACACCGCCTTGTGCTGCACCGTATGCATTTGCGGTTGTTCATCATGCCCCGTCGAGCCACATCTGTCATCTCTCACTGTCCGCCCGGCTTCTGAAACTGTTCCAGCACTGCAGCGTAGGCCAAGAACCCCCGTATCGCGCACTGGCATCATCTACATCATGGATACCGCGACGTCGGTATCAGCGCCCCAGCCTCTGCTTCCTGATGACTGCCGGAACTCGGTCGACTTTCCAGGCGACCCAACCCCGCCTGTCAGTCCGCCCACTCGGAAAGCGCTCGTGAGTCCCAGGGGTCCTACCTCGTGCTACCGCCGAACAATGGGACGGCTATTCGGCGCCGTTGTTTTCCCGACGCCGAGGCGGCCTTTGCTCTGGTAGGCATCTCAGTCCTCGGCAACGCCCGCGCAAGTATCTGCTAAATGCGGTCACTGTTGTCTCTTGGATTGTACACATTGACTATTCAATACGACTCTTTTCGGTTCGAATAAGCTCATGGTTCCCGACATCAGAATTCCTGACGACGCTGGAGAGTAAATTTCAGCGCTGGAACCGTCGGGAAGGGCTCGACGGACTGGGTCAAGTATAAATGGTTGGTTCAATAAGGCTGTCTTTGGGTCAAAGTGAGTTCATAATTTGCCACATCGAAAGTGGCCAGCACGCTCCGCAGGAGAGCATCGCCCCTGCACCGAATCAGACATGGCAACAAGGGCAAACGACGGGCACGCACAAAGTGAATGTACTGCCCCGAATCTCGCCCGACCCGCCGTCCTGAATCGCAGATATGCAGACGTCCCTCCCAAAGCCGTCGGTTCCGATTTTCACGATCAAGTCTTTGGGGTCCAACGCAAAGCTTGTTCCGCCCAAGACGAGGGCGAACGCAGGGGGCTGGGCGGTGCACTGCACTAAATATAGCCCATCATCGCCGCGCGAGGCATTGTTTCCATACAGCGCATTATACGCGCTAGCAACGTTACTCGGGAAGGTGCTCGCCGCAGCCCCGTTCTGGATGACGTAAGTGAAAGATTCGTTGTCTGTTACCGGGGTGTGTGTGAAATCGAATCGTTGGACGATAATCATATACCCGGTGTATGTGGCCTTGGCGCCGTGGATCGGGGTGGGTCCAGATGCCTCGGAGTAGCCGTACAAGGGAACCTGGACCGAAGTGTTCGTGACTGGAACCGGGGGAATCCCTCCGAACGCGATATAGCCACTCGAGTTGGAACTCGGACGGTTCAGTGCAATCGAGAAGGCTGAGGGGCGATCAGGCGGAATGGCAGCGCGAGGAATGCCACTCACAAGGATGCGGCAGCTTTTTTTGGGCGATCGCGGAAAACAGGGGAGGATTGTAGGTCAGACGCGTCCAAGTAGACGTCGTAGTGTTGAAGACACTCGTTCCCCCTGGGAATCCAAAGCCAAGGATCCCAGCGCTGACACCATCACCTGTCCAGGCGGCAGACGAAACCAGGCCAAACTCTTGCTGGGGAACTTAGAATCGCGGTGAGTGGACGAGCCGACCCGCAAGTGTTCTCCCAAGCTCACTGGACAGTCCCCCAAAGATCACGGTATCGAAAGCCGCAGAGCCGGACTAGGAGCATCGCTCACTTGGCTGTGTTAAACGCAACTGGGGGATTCACGCACGACGTAATCGCTGTTTGGGAAGGAAGTCGCAAACTCGGTGTGGGGAGGCCCCGCTTTGAACGTACTGGATGCACTGGCGTTGAAACCGGTGCTGCCGAAAGCGCAGGCCGTTCGTGGGATGGCGGCCCCCGATGTGTGATTCAGGCATTGGAAGCCTTTCGACGGGACCCACACATCAGAGCTGGAAAAAGAATCAGCGTGGCTCCTGGCGCGCATGGAGGGGAAAGACAACAGACCTTCCGAGATCAAGGATGGCGATGAAACCCTGTCCACCCACACCGATGTTCATGAGATACTTGGTGTCATATACAGCACCACCAATTCGAGGAGACTGTGCGACAAGGGGAGCGAAGAACGGAGCCGGTGGGATGGATGAGGAGGCCAAGGCAGTCGCGCTCAAGAGCGAGAGCGGAATAACCGTCGCGAGCATGGAGTCAGATGAGAGCGACCAGATGAGAATGTCGGGATGAAGCATCGCCGAGTATTTGTACTCATAGATGGCACTTCTTCAAAGGATTTGGGGTGCTTTTTACGTCTCATCGGCGATGAGAAGCTCCGCTCGTGTACTCCAGACCCCTCAGGCTTCTCATGAGCGTTCTGTCTCAAACAGAAATTAAGACGCAGCAGGCAGGGTTGCCGGGGTGGTTCGAATTGGTTCGCACCTCTGGTTCGGCGATTCAGCTGCCCGTTATGTCCCCATGCATCATACTTCCTTTGAATGAAATTTTAACCGACTGAGGTCAGCAGCTGCTGAAATGTCAGCAGACATATCCTAGATCGTCAGCCAGAGCCATGGGTGCATGTCTGTGACCTTATACACACTCTTTCTGGACGGTGTCACTCACAGCAAATTGTGGAAGATTTAGCGAAATCCGTTGATGTTGGGGTGGGATGTTGGAAGACCCAATGATGACATCATGTCTATCATTGATTGAGTGACATACTCAGGCATCCGACTAGGAAGCGCCGACTGCGTCGGCAGACATGCCTTGCCTCTCAGACAGATCAAACCAATTTTTTTTGGACTTTACAGGCGGTAGACAAATACTTACCAGGCACCATAAACTGAGCACCTCTTCTTAGTTGGGCTCTGTATGGAGGCCCGGAACTATATGCTGATAGGCGGGCCTCCGTATCATTGATATTGTTTCGGCCGTTGATGCTGATCTGATTGACTGCTTCTGAGACCCCATAAGCCTCGCTAGGCAGACACAAAATCTGTGAAGTGCCATTTCTCTTCCACGGCGTACAAAAGGGCCTGACACCATTTGAAATAAGTAAATTTTGGATTAATTAACACGCTGTGAAGCAGCCGCTATCGGGATGGATCCCAATGACTCATCAATAGCGCATCATTTGTGATGCTAAAAATCTTGCACATTTCGCAGTACTGAAACGCATCAGAAATCCATTTCTCAATGAAACCAAAACAGTAGCTAGATAGTATAAAAGCAGAGTGCCTCCTGCTATAAGGGATATATTGCCTTTTACTTGAATCCACTATGGTGCGCGCAGCTTAGTCACCATCAAAAGTGCACTAGCGTGCAAATCGGGTCAGGCAAAACCAAAATTTTGACTATTACATCTGGGTCTCTGAGCACGACACTCTGAAGGAGAATATTTCAAAGGCACTTATTTCCGGCTTGGCAGATGACCAGACACCGGGAGCACCATATGATACAGTGGATGGACACATAGCAGTGTGGATTGGAGACACGGGGACTTGCAGTTTGAGGTGCGAAAATTCAACTCGACCAAATACAAATTGCACCGGTGGATCTCAGAATGCGCCGCAAGGGCTTTCAATATATGATACATTTGTTTTTGTAGGCTACGCCAAATTGGGGGATGTCAAAATCCCATTACTCACTCAGTTGGACAGCTATGGGCAATCCCTCTTGAGAGATCACTCCTCTCATTAAAAGGAAGTGTTTTTCAAGAGGAAAAAAAAATCGGGCTAGCAGTACAGGTGTCTATAGTGTCTTTGCGTTCCTAGAGATCCAAAGGTTCTG
Organism: Mycena citricolor; assembly: GCA_963692855.1. Classification (NCBI taxonomy): domain Eukaryota; kingdom Fungi; phylum Basidiomycota; class Agaricomycetes; order Agaricales; family Mycenaceae; genus Mycena; species Mycena citricolor. The sequence goes on along the minus strand of CAVNYO010000169.1, from coordinate 1,598,052 downwards.
AATGTCACTCAGTAATTCAATTTTATCGGATATTGTTTGACCGATAATAGAGTTACTGGGGTATTTGGACTCGAAGTGCATCAATTTCTATAATTCAAAGAATTACTTTTTCGAGACGATGTGAGACAATGTAAAGGGTTGAATACCCTAGCCGGAGCAAGATCGAGGCAGCAGTGAGCTCAGAGATGCCAAAATGAAAAAAGAATGCTGATTTTGAGTACAGAACATAGAGCTTTTACAAAATGAGTCTAGAGATAAGACCAGTATTGAATTAAATGTAAAACAGTCAGTACGTCAGCAGGGATGATGAGCGCAGCACAAAGCGACTGCCAGTTGGGGAAATAGGGCCAAGTGTTAAGATAGGGTCCATCAATGTTTGTACATTTGTTTGTATATTGATTTGGGAGTTTTCTCCCTGTCTCTGACCGTCATCCGGGTGCGACGCGGGCTCAACGTCAACAGATTCGCAGTCAGACTTGCGGGATTCACCCGCTCTGACATCGTTGCGGCCCGCTCGCGAACACAGGCCCGGCGTTGGGCAGGACGACTCCCTGTCAATATCACCCTAATCCACCACATCTTGCTTTTCAAAAATCCCCCACTCCATTTCCCGAATACAGGCACTCGCTGCAGGCACAAGATATCGATTCCCTCCCTCCCTCCCTCCCACACATACAACTCCTCACCCAATGTCGACAGATGTCACTCAGAGACGCAACGGTCATCTGGGTGAGGGGGACTATAGGGGTGACAAGGGACCAGGGCGGGCCCGAGGATGTGCGGACGGTGCGAGAGTGGGACGTAGCATTGGAGATGCTCCCAATGTGAATTGTCACGCAGGGGCAGGGGGAGGGAGCAGACACATGAGATGTGGAGAGTCACAGAGTGCGACAGGTACGGCCGGCGGCTGGATCACAGAGCCGAACGCAGGGCGCTGCAACACGGGTCGGACCAAGCTCAGCCGGACGAAGGCGATTCGGAGAGCTATCAGGGGGACTCGACGGAGCGGCAAGGCGGAATCACGCATGTGGGAGTGGGCACTCAAAAAGGGAAACCGTCATGGCTTACGGGTGGCTGGCGCGATATGGATACGCGAAAGGCCAAGGCCTGGAATTCAAGTGACGAAATTTCAGATTTGTGGGTCGTGCTCAGACGCAGCGGTCATTTGCACGAGGGGGACTGTTAAGATAGGGTCCCTCAATGTTTGTACATTTGTTTGTATATTGATTCGGGAGTTTTCTCCCTGTCTCTGACCGTCATCCGGGTGCAACGCGGGCTCGACGTCAACACCAAGGGGAGTTGTCGAGGCGGAGAGAAATAGAGCAGCCAAAGTGGAAATTTGAGCTATAGCACGGCCCAAGCACATCCAGAACTAGAACGCTAATGTCTTGAAGTGTCAGAGGATGGCTAATCCCGAGCTCACAGAGTCTAGGGTCAAGCAGAACGACAGCAAAAGGGAAGAGAGCATGAGGGATTTGATTGTTGATCGCATCAGCCCTGCGTCGAATTGTGTCTGTCCCCGATGGTCATATCGCGTTTTTTGTGGGTAGAAACATGTGCGAAGCGTTTCAGGGGAATGGTTACATGTTACAGCATGTATATACTTAACTACAGACGCCCTTGCTCCAAAGTTGCTTGAGCTTGTACCGTAGCATACATGATCCTTGAATGCATGAGCAGGCGGTGTTTGGGGTCTGAGAAATCTGAATATGATAAGATCAACTATCAATCACACGGAACACGAACCTTTGAGATCGGGATGCTCGCTTATCAGCATATAGTTCCGGGCCTCCATAGCTCTGCTCCTCTTCACCTTTGCTGTCATGCAGTGCCAGCTTCCCATGCTTCAAGGGGCTCGGCGCAGTAGACTGGTTAGCTACTATGCACATCTTGACAATATCGGCAGATACCAAATCTTCCTTCTTCGATTGGAAGGCGATGTGAGATCGGTTCATTGTCAGCATCACAGTCGTACCATGCAGTTTGGACATGTAGTCCTCCGGTGCAATGAGTCTGCCATCTTGGTCATATGCCGGTATGCCATGCACAATGTGCATTCCCTAATACGAAAGACATCATCATATATCGGCGGCGAGAATAGCAACAAACAATGGAGCACAGCAACGGAAGAAGACGGAATGTCAAACGGAGAGAGCCGGCAGCTTTTTGATCGCGAATTATGGTGGTGGAGATGCCTTGACAAGCAAGGCAATCAAAATTTTCTCAGTCGTTGGAATAATGAATGAACGTTATGAGCAAGAAAGCTCCTATTTCTATTATCTACTTCAAGCGATCTAGCCCTAAATTATCAGCGGAGCCATGCCACGGATACTTGGACTGCATCTACGGAGCTCTGACAAGGAGGATTGGTCCAGACGCAACTGTTTCTTGGCTCTCAGTACACGTCGGAATGGAGTCTCCAATGTGCCGTCAAATCTTTGTGGATCTACGCACTGTCTTCTTGTCTATATTCTCCGACCAAACTCTTGGGGACCTCACCCGACTCACTATCTGCCTAGGCTGCGCGATCTGCATCTGTGGTATAAAGAAGTGGTGTACCGCAGTGGTCAGATATTGAATCTTTGCCGACTCATCATAGCGAAGCTGCTGAGATGGACACGCGCTTGCCTATCTTACATTATTGCTCCATATCTTGAATCTGAACACAGACAAGGTAATATTTCTCAGTTTCCCCAGCCACTCTCGCGGCTTGACTATGCAGCAACTTGATCACATCTCCCAATTCACCTTGCTTGACTGAAGCCACCAGTCAGGCCCATCGATTCCCGAAGCTGTCGCTGTCACATGTCTTTACTGCTCGCCGCTCCCCGCTGTATCAACTTGAAAAGCCACGGAGCTAAGGACCTAGAGATCTGCGCGCCGCCCTTGATTCGTGGAGATCGGCTGATCGTGGTTCACCCGGTCATGCTCGTGACTGATCCGAGGCCCTTCGTTATATGTGCTCCGTCTGGACCCCTCTCCGCTCGAGGCGACCATCGATGGGACGGATTAGTTCGTGATCAAGCACGATTTCCTGCCGGCTGTCGTGCTTTCTCGACATCTTCGCCTCGATTCCGACCGTCTGATTCAGAAGAGGGATCGAAGGCGTTGGGCCGGGCGATGGCCGCCCGATCTTGAGTGCGCCTTACCTCGTCGGTCCTGTAAGCTGGAAGGGCAGATAGCCCTGGGGTGCGAAACGAATATCGCACACAGTTCGGACGAGGTCATCTGTCTGTATCTCTAAGATTCGTGATGTTATGCACAAGAGCGAAAAATCTAGATTAGAACTCGAGACTATCTCCGTCGGCGGTCCTACTCAGCGACCGGAATCTGCCCCCATCGGTCCATATATGTACAATACACTTCCACCCGATGTGTTGGAGCCGGACCGGAGCATCGAAGATGGCGAACTTGGGCCGATGCGGCGCGGGCGGAGCTTTGTGCAGCGCGTGCGGAGTTGAGTCACAATCACCAAGCTATTGGCAGCCTGTCAACAAGATCCCCATTCCCCCTTGCACTGCGACCACATCCACTCGCACACACTCAATCCACCCCCGCAACTATTATCACCGATATTGAAACATGTCGCCCGCCGCGATCACCAGCCCGACAAACAGCAACGGCAAATACCATGCTGTGAAGCCGCAGATTAACACACCCGCAGCGGCGCCGCGCCTGACCTCCGCCGATGTCATCCACCTCGAGCACGAGCACGGAGCGCACAAGTGAGCATCGTCTTCTAAACTGTCGTCTTGGTGTTTGCAGTGGAAGCAACGGTTCTCTCCACAGAAACTCTGCCGGTCGACATTGCGTCCTGGAGTACAGAGGGGTGGGGGAGCGGTTGTTGTAGGAGGAGAGTACACAGGTTGAATCATGGCCCGTTCCGTCCTTCTTATACTCCATCCCTGTGCTATTCCTGACCTGCGTTCTTTTTGCCACTAGCTACCACCCGCTGCCCGTCGTCTTTGACAAGGCTCTCGGCGCGAAGTGAGCTTACTTTCTGCGGGATTTTCGCTCAGGCACTGATGATGATGCAGGGTATGGGACCCGGAAGGGAAGGAGTACATCGACATGCTCTCGGCCTATTCGTGTGTTTCCCATCCTGCCCTCGATCTCGGCGCCTGATAACCGTATTTCGCAGGGCGGTCAATCAGGGTCACTGCCACCCCCGGATCGTCGCGACGCTGTGCGAGCAGGCCCAGAAACTCACCCTCTCGTCGCGCGCGTTCTACAATAGCGTGTTCGGGCGCTTCGCGCAGGTGATCACGGATATGTTTGGCTACGAGATGGTGCTCCCGATGAACACCGGTGCCGAGGCCGTCGAGACCGCCATCAAGCTCGCGCGCAAGTGGGCGTACATGAAGAAGGGCGTCCCCGAGGGCAAGGCCGTCGTGCTCAGCGTCGAGGGGAACTTCCATGGTCGGACCGTCGGTGTCATCAGGTGAGCTGCGCCCTACATCAATCAAGCAAATCGATGTCATCCTCACACATCCTCACACAGCATGAGCACCGACCCGGAGAGCCGAACCGGCTTCGGGCCCTACCTCGAGGGCGTCGGCCCCACGTTCATGGATGGCGAGGAGCTGCGGACCATCCGATACAATCACCTCGCTGATCTCGAGCGGGCGCTGGAGCTGAACGGCGGCAACGTCGCCGCGTTCCTCGTTGAGCCGATCCAGGGCGAGGCGGGCATCGTCGTGCCCGACGCCGGGTACCTCAAGAACGTGCAGGCGCTCTGCAGGAAGCACAACGTGCTTTTCATCTGCGACGAGATCCAGACGGGGCTGTGCCGCACCGGCAAGATGCTGGCGTGCGACTACGAGGATGTGCGTCCGGACATCATTCTGCTCGGCAAGGCGCTCTCGGGTGGTGGTACGTCCCGGTCGTTTCACACACAAGAGTCTCACGAACCCCTTTGTCAGTGTATCCTGTTTCTGCCGTGCTGGCAGACAAGGACATCATGCTCTGCATCAAGCCCGGCGAGCACGGCAGCACCTACGGCGGGTAAGCGTGTCGAAATTGGCGCACCGTGACTTCATGCTAATGTGTCGAGTCCAGTAACCCACTAGGATGCGCGGTGGCCATCACAGCTCTGCAAGTGCTGGTCGACGAGCAGCTGTCCGCCAAAGCCGATGCACTGGGCGAGACCTTCCGCTCCGCCATCCGGGGGCTCAATTCTCCGCTCGTGCAGACCGTCCGCGGACGGGGCCTGCTGAACGCTGTCGTCATTGACGAACAGAAGAGCAGGCGTGGGCGCACGGCCTGGCAGCTGTGTCTCTTGCTGAAGAGCCGCGGTGTGCTGGCCAAGCCCACACACGTCAATATGTGAGGACAGCCAAGTCTGCACTAGCTCTTTTACTGAGCATACTCCGACTGCACAGTATTCGATTCGCTCCGCCCCTGGTCATCTCGGAGGAGGATCTGCTGCGCGCAGTGAAGATCATTGGGGAGTGTCTAGTGGACTTGGACACCGTGAGTACCGTGTGTGTATGTTTGCGGCTTAGCTCATGATTGTTCCCTCCCCCCAGTTGGACGAGATCCCAGGCGAAGTCGATAGCGAGAAAGGACACACGGATAACGTCACAAACTAATTGGATTGTACTGTATACTGTACATTACTACTGGCGAGAGTATGGAGGACTCAGCGTGGCTTGCATATCTCGGGTAAGACACAAAATAACCGTCAGATCTGTTGGCAGCTCTATAGTAGGTGGCTCCGAATACTTGGAGGAGACTCGGCTAGAACTACTATAGAGGGTGGAAGCGAGCCTAGTTAGCAGCACCCATGCCTGTCTTCTACTACGGACCCCGGTCTTCATGAACAAGGTCCGGATACCACAAGACCGGGCAATCTTGAGATGCACCCGACTCCGAAGGCTTGAGAGGTCAGCAGAGCCGCCTGTCACCACGGCCGATCGATAAGACGACTATATGACGCGAGATGTGCAGAGCGCGGAAAGCGACACGAGGATGGCGAGATATGCACACACAGCGAGCGCACCGATGTCGCTTTCCGGCGAGGTCCCAAGCGGTGTAAGTACAGACAGGGAAATCGGATATATTTTGCGACACAAATCTACATCGGACCTGAATCCGAAGGCGAAATGCCGGCCGGCCGGCCTCGAGGCGGATAACACCACCTCACTTACCATAGGGCCGTGCGAGGGTCCAGTGTGCAGATCCCGGGATGTACCGCTGATCTCGCTCCGTAAGGGAATTGTACTTGCGGAGCAGACGCCGCGAACAAGGATAATGCTCACTGTGGTGTTGTTGTTATCCAGGTGGTGGTGGTGGTGATAAGTAGGTCCGTGATTTGTGTTTTCATGGTTTGAGTTGAAAGTTTCATGTTGTAGAAGCTACGTTGGTGTGTCAGTGGGAATATACGGCTCATACAAGACCGAGTTACGCATGAGCGGAACCCGTTTGCATCCAGCGCGCTTATCTCCACCGGGCCGTACTGGCGCCCACAACGAAACTGCTACACACGCACGTCAAGAAAAGACTGGGAACATCAGACATTCGGATCGCTAAAAGACACCGTGTGGCATCTTGGGTTCTTCGCGCAAGGTCTCTGAGCCCCGTCGATTACAAGGTCCAAGTCGACCGCCTGAACGAGCTTTTTCACGTCTCCGCCGTCAAACACGCCTCGATCCGTCGCCATCCACCGACGTGCAGAATCTCGGACATTCCCGTGCCATCATCCCGGATTATGACGACCAGTCAAGTCGCTACCGTGTCGGCGACGCATCACGGTCTGCGCCGTGAGCATCGCAGAGCCGCGAAGATCGCGCCAGTCGAGCTCCCTGCGGCGTCGCCGGGGCTGCCGCCGACGATGCGGCCGCAGTCCCACTATGACCAGCTCGGATTCGGATCGGGGCGCTCCCCCGTGCCCTCGCCTGTGGTCTACCAGCCACGTGCGAGCCGACCGCATGAATGGGCGAGCTTCCAGAGCCGGGTGAGCGGCTGGCAAAGTGCGGGGTCACCGGAGATGGCGGCGTCGATGCCGCGGCCGCGCGAGGGCGGATCGCGCCGCATCATCGTAGCTGATGCGCCTGCCTCGGGGTACCGCCACGGCCTGCCGTCGAGAGACCCTGGGGTGCAGACTGTGCCGTTCGCCGCGCCCTGGATCGCGCCAGAGCAGCACCACCACCAGCAGGAGAATCCAGCCCAGGCAATGCCTGGCCGACCGCAATCACAGCAGGATCGGCCCGCCAACGCTCGCCCGGCCAGCCGAAAGACGGTCGAGGAGCGGCGCAAGTACAATGACATGATGGCCGACCTGAGGAAACGAAAGGAGCTTGAAGACGCGAAGGCCAGAGCCGACCCGCACAACTATCTCATCCAGGCGGCGCTCCACCACGGCACGATCCGGGTCCTCGAATCCGCGCCGGACGCCTTTGTGCCCGCATCCGCAACAGGCGAGTGGCTCGTCCTGTCGTATCATGGCGTTGCGTCGGATCGCTGACGGGTTGTTGTAGCGAATCTGCGGGCCGATCCCGGGACGCCGGTCGAGCTCCACCACCCGCTGTTGGAAGCACCGGCTTTGCGCAGTGAGTGGCCAGGACCTGAAAGTGGATCGAGACTGAATCGTCGCGCACAGCCCGAGAATTGGCTGATGAAAAATCGACCTGGAGCGATGCGGCCCTGAACCCGACCGTCTACGCGATTGCGCTCGATCGGAGGCACAAGGTAGCCCGCCACGGGGAATCTTGAAGAATGCAAGTCGATACAGCGGTAGGAGGAATTCCCAGCCAGTCGAGGGGGCAGCAGCACAACCGGCGGCGGTGCCGCGTGTGACATCCCCGATTTCGCCCCAGTGCACCAGTAGTAAGCATGTTTGCCGACTGCACCGATTCCCGCTCCATGCTCGACGACAGGTTCCAAACCCCTTCCTCCGGGAAGCCGAGGTGCGTGCCTGGTGTCTCTTGAGGGTCCTGCTCAGCGTGCGACCACGCCAGTCTACGGCAAACTAAAGCCCGAAGCGATCGCGCTCGAATGGCCGCTGACGACCACATACCGCATCGACAGCGTCACCGGCCAGGCGCGGAGACGCAAGGGCAACAATCCGTTCGTGCACTGGGACATCCGGTTAGACCCGCACGACCCGCGGAACGTCACCGTCGCATTCGAGCGCGGGCCACAGAACGAGATGCTCGAGGCCCACCGCGGGATGAACGTCTCGACACACTGCGTCGTGATGGAGCTTGTCGTCGCGTGCCCGCTCGTCGGCCCCATCACCGTCAGGACGGGCAGTGCGCTGCGGGTCATCGACGTGTACAAGGCCATCTACGACGCGTATCGCCAGCCAGCAGACCATCCGGATCTCAGAACTGAGGGTTCCAGGAGGGGTGTTCGCGAGAGGCAGGGGGCAAGCGGGCGCCGCGCGGGCGATGGGCGGCAGATTGGGCTGCGCAAGATCGACATGCTGGACACAGGGAGTAGGTTCGAAGGGCTGAGGCAGAACAAACAGAACGAGTGGGAGCTCTTGTTATCAGAGGTCTGAGTGTTGGAGACTTGGATTCAGACTGCACACGCCTGGGACACTTTTGTACAACATCTTCATATGCACACCTTTTTTACGAGCGGAAAAGAGCTGGGCCGAACGAACACGCGTTCAAGAGCGAGAAAGCTGTGGTAGTTAGGTCCAAGTGTCAATAGGTGAGTCAAGAATGAGTCAACGCGGGCGGTGCATCCTCTCATGTCCGCGGTCACGTGCTCTCAAGGCTAATCTCGGGGACGCGTCCCTGGCTTGTCAAACTCACAACTGCTGAGTACTGATTTCACGGGAAGGAACGCATGGAATGATGCCTGAATCTTCGCGAGGCGAATTTTGCGCATACATAGTATCCCTTTGGCGTAACGTGCATTCCCTTCGAGGTCAGATCACGGCACGTCAAGAGCAGTTGGCCAAGCTCGCACGGAGGAGCACAAAAAGGCTTTGACGCATTCTGTAATCTCACTCGATGAAGAAAGGATCACGCGCTTCATTCTTTCCAGTCAGCAGTCCAAGTCACAGGTCTTGTACTTTCACGACTGTCTTTCCCAGCGTCCGATCATAAGCCTGCAAGAGAGAACAGGTCATCTGGGACACTCCTCCATCGATGGATCCTACCGACAAGGCAGCGCGGACCTCAACAACCTCGTCGATGACCACACGGAGCTCTCCTCGCTCGACCATCTCCGTCAGGGCAGCTACCTTCTCCCCATTGGGTGTATTCCTGATCATGTTGCATCGTCTCGGAAAGCCGCCGAGAACCATTAAGAGATGGGTGTTCAGCATTGCGCGTCACACCGTAAGAAAGAGTCCTTCAAAGATTGATGAAAAGCCCGTCGGCTTTGAGATTGCCGGTGAATGATCGAAGACGGCTTGCATGCTGATCGTGTCGAAGATGCACTCGGAAAGTCTTGAGGCTATGAGCCAGGCAGGCAGGTTAAGGGGGATTTGCGCGGGTCAACCGCCTGGCAAGCGAACGATGATCAGAAGCCCCCCGCGCATGAGCGAGGTCAGCACTGTTGAAGCTGGATCTGCATATGTTTTTGCTCGGCGTATGCGTTATCCCGCTGAAGAGCAACATCTCGTCGATCTCGACCCGGGACGACTCGAAGATGTTGACCTAGATCATCACTGCAGCGCCATTGCGAGATTCTTCGAACAGATGCAGCGCCCGCTTGGTCAGTTGCTCCACGATTGGGACAGACCTGCCAGCTCGGGAGCTGGGACATGATAAGGGAAGAATGCGCGATCTGTGAGGGTCTGAGACGGAGAGACGGGCGCAGATGGGGAGCACCGACATAGAGAAAGCTTGCGTCCACAGCACCCAAAAGCAAGCCATCTCAGACGGAAACACATTGAACTGCTCTCTCAGAGCAGAAAGGATTCCACATGCACTGTGTTAGCTAGCCAGTAGCTAGCCAAAAATGACGGCGCATGAGAGTTCGTAATAGGATCATTAGGGTAGTTGGAGGTGGCATATGCAAAGGAGGAGCGGTGAGCGTAAAGAAGCGCTGCAAGCGTTTTTCAGAAAGACAAGCGTGTCGCATCGTGCACTGAGATATAGAGAAATCACCGGGATCTACTCACTCATGAGTGTAATCCCATCTCTGGTGATATCGAGATTGAGGGGGTACGGTCATCGGCCAAGGCTGATTCGACGACCTGCGGTAGTCCGTAGTCTACAAAAAGGAGCGAGAATTTCGGTACACGGCCCGTCGCCAGGACTGGAGAGACGCAGAACAGCACCCAATACCACGTCTGGCCGAGTTGATGGTGTGAGACCGAGTGCGAGGTGTTGCCGATCACAGATATCATAATCAATCTGACATCGACCCCAACCTGTCTTCCAGCGCTCCCATGACCAGTCCGCTCGACATTGGTTCGGGGTACACAAATCGCTCAGTTATACCACCGCCGGGACGTTCGGGAAAGTCTGGCGTGTTCGTCAATTTTTAATTCGCTCAACGCCATCTCGAGCCGAGCTCCGGGCGCCGGAGTCTCCCTCAAATCTCTGTCGGAAGCAGCTTCTGCAAATGATCGCATAAACACGCGCGTGCAACTTGTACCTTTCCACTCTACAACCTGCTCCCTCGACATCCTCACCTATGTGATGGTCTTTCCGCCTGCTGTCGCTGCTCTGACTGGGCACTCAAATACTCCAGAATCATCACCACATCCGAAGACATCGATTTCACGCACATCTCGCTGACGCGCTCTCGGCGCGCATCCTCGATACCGGACCTCCCAATGAAGACCCCGTGCAATCATTCTAATATGTCCTCGTTGACGTGCACTACAAGGGAAGACGGATGATCCTACATCGAGACCTCGAAAACATTCTCCCTGCGACGAACATTCCAAATTTCAAATCGGCTCCTGCTCTCTTCGCGGGGAGGCATGAGTATCCCTTGGGCGCCAGCTATCTTGCTCCTCCTGACCTTGTCGCAGGCGGCGCAGGTCAGGAACTACTTGTTCCTTGGATTATAGACGGCCGAATGCGCTACTAGTAACGTGAGTGGGGCCCCTTTCATCTCCATTCCTTCACTATTTGACTTCTCGCACAGCATTTCGAGTCTGGTGGCCAGTCCGAATCTTTTCAAGGCTGGGCTTTCCATTGTCCCGCGCTCGCCGACATCCTTCTTCGTTACGACGCCCATAGGCCGGCCCGGGATTGTCTCACGACTGGTGAAAGACCAAGACACGCTCGACAGCATTCTGTGGATGACGCTTGACCAGTTGCTCTCGACGTCCAGTAACGTTCTCGGGACCGTCGCGCTGGTGTTCTACACCTTCCCGTGCCCTCAGCATCATCTTTGCGCCCATGTTGATCATGTACCATCTGATCGCGCTGTACTATCGACGCTTATCGGTTGAGACCGAGCCACTGGAATCCGTCATGCGGTCGACCCTGCGCGCGTCAGACACAGAAACGTTGACCGGCATCTCGACTATCCGCGCCGAACATTGTCGGAGCGAATATTGTAGGGGTTGTTCCAGATGTGTTGTGAAGTTGGATGATGCTGGTCCCACAGGACAGCGTGCTGTTCCTGAGCACTCTGCGTCATCTTTGGATCGCAGACTCGCGCTGCTGAGCTGACCTGGGTTCCACGGTGACCCGTAAAACTCGGGAACGGACGCAGAGCTGTTATCCGTACTGCAGCGCGCATGGCTACTGCCGCGACCCGGGGAACCGTCTGACCCCATAGCCGAAGCCAAGTTCAGTCTGAATTGCACCATCGGCGACGACGGATCCAACTACAGCGCCGGCGAGAAGCAGCTGCTGGCTCTCTGTCGAGGGTTGGTGAAAGACAGCCCTGTTCTCCTTTTGGACGAGGCGACGAGCAATGTCGACGTCGAGACGGATGGAAAGCTTCAGCGGACGATCCGGACAGAGTTTGCAAGTTCTACGTTGCTTTGTATCGCACATCGGCTCAATACGATTGGTACGCTGTGGTTCTTTGTTGTTTGAGTTTTCACTCGCTGATCAGATGCGCGCATTTACAGCCTACTACGACCGCATTTTGGTGGCGGACCAGTGGCCGAGTACGACACAGTCTTGTTTAGAACGTGTTTGACGAGGAGGACTCGATCTTCCACTCGCTCTACAACGAGGCGAATCTTTCGAGGGCTGATATCTTGCGTATCTACTATCCGGGCTGATGACGTACAAAAGAAAGGCTTACGACATACCACGCTTCACTCACGGGTTGGATATCCTACATAGAGTTGATATCTGTACTAATGGGCCGGGATGCACGACTGACTATTGTTACTTGGACCGCATGCGAGTCAGCACACCTCCAGAAGCAGCATTGACTTCAACGGTCGAAGTTACGAGCAATCTGGTGTCAATGATGACTTTCAGAGAAGAACAGCACCCAAAACCGGGTCTGGCCTGGATGGCTGTGAGAGACTGAGTGCGAGGCGGGGTGTTGCCGATCACGTCTTTGTCAATGTCATGTGTCACTCAAGTTACCCAACCCTGTCTTCCGGCACTCCCATGATCAAGTCCTCTCGACACCAGCCCGGGGTGCACAGATCACTCAGGGATGTCGCCGCCGGGTATTTTGGGACGGCCTGACGTCTCTGTCGATCTTTCATCCGCTCAACGCCACCTCAAGCCTCTCACCAGGCACCGGGGTCTCCTTGAAGTCTCCATCGGACCCCGCTGCTGCGAATGACCGGATAAACACGCGCGTGCAGCGGGAGCTCCTCTACTCTTCATCCTGGTCCTTCGACATCCTCGTCCATGTGATGGTCTTCCCGCTCGCTGTCGCTGCTCTGACTGAGCACTCAAACGCTCCAGAATGGTCACCACGCCTGAGGACATCGATTTCACGCACATGTTGCAGGCGCGCATCCTTGACAACGGACCTCCCGACGAGGACCCCACGCGATGCCTCTAACATATCCTCGTCGACGTACACTTCAACGAATGGTTCTACATTGAGACCTCGAATACAACATTATTCTCCCCGCGACGACCATTCCAAATTTCAAATCAACTACTGCGCTCTTCGCCAGGAAGCAATGGACGGGGAGCGCCAGACAACGAGCTGCAGGAGCCCCAACTACGCAGCGCCCAACTCATCAGAATCGACCGGTCCTCTGGCATAATCTTAAACGCTCTGCCACGCAACTCGCTTTCTCTCGAAGATGATGGTAATTCAGGATGTCGACGGTGTGTTCATACACTCTTACACTCTCACGTGGTCACTGACATCGACGTCTGCGTACAAGTACGGTCTGACCACCCCCTCTCTATCCTCGTAGAGAGCCCAATCAAATGCATCCTCATGCTGGCTTCGCTCCAGCAGAAGAACATCTCAGAGATCTTGAAACAGGTGCGGTTCAGTCGACATGCCCCACCCCCATCCCGGACGACGTGGCTTGGGCCGGGCTTTGCGCTCTATGGTCTCTTTCACTGCCGCACCGCTGGATTGGGATTGGGATTTCGTGTACAGAGTGGGCCGGATTGCTCAGTTTGTTGAGCAGCATGCTACAAAGGGGAGGCTCCGTCGAGACGATGGTTCCCGCGAGGATCAAGTCGAGCTAGCTGAAATGTTGGTACATGACAGGTGGAGAGTACATCACAAACGTGCGTCATATCTGTTTTGCTGGTCTGGTCATGTCTCATGTTATAACAGGGACCACCGTCTCCGTACTAGAGCAAGAAGTGAAGCCGGCGAGTACAGGCTTGAGTGTGTATTCTGTGCTTTGCATGCATACCTCTGACAGATTGCAGCATAAGGACATCATTTTTCGCACCCGTTTGCCTCTCAAACGTGGCAATTCCGAGGATTTGGATTCGCGGGTGTATCTCAAGCACCATCTGGCCTCTGTGCTACAGGAGGTCGCCACGCCGGTGGACAAAATGTGAAAGTACATGCATGGTCTCAGTTGCAGCTGTTGTCTTGCGGCGAGAGCATGAGTGAGGGAGCTTTCGGTGTGTGCTGTTACTATCCGGATTGCACTCGACTCCCGTTCAATCTTTCGTCAGAATGTATATACATCAATCTGTACGGTCCTACCATGCTAATTCTATAGGTCTCCACTTCGTGCTTGGTCAGCGCTGACAGTGGGATCAAATGACCAGAAGACGGTTTTCTCCTCCTTTATCTTCCTGAAACTGGCTTCCGAATTCATTTTCGACATCCCAGCCCACAACACGAACTACTGACAGTTTTCTTGGGGTTTTGAGAACAAAGCTACGATTTAACACGTTCTTTCCTTGCGAATTATGCAATTGTGACTGTTCTAGGTCCACGTCACTCATATCGATTCCCCACCGCCGGCCTCCCTCTCGACCATCTTCTCCGCCAACGATTTGGCACGCCAGCCATTAACCTCGCCTCGTGCTGTTTTCGATCTGGGCTGACAGCACCCAAGGTATCGCTCCGCTGAAATGCAACTTGCCAGGATCTAGTCTCGATCGAGCGCTTAGCCCGTTATGCTCTCGACGAACTCGGGAGTTCGTAAATGAGAGCTTGAGATCAGCTGACGGCTGGTGCTGGATCACTCTTGTGAACCGCGAACTGCACCTGGAGCCCAGACGGGAACAATCACTCTTGTTACAGGCAGTCAGCAAGACGGCTCTTTGGCCTCGGACATTGGTGCATTTCTCACAGGATCCTGACCCCGGAGTGCTAGTTTGACAGGCATGCGAGTCTGGCGCTGCGATGCTGCGGGTTTAACCCAATTCTAAGCCTTGTGTATCTGATCGTATCAGCTTCTATCTCTAATGAACGCACCAGGTAGACGAGCGCTGCCAATGCACATGCGGTGAGGCTCTGAATTTGTGTCGCGGCATTCCAGCGCAACCTCTTTGCTCTCCTCACCCATGACTAACACTCAGCCCCTCTCGCACTCGTCGCCCACCGGTCCAGATGATGATTGGAAGAAGTTGCTCAGCGAGGCCATCACGGCATACGAGGAAAAGACCGGGAAGAAGCTGCATGAACTGCCGTTTGCTCAAGACGTGGAGGACTGCACCACGCTGGTCGATTTCTTCGGAGTATTGGACAAACACCAGAAAGCTTTCGGCGAATTCCGTTCCCAAGACGAGAGGATTCGGGCGATTCTCAAGCCCATTGCGTCGCTCACTCAGGCTGTCATCGACCCTGCGGCCGAAGCGGCAGCCACTTTTGTGATTTCCGCCTCTCCGTGCTGCTGGCTCTCGGTCTCATTCTCTGTCAGGTTCCGGGAGGGAAAGGGATCTTTGTCGTTGTTGCGGCGTTTCTTCAGGTACCTGCTATTTGTGTTATCCCTCCAGATGCAGAACTGAAGGAGAATCCATTTGCTTCAGGCGTCCAAGAGAGTCAGCGCCAATTACGACGCCCTGGAGCTTGTCCTACTCCGGTTCCAGCCGTGTCTCGTCCGTCTGGAGATCTATCTCGGGCTGAATTCTTTCGCTCAGCGTCGTGCCCTCCGTGATGCGTTCTTGAAGATCCTCGTTCTCATGATCAAGATCTTCGGTCTGCTCACAACGGATCTGAAATCGATCCATAAACTCAAGCGGGGCCGGTGCTGGGTAACGCAGAAGCGAATCAGTGCGCTCTTTTTTCTTTCCGAGGCTGCTCCAATTAGCCCCGCACTGATTTGCACCTGTGACAGGGGATTGGGTAGGCCAGCTGCTGCAAGCCGATGATACGAAAGATGCTCTCAGTGAGCTCGACGAGCTTACCAAGCAAGAAGAGCTTGCTGCTGTGATGGAAAGCCTGATTGCGGCAGAAAGGGCACGAACAGCGGCAGAACAGGCTCAATCGGCCGCACTGGCTGCACAGGATACTGCGCTGGGGGCTCGATTTGCTGCTCAGGGTGCACAAGACGCAGCCCAGGGCGCGGAAATTGCTGCTGAATGTGCTGAAGTCGCTGCCGAGAACGCCGAAGTCGCTGCCGAGAACGCTGAAGCTGCTGCTTTGGGCGCTGAATCTGCTGCTCACGGCGCTTATGTCGCTGCTTTGGGTGCTCAGGTCGCTGCCGAAGGTGCTCAAACTGCCGCTGAGGGCGCTGAATTTGCCGCTTTGGGTGCCGAAATAGCGTCAAGACAGAACATATTACTCACCGGGACTGTTCATAACAACATAGGTCTCCATTTCCTCCCTTCTGATGCGCTTGGCGCTGACTCGTGAACAGTCGAAGACCGCATCAAGACGTGGCTGAAACTGTATGACACGGGCATTCGCTTGGACAATCTACGCAATGATAAGCATGAGGGGACCTGCGAATGGCTCTTTGACGAGGAATTTGACGACTGGCTTGAGACGCCCAACGCATTGTACTGGGTACATGGCAAACGTGGGTGATGTGACGTTGTTCAATGTGCACGGTGTGCTGATGGCACTACAGCGGGTGCTGGGAAGAGCGTGTCGATGTATGTATCACGGCTCTTTCCATGGTCTCGTGGTTGACAATGCTTTTTTGCAGGTCCGCCCTGGTCGAGCGTCTACAGCAACACAATCATATATTTGCCTTCTTTTTTGTCACGTACCGTGAAGCGGAGTCGCAGACCGTGCCGAATATCCAGTCGTCACTGGTCTATCAGCTCGCCACCCAGATGAAACTGTGCCACAAGATATTGGAAGCGGCGTACAACAACCGAGGCGCAAGTCTCACAGCAGAGCAGAAGACAGTGTCTGGATGTCTCATGGAGATGCTGAAGACCTTGCCGCAGCGTGTGATTCTTGTGATCGATGGACTAGACGAGTATCCAAATCCTGAACGCTCAAAAAGCCTGTTACCCTTCTTGAAAGAACTGCATGCTGCCAAGATCCATCACCTGCGGCTTTTGCTGGCAAGCCGACCCGAGCATGACATTGAATCTTCTCTCAAGCCACTAGCTACTCACTGGCTTGACCTTGAAGACAAAAAGAAGATTCGCGGAGACGACATTGCCAGCTTTGTCCATGCTCAGCTTGAGGAACATTGCTCACGTTGGTCCATTGCCACTCGGAAGAAGGCAGAGAAGGCTTTGAATGAGAAGGCTGATGGGATGTGAGTCACTGATATGATATGTTGGCATGGGTGACTCAAAGAGCAAAGGTTTCTGTGGGTCTCACTGCAGATTGACCGTCTCCTTGAATGTGATGCCGATGTGATTGAAGAAGAGCTGGCAAACCTGCCTTCGGACGTCAAAGGGACATATGACCGGATCATGGAACGACTTCGGGCTAATGGGTCCTTCCATCGCTCCCAGCGTCTTCTCTATGCCGTGGTCTTCTATACGGTCTCCAATTCCAGCTTGCATGAGTCAACTGCGGCGGCTATCACTATGGTCGGCCTTGACTGGGTGGTCAACAACGGAATGCCACAGCCACCCGATCCGTTTAATGCCCGCGATGTGATCCGTCGGTGCGGGTCATCATTTCTTCAGATTGATGGATTTTCGCAAGTTCGATTTGTCCATTTCACAGCCCAGGAGTATTTGCAGGGACTAGCGGATTTCGACAAGCACAAGGTCTTTGTCACTGTTTTCACGGCCTTTATCACCGCGGCGCTGCTGAAACTTGTTCATCCGAGGGACGAGTGGGAATGGCCTAACTCGGGGGTACGCCTGCGCGAGGCGGATGTGGAGCCTTTGCTATCGCGCATTTTTGATCTGCCGGATGCGCTGTTGCCACAAATACTGGAAGGACTCGGAAGGACTTTTGCAGGCTCACGGGCAGTAATGGGGCGGTCAACCGCCAAGTTGGCTGCGGTGTACGACAGCCGCTTGCACTGGGCGATGAAATGCAATTTACCCAAGAAGGCTGAGGCGCTGCTTGCCGAGATGGGCGACGAGAAAAACCATTCTCGACCTGTGCGGGTTCTCATCCGCGTGATCAGAGAAGCCCTCAGACAGGAGGATCCCAGAAAACACTACTTCGACACGAACTCATGGATTACCTGGTACCCCAGTGTCGCGGAGTGCGAAGCACTCAAGCGCGCAGCTGACAGGGAGGACTGGTTCTCTGTAGCTACATCTAGCGGAGACTCGACAGAAAGCCTGTAAGGACTGGAAATAACATCGCGGCGTGCCCGCTTTTCCGTATCGCACAGCCACTGTCACCTGATAGTCGCCGGAACTCTAGAATGCCATTCGATGCCCATCCCGCTTTGCACTGCGGTCTCCGTGTCTTCCACAGCGCATTCGCAATTACTGAGCCGGACAGTCATATCCAAAACGTATGCATGGGACCTGCTGAGCGAATCGGCCCTGAGGTCTGCAGCTTAATCGAGTGCAGCGCGAGGTACAAGCACAACAGGAACAGCTATTTTTGCTCTACGGATGGACAACGAACCCGCTCATCGAATACTACATCACGGAGAACTCCAGTAATATTTTTCAGTCGGCTCTTGCCCCGCTTGTACTTACCCAGCCCCAGGAACACACCACCCTTCGACCGGCCTGTCCCAGGTTGTGACGGTCACCTCTGACGGCTCTAGCGGCAAGATCTACCGAGCACAGCGCGTCAATGCGCCTTCCATCTCCAGCACTCCATCCTTCGACCATTTCTGGTCCGTGCGCATGCGGCAAGGCTTTGGACATATGCAGTGCAGTTCCTGCAAGCTCCCCTCCTGCTCTCTCCGATGGCAAACTTACAGCCCTCATCGTATCCGCTCACGATCCCGGCCACTGCTCGAGACGATAGTTGTAAGACCCATCTTTACGATGCGATCGAAAAGCACGAGAAGATGGCTGGGAAGGAGCTCAACAAGTTGCCGTTGGCTGAAGACGTCGAGGGCTGCGACATGGCGGAAGAGTTTTGCGATGAACCAAAAGGACATCCAGATGGGTTATCGCGAAGTTCGTCCGCTCGTGATCAAAGGCGTCAGCTTCGACGTTAAGGCCGGGAAGAAGATCGGTATTGTCGATTTGACCAAGGCGGGCAAAGCTCTTTGCTGCAGTGCTTGTTCCGCGTAGTTGGGCTGCAATCGGGTGAAGTCAGCATTGACGCAGCGAATATTGCCGAAGTTGGTCTGGATGTGTTAAGAGGCCGGCTGACGCTCGTCCCACAGGACAGTGTGCTGTTCTTGGGCACTCTGCGCGAGAACTAGTGCGTCATCCTTTGGTCTCAAATACGCGCTGCTGAAACTGATCTGCGTTTACTAGGGACCCACAAAACTCGAGGACGGACGCAGAGCTGTTAACCGTGCTGCAGCGTGCATGGCTACTGCCGCGACCCGGGGAACCGTCTGACCCCATAGCCGAATCCAAGTTCAGTCTGAACTCCACCATCGGCGATGAGACCGAACTACAGCGCCGGCGAGAAGCAACTGCTCTCCTCTGTCGAGTGTTGGTAAAAAACAGCCCGATCATCGTACTGGACGAGGCGCCGAGCAGTGTTGATGTAGAGACGGATGCCAAGCTGCAGCGGACGATCCGGACAGGGTTGGGAGCTCGATGTTGCTGTGCATAGGATCGGTGCGTTGTGATTGTTTGGTGTTTCGGTTTCACTCGCTGACCAGCGGCGCGCCTGTGCAGTCTACTACGATCAGATTTGGTGCGCCATGTAACCTCTTCCTCGATGTCGGATTCTCGCGTCCTCTGGAGAAAGAGAGTGTAGTCGAATTGTATCGATCTGACGTAATGTAGATTTGTACAAACTGCCACTTGATTACTTGACCAGCGCGAGAAACGACCAGCTCCAGGGCAACTTCTACCAGCTGAACTGTGCCCAGAGACTCCGAGCTGTCCCAGATGATCGAAAGTCTGTTTGGCCCTGCCTGTTCTCTCACGTGCTCACTGACATTGTCTCAGCGCTGAAGCACGTTGTGTCGACCCAGCTCAATCTATACAGAGAGCTCGCTTGAATGCATCCCCGTGCCGGACACGTTCCAATCGACAACTCTCCTAGATTCTCACATCTTCTATCCCTATCCCATCATGGTGTGGCTGGGGTCAAGAGTCAGTCGCTGGATAGTCTGGGCTGTGTTGATGTGGAAGAGGTCGATGAATGGTTCGAGATGCGATTCAAGATTTGAAGCTCAGGGCCGCCTCTGAAATGCCACAGGAGATCTATTTGCAAGTCACGGTGATGGACGTGGACCTAAATTACGGGCCCGATCGCTGTGGTATCTGGTGAACCGGGACGCAAGCACCAGTGTGAGTTTGTGCGGTTTCGTATTGTCGTTCCTCATAAGGTTGTTGCAGACATCCATCTGTGGGATACAGAGAAGTACCTGGGGGCTCGAGGACCGCTGGTTCGACTTGATGCAGAAGCTGTCGTATCAGGCGTCGACTTTTCATAATCACAGCAGCGTTAGCCAGACAGTTGCGATCAACTCAGCCGACTCGAGGCATCGGCGTCAGCTGTCTCGATTTCGTCACAAGTGCATAGGGGGGGGCAGCAGTACGCTCGTGTGGGGGACATTCTAGACATCCAGCCACCAAAACCAAGCACGAGCTCGGAAGCAGCGAGACCTGGCTCCCATCTCAAAGAGCTCTGGATGCACATCGTTCGCAGCGACATCGTGGTCGGCCGGTTGGAGACGTTTCGAGAGGCTGACCATTTCGCATGCTTCCCGATACCGCCATCAAGCATCTTCCCAGAGCACCGCTCTGCCGCAGGGTTTCGTGACGCCGGATGTCCCTGACGCGTTGTGAAACGCTGTCGCTGCCGATAGTGGGATGAAAACCCGCGTTCGCCGTGATTTTGAAGCTACTTGCGCTTTTCATGCGATCGAAAGTCCGTTGATCCCAGCAAGATCGGTTTCGTACTGGCTTACATGCTGAGGGGTGAGTCTCGGTCCACCAATCGATTTGTGACGGACCTGACTGCTTAAAGCCTCCCAAATCTTCTGTCAGGTTGGGCGTGGGACCAGCGTATCCGCCGTTTACACTCTCTGATCTGTTGCATCCACTCAATCGATGCCGCACGCAGCGCCCGACTCTCTTATTGCGTCAATGACTCCCGCCATCCAAATGGATCTATCGCTACTCAGGACCCCTACGATGTGAGATCACGTGCAGCTTGGGGCATCGGCTGGACGCAGTATTGCGAGCGCTCTTCCGATCGACACGGAGAGGTGATTCACTGCTGTCTCTCTGGTGCGCTCGGGAAATCGGCCATGGCCACTCAGCACATGAGTAGGATCGTTCCTCAGAGGGATGTGCAGGCCACAACAGGGGACGGACACTGACTGATGTCGTTCCGGCGGCCGAAGCGTTTTTAACTGGTGCGTGTACAACGAAGCGCGCTCTGCCTCCAGTCTGATACTGTCGAAACAGCGATTGGGATCCTCATAAGGTCAAGGCGCCTAAGGGCATCCGAGATAACCGAATCATCAACGATGTCAGCTCGATGCTCTTGGCAGAATACGAGCTCCCTCTGCCCCACTGCCGGTGGGCGCTATCCGGCCTCGACTATGGGCGATGCAGCGCACAGAGATTCTCAATCTGATCCAACCGTGCCGCTCAGACGATTCGGGGTGAATAGCGCTGGGAAGACAATGGAGAGGTGGCCCCGATCCCGTTGCTTGAGTGTCATCAAGACCGTGCTGGACAATAGAAACGGGCGTTGGACCTGGAG
The DNA here is from genome assembly GCA_963692855.1 of Mycena citricolor. Lineage (NCBI taxonomy): Eukaryota > Fungi > Basidiomycota > Agaricomycetes > Agaricales > Mycenaceae > Mycena > Mycena citricolor. Next base: position 1,576,548 of record CAVNYO010000169.1, on the reverse strand, counting down.
ATGCTGGTGCTTTGTGCTTTCTACCATTCTTCTTCATGGCTTGATTTCGGTCCTCGAATGGACGTGCGCTGGACTGTTGACCGCTCGCAATCAAGGAAGAGATCCACTAGTCCTTTTCACGGAGGTGATGGGCGTACACTCGGTCAGCAGCAACGACGAGGACTGTCCTAAGAACGACGACGAGCCGACTCGTGAGACGCCGCTGGATTGAGACCAATCTCAATATCAGCCAGCGCACTCGACCACCGAAATGCGAGGCTGTAGGCGAGACCATGCCAATGGAACGGGGGTTGTTGCCTACGTTGTTGCCTATGTTGCTGCTCTGTGCTTTCTTTCTCTTGCGCACGTCGTCATGTCGACCTGTGCACGCGCCTGCCCTGGACGTTTTGAAGCCCGCGACACTTCTTGAGCCCCCCACGCTGAAGCCGAACTCGTTTGTGGTCGTCTGTGGTGCAGCCGGCTGACCTCAGGCCACAAGCTGTCCGATGGTATTGCTCTGATGCCCCCCGGAATCAACAGACTCGAAATATTTGTCGGACCTCGGGGGCTCTTATGAGTTTCTGGATGGTGTAATCCACGGTGTTGGACTTTATCCGCTGTACAATATGCCATGTCTACTCTGATCTCAAATTCGACTTGTGCCGGTCTCTCGATCACCCATAAACACCCTGATGCATCGGTCATTGTGGATGCTCACAGATAACAGAATGGCTGAACCAGGGGCAAGCTTTCGAGATTTCCCAAGACTGGAAGACGGTGCGGTTTCACTCACGAGCACGACAGGTCACATCAGCGCCGGGTGAGGAAACATAGAGATTAGGGACTAGTCGATATTAGATCAAGCTCCATTGCACTTTGAATATCTTGGCGACGCGCCGTACGAGATCGAAATTGTTTCCGTGGATCCCCATCGCCACATATGTCGGTCCGGGCGGGTGAGCCGGCAGAGGTGTCGGCGATGCATCGATGACAGGCCGTCGTCATTGGCCTCGGAGCTTTCTTGGAACTCTCGGCCGCCGGACGAAGTTCGGCGGAACCGTCCCTGACCCTCCCGTCATGACAGAATATCGCAAGCTGCTGCTGCTGATCTTGGGACGAAAACGCGCGTACGGCGCGGAAGCGAATACACTTCGATGCTGAGAAATCGTATCCCGACCAAGCCAAAGAATCCCTCATGCGCTTCTCATGAATACGGGCTGCCGGCCCATTCGAATTCCCGGATGAAATCGTACTTGGGAATCTTCTAGAGGCACACACTCCATGTGCAAGCACGGGCACGAACGCTCCACCGCGGTCACGCGCGTAGATTTCTCGAGCATATCATCGCAGGAGTGGACTCCATGCGCAAAGGACGACCCCCAACCGGGACCCCAGCTGGAAAACATGATCACCGCGACGAATGCTCCACTTGGGGACTCGGTCAATTTGGTCTTTGCACGTTCTACGGTGTGGCTTGCTCCCTTCCGACTATGTGAGCATCACCGAGATATCTCAGAGGATCGAATCTCTGTTGGCCCTTCTCGCTCCCTCACTGCATGGTCACTGAAATTGTTTCTGCACTGAAGCTCGATCTGCCAGACCACCTGAATCGATGCAGAGATCCCGATGGAATGCATACCTGCGTTGTACTCGTTCCAGCCGACGACTCTCCCAGAAATGATGAAACATGCGTGGTCCCAAGTCTGGTCACCGAGACATCTCACCCGCCCGCCTCCATGCTGGGTGCTGTGGCCGGGCCTTGCACTCTCTGAACTCTTCTTCTCTTCCTGCAACGTCGAATCGGGAGTTTTAGTCTGTGGATAGGCTGGGCTGTGTTGATGCGTAGGAGGCCGACGGATGGTTTGAGATCTGGGAGGGATTCAACGAAACACACGACACCCTCACAAAAAGGGGGGTCGGAATCTGGAGCTCGGCTCTGGAATGCCATAGGAGATCGATGCGCTGGTGACGTTGATGGATATGGACTGCAAATACGGGCACGATCTTGGTGGTCTCTTGTGTGCCAAGGTGGAAGCACAAGTGTGGGATTTTGTTGATACTTGTACTAATGGGATACTGTACACTGACTGCGATGACTTGGACTAAGCACAGGACCAGAAGCTCAGCGATTGAGGTCACGAACTATCTAGTGTCAGTGCGGACGCTCAGAGAAGAACGTCGCTCGAAACCAGGTCTGCCTTCGATCATTGCGAGAGTGAAGTGAGAATCTGGCCCAGAGTCCGGTGTTCCCGATCGCAGATCTCTATCTGTCATTGACCTCAGACTGGAACTCTCATGATCACCTCAGTGGACACCCGTCCTGACCCTCCCGTCGTGATAAACATGGTCCTGCAAAGCTCGGAACGTACATTATTCGTCAGGGATATCGCGACTGGGACGCTCGGGGTTGTCTCAAGTGCGTGTCAAACCTGCCTCCACTGAAGTCTCTTCCAACGCCTTGACCCCCAACAGTCCCGATCTCGACGAACGTCGCTTTCTGGGGGAGCCGGAGCAGGGCATTTACGATGAGGATATGACGAATCCGATGAGCTTCCAGGCTCAGACGACGCGGACGCAGTGACGCACCATCGAGTTTCGCGTCTTGGGAATGTCTTGCCAACCCTCCGGCCGACAAACACCCGCCAGGGAGGGCACGAGAAGCACTCCACATAGCGATTCGAGATCCGGATGACGAGCGCGCCTCTGTGCTCCAGGATGTCTTTGACCCGGTGGACATGGTGTGGAATTACGGGTGCAATTTCAGTGGTAGCTGTTGTTCGTGGTACGTGTCATCACTGCCCGTGTTACGCTTGGCTCCAGCTCAATGCCCCGTCAGATTCATATATACACTAATCTGTACTGTCTTGCAATGCAGACTTGGTGCTCACAATTCTACTGCCTGACTTCGTGCACAAGAAGTCATATCGTGCGTCGACTCACTCCGGCCCTAATGAACAGAATGCCCCTGCTTGGAATGTGAAAGACTGTACCAATTTTCGAAAAATCTCTGCCCATAACGCGGAACGACCGAGCCTCATCTTGCGGTGATGGGAACGAAGCCTTGATCGTGGCATGTTCCTTCCATGCGAATCATATAATTCTGACTGCCTTGATCCAGGGTGACAGCACACACGGCAGAGTTTCTGCGGACAACAAGTCGCCAGGATCTCGTCTCGACCCAGTGCTTAGCCCGTCATGTTCTCAATGAGCTCGACCGGCTGTCTGATCAGACCAGCCTCAAATGAGAAAATCTGGTGTTATAATGCAGAGCCACAGACCGATGCTACGATGTCTCTCGTCGCATGCGCAACTTCTACCTCTCGCAGTGCGCAGGAACTCCCCCCTCCCCCCTCCACAAGTGCGGCATAGAGCTGCAGGGCGTTCGCTTCTGAGAGCATGGGATCTGTTGGCGGTTGGCGCGGGGTCAATCTTGCGGACCGTACTTGGGGGCTCTCTCACAACGGACATTGATGCGGTTCTCACGCGAGATCGTCCACGGGGTGCTGGTTTGACAGGGACGCGAGTTTGGCGCTATGATGCTGTAAGTCAGACTCATTTCTAATCTTTGCGCTGCTCATCGTCACAGCTTCTGCCTCTGATGAATGCGGTGTGAGGCTGTCGCTGTATTTCGCGCCACTCCCACACAACCCCCTTGCTCTCCTCACCGATGGCAAACTCTCAGACCAAATTGTGCTTGCCCCCGTCGGACGATTCTTGGGAGGCGTTGTTCCCCGAGGCAATTAAGGAGTACGAGAGGATCACTAGGAAGAAGCTGGATAAGCTGCCGTTTGCTGAAGAGCTGAAGCAATGCGACACGGTGGACAATTTCTGCGCTGTTCTGGCCCAGCACAGGGAGTCTTTTGGAGACTTCCGCTCTCAGGACAGCAAGATCAGGCGCGTTCTCCAGCCCCTCACATCTGTCCTCCGGTTCGCCATCAATCCCGTGGCCGAAGGGACGTCCGCTGTGGTGAGTTTCGATTCTGCGCGTCACAAGCCGTCGTGCTCATTCAACTTTCAGGTTCCGGGAGGGAAAGGGATCCTTGTTGCTTTTGGGGCCTTGCTTGAGGTGAGTGCTGTCCGACACGTTCCCGTGGCGCATACACCATTAAGCGTGTACCTTGAACAGGCTGCTAATAAAGTCAGCTACAAATATGACTTCCTGGAGCTCATCCTTGATCGGTTCTGGCCATGTCTGACTCGCCTGAACATCTATCTTGTGCAGCTTCCCTCGGGCCACCGTCAGTTGCTCCGGGGTGTGTTGCTTAGAATCCTCGTCCTCATGATCGAGACGTTCGGACTCCTTACATCGTATCTGTGGAAAAGCCCCAAGCTCAAAAATCCCCGGCTCAAGGCAGTGAGACGGCGCATGAGTAAGACCCGTTTTGCGGACATCCTCACAAGGCTCACTCGTATTCTGACAGAGGATTGGGTGCTCCAGATGCTTGGATTCGACGATGTTAAAGGGATCCTCAACGAGCTCGATGAGTTGACCAAGGAAGAAGGGCTTGCTGCATCGCTGGAGAATCTCCTAGTGTCGGTGGAAACAAAACAGTTAATTGGTGTGCTTTAAGCTTGTCTTTACTTGCAGGTGCTCACCGCATATGCATCAGTCGAGCAAGATATCAGAACCTGGCTCAATCCATATGATACAGGCACACGCTTTGACTATCTTTCCGAAGTCAAGCATAACGGGACATGTAATTGGTTCTACGACGAGCGATTTGAGAATTGGATTGGGATGCCAAACTCGATGTATTGGGCCCATGGCAAGCGTGAGCACAATGACGTTACCGCACCGTGGGATTAGGCTGACTGCAACGCAGCCGGCGCTGGGAAGAGCGTGTCGATGTGGGTTCCATGAGCTGTCTTGCGTCGTCCTTTCTGACCATTTTGCATTTCAGGTCTGCGGTTGTTGAGCATCTAAAGACATCGAAGGAGCTCTTTGCGTTTGCGTTTATCTCTTATCGCGAAGAACAATCCCAGCGTTTGGAAAGTGTCCTGTCGGCATTGGTTTACCAGCTCGCCACTCAGGCGAGGTGTTTCCACAACCAGCTAAAGATAGCATATGATCGGCGCGGGTCGGCTCTTTCTGCCTCTCGGATCGTACTGTTCCAGTGTCTTGTGGAGATGCTGAAGAGTGCGCCCAAGCGGGTGATCATTCTCATGGACGGGCTGGACGAGTATCCCAACCCCAGGCGCGCTGGGGATTTTTTACCTTTCTTGCGGAATTTTCATGGGTGCAACATCAACAACTTGCGTCTTTTGTTGGCGAGCCGACCGGAGCAGGATATCCAGCGTGTGCTGGAACCAATAACGACTCATCTGCTGGACCTTGAGGAGAAGGCAGGCAGTCGTAAAGGAGATATCTCGAGCTTCATCAAGGCTCAGATGGAGGAGCATCATCCGGATTGGTCGGTTTCAGTTCGGGAAAAGGTGGAGAAGGCATTGACTAGGGGGGCAAATGGGATGTGAGTGGTTGCTCCGATGTTTATGGCAAGTCAGCTGATGGTGCCAGGTTTCTGTGGGTATCGTTGCAGATGTTTCATCTCTTGACGTGCGAAACGGGCGACATCGAAAGACAGCTGAAAAACCTGCCTGCGGACGTCAAAGGGACGTATGATCGGATGATAGAGCGACTGCGGGTCGATGTTTCGTCTTTCCATCGCTCTCGGCGTCTTCTTGATTCTGTGGCTGTTCAAACGTCCCCAATCTATAGCTTGCGTGCATCAACAGCGGCAGCTATCGCAATGGTCGACCTGGACTGGGTGGCCAACGCTGGAATACCACAGCCACCGGATCCGTTTGATGCCCGCGATGTCATCCGTCGGCGCGGCTCATCATTTCTTCAGATTTATGGAGACTCGGAGGTTGGATTTGTGCATTTTACAGCCCAGGAGTATGTGCAGGGACTTGCGGATTTCAACGAGAACGAGGCCTTGGCCACTCTTTTCACGGCGTTCACCACCGCGGTGGTGCTGAAACTTGTTACTCCTTGGGACGGGAGGGGGGGTTGGTCTCGCTTGACAGGACGCGTGCGCGAGGTGGATGTGCAGCGTTTGGTGTCCCGCATTTTCGATCCACCGGATGCGCTGTTGCCACAAATACAGGATGGACTTGGAAACATTTTTGCGGGTTCAGAGAGAGCAATCGCATACGAAGCCGAGACGGGGCGGTCATCTGCCGAGTTGGCTGCGGTGTTCGACAGCCGCTTGCACTGGGCGATGAGATGCAAGTTCTTCAAGAAGGCCGAGGCGCTGCTTGCCGAGATGGGCGACGAGAAAAGCCATTCTCGGCCTGTGCAGGTTCTCATCCGTGCAACCAGAGTGGCTCTCGGACAGGAGAATCCCGGAAGTTACTACTTCAACAAGAACTCTTGGGCTCGCATTTACCCTGCTGTTTCGCATTGCATACAATTCCAGTGCACAGCTGATGTGGAGGACAGTTCTCCGTAGATTCGACAGAAAGCCTGTAATGACTGGAACTAACACCGTCTTTTCCATACCGCACAGCCACCGGAATGCCATTGCCCGATCCTGCGTCGGCGTACCCGCTCTATCCGCAGCGCACTCGAAAATACTTAGCCGGATAGTCAGATGCACAATGTACGCATGGGACCCGCGGAGCGAATTGGCCCTCAGCTAAATCAAGTACAGCACAATGTACAGGCGCAACGGGAATAGCTGCCTCTCGGTCTACGGATAAACCGCGAGCCTTCTGAGTGAGTGCTGCACCATAGAGGACTTTGCGCTTTGTCAGCTTCATTTTCCACTGTTTTTAATTACCCAGCTCCAGGGACATACAATCCCTCGATCGGCCTGTCCCCAGTGACCAGTCGGCACACTCACCTCTGAGGGCTCCAGCTACAAGATCTCCCGGACTCAGCGCGTCAATCCGCCATCCATCTCCGGCACCGCGACCTTCGACTAGTTCTGGTTCGTGCGCATGCGGCGAGGCCATGAACATATGTAGCGCAGTCCCTGCAAGCCCCCCTCTTGCTCCGCTCCCATGGCAAACTCACGGCCCTCATTGTGCTCGTCCACGATCCCGGCCATTGCTCGAGACGATGATTGGAGGACGTTACCCAATGATACAATCGAAAACCGCGAGAGGATCACTGGGGAGCAGCTGAACAAGCTGCCGTTGGCTGAAGACGTGGAGGGCCGCGACCTGCTCGTTCTCTCACGTGGTCACTTACCTTGTCTCAGTGCTGAAGCACGTTTTGTCGACCCACTTGAATCGGAAATCCACGCAGAGAGCTCACTCGAATGCATTCCCGTGTCGGACTCGTTCCAATCGATGACTCCCAGAAACGACGACCAATGCGTGGTCCAAAGTTTGCTTGCCGAGACTTCTGACATGCTCTGGCTGGGGTCGAGAGTCATTTCATGAATCGTCTGAGCTGTATTGGTGCGGAGGAGGTCGATGAATGGCCCGAGATCTGGCAATGAATCGTCGGGGAAACATACAAGATACGCTCGAAACGGGATTGGGGATCTGAAGCTCGAGGCCGCCTGTGAATTCCCACGGGAGATCTATGTGCAGGTCACTGCGATGCGTGGGCCTAAATTACGGGCCCGATTGCTGTGGTATCCGGTGAACCGAGACGCAGGCACCAATGTGAGATCGTGCGGTCAGTATCGACGCTCCTTCTAAGAACGTTACAGATATCCATCTGTGGGACACAGAAGTACCCGGCGCTCGAAGACCGCAGGTCCGACTTGGTGCACAAACAGTCGTATCGTGTGTCGACTTAGCATAACCACAGGAGCGTTGGCCAGACAGTTGCGACAACTCAGTCGACTCGAGGCATCGGCGTCAGCTGTCTCGATTTCGTCACAAGTGCATATGGGGGCCATGAAGCTCGTGTGGGCATCATCCGACATGTCGAGCCACCAAAATCAAGCACGGTCTCAGAAGCAGCGAGAGCAGAGGTGTAGGCTGTTGTTCACAAACCATCGTTTCTCATTCCAGTCGACAGCAGACCGACCCTACTCCCATCCTGCAAAGCTCCGGATGCGCATCGTTTGTGACGACATTGTGGCTGGCCTGTCGGAGACAGTCCAAGAGCATGACCATCTTGCATGCGCCCCGACACAACCCTCGAGCATCTTCTCGGAGAGGCCTTCTACGGGGTCTCATGACGCTGGGTCGCTTCGACAGTTTTGGGACGCTCCCAGAAGTAGGATGAAAACCCGCGTTTGTTGTGAATTTGAAGACTACTGCATGTTGCGAGACATCCTCACGCACCACGCTCTAGGGTGCCCCGGGTGTCTGCCGCCCCGCACGCCAGGGCTGTCAACCATCACTGAACCTGCGCACGTCGTCTTCGCGCTCGGATATGCTGACGGTGAGCGATTCATGTGTTCTCTCGCGCACTTCTCGACAAGGATCTCACGGGAAGCCACTTCCAGCAGATCATTGCTGGCGTGAATTTTAAGCATACAAGGACGGTCATAGGTCGGAATCTCATGCTCGAGAAAGCCCTCCACTCGACGACGAATTCTTTGATTGCAAAGCCCCGGCTACTTTGCTATTTCTAAGCATGCTGTATTGGCGCCCAAAGCCATCAGGGCCGTCGATGCCAAGGATTTCTTTTTTGAGACTATGTCCGTCTCTCTTGCTGCAGCGCTGGTTTTATGACAATGCGCGCTTGCGTGTGATGTCCTGCAGATTGTCTGCGCGTCGGCCATTTTCCATACCTCGCGTCTATCCCTCGTCTCTACACCTCTTCGACACTCCACACCGATGAGACTCTCTTCATAGGCGTGTAAAATGGAACCGTACGCACGCCTCTCGTCTCCTGAACACCGATGTCTTGGCCGGTGCGACGTGGCTTGACCTGGGCATGATATTCGGTGGGGACGCAGTGTCTACTGGAAGATCACATCTGTTCCTTCAGCACCGCTAGTCTGACCCAAAACGCTCTTCCTGTGACAGCTATCCGCTACGCCGGTACTGATGGACGCGTGACGCTCGCTTATCTGCCTCTGGCATGTCTACATTTCCTCGCTACGGCTTCCATATCCTACATGGAGTTGATATTTGGACTAATAGGATACATCACTTGACTGTTATCATTCGCACTTCGTGTCAATCAGTACGCTACTAGATGCAGCATCGACTTGAACGGTCGAGGTAGCGAACGATCTGTTGCCAGCAGGGACGCACAGAGAAGAACAGCCCCAAAATCAGGTCTGGCTTTGATGACTGCGAGAGCGAGAGTGGGTGCGGGTGTTGCCAATCACAGATATCGTGATCAATCTGAGTCATCAACCGTAACCTGTCTTCCAGCGCTATCATGACCAGTCCGTTCGACATCAGTCCAGGGTGCACATGTCGCTCAGGGAAATCGCCGCTGGGAGGTTCGGAACGGCCTAACGTGTCTGTCTATTTTACATCCGCTCGACACCACCTCAAGTCTAGCCCCGGGCGTCGGGGTCTCCTTGAAGTCTCCATCGGACGCTGCTGCTGCAAATGGCCGCATGAACACGCGCGTGCAACTTGAACCCTTCCATTCTACGTTCCGGTGCTCAGACATCCTCGTCTGCGTCATGGTCTGCCCGTCCGCTATCACCGCAATCACTGGGCACTTGGACGCTTCAGAATCATCACGACACCTGAGGACATCGTCTTCCCGAATATGTGTAGGTGTGCTCCCTGAGTACGCCCTCGATCATGCATCTCTCGAAGAAGATCTCGCGCAAATATTCGTGCCGCATATCATCGCCGGCGTGAATTTTCTCACGAGACGGATGGTTGTACATCCAGACCTCGAGTACAACAACTTTCCCGCAACGAGCATTCTCGAAACCGGCTGCTTCGCTTTTCGTGCGGAGGCGATGGACGGGAAGCTTCGGACAACGAACTGTAGAGCCCGCAACGACGTGGCGCCCAAGGTCATCAGAACGGACCAGTCCTCTAGCACAATCTCAAATGGGCTGCTATGCAACTCGTTTTTTCTCCAGGACGAGGCTCATCTCAGAGGGCTGACGGTGTGTTCAGACATTCTTGCACTCTCGCGTGGTCAATGACATTGGCCTCAGCGCAGAGGCACGATCCGACCCCCCCCTCTCAACCCGCTCAGAGAGCCCAATCGAATCCACCCTCATGTTTCCACTGCTCCAGCAACCATCCCGGAGATCATGAGGCACACGCGTCTCACAATCGACTTGCCCCACTCCTATCCCGGGCGAGTTGACTTCGGCCGGGCTTTGAGCTCTCTGGTCTCTTTCACTGCTGCGCCACTGGATTGAGATCTCGAGCTCGTAGACAGAGTTGACCGATTCGATCAGTTGGAATAGGAGGCTCTGGCAGGTCGATGGGTTTCCGCGGGGATCAAGTCAAACTCGCTCAGATGTTAACACATGACGGATGGAGAGTGGGCTGCGACCGTGCGCCGTGTCTGTTTCGCTGGTCTGGCCGTTTTTATGTTGTGCAAGGGCCACCGCGTCGGTACCAGAGCGAGCAGCAGAGCTGGCGAGTAAGAGCGTGAGTGTGCATTCCGTGCTTTGCATGTGTTTCATTGACTGCTGCGTAGGGACACCATTTGTCTCCATACCTACATTCTTCACGGCCGCGATCTCGATGAACATCCTCTTCTGGTCGAGTCTGGAGAACGAGCCCTTCCCGTCCGTGGACATGGTGCACAAGTACAGGCGTGATCTCAGTGACAGTTGTTGTTTCGCGGCGAGAGCACGAGTTACGTAGACATTTGTGGTGCGTATATTCACTGCCTGGGTTGCGCCCGACTCTAGCTCAATGTTTCGTCAGATTGGATATACACATATCAATCTGTACGGTCCTGCAATGCACATGTTATGTATCCCGAGTGCTATCAGAAGTGGGACCTCGCCCTGACTCACCTCGGGACTGATAGACACGATGCGACACCCGGTGAAGGGTCCCAGGGTCCCTCGCTCAATTTTGCACTCAGCCCGTGTTGACGGAGGATCAAATGACCGGAAGATGGTTTTTTCTCCCTTTACATTTGTGAAAACGATTGCTGAACTCATATACAGCCTTTCCGATCGCAACACGAGAAACTGTCTGCAATCCTGCGGTTATGCAAATTCTCTGCCAACGATTGGGTATACCAGCCTTCGAGCTCGACTCGTGTCTGTCTTTGATCTGGGCTGACTGCACACAAGACACCCTCCCCTGGAGAGCAACTCGCCAGGACCTCGTCACGATCGAGCGGTTAGCCTTCCGGAACAGCGCTCATGTCTGATCGGACCAGTCTCAGATGAAAGAACCCGGTGCTGCAACGCCGAGTGACAGATCGATGCCACAATGTGCCACGTCGCATACGCAACTTCTCCCTCTCGCAGTGCGCAGGAAACCCCCCGTGTGCGGTATGCGACTGCTGAAAGTTCGCAAAGGAGAGCATGGGATCTGCTAGCGGCCGGTGCGGGGTCACTCAGGCAGCCGCCAGGGCGGCTCTTTCACCTCCGACGTTGGCGCGGGCCGCACGGGATGCTGTTCCCGGAGTGTTGGTTTGACCGGCGTGCAAGATTGGCGCCACGATCCTGCGGGTCTCACTCAATTGTAATCTCTGCACCTCTGATTGTATCAGCTTCTGTATCTGATGCACTGTACGAAGTAGGCACCGGCTGCCAACGCACATGCAGCGAGGGTCTGACGATAGGTAGCGGCATTCCCACACGCACAACTCCCTCACTCTCCTCGCCCATGGCAAACTCTCAGCCACCGTTACACTTGACCGGAACTCCTGTTCCTCCATCGGGCGATGCTTGGAAGACGTTGCTCACCGAAGCCGTTGAGGAGTACGAGAGGATCACTAGGAAGAAGCTGGATGAGCTGCCGTTTGCTCAAGACGTGAAGCGATGCAACACGGTGGACGATTTCTGCGTTATTCTGGCCCAGCACAAGCAGACTTTCGGAGACTTCCGCTCTCAGGACAACGGCATCAGACGCGTTCTCAAGCCCCTCACGGCTGTCCTGCAGTTCGTCATCAACCCTGTGGCTGAAGGGACGTCCGCTGTGGTGAGTATCGATTCTGCGCGTCACGAGCCATCGAGCTCATTCAACCTCCAGGTTCCGGGAGGGAAAGGGATCCTTGTTGCTTTTGCGGCCTTGCTCGAGGTGAGTGCTGTCTAACACGTTCCTGTGGCACAGAAAGTAACGAAGCGTGCGTGGCAAACAGGCTACCAACAGAGTCAGCACCAAATACGACTCGCTGGAACTCATCCTCGATCGGTTCCAGCCCTGTTTAACTCGCCTAGACATCTATCTCATCAAGCTCCCTGCGGCTCACCGTCAGCTGCTCCACAACACGTTGCTGAAGATTCTGGTCCTCATAATCAAGACATTTGGGCTCTTGACGTTGTATATCCAGAAAATGCCCAAGCCCAGTAAATTCCGGCTCCAGCCAGCAAAGATGCGCATAAGTGAGATCTATTTTACTAACATGCTTACAATGCTGACTTGCATAATAGAGGATTGGGTGCTCCAGATGCTTGGATCTGATGATGTGCAAGGTGCTCTCAATGAGCTTGACCAGCTCACCAAGGAGGAGAGCCTTGCCACATCACTGGAGAACCTCCTGGTGTCATTGGGAATACAAAGGTTGATTGGTGTGTTTTGAAGTTGTATTTGCTGCCTGGTGCTCACTTGTCTTCATTAGTTGAGGATCATATCCAAACATGGCTTGATCCCTACAACACGGGCAAGCGTTTTGATGATCTTTCTCAAGTCAAGCATGATGGAACATGTGAATGGTTCTTTGATGAGCGATTTGAGAAGTGGATTGGGTTGGAAAACTCAATGTATTGGGTCCATGGCAAGCGTGAGCGCAATCATAGTTCTACACTGTAGCATTGTGCTGACTACACAGCAGCTGGTGCTGGGAAGAGTGTATCAATGTATGTTGTACAATCCATCTTTGGTCTTCTTCTTTGACCATTTGGCTTGGCAGGTCTGCAGTGGTTGAGCACCTGGAGACTGAGAAGGAGCTCATTGCATTTGCATTCATCTCTTATCGTGAGGAGAAATCTCAGCACTTGCAAAGTGTCCTGTCTGCATTGGTATACCAGCTTGCAACCAAGGCAAGGTGTTTCCATGACCAACTCAGGGTGTCCTATGACCAGCGTGGATCAACTCTTTCTGCATCACCACCTACACTGTTCCAGTGCCTTCTGGACATGATCAAATGTGCACCAAAGCATGTGATCATTCTCATTGACGGCCTGGATGAGTATCCAAACCCTGGCCGCACTCAAGATCTTTTGCCTTTCTTACGAAAGCTACATGGTGCCAACCTCAGCAACCTACGCCTCTTGTTAGCAAGCCGGCCAGAGCAGGACATCCACCATGTTCTTCAAACAGAAGCAACTCATTGGATGAACCTAGAAGAGAAGGCCGGCAGTCGTAAAGAGGACATCTCAAGCTTTGTCAGAGCTCAGATCCAGGAGCATCGTCCAGATTGGTCACATGCTATTCAGAGAAAGGTAGAGGAGATATTGACAGGGAGGGCAAATGGGATGTAAGTGTTTTCTTTAATGTGCATGGCAGGTCAGCTGATGATGGCAGGTTTCTGTTGGTCTCATTGCAGATGTCCCATCTCCTGATGTGCGAAACAAGTGACATTGAAAAAGAGTTGGCAGAGTTGCCTCGGGATGTCACAGGAACATATGATCGGATCATGGAGGGACTCCGGGCCAATGGGTCTTTCCATCGCTCTCAGAATCTGCTTGATGCTATTGCCATGGCTTCATATGCACTAAAGGAGTCAACTGCAGCAGCTATTGTGATGGTTGGTGTGGACTGGGTCAATGGGACTGGAGCACCACAGCCACCTGATCCATTTGATGCCCGGGATGTGATCCGCCGCTGTGCCTCATCATTCCTTGAAATCAATGGAGCTTCGGAGGTTCGATTTGTCCATTTCACAGCCCAGGAGTATGTGAAGCGGCTCAATGGTTTTGATGCGGACAAGGCTGAAGCCACTCTTTTCATGGCATTGACCACCGCAGCCTTGCTGGGACTAGTTGACCGGGTGGACAGATTGCAATGGCACTTCTCTGCTCATAGAGTGCATGAGGTGGATATGTGGCCTCTGCTATCCCGGCTTTTGGATCCACCCAATGCACTGCTACCGCAAATACTGGACAAACTTGGGGAGACCTCAGCAGGATCCTTGGAGGCAATTGATTATGAAGCAGAGACAGGGCAATCAGCAGCTGAGTTGGCTGTGGTGTTTGACAGCTGCTTGCACTGGGCAATGTATTACAATTTTACTGTCAAGGCCAAGGCACTGCTGGTGGATTTGGGCCACCAGAGCAGCCATTCTCGGCCCATGCAGGTTCTCATCCATGCTGTCACAACAGCCCTCAAGCAAAAGAATCCTGGGGGATACTACTTACAGCAGAACTCATGGGCTAGACCTGAACCCAGAGTTTCAGATTTCATAGATCTTCAGCACATTGCAGACCAGCTTACTTCTTAATATTCTTCTGTTGTATGTACATACAAGAGAACACATGCATCCCATCCTGACATGGTCTCTGAAGCGCAACTGACGGCCTCTGCAGTGTTGCACAGCCACTCTAAGCTAATACCCATTTCTGCTTCAACACCCACTTCCACACTTGCGCACCCACAAAACCAATCAGTATTCCGGATTGAAGCTCCCTGCTGTAGACAATTGTAAGCATGACTGTAATGAATGCGAGCGTGACTGACGGCCCCCGATCAGTGCCGGCCGGCAACGGTTTCTGTCGCTACTTCATTCCCGACGATCATGATCACACGCTCGTCGCGCTCAAAATTCGAAGTACAACCGTAACCATGTGTTCCTGAACTCGGGGCCGAAGGGGGACGAACTGGAGCTCAAAGTCGCTCCTGGCAAACCCCTCAGCTGTGTCTCTTCAAAAAAAGCACCTCCGCAGTCATCCATCACCATTGGTCAATAGCAAACGACTTCTTCCCCGCGGGCCGTTGCAATGAAAATCCTCGGATACTTACATAGATCCACCTCGAGACTGCAGCATATGATCACACCGGAGGCTTTATCCGTCGTTGTGACCTCAGAGTTTATCCACCGAGCAGCCGGGCTGAGCGACCTATTTAAAAGTCGTGGTGGATCGGCGGTGCGCAACCATACGACCGCCCTCCTCATTCATCTCCCTCCCTAGTTGAAATGTTCTCCACTCTCCTCGCCCTGCTTTTCACCGCCTTGGTGGCGAACGTCAGTGCCGTCCCTGTGAACGGGACGACCGTCGAGGCGCGTTCCGGCACGGCACCCAGCGAGGGCACGAGCAACGGGTTCTTCTACTCGTTCTGGACCGACGGAGGTGCCGCCGTGACCTACACCAACGGCGCCGCCGGCCAATACAGCGTGACCTGGAGTGGGAACGGGAACTTTGTCGGTGGCAAGGGATGGAACCCCGGCTCTGCTAGGTAGGTCTCTACGCCTCTGCTGGCTTCCAAGCATAGGTAAGTACTCTCGGCTGAGATATGATCTACAGGGCAATCAAGTACAGCGCGACGTACAAGCCCAACGGGAACAGCTACCTCTCAGTCTACGGATGGACAACGAACCCGCTCATCGAGTACTACATCACAGAGAACTTCGGTGCGTTTTGTCGGCCGACTCTCGTACTGCTCGTACTTAACCAGCTCCAGGAACATACAACCCCTCGACCGGCCTGTCCCAGGTCGGCACGGTCACTTCTGACGGCTCCAGCTACAAGATCTACCGGACCCAGCGCGTCAATGCGCCGTCCATCTCCGGCACCGCGACCTTCGACCAGTTCTGGTCCGTTCGCGACAGCCACCGCTCGGCTGGAACGGTCACCACGGCGAATCACTTCAACGCATGGGCGTCTCACGGCATGCACCTCGGCAGCAACTTCAACTACCAGATCGTAGCAACCGAGGGTTACTTCAGCAAGGGCTCCTCGACTGTGACTGTGTCGTAAACATCGGTCGTCGAAGGATGTACTTATTAGTCACTCATTTATAAACAAACCCGTAATTGATCCTATGCATTCGTGGATTTCATCTGGAGATGACTTGTTCTCTAACTTGAAGTTGCAACAAACTCAAGCTGCATCGCGCGAGCATCCTCATCACGTGCGGATCTTCCGGACATACAGCCACAACGGGTTTGCACGCTTGACTTGCTCTTGGCACTCGGAGATCGGAGCACACTCGCGAATCCGTCAGGGTAGTGTGCTCTTGAACTGTTAAGCCAGCCGTGGAGGAACCCAGTATGTGCTTTCTCAGGCAGCTAGCTGTTTGGCTTCGTTATACGAAAGTACTGGCTGATTGTGTCGTACTCATCAGTCTGGGGCAAGAATTCGAAATGTCCGCTCCGTCCTCCTCGATCACTTTCAATGAAACTCTTCGGACCCAGAAACCTCCTGAAGCACGAGTGCGATGACATCCTCACCCCTGGGCCGGAATACGGTCGACGACAAAGGACATGGTCTATTTCGACCGATGGATCGATCGGATGTGCTGGGGTCCTGGCACTCCGTGACTCGAGGACGTGAATATGCTTACTCGAAGCCTCTGATGACCGTTCCCGACGTCATAAGCGTGCTCGTCGTTGATGGCGGCGCGCTCGAGCCTGCCAATTCGCGCCATTTTCAGGAAATCTCCTGCCTTTGTGGCTTGTTTTTGAAATGCGCACTCAGTATGTAGCTCCTAGACTACAAAGAGGCTTTTAAAACCTAAGGTGATAGGGCTCATTGAAAGTGCTGCAGGAGCACTGCCACGGTACCCCTGCGGCACTCCGAATACTCCACATGATTGATCTCGACGACATCAACGACGATCAACACGTCGGCTGAGACGTTGATGGACCTGGGAATGATCCGCGCAGGCAGCGGGACTATTCCAGACGCCATTGTCGTCGGCGGCAGCAATGGAGATCTCATTCCTGCGGCACTCCAGAACAGTGTGCCGCAGACTCCACGGCACACTGCGGCACTCAGGCGGGACCTCTTGCGGCACTGCAAACAAGTCTGCGGCACTCCAGTGTGACACATGTGGCATCTCTGCGGCACTTCAAAGCACAGCCACCCTCTGTAGACCGCTGCCGGCACATTCAACGCTATCTGTGCTAGTCGATCCCCGATATTTTGACATGGATTAGTCGAATTTCAATGGAATTGAATATTTAGACGTCCTGAAAGCCTGTATTTGGATCATAGGTCTTTATGATGCCTGGGAGGAGATTGCACGAGCTCGTAGTGTGACTACTGGATCACGTGAGGATACGTCGTGTTATGCACCTGATGACATGACTATGACACCGTCACAGTGTAGCACTGAGACCCCAACTCTGCATCACGATCTGCGTTGCCTAGAACAGACCATGTCCTTTCTCGTGAACCCTAGCCGGAATCTTTATGGGTGCCAGACTTTCAAATTTATTCAGCGAGCGGTCGGTCGGCCCTTATTGCTTACAGCAATATAAGCCTCGGTCCATGCGTACCCGTAGAGTAGTCTCCTCATTCCGACCCTGTTTCTCGCTCCATCGGCAAGAATGCTCTCCACGCTCTTTACCATGCTCCTCGCCGCCTTGGTGGCGAACATCACCGTCAGCGCCTCCCCAGTGAACGGGACCGCCATCGAAGCGCGATCCGGCACGCGGCCCAGCCAGGGAGTGAGCAACGGGTTCTTCTACTCGTTCTGGACGGACGGTGGCGCGACCGTCTACTACACAAACGGTGCTGCAGGTCACTACGACGTGATCTGGAGCGGGAACGGTAACTTCGTCGGCGGAAAGGGATGGAACCCGGGCTCCCGCAGGTAGACCCTGCAATCAGGTAGAGCCAGTGCGCAGATCGGCTGAGTGACGGTACAGGTCGATCACTTATAGCGCGCAGTACTACCCCAACGGGAACAGCTACCTCTCCGTCTACGGATGGACGACAAACCCGCTTGTCGAGTACTATATCACGGAGAATTTCGGTGAGACTTGTCCCACAGCGATTCTGTCCACCCCTTCTGTTCTGCTCTGGCTGACCCTGCCGGCCGACCGCAGGAACATACAACCCCTCGACCGGCACCGCGCAGGTCGGCACAGTCTACTCGGACGGCTCGAACTACAAGATCTCTCGCACCAAGCGCGTCAACGCGCCCTCAATCTCAGGCACCGCGACCTTCGACCAGTTCTGGTCCGTCCGCGATAACCACCGCTCGTCCGGGACCGTCACCACTGCCAACCACTTCAACGCGTGGGCCGCGCATGGCATGCACCTCGGCAGCAACTTCAACTACCAGATCGTGGCGACGGAGGGCTACTTCAGCAAGGGATCTTCTCATGTGACCGTGTCCTAGAACAAACGTTGCATAACATGATACTTAAAATCCTCCGATGATTAATTTCAAAGCTATATCATCTAATAAGTAATCATACCCATCTTCATGGTGATCAATTCAACGATATCCTTCGCATCGAGGTCTTGCCTAAACAACCTTGAGAATTTTCATTAGGTGCAGGCCCTCTGGTTGTACCACCGTTTGCAGCGAAGACCAGGAACTTGAGTGGACAGAGGACCCTAGGTTTCAAAAATCTACAACGGTTCATTCCAACTCGTTACATAAATAAGTACCGGTTTTCGTCAAAGTTTCGTAAAATACTGATCATACTTGACTTTGACTGATGGGCTCATATCCACCACGACTGCTGCCGGCCCGGCCCATGCCCAGACCCATGCCCATAAACAGTCCTTTTCTCGCAGAGCTCTTCCTCCCACCTGCTGAAAGCCCGTCCTCCTGCTCTTCCCGCTCGCGGCGCTTCCGGGCTTCCTCGAATCCCTCTAGCGGCACATCGTACAGTCTCTCGTACTCGACGCCGAGCTCCTTGCCGTTCGTCCAGAAATCACGGCAATTACGGACTAGACCGAGATCGAATGGATTGCTAGCTTTGCTGGCACGCGTGAGCCCGTCGACAGCTTTGCCTCGGGTAAACCGATCGAAGCCGAGCAGGTTCATCAGGAAACCGGACCCGTGGCTGTGGCCGTGAGCTGCGGGGGCACTGTTGAGGCCCTCGCCTTCCTGCGAGTGAGTGTGTCTGTGGCCCATCTGGCCCTGAAGACTCGCACCCCCGCGGCCGCCCATGAATCCATATCGGCCCAGGTTGGATACCTCGAACGTGGTCATCTGACGCGCGACCTGCCAGTATTGGGATCCGAGCAACACAAACGTCCAAGTCAGCTGCAGAGTGGCCCAGAAAGTAACCGCAACAAGGAAAGGATCAGTGGCTGTGATTTCACACAGATTTTGGGGAAGTGGGCATGTAGAGGGTGGAACTGAAGCGTCAAGAGCAGGGAGAGTGATAGAGGAGAAGTCTGATGCTCTGATGTTAATCCTATGAACACTATCACGAGATTGCCACTCACAGGCATAGGTCAGATAATCGAAGAGGGTGATTCCAAGGACCAGAGTGGTCACGAATATCAGGAATTGCCGATGGTTGTTAGAGCCAACTGGATTAGGATGAGAGATGTTATGCCTCGCAAGATGTTGACATACCACAATTCCAAACCCATGGGCAGTGATGGTCACTCCGTGCGATACATTTGTCACAGACCCGGCAATGCTTGGACCGTAACGGCTTCCGCGCCTGGTTCGTCCATTAATCTCTGGAAGAGAGACCGGTGTAACAGAACGCATACCATGCACTGCAAGCAGAAAGTCTGGCCATTCAGTCGACCTTCGGAAGCGAGATCTTCGATTATCTGCGCACTATGGTGAGAAAAAGAGGAACTGTTCGATGAGAAAGACCCACTGATTTCAATTCAGCATCACTGGAGGGCTTGGGACAAACTCCAGGATCTAGCGTGATGGCGCGGAAGAAGTTGTAAGCGCAGAGGCCTACGGCGAGTGCAAAGCACAAGTGCGAGAACGCGTGCGATTGCGTTTCTTGACAGATGTCAGACAGCATTCTTATAAATTGTTGCGCCACTCACGGTGTATCAAACGCGTGGCCCAGCAGAAAACGACCCATATCATCGACGCAGAGATGATTCCGGCGAAGTAGGGCGTTTGGCTGACAGTGTCGGTGTAGCTATTCTTGTTGAGCAGAACGCGGGTGACGACATGATGCATTCCAAAGAACTCGGCCATGGCAAGCAAAATGCCGGTATACCAGGGCAAGACGGCCAACGTCTTGAACACGACATAGAAAACAATCGTCGGCAAGCAAAAGATGACAATTCGAGCATTACGTTCGCTGAGGGGTCGAGTCTTCTTCATGCCCTCGTCATCCCATCCACCTTCCTCCAGCGCGCGTTTCCAAGCGCCCAAGCTCTTCAGCTCCTGCGCCATATCCCGTGGTGTCCGACCCTCATTGTCCTTGGCTCCAATTTGAGCTCCTTTCTCCATCAGCTTCCTGATGCTGACCCTATTACCCCGCACGACGGCCCAATGGAGCGGAGTCAGCCCAGCGTCGTCCGTGACGGTTGGCGACGCGCCGTGCCTCAACAACAGGTCCACACTGAGCGCATCGCCCTGGTATGCCGCCCACATGAGCGCAGTGTGGCCCTGCGCGTCACGCGAGTCGACGTTCACCGGCTGGTGCAGGAGGTAGAGCAGCGGCATCACGGAGGACGAGTGCGTGACGAGGTGCAGGGAGTTGTACCCCTGCGAGTCGGTGATGGTCGGGTCCGCGCCGTGCGCGATGAGGAGCTGGATAACGTAGAGATACCCGTTCCGGGCCGCCCATTGCAGCGGGGTAGCGACGAGATCGCCTCCGAGTGCGTCGACCTCCGCCCCGTGCTCGAGTAGCAGCCGACATGTCGGGACCTGCGCGTTGATAGCGGCCCAGTGGAGCGCGGTGATGTTTTGGGGGTCCCGGTCCGTCGCTTGGGCTTTGCCGGACACGAGCAGTTCGCGGACCGTTTCGATATCTCCACGTTGCGCAGCAAGGAAGATCGAGGACTGGGCATGTTATTAGGCACTGTCCTGCAGGACTCAGCGCAAGACGATACTGACCTCCTCGGGGCCAGTTTGCTCAAGTGCTTGGGTGAAGGAAAGATCGGTGGCAGTCGCAGATTCTTGGGACACGGCCGCAGATGTGGTTGGCGGTGGAGGCTGCATCGCAGAGCAAGTGGCGAGTCTCTAACGTGAATGAGGGAGTTGTAGATGCTATGAGTAGGGGCGTGATATTCTATGTCCGCAGCGGACACGCTTGCGTGAAGGAAGCTATGCTGAGCGCTGTGCGCCAAAGCTGACCGGCGGCAGTGCACATCAATGTCATGACAAACTTTGTTACAGCCGCGGTCACGTTCCGGAACTGACCCCATCAACGGACGCGCCATAGCCCCGAGGCCAGCGCGCGTGTGCTGCGTGGAAGATGTCAGTCGGAGCTGAGCGCCCGTAGGAATTCGCTCTGATTCTTACTCTCAGCATGCGTGGAGAACGCTCATATGGGCATCAGCGGGCATTTAATATGCTCCGAGTCGAGACTTTGCAAGCTTTCAGATCGTTGTCAGACGTCCACTCTGTCTGTTGAACGTCTGCTTGAGGACCTGTATGTCTAATTATGTAACAGCGGCATTGGTAGTTCAGGGTCATCGACGGGGCAGCTGATCGTTCTGACAGTCTAGAATCCCACTGGATACGGTAGGTTTCCTCTAATCTTATCAGCTAGCAGGATTAGATATCCCCGGACTCGAGAAAGATGATCCCACTACTCTCCATCTCTACTTTCGAGCTCCTCCACCCTTCTCCCGGATCTACGGCCTTGGTAGCATCGGTGACAACAAAGGTCCTCATTCCCTCCTTCACCGCATCCTGCGCCGTAGCTTTGACACAATAGTCCATCGCCAGCCCAACGACATACACCTCGCCCACCCCGCAATCCTTCAGATATGCCCCGAGATCGCTCCGCGCGACGCATGGGCTCTTGAAAGGGTCCGAGAACGCAGAGTACATCTCGACCCGCGCGTCCTGTCCCTTCTCAATGACCCTGTCTATCTTCGACACATCCAATTCAGGCACAAGATCCGCCCCGGGGGTGTGCTGCACGCAGTGCACGGGCCACAGCCGTGTCGCGTATCTCTCCGCCGTGTTGTGGGGGTTCACGATCGTGGCGAACGACTCGAACGGCTTGTTACCCGGTGCGGGGTGATTGGCCGCAAAGGAGACGTGATCCGCTGGGTGCCAGTCTTTCGTTGCGACCTTGAGGTCGAACTTGGATGAGGAGAGTAAGCGGTTGATAACAGGAACGATATCGCGGCCACCCGAGACGGCGAGACTCCCACTCTGCACAAAACTGAACGATGATCGCTAGAGAGGCATCCCGAGGGGTTTACCGGTGGACAAAAGTCTTCCTGCATGTCGACGACGAGAAGCGCTCGCTTGGCCATGGAAGTCGAGAGTAGCTTTGTCCCGTGTGCAAGATTGATGGTATCAGATCGATAAGATTCTTTGTATGAGATAAGGCGGAACGGCCAAGTAACAGTCTGTGAAAAGGGGGGTATGGATGACACTGCTGGGTAATATACATAGTTACAAGGACTCTGAATCACAGTTGACGTTTGCGGATGAAGATACCCGCCGTCGCATTCGGCACTGACATCATTCCGCGCTCCAGATTCGGAGGGCGGACACCAGGCACCTCGGCTTTGATATCGTAGTTGATGAGAATGTGCGCTAGCATAGCTTTGAGCTCGGTGGCCGCGAAGAATCGACCGGGGCAAGCGTGTTTGCCATGCCCAAAGACCAAATGCTCCATGCTCGTCGTCACCATATGGCTGTTGAAGATGCCTTCCTCGACGGTGTGATGATCGGCCTTCTCCTCTCGAAGTTGGGAATAACGGAATCCGTTGAAGACTTCCGGGTCCTTGTGGAGGTCTGCGGGTCCGTTAAGCGGCGGAATGGAGCAAGGACGGAGTGTCACCCACTGGGATCGTAGTGGACAGGTCTTGCCGAGACATAGATGAACGAACCACGAGGCACCTTGACTCCGTCCGAGAACATAAAACCATCGGGATGTATGACCTTACGAGCCATAGTCACTGCAGCCGATCAGAAAGCGAGCTCTCGCTTCCCAAAAGCAGAGCAACAAGTACATACCTGGTCCGTTGCCGCGCATCCGCTGTGTCTCTCTAATGAAGCTGTCGATCTTGTGCATGCTGCTCAGTGCTGACTTGGTCCAGCCTTCCGCCCTGACGACACTCTCCGCTTCTTCACGCATAGGCTCGAGGTATTCCGGGTACGTCGTGAGATCGAAAATAGCGTGGGTGAGCGCCTAGAGAGCGAGGTGTCATGATATTTTCCAGACAGAAACAATCGTGCATACCATGGAAGAGGTGTGGATGGCAGCCATGTTGACTGACATAATGCGAGCAATAATAGGTTCAGGGTGTCTTCCTTCGGGTCCGGCAAGTTCCAGGAGCCAAGAGATCAGATCATTCTGTCCAGACTTAGCTCATGGACAGTCGTAAGAGATTCAAGAACGCACAGGTCTACCCTCGTAATTGGGACCGAGAGTGTCCTCCTTGGCGATGCGCTCTTGTATGATGCCACCCAAAAAGCCCATCATCTCGCGCAAACGCTTCTGTCTGGTAACAATGAAGGGCGCCACGAGTCTGGGATAATACGTCATTTGGTATGCGGTGAATTGGCCCGCCAAAGCTCACGGTTTCAAGAAATCTGGCCAGGAATCCAGCTGCTGACCGCGTTGTACGATTTCCATGGTGTTAATCACGTTCAAGTTGAGGTATGCATCGTTTCGGCCTGTGTGAACGGGTCAGATCCAATGACAATGCACGTAGGATCAGTTTCTTACACAAGGGCAATCCCACAAAGAGACGATTGCTGGTTCGAGCGACCACTTTCATGATCGCCGGAAGAACCGGGACGAGCTTCCAGTCTGCCGGATCATCAGAAGGGGCGGAAGAATCATGACGACATTGGATTCACCGTCATCAGGCAGCCCTAGGACATCCTCGAAGCCACACTCGATCTCGTCTTTGACCTCGGGGAACAGTCGCCCCAGATTGCGCGTCAGACTCGTGCGAACGGTGATCGTATGATATGGGTGCTCCATCAGCTCAGCGCCCATCGTGTATCTCGCTTGGATGACCTGCAGAAATCTAATCAGCACGTGCCGTCGAGAAAGTTGCAGAGACACACAGACCTCCCCAGCGCCCTCGATGAACGAGAGGACATCCGACGGAGCGGAGCCGACTTCCTTGATACGCTGCGTGCCCGAGACGATGTAGTCCCAGCGCCAGCGACGCGGGATCCGGAACACGCCGTCCTTGTATTCGTCGTAGCCCTGCTGCACGACCTTCATCGGCTCCTCGATGAAGTAGCGCGCAGCCTTGAGCGAGGCGATCCAGCCCTCCGAGCCGATGACTGCGGGCACGGGGTTCTGCAGGACATAAATCGGCGGAAGATCATCGACGTGATTACTAGGCGGCGCACCTTCTGGTTGAGAGTCTTCACAGCCCAGAGACCTGCGACCGGTAGAACAGCCACAAGCCCATAGACCGCAACGGTTGTTGCATCCAAGTTGCTCATGAGAGAGTGTGAAGAGAAGTGTGGTAAAGTGGTAAGAGAAGTAAGAAAGTGCGAGACGCACTCCCACTCCCACAGATCTACTTCTTATACTGTGACATATCGCAGTCAAACAAGTGGATATCGAAGCGCCGAATACACGAGCGGGATCCTAGGAATGTGCATCCCGTTATGGAAACCAGCGAGCGACTTTTTCTCAGCGCAGGAGGCGCTCCCCAGCTTCAGCGGCACTGAGGGGCCAGGCGATGAGTGGCGCGATGGTATATCCGGCACAGCGTCGGCAAAACCCAGGTGACGACAGGAGCGTGTCGCGTTACGGCTATACCGTTATGCCGTCGCGTTATGCTTGCGCTGGCCCATGCACGGCCCGTTGACAGAATAGCTATGCGTAAGCTGCGCCTAGACTCGAGAGCCCTGGGCAGGGCCCTGGGTGCAGACATGTGCATTTCCACAGCGACCTGTAGATCAGAGATTGGGGGTCGTGGTGCGTAGGCGTGAATGCGGTCAGCTGAGTTCGAGCACGGTGTCAAAAGTGGTCAACAGCAACGGTTGATGGTGCTTATGTCACCGATCAAGACCAGTACGGCCTTGAATTGAACAATTCATTATTTTTCCTTTCCTTCATCTTCTTATGTGCCTATTCGATTACAGTAAAAGCTATGACCCAATCCACCTGAAATGAATGCTATCAGTCGTGATTTTTAAGCATGAAATGTCTCGCATACGACCCCAAAGCTTATGAAACAGTCTTTCACCAGAAGCGCGTACATAACTGAAATGACCCGAAAACCGAAATGGTAGCCGAACCATCTCCGAGTCGGAAATATTTCATTCAAATCTCCTAGCTCATTAAGAACCTCAGCACTCGGACTGGTCCCGATGGCGGACGGAATGCAGAGATCTGCGTGTCGAAATCGTCCATGGGATGTTGCAGTTATCACTGGGCACCCCACAACTGCGCGCGGGTGGCCTTTGGCGAAATGTAGCTATTGGTCCGCTTCCAATGTCTGCAGTGATTTCAGTCCTGTCTTCTGTCTGTCTTTAAAGACACCTGCTGTATCCACAGGTTAGATTTCATACGCGGATCGTCTGACACAGAGAGCCATTTTGGTGTTCGACACACTTACGAAACCTCGCCGTGCAGACTGAATATACTATCTTGGCGTTTAGCGTAAGATAGTCGGCACTCTGGACTGCCGTCTTCCTCTAATAGCTGGCTATCTGTATTGTACAGTACGAAACTTGGAAGTGGTCCGCATCTGTTCTCGTTAAGAGTCATTCTGTAGAGTCTTATACGAGGACTCAGCTAGACGCATCGAAGATCATTCATTGGGCTCACAGAGACCATCAATTCCAGAGCTTGAACATCCGAACATGAGTTTGAACAAGCATTCGGCAACGCAAGGCCACGTGATCACAGACCCCCCAACCGAAGCAACTCAAATGAGAGGACGAGTGTCAACCGGCAGCAACTCTGACATACTGTCACCAAAAATATATCGAGCGAGGCCTCGTACTATAACCATTGCCAGTGACCATCGGCAGCAAGAGTGGCAACACGGTCCACGGGTCTTGGTCGTCAATGTACGTAGTAGGTTACCGAGGCTTCGGGCGGTCAAGAGCGGGATGAATTTGTCGACAAACCATGGCATTTTGACGTAAAAACATTCTGAGCTGTACCGGATCGGATCCGCTGGCCCAGTAGGAACCAGGGTGGTCGGTCATAGAAACCACGTAAATCATGATAATTTACAGAGCTTGGCTCGCTAATTAATGAGCGCTTCGCCCACAGCCGAGTCTCTTGTGGAAGCTGCACACTGAGCGACCAGAATCGTGTCCATTAGTTAGGAGGCACTCGGATCCGCAAAGAGAACTCCCCAGCGCGCTCTGGCACATCTACTTGGACGACCCAAAGTCCCAATTGAAGCAATCCTATCACACACCCCACGACATCAGCCCACCTCGAGAAACGTGCACAAAGAATTGAACAACGCACTACACAGTCCGTCTGCTCGTCGATCTCCGGGACCTCCAATCCAGCCTCGGCATCCCAGTCCTCGTTCAGCAGCTTCTCGACAATGAAGGCGATGCCGTGCTGTCGAGAGTCAACCGACCAGCCGCGTTTCGTCACAGTGTCATACAGGATGCGCTTCCCCTGGTGACATCTAGCAAGAGGGTTTTATGCGTCGGTATACGATCGGGCCAAACAAGACGTACTTGGACTCGAGAGCGTATCCGCCGATGGCGCAAGAGGACGTGACTCCCGTGCAGGTTCCCATCGGGATCGGCTGCGGTGTTTCGTGAGCATCGCTGGATCTAGGGGTGAATGTTGGACGTACGTCGCCCGTGTGGTACACATGCGTGATATGGTGCGTCGAGGGCTAGTTGCTACTTTGATATCACAAAGTTTAACAAGCAAGTGGGTCACTTACAGGTGAAGGTAGATGGAGACGCGTTGCTGCCATCTTCTCCCCGGGGGTCTCGAATGCCACGACGGGTACACCGAACGTGGCTCCAAGCAGGGCGGCCAGAGATCCGCCGAGGCTGTGCCCTTTTATAGCTGTGAGATAGATATCCTGGGAAGGATGAAATCTACATATACCTGTCAGCCAAATGTTCGCCTCAGGGTACATAAAAGCGACATCGTTATATAGATTCTGGCCAAATGTTAGCCCATTCCTAATTTGGAACACAACAGAAGACCACCGACAATCCCAACATGGTAGAACAAGCTCTCATCGATCAGCGCCTCCTCCACACAGTTGGCGTCGCACTTGTCTCCGCCAGCGTAGCAGTTGCACACCGGGTACCACGTCGGGCCGACGCGCGCGCAGCAGCACGAGAAGAGCAGGTTGTCGTTCAGCTTGTCCTTCTTCTTCGTGGGCCCCTCGCCGCCTGCGATCCACGGCGCGGAGGTCCCTTTGACGGAGACGACGACCGTGCTGTTATCGTCGCTCACGAAGATATGGCCCCGGAACCCGTCCGCGTCTGGCTCCCAGCCGAAAGGGATGCTCTGAGCACGGGAACAATCACAGGTTCAGCGATCAGCACGCAGTCAATGCAAGGGAATAGAATGGAACAAACCGTATTCCATCCCTCGAGCGGGTACCACAGCTTGTGCCCCGCATCGCCGTAATACGAGTTGGACGTCATCTTCGCGAGCGCGAGGAGCGTCGCGCGCTTCGACACGTCGGGCGCAGGCAGATCCTCCACGAGGTCCCACGTCGACACGGGCGTCTGCCCGGCACTCCAGCGCGCGTGCGCGAACGCGCGAGGGGAGCGGGGTCGGTGCGTGCGGATGGCCGTCGTCGGGACAGCGTACTCCCAGCCCTCGCTGTGCGTGCCGGAGTCGAGCGAGGACGGAGAAGAATGAGGAGGGGGCGGGATGTTCGAGTAGACGCTGCGTCCGGCGCCGAACATCGCGTGCTCGTGCCGCAGCTGGAAGCGTGTCGCGGGTGGCGCTGGTGGAGTCGAGGAGCCGGCGTGCGGCGTGCCTGTCTCCCACCCGTTGTTCCAGAGAAGAGACGCCACGGATAGGCGCAGGGCAGCCGGGAGCAAGGAGAACATATATATGATATCGCTCTGGGTTTCAGTGGCAGGTCGAGGCAAGATTGAAAGGGGCTCAGCACGTGGGGGCCTGGGTGCGTCATCGCGGGTGCCCAAATTGGGCAAAGACATGCACCGCCACCTTATACCTCTTTTTTCCTGTACCACCATCTTGACCTCGGACGCAAGGTATGTGTCTGCGCGTCCGAACCCCCATCTCTTCCAGTGATGATCCAAATCATACCATACTTTACCACATTCCGAAACATGCTGTGGAATACTTTATCGATTTCAGCCTTGTCTGAACTTTTTTTCCCGTCTCGTCGTCGTCGTCGTCGTATTGGGCAAGCTCGAGCTGACGCGCGTGTATTTCAGGTTTCCTCTCAACGTCCGTGGCTCGCGTTCCGGTTTCCACATGGTCAGTACCCTCTCCCCATCGTCTCTCTCCGTTCGTTTTCCATACCCCCGCCCCCCCCGCATCCCATTCCCTGATGAAAACATTCGACGGGCGGACACGAACCGGCTGCTCACACCAAAGTCTCCCGTGTACAAAAAGGAGGCGGGCAGCTGCGCTGTTGATATTGTCGAATCTCTGATCCCTCCCCCACGTCTCGCTGTAGTAGTCCTGCCACCGATGAACCGCGTGCTGACGTTTTCTGCAGGACTGGTAAGCTGTGTTGCTTCTAGGCAGCGGTAGTAGTGAACCGTGTTTATAAATGCCTGTACTTGTCCTTCATTTCTACATGGCTTGCGGCAAGGCAATGTGCCGTACGTATCGCCGTGCTGCCACCGACGCGCTCCTACGTCCCCGTCATTGTGCACTGGCATACCTCCTTCGGATCGCTCACACATGCGTCATACGATCATACTGAGGAAAGAAATAAAATGTGCTCTCCACGAGCACTGTCCTGCCCTGCCCTGGACTGGCTGTTCCTTACATCGTCGCTTCGTCTCGTGCGAGGAATCGTCTCGCGGATGCGTGCGTACTGTACAGCAAGTGAAAGCTTCTCGGCAGTTCGACATCTCGCGTTGATACACTTCAAGCACGGTACGGTACATACATACATACATCCACAGCAGCGTCGACGAAACAGCGCCATTGCACCCATTCACACGCGCATCGCATATTGCAGAGCGATCTGTGCGACATTGAGGCTACAAGCAGTGACCGAGTACACAGGCAGATTTCGTACCTCGCAAACGAAATCTCAGGCGTGAAGGAATACCGCCGGCGCCGCGAACTGGATACTAAGAGAACGAGGAATCAGCGAGCGGGCAGATCCAGAAGCAAAGACGATTATGCCGCCGATCGGAAAACTCCGACGGGATGGCCAATCCCGACGGAGCTTTCTGAGCGGCAGGGAGGGAGGGAGGGAGGGACAGAAACACTCATCTTTATCCGCGCGGGTCCCGGGCGTCGTCGTAACTCAAAGCGCTGTGCAACAAGGGGGTCAGAACGATCCGGATGAGAGCAGAGGTAGGTAGGACGGTATGATCGATCCCCGGCACCGGTTCCAAGAAGCGGCATCGAGATGGCCAGTCTCTCCGCTCCACAAAAAGCCAGCGCCAGCGAGATCGGATGGGAGAGGACGACTCATCTTTTTCGTGGGGGTCGCGATACGTCGCATACCGCATGCAGCGCGATATATTGGATCTGCTCCGCGAAAGGGGGTCAGAATTTTGTGCGGGGGGTGAGGAGAACGCCCGGGGGCCCGCCGGCGAGGTGTCTTTGGGATGGCCAGTCCCTTGATACTCGACAGCGGGATGGGGGGAGGGAGAGGAGGAGGATCGACTCATCTGTGCTGTTGTGTGGCCTAGGATGCTCAATGCGATAAGCTGCTGCTACTATGCGAGTCGATTCGGCCGCGGAAGGGGGGAGCACGTTAGCGTTGTAAGGGTCAAAGTGGCTTTGGAAGTGACGGGAACGCGATCTGGGAAAGGTCAGCGGAATCAACGAAATCACAGCTAGAAAACCGTCAGCAAAACATAGTAGGATCCACGCTGTGGAAGAGGCGATTAGCCAACAAAGCAGGCAGCACAACACGAGAACTAGCAAGAATGACAAGAGAATGAGAGAAGAGAAGAAGAAGAAGAAGAAAAACATGACCCCCTCAAGCAGACTGCGTCCGCCGGAGCCAGTGACGCAGCCGCCGCATCGAGCGCGTGTTCTTCTCCGACACACTGGTGAGCATCGATGCGAGCTTCGGGCGGCGGAGGAACGCGCGAGCGGGGGGAGGCCGCAGCCCGGAGCAGTCGTCCAGGGCGACGGGAACCGGCGGTGCCACGGGTAGCAGCAGCATCTTGCCAAATGGGTCGGGGCGCATCACGTATCGTTGCGCGGAAAAGGCGAGCATTGAGTGCCCGTAGACCTTGTCGTCGTCGTCGTCGTAGTGGTGGTGGTGATCGTCGTCAAACTCCTTGCGGGCCAACGCGGTATCCTGCTCGGAGTCTGGGGTCGACATCGCCGAGAACCAAGATTGGACGGAATCGGCCGTGCTGCTGGAGACGAGAGAATCGGTGCTAGAGGCAAGGTGAGCTTAGATAGCGGAGTGCAAGCTTTTCTTTATCTTACCCAGAGGTGGCGACGGAATCGGATTCGACGACAGACTGGACATCAAACAGTGAATCAGCGTGACCGAGCGACTCGTCCGACGGCCCAAATCTGAACATGGAGGCGCAGCACTCGGCTTTCGTCGAGGACACAGACGACGCGTGGCTGACACGAGAGGAAGCGGCGACGACATAAGCAGGCGCCGGCTCCCACCCGCCCGCAGCATGGCCCCAGACGAGTCCCTTCGCGCAGTTGACGAGCGACCCGACGAACCCGAACGCAGCGATCGCCGCCGTATTGACCAGCCCCTCGGTGCGCATCATGCGGTCCATCGCCGCGATTTCCACGCGCAGCGCCGCGAGGGCCGGACGCTGCGCGGGGTCCGGGTGGAGCATGCGCAGCAGCACGGCGTGCAGCGCGTCCGAGATCGGGAAGCGCGTCTTGAGCACCGCCGGGTCCGCGCAGAACGAGGCCCAGGCGGGGTCGTGCGGCGCTGCCTCGTCCCACGGGCAGCACCCGCCGATCATGTTCAGCAAGACGATGGCGAGCGCCCACAGATCGCCGGCCGTGTGATCGAAGGTCGTCGGTGTCCACTCGGGCGAAAGAGCCTCTGTCGCTGTCATCAGCATGTGCGCGGGCGTCGCAGTGGATCGACTGACCAGGTGGGATGTAAGCCTGCGTGCCGCCGACATTCCACGCCGGGACCTCGTTGTCGACCGCGAGTCCAAAGTCGCAGATCTTGGCAGCCAGCCCGTCGCTCGAGCACAGGATGTTCTCCGGCTTCAGATCCCGGTGCGCGATGCCCTGCGCGTGGATCGCCTGGACGCCGTCGAGGATCTGCAGGAACACCGTCTTCAGCGCCGCCTCCCCGAAGCGGTACACCCCGCGGTCAATGTGCGTCCACAGGTTGCCGTCCATCGCGTCCAGCACCGCAAACGCAACGCCGTCCTCGACGAACGGGCGATGCAGCGTCACGACCGACGGGTGGCCCGAGCACGCGGTGTGGTACGCGACCTCGTTGTCAATCTGTGGAGACGCATCACCCAGGCACTTGACTGCGTAGAAAACGGGACAGGCAAAAGGGGACGTCGTGTCGCGCGCGCGATACACGACCCCGTGCGACCCCGCACCGAGAAGCTTGACCAGCTCGAGACGTCCGGCGTCGAGAGTCTGGCCGACCTGAATATCGGGGAAGGAGGCAAGCATTGTGAAAGCAGGTAAAAGCAAAGAAAATTCCACTGGAAGGTGGGGGTAGCAGAACAAGAAAGTTGTTGGAGGAGTACGAGCAGGTGCGGGAACTTATGGTGGGCGGGTAGGTGAGACTTTGACCTCCATTTCTCGCTCTTCCGCAGCAGGTCTCACGGGTCTGGAGTGTCAAAGGGGTACAGAGGCAAACGAAATATGAAAGACATCAATGAGGAGAGACGCGCGCACGCTCTACAAATCATGATCAGCAAATGTGTTTGTGCGCATGATCATCATGGCACGAAACAAGGAGACGCGATCACATGATTTTGTGATGACTACACGTGACTTGACGGCCTCGTCCGTTGAGGGCCAAGCACTCCTCGGTGTGGAAGCCAGCCCCGATGGCCAGCGGAAAATTTTGATAGATTACCATCGTTTGTAAGACCGCCGGCAATATTTAGCAAGCCCGGTTCGTCCCAGGAGAAACACGTAGCAAACACCACTGAATGACACGCGCGTAGAATTCTGGGTGAAATCCAGCCCGATTCCTTCCAAAGCCGTCCTCGTTCCACATGAACCGAACCAAAGTCGAAGTCCATGCTTCACACATCCCACTGACATGAGCGAGTCGTGCGCATTACCACATTGACTTGGACCCAGTATGAGTCGTCAGATCGAAGAATACATCAGTTCCGGAGCGCCCAAAAGGAAACGCTGGACGATGATTAGCTTAACCCGCAATGCGAGCGATGAGAGCCGCTGGTCCTAGATCAGGCAAGAACCGCCGCTAGCACGTGATGTTTATTGGACAAATCCCTGTCTGCTTCGGGTAAGATCAGGTTATGTATGAAGACCCTGTCAGTGACCACTCGTTCTGACGAAGCCCAACGCCTACTACATGCTCCGTATGCCTGCTGCTTTGCCTAGGCCAATTTGAACGAGACTTCTGCCCGTGGCATGAACTCGAAAACCGCCACGCAACGTCACTTGCCATTCAATGAACACCGGCATCTGACTCTCAGGCTGGTCCCATGCAGCTCTGCCGACGGCATCTAACGCAAGTGCATATGAAGCGACTTCCTAAACGGCCCAGGCATCTTCGCCCATGACTACTATCTCTTTGGCCGCCCCGCTGTATTGGCCGCCCCTTGTCTCGGCCCTCATAATCGTGATCACTGGGTACCATGCCCTTGCCTGGGCTCTCTCCACCAGGAAAAAGCTTCCACCCGGCCCACGGCGCGACCCGCTCATAGGACATCTGCGGCACCTGCCCCAGTCGCAGCCGGCAGTCGTCTACACAGAATGGAGAAAGATATACGGTATGTGCATCTCGATTGCGCGCATAGTACTTATGATCAACGGCTGGCAGGGGATGTGATCTACCTGCAAGCCCTCAGCAAGTCGTAGCTTATCTTGGGCAGCGAACAGGCGGCGGTAGAGCTCCTGGACCAGCGGAGCGCTATCTATAGCGACAGACCGCGATTCGTCCTGTACGACATGTGCGTCGTCCGGTCTGCCTCCGCGGGCCGTTGATTGCAATGTGATCCGCTGGATGGACTGACTGACTGCCGCCGCCGCTCCAGAATGGGCTGGGGAGACATCCTCAGCTTCCTCCCGTACGGCAAACGGCACACGCGCCACCGCCAGCAGCACCACAATCTACTCGCCCGGAAGAGCTGCCCGGCCTTCTACCCCGTCCAGACGCGGGAAGCGCGCAAGCTCGTGCGGAATCTCCTGCACGCGTCGGGGGACCAGCAGCATGCTGCGCTCAGCAGGTACTTGCACGAGCTCTGCTGTGGTGTGTAGGAGACGGAAACGAACTCGCTCGTTCGCAGGTTCTCGACCGCAATCATCACGGACATACTCACGGGGCACGAGATCGTTTCGGACGACGACTACTTCGTCAGGTTGGCCGAACAGCTCTACGAGTCCTTCTGCGTCACTGGACCGCCCGGTGGGACGCTGATAGATCTCTTCCCACTCCGTAAGTCCCGCTACTCGGTATCTCGCGCATCTGACCGTGACGGTCCGTGCAGTGCGCTTCTTCCCCGACTGGGTCCCCGGGACGTATTACGCGCGCGTCGCGCGCGAGTGGCAGGACCAAGTCCGCGCCGTCTACGAATACCCCGTGAAATACGTCCAGGACGCCGAGGTAGGGAGATCGCGCCGCGCCGCCTACACGCGCGAAGCGCAAGGCTAACGCAAGTTCCCAAGGCGAGCGGGACGGCACAGCCGTCCTTCTTGCTGTCGAAGTTGCAGAATCGCGGTGTTTCCGAGGAGGAGGAGGATCTCGATCTCGACGAGCTCAGGGCCGACGCGTTGACCATTTTCGTGACGGGGCAGGCCACGGTGCGTTCAGTCGAGTCGAAAGATCTCACAGCTGTGTTGCTCCCAGTGCTCAGTTCTTCTTCGCGGGTAGACCAGCAGTATCCTGACTGTGTTCCTTCTGGCGATGGTCCTGTACCCCGAGAGCCAAAGACGGGCGCAGGAGGAGATCCTCCACGTTCTGGGAGCGGATCAGATACCGGCCTACGAGGACAGGGCCAAGCTCCCGTTTGTTGAATGTGTTATCCAGGAGACACTAAGGTGTGTGCTACTCTCCCAACGATCAACCCCCAGGCGTGCCCACTCAGATGGTGGTGTGATGGAGATGGAATCCAATCGTCCCGCTGGGTAAGTCCGAAGTCAGACTGACTTGATGCCCCGCTGTTGCCCATTGACGATGCCCAAAAGGCGTTCCGCATCGCCTCATCCAGGACGACGTGTACCGCGGCATGTTGATTCCAGCAGGAACCACGGTCTACGCCAATATCAGGTCAGCGGAGCCTCAGCGCAGTGCTCGACGATCACTCATCTGTCTCTGTGGGAAGGGCTATGTCTCGCGATGAAAGCGTCTACCACGACCCTGAAGCGTTCCAGCCAGAGCGCTTCCTTCCGCGGCCCGAAGGGAGAGGGGAGCCCCGGTTCGCCTCCGCATTCGGTTTCGGACGCCGGTGAGGGTCATCACATTCCTCTTCGACCTATGTATTTGCTCATCGCCGCTTTGATCGCAGGCTGTGCACGGGGAACGAGCTCGCGTCGAACAGTATCTGGATTGCCGCCGCGACGCTGCTTGCGACCTGCAACATCAAGAATGCTCTGGACGCCGCGGGCCGCGTTATCGTGCCTTCTACGGCGATGACGGATGGGATTGACTGGTGAGCGGTTCCGCATGGCCTTCGGACGCGCTGATGGATGCTTGAAAATAGTCATCCTGAGCATTTTCCATTCGCGATCGAGGCTCGGAGCGGCCTTGCAGCATTGCTTGATGAAGAGATGCGCCTTTGAGGCCAGGTTTCCTGTCAGATGATTACCGGAATGAAATTCTTCGAAAAAGATATCGAGGGCCAGGCCAAAGATCTGAGAGATTGCTTCTGGATGCGTATTACATTCGTTACAACTACATCGGTAACTGGTTGTCGTTCGGTCGCCTATGACCTCTTTCCGGTCCGTTGAGCGGCGGTCTTCGCTGCGATCTCCTTCTCCTTCTCTGGATGGCGGTCGTTGAGTACGTGGAGACTGTAGCGGCAATGCAATACCTTCGGCCTCCGCCTTGCGCTTCGCCAGCGCGGCCTCTCGCTCAGCCCGGATCTTCGCAAGCCTGTTGAGATCGGCCTTGGCTTCGTCTGTCTTTCCGGCAGCGTGCAGCTGGTGAGATGTCAGTCGTGCGTCTGCGCAAGGCAACAGAAACATGCTGGCGCACCTTCCAGTAGCGATCCTTGGCATCCTGTTTCTCCTTGGCCTCTCTGTCAGGGACGTCAGGAAAGCGGGCTTGCACAGGACCAGATTGTGGCCGACCTTTCGCGACGCGACAGCTCCCTGGGTGCCCCCAGATCCGAGATATTCATCTTCTTCGTAACGTGGTTGGGGTTGATCAGCTCGTCGTCCTCGTCCTCTTCCTCGGCCGCTGCAAGCTTTGCATCGCCCTGCTTCTTCTTTAAGGCCTTGCGTTCTGCCCGAGACAGCTCGGGCTTGGCTTCTGCCTCCTCTGATTCTTCTTCCGACTCCTCGTCCTCCTCTTCATCAGAGTCTTCGTTCGAATCGTCGTCCGATCCTTGCCCGCGCGGTCTGAGGCTGAATCAGATCCCCGTTCTGGCGTGAAAAAGGGCCGAGATACCGTCTATCGGCTGAAACAGCCGTGCCATTCTCGTCCAAGACGAGGTTCTTGCTGAGAGCAGGGTGAGCTCGGGCGATCATCACGAGCAGAGCGAGCAAGATAAGATACCTGAAGCTGCGTCCTCCACCGCGTTTCTGTTTGAACTTGCCTGCGAAAAATCAGATCGGCGCGGCTTGGGATAACGGGATATCTCTGACCAGATCCACGGACCATCGTGAGGATTGGGAGCAGAAGTAGAAGATGGGAGATCGAGGGGAGAGGTCGCTGTAAAGGACGGAAGCGATGATTGCGCGCGTGACTCGAGCTGGAGCGCGACGCCGTCGGGTTAGGGTTCACACATTCCGCTTTTGATCATGTCCTTCACCATCCCATCCCGGCTCGCGCAAGTGACACGGGTGTCCGCCAGCCCCGCGGACGCGCGCCAGCGGGCCATCATCCTATACCGAGACTGGTATCGCTCGGTACGCATGCCCGCTCCGCGCATGTAGCACACGCACGCCAACGTCATCTCTCGCAGGCCCCGGAAATCGTCGACCAGTACGCGCTCGAGGTCTCGACGACCGAGCTGCGCCACGCCATCCGGATGCGCTTCGAGGCGAACCGGCATGTCACCGACGTGCGCAGCATCGATGTGCTGCTGCTGAAGAGCCGGCAGGACCTGCAGGAGACGCTGAACCTGTGGAAGCAGCCGGACCATATCTACGAGATTATGCTGCTCCCGAAGACACGTCCCAAGCAGACGTTTTTGGAAAAGTTCTACCAGGGTGTGTCTCATGAGGTCTCCTCTGCATGATATGGTTTGGTTGACGGAGTGATCACAGGGCGGGACGAGGAAGGCGCTATCCCTGCAGCTCGTGGAGTTTAGACCGCTGTACAGGCAATACAATTCATTCTTGCGACTGCTTTGTCCCACGGACTCGCCTGTTTCCTACGAGATCCTAGATGTCAACTGTACGAAGTCGACTGGGTCGTGCATCTTTCTGACCAGAATCACGCTCTCGCTCTCGCTGCACTAGAGGTCTGGCCCACGTGCTGGTCAAAGGCGGATGTCTGAAGAGTTCTGCGGTCTAGGCAAGAGCAGCACTGACGTCCGATATCCTCTCTTCCCTGCTGGAGCGGATTTACTCTGCGAATGGCACGCCTGTGAGAGCCAGTATCGACGACGCCAGCGGCAGCAGCAGAATCATCTCAATAATGCGATGCATAGTCTCTGATTAATCGTGGGCCTGGACATCTGCCCAGAGCGAACGACGTGCTTGAAAGCTGTGGTCTGTTATGGCCAAGAGCTTGTGCCAACACACTCAGCGCTTGCAGAGCGAGGGACAGAAATCATTTCTGGTGTTGGCCGTTGTCGCGTGAGCATACATGTCTCGTCGGGTTGCCGTTGGTGGGGTGTGAAATGTGCGGAAATCAGTCGCCCTGTCACGGTGACATTCTGCGCTGGTGATGAATGACTACTTGACGTCGCAAGGAAGACATGAACGAGAGATCATGGCCGAAGATTTGTGATCTGGGTACCGGGGCTAGCGTTGACTACCTGGCCCGACTACCGAATAACAAGAATAGATAGTATAGTACTTTTATGGCAGCGGCTACCGTCCACTCCTTTGCTTGAGTCTCGGCTGTGGAAACTTGAGCGGGACCTCCAACACAGCACGTCTCTCATCCGCCACACTATCGGGAAGACCCAGCTTTGTCCGTTGTTTCTCCGTAAGAGTGACAATCTTGCAGCCTGGCGTAGAATGAGGGCACGGATCTCCAAGTTCAGAATGAACACTCACCGAGAGACCTGAAGGTTGTGGCCATTTTTTCGTTGGAGATACTGAGGTCACGAGCGAGAGTGCCAAAGTCTGCGGCGTAGTTGTCGATCCGCAAAGACAATGCGAGGAGATGTGTGAGAAGAAGTAGCTGCAGATGTGGCGTTGTCCGTGGCCTGTAGCAAGATGAGTCCGGAGTATCTTAGGCAAGTAAACAGCCGCACTCGGTGCTCCCCCTCGCGCATTCAGTGAAGCGATCCATCAAGCTGTCGATGACAACCGAAGGCACAGTAGGGATCTTCGCAGAGATGTCCTCTTTCTTGAATTTGCGGTCAGTTACTCGACGGAACGCCATCATCGCGGACATATAGAAGAGGATCTTGCTACGCATCGTGTTAGCTCTCTCACCACCATGTTTCATCATCGACCGTAAACGCACAGATTACGTTTCTTCTCAGAGCTCTTGAGAGAAGCTTCCAGACGTGTGTTGACCCATTCAGAATGCCAAAAAGGCAGACACTTTTTGCGGTCGGCCGCAGTTCCGGCCTGGAGCAAGGTGTTGACAGAGAGCGCTTTCCACTCCGGCTCTGTGATGATGCCGTGAAGAGGGTAGACGTCGGCCGGATCCGTCGCTTCGGCGTCGAAGGGCGGCACCGCGCGATTAGTGTCTGCAAGATCTTGGGCTTCCTCTGTGAATTGCTTCAGTCCAAAAACGTCGGACGGACTCCATAGAACGAGCCTGCCGTCATCAAGCCCCCCGCGGCCTTGTCGATACCAGCCATAACGTGATCCATTACGCCCTCCATTGCGCCCACATCGACCCGATTACGCTCCCGAGCCTTGATGGCGGCTTTGGCCTTCTTGGTTCCGAACGTTTCACCGAGGGCCGTTCGGGCCTGGAAATACTCGAGGGCGGTGGGAGCAGGAGCAGGCTCGATGGACTTGAGGGCTTTCACGGTCTGAGTGAGGACGTGAGGAGAAAGGAGGGTGGGCAGAACGCTCAGTTCTCCGGTCCGTTTATTGTGCACGGCAACTAGGTACTTGCACCCGGAATGCGAAACGCGTTCGCTTTCCTCCGCGTTGGATTCAAACTCCACAAAATCGGTCTCTCCAGCGACGATGATATCTTCCGCCGCGTCGGGGGAGGTTTTCGTTTTCTTGCGATAGCATTTGAACGCAGTGGAAGGCGGGGCCTCCAGAGAGGGAAAGGAGACTGAGATGCAAAGAAATAACCTCAATGCAAGGTTTGGAAAAGAAAAGGACATTCAAGACGCACCCAGTGTAGGCCCAACTTCATCCGATCCCAATTGGTGCTCTGCCAATTTGAAGGCAATCCTTCTTGCCGGTGACGTCGCACGTTTGCGCTTTTTCGAAGCGTTAGCACTTGTTGAAGTCATAGGTTCGCGTCTTGTAGCTGTGCGAATGAGGTTGGGGGAGTAGGACAGCGAGAGGATGGAGGTCGGGGACAAGAACAAATCCAAATTCAAGTTGTACATCGGTTCTCTCTCTTGATCGCCCACTGGACGCCCTGTCTTGTGCCGGTTCTTTGCCTTGCCTTCAATCCTCTAGCAGTCTTTCAGGTCTCAAGCCCGCCATTGTACTAAAGACGAATCTCACTATATGCCGATTTTATAGGGTGAAACTTTGGACTGCGTAATCTACTGCCCGTGTGGGACGCTATAAATTCCCAGAGCACTCTGGAGATCGCTATACGCCCCTACAGGGCGCTTCATCTGGCCCGTCGTTGGTAGCCCATGACGAAGGAGGATGGGCCCGCAAGAGAGGAGTCGGCTTTGCTGTCGACTTCCATCGCAGCCGAAAGCG
Source organism: Mycena citricolor (assembly GCA_963692855.1). Classification (NCBI taxonomy): domain Eukaryota; kingdom Fungi; phylum Basidiomycota; class Agaricomycetes; order Agaricales; family Mycenaceae; genus Mycena; species Mycena citricolor. The sequence goes on along the minus strand of CAVNYO010000169.1, from coordinate 1,537,046 downwards.
TCTCTCTTCCATCACCACCCATGAACCCCGAATCTGAGGATGGGACGGCGCCGCTTCTTCCACAGGCCCCGTCGGTTGTTGCCACCAAGGACGACGCACCTTCCAACTCGGATGCGGAACGAGTGCCCGAAGATTTCACGACGAATGCGAGGGAGGAGGATGAGGCCATGCCAGATGCCCTCTGTAGCTCTTCGCCGTCCCGGGCCTCATCCAAAGCGTCGTCTTCTAGCTCACCTACCCCACCACCCGTAAAAGCGGCCACTGCTGCCAACGGGCGCAAAAAGAAACCGGAAGCCCCCGTGCAGCTCATCGGAGACCTCCCGATTGCGCGTGATGCGGCCCTGGCCACCTTTACTGTGATAGAGGCCAACAATTATCAGAATAAGAACCTCGGGCGCTCACGAGAGGAAATGGAGGGGATGTCGTGCGAGTGTTTCTTCCGTCGAGGTGCAACCCCATCTTAGTAGCCCAGTAGGGCGGCCAGGGCCGCCGCCGTGCAAAATCGTCACTGACCATGCATTTTCGCAGATGTGGATCCGCCCCATATAGCTTGCGGTCCCGGCTCCAACTGTATTAACCGACTAACACAGATTGAATGTCTGCCTGGGGACTGCCGTTGTGGATCTCACTGTCAGAATCAACGGTGCGCGCGGGCCCCTCGTTTTCGCTTATGTAAATGATGACCCGCCGACCTCTGATAGGTTCCAGCACAAGGAATATGCTTCTATCGATATTGTACAGACTGAGAAGAAGGGCTTCGGGTTGAGGGTCGAGGAGGACATCCCCAAGTGTGTATCTCCATTGGTCCCCCATACATCTGGAACACTGACATCCAAAAAGAGACACATTCATCTACGAGTACGTTGGCGATGTGGTTAGTCCGTCATCGTTCAAGAAGCGCATGCGAGACTATGCGGAGGAGGGGATACAGCACTTTTATTTTATGATGCTACAGAAGGACGAGGTGCGCTTGATCAGCTCTCTAGCGTTCGAACTTTCTGACTGAGGACATCTAGTTCATCGATGCCACGAAAAGCGGCGGAATCGCACGTTTCGCTAATCACAGCTGCCGCCCAAATTGCTATGTCGCTAAATGGACTGTCGGAGATCACGTGCGAATGGGCATATTTGCGAAACGGAGGATTCAGCAGTATGAAGAACTCACTTTCAACTATAATGTTGATCGATACGGGTGGGCCATTTGTGTCTATCCTTCTTCTGGCTTGGTAGTTGAACTGGCCATAGCCACAAGGCACAGGAGTGCTATTGCGGAGAGGAGAACTGTGTAGGTTATATTGGAGGAAAGACGCAGACAGATCTCGTCACAGTGGATGATTTATATTTGGATGGTACGCGCGCGACGAACGTATCTCTCTTCCCGTTCTGATGTCAGCAAAACAGCGCTCGGGATTACCGACGATGACGAGGTCATGGCGCTCAAGGGCAACAAGAAGAAGAAGGGGAAGAAGATCGATGACGCTGACTTTATGGTTATTGCCAGCTGTTCTGTTTCTCCTTTCACTGCTGATGCGCGCTTTCCAGCCTCAATTGCGACCGATACAGATCAAGGAGATTCCTAAGCTGATCCAAGCGCTGCGACAAACAACCAGCCGTACAATGATTATCAAGCTTCTCACGCGATTCAGAGTCACGACGGAAGAAGAAACGATGCGGGAAATGCTCCGCTTGCGTTGTCTGAGTCTGATGAAGAACGTGCTCGACGATAATGGAGGGGATCCGGAAATTGTCACACTGGTACGCCAAACAATTCATCACTTTTCTTCGTGACTTGCTCATGCCGTATCTAGGTCCTCGAGTCAATGCGCACTTGGCCGTTGGCAGCTCGCAACAAAGTGGAAGATTCGCAAGTCAATATCGCTGTCGACAAGATCAAAGAGTCAGAGGACGAGAAGCTGAAAGCTTTGGCGCAAGATGTAAGCTCAAGTGCCTTTCCGGCAGTAGCCATACTGAGTCTGTACAGCTTTCCGACCACTGGGACACACTGGTTATGGCATATCGCATTCCACGACGTGCCCAGGTCGAAAGTGACGTTCAGACCAGTACATCTGCCCACCTCTTCTATCAGGCTCCAACGTATAAAAAGGCGGCTCTCCGCCAGCGATCGGAGTCTCCAGTCAGCGAGCACGACTGGCGGTCGTACAAGCGTAGCCGGGATGATTCGTGGCCTTTCGACGGCTACGAGCGCCCGCTCTATCCGTCTACCAAGCGAAGGGAGCAGTCTGGGCGATCGCAGCCCGAGCGGCCGTCGTACCAATGGCAACTGGTCGCGTCGCAGGAGGACGTGAAACAAGTGATCGCTGCTGCGGTTGCGCAGAAAGCGGCGGCAGAGCTGGCGGCCAAGGAGTCCGAGCTGGCGGCTGCGCAGGCGCGGGCAGAGAAGAAGGAGCGGCGAGAGAAGCGGAAGCAGCGGTCGCAAGAGAAGAAGAAGAAGCGCACGCCGGAGGAGAGGGAGGCCAATAAGGCCCAACGGCTGCAAAAGTTGATCGGTGCGGTGGTGGTCAAGTGCATGTCCAAGTATGGACGTGGACTGGAGCGCGAGACGTTTAAAAAACACGCCAAAGAGGTTCGTCTCTCTTCCGTGTGTACATGTGTGTGGAAATGTGGCTGACGAACCTCGAGCTCACGACCATCATCGCGGAAAAGGAGAAAAAATCGTCGAGCTACAAGGACAACAAACTGGAAGCGCTGTCTGACGAGAAAGTCGCCAAGATCAAGAAGTTCTCGAAAGACTACATCGTCAAGGTCGTGAAGCGGATGGAGGAGAAGAACCAGAAGAAAAAACGGAGCCAACACAAGGCTTCCGCGTCTTCATCGTCCACGGCCACCATTGCTACGCCTGCTGCTGGTTCCATGGCAGAGACGTCGGATTCACTCGTCGCCACTCCTGTGCCCGACGCGATGCTTGACGGCGATGGCGAGGAAGCGGCCGAGATCTCAATGACGGTCGAAGAGGCGATGGGCCTGGATCCGGTCGGCAGCGATGATGACGATGACGACACTGACACCGAGGACGAGGATCATGACCGGGACAACAACGCGATTGACAACGACGAGCCGGCGCAGGGGATGCTCATGGACGTGGACCAGAACGATGCTGATGGGGATGTGGATCTGCACGCACGGCCACCAGAACTCGACGCGGCAGGCGGGACGATGTGAAAGGGGCTTTGGCTATGGCGTAGGCGATCTCTATCTTATCGTGTTTGTTATTACTGAATTCGATGGAATGTGCGTCGGACGAAGATGTGCGCTTGAGTTCGATATCCGTCAGTGTTTTGCTTCGGCTGTTTACTGAAGAAGGCGGTCAAGGTCTGCTCCCTTGATATGTGGACTCTCGTTTTTTGGTATTGTATTCTGGCGATATTGGGCCTCAACATAGACCCAAAGTTTGCATTCGTCGTCACATCATACGATGCACTTCTTCTCACTCAACACAACTGCCAACGGATATTCGATGAACTCATTGGCACATCTCCACTTTTCGGACCTGGCACCATCTTGTCAGTGTCCAAACTTGCAGTGCCCTGAAGCACTGCGACAGCGTCTTGTCGGCCAATCTTTGTTCCTTCTTTACTGTGTGGGAACCTCTCTTCGAATGCGCGGGTTGAGCGCTTGTTCTCGACTGTCACTGTGTCAATCAGACTCGGTGTCTATGTGTATCTGGGAGGGCTTCCAGACACGAGGCTGCTGACGAAGCGCAACGCACTTGCTACCACCTCAATGGCAAAGGTCGACAAATCCTTACCACCTTCAATGGCCAAGGCCGACGAACGCTTACCACCCTCAATGGGAAAGTCTGACGAATCCTTTCCGGAGCGCGAGAAGGCTAGCGGCAACAAGCTCTGGAACACTTACATCTCCGAGGCCCAGAACTACGACCAAGGTCTGGTCGATGGCTGGCGCAGTGAGATGGATGGCCTGCTGATATTCGTGCGTCCCGTGCCTTTCAATGACAACGCTTCCCTAACTCGTTTAGGCCGGTCTCTTCTCCGGCGTCGTGACGTCGTTCATCCTCGAGAGCTACAAGACGCTAAGCTCCGACTCGGGTACCCAGACCCTCGCGATCCTCAACCAGATCTCACAGCAGCTTGCGGGCTTGAAAAACGGCACGGCGAATATCGATGCACTTCCGCCGCCCTCTGCATTCTCTCCATCGATCTCATCCCTCATATGCAATGCGCTCTGGTTCATCAGCCTCGCGCTGAGCCTGTCCTCCGCCCTAGTTGCCACGTTGATCGATCAGTGGGCACGGGAGTACGAGCATCGTACTTCCATGTTCTCCTCCACTCTCATCCGAGCCCGCGTATACATGTATCTCTATTACGGTCTGCAACGCTTCAACATGCATGCGGTCGTTGGCGTTCCACCGCTTCTTCTGCACGGAGCCCTGGTCCTGTTCTTGGTCGGTCTCGTGGTATTCCTCGCGCCCATCAATCTCGTCGTCACGATCCTGACCTCAATCCTTCTACTCCTCTTCGTCGGGGTGTACGGGACGTTCACTGTGCTTCCTTTGTTCTTCCATGACAGCCCATACCAGACTCCGCTGTCGCGGATCTTTTGGTCGCTGTACCAGAGCTCGAGAAAGAGATTCAGGGCATATTCTCAGAAGCCAGTGGTTTCGGACCCCGAAGGTTCCACGGAACTCTCTTGGCCTTCAGACACTCCTCCGCAGACCCAGAACATGGTGGAAGCTATGATAGCAGCCGCATTACTGTCCACGGTAGACACAGAGACCCGGGCTCTTTCATGGACGATACGTTCTCTATCAGACGATAACGAGCTCGAGCCGTTTGTGGAAGGGCTGACCCCGGCACTGTGGGATTTCGAGAAAAACGAGCCTCGTAGGGCCTATCAGGAGCATTTCACACGCCTCCTACGAGATCCACAAGTCCGTCTGTGTCAGCGACTTGCGGACTTCATGGCTAGCTCCCACAGCAATCTTCTGGAGCCCTCCGTTTGCCTCCGCCGGCATCACTCCGTGCTTCAGGCCATTTGGGCTGTCTGTGCCTTTTCCATCAGCACCAATTCGCCTATGGAGAATCCGATCGGGGTGCTTGACGTGAAATACGCACTGCTCAGCTCGAGGTTTCATGATACTCCCTCGGTGCAAGAGCTGGTCCACGCCGTCTCAGCTCTCATTCGTCTGAACACCATCGAGTTCTGGGTCACGCAGCCAGCCGGTGAAGCAGTGGAAAATGCGCTCGGTCGCCTGGCCATCAAATCCATCCGCACGGAGAAGGATCGTATTTTTACGCCCACGTTCTTTTCGGCGACTACTCAGAGCACTTGCGAAGAGGAGAAACGATGGGCATACGGGCAGTATCTGATCCATCTCTCTGAAACCCGTGACAGCTTCCAGCGGGAACGGACGAATGCGCTCTTTTATACCTTGAACGCCGTCCCCTTGCTGGCCGGGAAGTTCGACCGCGTCATGGTCGAGGCCCTCGAAACGATGCTCGGATCACAGGCGGAAGGAACAACGAGCAATCGCGTCTTTGCTGTCCGCCAGTTGATCTGCGCACTGGCTGTGACATCGCCTCGATCGAAAACTGACATCGAGTTCCACGCTCCGAATAATCTCGCCTCTTTCATCGTCCGCCATCATTCCATCGCCCGCTACACACCAGACTCACTCTGGGAGCCCCGCGCGGAGGAACAGTACATCAGATACCTGTGCGAATGCCTGGTTCTCAATGCGGAGCACGGACGGGAGCCACAAACCACAATCGACTCCCTCCGGCTGATATATCACCATCTGAACGATAAAAGATTCTATGCAGAGTCCTCGGAAGACCTCGATGCCCATTTGTTGACGCTTTGGGCCGTCCGGAATTACGGGGCTCAAGCAGCATCTGTTCGCCGTCATCATGCAATTGCGTTGGTTCAGACTGTTGCAGTTTGCTGTGTGCCGGAGAGCGTTTGGGAATCAGCTCGAGGGTTGGACATCTTCGAGGACGAGGACTGGTTCCGAACCGCGCTCCACTTCGATGACGACGCGAAGTGGGTCGAGACGGCGGTCCCCCGGGAAGAAACCAACTCTATTGCCGACTTCATTCGCTGCTGCGCCGCACTCGGTGTTGTGACCACCTTCCTCGAACAGTGTGTCAAGAATTCAGATGAAGCGGAGCTTGAGCTCGACTTCGATACCCTCACATGCATCATCAGTCGCTTCGATTCCGACTTGGACACGTCGAGATCGTGGCCAGATGTGGCGGTTCCCCCCGAAATCCAACGTCGGTTCACCGAATCCGTCTCTGCGTTCCTCGCCCGATATCCAACGGAAGGCCCTGCAGAAAACAGCGTGCTCGCCTGGCTGCTTACGGTCTCGTCGGGCACGAGCGATCCTGTCGCTTTGCAGGTCCGGGACAGAGCTTTATTCGACAAACAGAAGGACTGAGAGTCTTACACGACTATGGTATGCTCGGAATATCCGCGAAGATCTGTAGTTGCGGTTCACTTGTCCCACTAGTAACAGAGTAGGAATAAAATGTCCGATGCAAGGGTCCTCTTTTGTACAAGTCAGGGCCACTTCGCAGTGACATAAGCAGTGACTGTAAGTAAGAGACATTACTACAGAGGATCGGGCCTATTGCTATTAGCGCCTACGTTTATATTAGATTGGTACATACATGCTACATTTTCCAGATGGACTCCTCATCAACAAACCGCCCGGTTTTCGCCATCTGTCTTCTCTGCGCTCTGATCTTGTCAATTTTGGCTCTCCACCATCCCACGGTCTGCTCATCCGGAACCAGCTCAGCGCCACACCATTCTCGCAACCATCCCATAAGTGCCAAAAACTGGTCCGCGTTCTTGCCGGCGATGGCAGCAACGAGCGGCGGCTGGACACTGACTTCGCTCCAAAACGCCAGCGCCGTACCCAGGGTGCGTTCGCTCGGCTTGATATCGAGCGCTCGCATCCAACCGAGGGCACGCGCGATCTCGGGGGCCCGGCGGTTCATCCCAAGGAACATGATATACGAGGCAAACTCGCGCTCGCCGACAACGAGCTCCGGGAACCAAGTCTTTCCTTCGGGAGTGGAGATGTCCGTCGGCAATACAAATGAGGAGGGTGGCATGTCGAGTCGCAGTCTCAATGCTGCGCTGTCGCTTTCTGCGTGGGGTCGGACGGCGAAAGCAGGCGGGGGCACATTCGCAACGGGGCGACGACTCGCGTCCCCGAAAAGAGCTTGTAGGAACATGTGGTTGGCGGCATGGGCGGCTGGTCGATCGCGCCAGATGCCGGATCGATAGGGTTCGGATGACTGCTGTATGAGCGTCTCAATGTGCTGCTGGCGAGTGGCGAGCGGTGTATGAGAGTGACGGAAGGGATTCCGCAGAGCCAGATGGGCAATCTGACCCTTCACCGAGTCGTCCAATACGTAGGGAAGCTCGGCAGCTGCCAGCATGATCCGCAACGTCTCGGGCGACGGTCGTAGGTAGTACAAGCTGTCCATCCAGTCCCAAAGTCGAAAGACCAGATCAGGACGCAAGATGGAATGCAAGCTACGCATGAAGATGTTCACCAGCCCTATCGACACGTGAACTGGCTTGCGAGACTGGTGTGTCGCAGGAAACGCGGCATCTGCCCGAGCAGCATGAAGTTCCAGCAACGCAAAAGCTTCGCCCGGTTGTCCAGAGAGAGTGGCTGCCTGCAAACCGACGCCCAGGGCCACTTCATCGACGGTTAAGCCAGACCAAGTGACCTTCGTCCAGTGCATATAAGCTTGTCGCCATTCGCGTCTGTCCAGCAATCCTTGGATAAACACAGTGTGCATGGCTAACGTGGGTTGGAATTCCGCAGCTTTCGGTCTCCGCTGCTGGAACAACCGCTTGAATCTTCGCGTGTCAATCCTCGGATCCCGAGCAGCGACGGAAAGGGCCGCGGTGAAGTCAGCGGCATCGACTGCTTTCTTGCGGATCGTGAGCAATTGACGGTCCGGAAGTTGCTTCTGAGCCAGGTTCGCCAGAAACTGGAACGCCGAGGCACTGGAGGGTTTGTTCTGCAAGACCATGACGTTCGCATCGTGCTCGGCGCGGTGGCCCCGGACAGCCTTGGCATATTGCCCAACATGGTGGATCGCACCGTCCTGCGCGTAGATGCGCAGATACGATTCCAGCTGTGCTGCATCAGGCACGATGCCCAGCTGTGTCTGCTGGCGTCGGAGGTAGCTTGTGAGCCGCAATGCAACATATCTGTCTTCCAACAGCGCTTTGTAGGTTTTGGGCCACAGCTTCAGTTGCCTAGCCTCCATGGCCTGCAGGATTCGCACGGTCTTGCCGCCCATGTCGTGTGACCGCTGCGGAATAGATGCCATAGCGAGAAGTAGGTGGTTGAAGTGAAGGGACGGGAAGTCCTGATCCTGGGCAAGCGGCACTTGCAAGAACGCATCGAGAACATTGTGCATTGGCGCCACGAGTGAAAATCGACACAGATGCATCATCGTGATGACGAGGATCGAAGCCTGGACGGTAGAAGACAGGACCCGTCGCTCCGCGATGTTGGTGGGATGCAGACTCAAGCTCAGGTCCACCAAGGGACCAGACGCGTGATGGGAGCTGCGCACTTTGAAAGCTGCAAGGTAGAGTGCAAGCCAAGGAGGATAACTGGAGGGCGAGACCACCGGTGCAGTCTCGAATGCGTCCTGAATATCGGAAGAGTAGACGCGCGTACGCCAGTGCGTAAAGTCCTGCAGTTTGACAACCTCGTCGTCCAAAGCCTCGAACAGCGACACGCGAAGGGGCTTGTCCAATGAAAGAACCACGCGCCAGAGCGGATCCCTGCTGGCAGCGAGGAGGTGATGGAGATAGTTGGTCACTTTATTGTCCTTTTTCTGTGGCAGGCGCGGCGAGGGGAAAGATGAAAAGGCATGGCGGAGGATTTTTTGGTTCCAAGTCGTCGCCAGGCGAACAGCGGGTCTGCACATACAATATGCACATCTAGCAACAGTTTGAAGGTTCTGCGGATGATTTAAGCAGTGGAAGTCATACGAGCCCAACGCGACTGACCAGCGTGTCGTTTGGAAGATTCCAAGCTCATTCAGAGTCCGAGTGCAGTCGTTGGAATTGTGTCAAAAGCGCGCGGCGTGATGCGTTACGCTTACGTTTTGTCACAGTGTCGCCAACGCCTCGCCTTTTTTCCGACCGCCATTCATGCCCCGTATCTTGGTAGGTGTAGCTTGGGCCCACACTAGTGCGAAACTAATGCTCTTCTGAATGTATAGTTTGTAAGCGGTTTCAACCCCTCCACGCGTGCTCGTGAGCTCGCATACGAGTTCGAACGGTACGGTCTTTGTTTAATGGATAGTCTTCAGCGCGTTCAAACCCTTGCTGTATCTCTAGGTACGGTCAACTCATCCGCTGCGACGTTCCTGCCCCACGCAACCCAAATGCTCAGACAAACCCGTAAGTCAATTACACCTCTTTCATTGAGTGCGGTTCCCTCGCAGTCGTCGGTGGAGAAACACCAATTGATGAATGAACAACAACGAGGATCGTTGGCCCTCCGAGTCTCGGGTACCCGTTGCGCATACGATCGATACGATACGATACGAGCAACCCCAATCCTCCTTCGTCCCCTCGATTTCAATCACAAAACGATCGCTCAACGAATCCGAACAACCCAGTTATGCATTTGTGGAGTTCCGTAGCACGCGCGATGCCGAGGATGCGTACTATGAGATGTACGTCTTTTGTTTGTTGTATGGAGTACTGACCAATTATCCATGCCAGGCACGGTAAAATCTTTGACGGAGCGCGTCTGAGTATCCAGGTAATGCACGATGGCCATTTGCCTATGATGCTATCATGCTGACCGGCATTCCCGTCTACAGTGGGCCAAAAGTCCTCCCTCCTCAGTTTGGCGCTATGACCGTCCCCCACGCTCTTCTCGTGACCGTCCCCGTTCTCGCAGCCCTCGGCGCCGGGACGACCGCGACAGAGACCGAATGGACGACCGCGACCGCGACCGTGACCGGGATCGGGATCGGGACAGAGACAGGATGGACGACCGTGACAGGGACCGCGACCGTGACCGGGACCGACGCCGACGCAGCCGTTCGCCAGACCGCGACCGTGATCGTCGTCGCAGCCGGTCGCCTGAACGCCGTCGCAGCCGGTCGCCCGAGCGGCGGCGGAGTGCCTCGCCGGAGCGCAAACGCGACGACCGGCGGGATGACCGACGGGACGAGAGGGATGATCGTGTCCGGTCTCCGCTTCCTCCTCGGGACGAAGAACGCAAGAAAGAAGAGCCTGCGGCCGCCTACGATCATGATAACTGAGTATGAGCCAACACGTGGTAGAGCGTTTGTCACACAGATCACGGATGTTCCTTGCTAGTGGCTCGTTTTGTAACTAAAATGCAGAATTGAATCTTGATCTTTCCAATGCCTTTCGCCGTAAAGTTACTAAAAGACGACTTTTACGCTAAAGGCTTCTCTTTGTATAACAGCAGATATGCGGAGGAATCCTGACCTGCAACCGATTCAGTTCCTGGTCTGGAATCCCTGAGAATGAGGACACTGACCTCCGCCATCCAGCGATGTTAGCTTCTCCTGAGGGAATATCGAGACCTGGTCGTCATCGAACTTGTACCAGTCCTCATCCGACTCTTGTTCCTCGCCCAGTTTGGGAGGATGGAACACGCTTTTCTTGACAAACCCAATGTAGTGGCCAGCATCGGCCGCCGCACCCTTGTGAGTGATGATAGCTGCGTGTGAGTGAGATCCGCGCCCACAAGGAGTTGGTAAACAGAGAATGGACTGACCAACAAGATCGTAAAGGCCGCTGACACTCGCGCCCGTGTCAGCTTTAATGGTGGGGTCCACCAGACTCTGCAGCTCAGCCAACTCCTTGTCACGATACACGCTTTCTTCCTCTAGGTCTCCTCCTTGGACTGGAGCTGGGGCATCAACTTCCATTGTGGTCGACGAGCCAGAAGCAGGAGCAGCGTCGGCCATCTCAACATCGCCAGCGCCCGGAGCAGAAGCCGCGGGAGCGGAGACCTTCGCGGCTTTAGTTCTCCTTCTGACTTTGCGGCGTTCCGCTCTTTCTTTCTCAATGTCCTGCAACCGGTAAACACCAGAAAATAGACAACAGAGCAGACGTACCTTGAGCTTTCGGCTCACTGGAAGAAGCTTAGCCTTAAGATCGTCGGATGCCAGGTCCAATCCATCGTATTCCGTGGGAAACTTGACTTTCCTCTGCAACAGGTCTTGAGATACAAACAGACTACTGGATCAAAGGAAAAACAGACCATTATCTTGGCTTTTTTCCCGATGTCAGCCTTCCACGCGAATCGAGCCATGTGAACAAACAGGTAGGAGGGAAGTCGATTGATCCGGGACTCCTGGTTGTAGTCTGCGTCACGGCCAAGAGTGGGCGAGAACTTGACGACAGTCTGGGACAGGGACTGCAAAGATGAGTCAGTAAGGAGCTACACATCGCCATTTACAACAACGGCCCACCTTTTGGATTCCTGATGACATATAGTTCACAGTCGCATCGATGTTACATGTGATCTTGAGAACCTTCTCAGAGCTTTGCGTAGGTGGCTCGTCGACAGCTCCGGGATCCACACATTTCAAGCTGAATGGATCGTATCAGTTATGCATTGAGTGCGATGTGTATTATGACGCACGTTCGAACCATTTCTCCCGTCATGAACTGCTCAATGAATTTCTTGTGGTTCGAGGACGGCACTCCAGGCACGGTGACCAGCGACGACACAATCGTTGTCAGACATTCATCCGCATCTAAGCGTTGGCTCAGTAGACGGCTGATTACGGGCAACCAAACGGACCTTGTTGGGCGTACATAGCACCCATCATGGAAGTATGTGAACGAGATGCATGTCTGTCCTGTTCAGCGAATTGAGGGTTCACCTGGTACAAAGATCAATCGAATTCGATCGCAGGAGTAGAGAGAAACAACCTGTCGGAGTACACCCAAGAAATCTGTAGGGACTACAGGATCTGCAGTTTGTGACATCCTCGTGAAAAGAGAGCCCAGAGAGGTAGCTAGAGGATTTGTGGCGAGTGTAGTGGGAGGAGCAGCAGCAATTTCATTCCCTGTCCCAGCGCGCCTATCAGGCGTTAGACAAGTTTCACGAACGGCAACCTTCCACGCACCCTGAAGTTGTTATCGCGGTTTTGAGTTCTGGTATGGCACGGAGCGTTTGCAAAGTCGCATTCATGTAACATGTGTTACCAAGGCTAGTAGCTTATAAGCAGGAAAATCATTGGAGAACGAATGGAGCTCACTTGCGCAGACCAACGGGTTTTTCAAGCTAGAGCATGTTGAAGGACCCATCGTGTATGTCGAGCAATGGACGACTTACTGCTTCAGCCAATTCTGAATCATCCATATCTGTCACGACCATGAGACATCGTGCACGGATTCAAGCGCGGATTTACCTTCGAGGAACACGATGGGTTGTGCCGGTGGCTTCGGCAGCTCACCAGCAGCCCCGATTACCATGAAGGTCTGACCTTCCTTCGGACTAATCTTGCTCCATGAAGCGTCGTCCTGAGATGAAAGCGTCAGATGGGTGCTATGGTAGCCTCAGGCAGAGATAGGGCGGAGCCGTGCTCGATCGACAGCTACAGCACGGATGGGGCAGCGCGTCGATACCGGGCTGACCTGAGCTTGGAAAGCCCGAATCGAATTCGAAACGCGTACCTTCAATACCCCGCCTTTGACCATGACCTTCATACGATCCACCGGTACACCGGTGACTTGATACACCTCCTCTTTGAAAGCCTTTCCCGGCAGATCTGGGTCGAGATTGACCGTGTAGCTCTTGCTGGCATGTTTAACATTCACAGATATGGGCGCCATTGTCGATCGAAATCTCGATGGTGGTCGATGCAGAATACGAAAGGGAGATGAAGACGCGTCGCGGTGACGCAAGCGGGTGTAAGTCACGTTCCAATCAAATAATGACAAAGGCTTAGGCCATGTGTGGTGCCAAACTCTTTCGCAAGTGATCCATGAACAGCTACGAAACGAGGAATGAAGTCCTTGTTGTACTTCTTCTGCATTTTCTGCTTGTTAGATCGCTGCGAATATCCCCGTGAAGCATAACCGGCAACCTCATGTCTGCATAGGCTCTGATTTGTATGGCAGCCCACGCAGCTTTTATCATTCCACACGCTAAACGCAACAGACGATGTTGCGCATGAGGTGAACGTGTTATCCAGATTACAGCTCACTCTCATCCTCTCAATGGCATCCTCCTCGCCTGACGTCCAGTCCTCTGTCCCCTCAGAGGACTTGTTCAAGCAGCTTCTGGCTGATGCCATCAAGGGTTACGAGGACCGCAGCGGCAAGCTGTTGAGTGAGCTGCCCTACGCGACAGACCTGGAGGCATGCTCCACGGTCGACGGCTTCATCGACGTGCTTGGCAAGCATCGGGACTGCTTCGGCGACTTTCGTGCTCAAGGGCAAAAACTCCGCACCGTCCTCAAACCCATCGTATCTCTCACGCAATCAGTCTGGACCCCGCAGGCAATGCCCTCGCCACTCTTGTGGGTCAGCCCTTTCTACGCCGGGCATTGCGACTCAATCTTTGCCAGCTCCCCGGAGGGAAAACGATCTTCATCGTGTTTGCGGCGATGCTGCAGGTGAGCTCGATGGTGGATTGAAATCTAACTCTCATGAAGAGATGTATTGCAGGCTGCGAAGCGCGTCAGCGATAAATACGACTCCTTGGAACTCATCTTGAGCCGGTTTCAGGACTGCTTACTGCGCCTACAGACCTACCTGCAGCCGGGCTTCACTCTGGGTCCCGCTCTGCGACAGGTCTTCCTGCGTATCCTCATCCAGCTCATCCAAGTATTGGGGTATCTGACCGCGCACCTCAACGCCATGCATAAGAAGAAGAGGCGACGATGTTGGCTCGCTTTGGTGCGAACGAGTGCGTCGACTTCTCCTTCGCCTCGGTCCTTGGTTCTGATCGAAACCTCGCAGAGGATTGGGGGAAGCTGTTGCTCGGGAAGGATGATGTGAAGGATGCTCTCGGCCGGCTTGAGGAGCTGGCGAAGCAAGAAGGTCTCGCCGCCCTGGTACAGACGCGGGTTGTGACGGAGCATTCCCGCCTAGCCGCCAAGAACGCGCAGCTGGCATCAGAGACTGCCGATGTGGCTGCCCAGCAAGCGCAGGTGGCAGCTAACGATGCTCATTTAGCCTCTGAGAAGGCTCGGGTGGCCGCCGAGAATGCGCATGTAGCCTCCCAAAGTGTGCAACGACTGATAGGTCTGTGAGTTCCTGTTTCTCCGAAGTTTCAGTGCTTACTGTCACCAGTCGCTGAGAAAATTACATCGTGGCTCTCCCCATAAGACGTCGGTGTTCGGTATCACAATCTACTTGGATCGAAGGAGAGTGGCACGTGCGGATGGTTCGTCGACGAAACCCTCGCCCAATGGCTGAACACACAGAATGGTGTATATTGGGTACATGGCAATCGTAAGAGATCATCCCTGTTCTTTGCATAGCGCTGATTGTACCGCAGCTGGCGCTGGGAAAAGCGTGCTGTCGTAAGTTTAGAGAATTGGCTTCGTAGTCTTGTATTTCTCACAGAAACTGCAGATCATCCGCCATAGAACATCTTCTGTCGCAGAACGAGCACATCGCGTACTATTTCTTCGATTTCTGTGCTCCGGACACGCACTCTGTTCCCAAGTTCCTTTCATCGCTGGTCTATCAACTTGGCACCATGTCTGCGGCCTGTCATAACCAACTTGCGGCGGCGTATGAAAACCATCTGTCGAAGCTCTCTGCTGATCAGGGCACCCTCTATGCACGCCTCGTGAATATGCTTAGGGCCTCACCTCGGCGTGTTGTGTTTGTCGTGGACGCACTGGACGAGTATCCGAATCCAGGGAGAGTGGACTACCTGCTTTCTTTACTTCAGAAGCTCGTGACATCCGAGCCCGGCGCTCTAAGACTTCTGATCACTAGTCACAGAGAGGCAGACATCGACACTTGTCTCCGGCCTCTATGCACACACTCCTTGGACTTGCATGACGTTGCCCAGAGCTGTAGGAGCGACATTTCCCGCTACATCACCGCCCAGCTCGATGAACCTGCTGGCATTGACCGGTCACTATTCGGGAAAGAGCCACAGAAGAACTGAATCGGAAGTCGAATGGAATCTTCGTGGCGTATAATGTTATCATCCACCAGGACCCGAGGCAGAGCGAGCAGTTCAGAGACGATGCTCGTCGCTGGTGAACATCGCTATCGTGAACAGCAGTTTGCGGCGACACCTGACCGGCCGAGAGAAAACTGTGCAGTTCATCAATTTCTCTGTACAGGAATATCTGGCGAAGCATAGCGAATTCATGCGGATAATTCTGGATGAATCATACACGCGTAATCGGCAGGAGCGAGACTGAGATTGAGCCTCTGCTCTCCCGAATCTTCAATCCGAGAAGCTCACTCCTTGCGGAATACTCCCCCTGCAAGCTGTCTGGCCCTGTACGCATTCAATCGTGGAGAGGCACCCGATGAGCATCCATTCGACAGCGCGCTGCATTGGGCGACTGTTAGGTTTCTTAGGTCCAGCCGCCGCACTGCTGGAAAAAGAGGTCAGGGCATCCAATGTAAAGAATCTAAAACGCATGCGAGTGATCGCAGACTCCGTTCGTTCTTCCCTGTCCCACGACGATCCGGCGGCTTTCTATCGCGACCTTCCATTCGTTCGATCTCACCTCGATTGGCTCGCTCTGCGTCTCAGAGAGTTCTCGTGGTTCCCTGGTAGACGAGCTTTCGAATTTGCCTGCGAACAATTAGACGCAGCCATTATGGACGAGGACGGCAAAAGTGATCGCAGTGACGAGAAGCGAGTGAAGCAATGGGCCAATGACCGTCGTGGACTATATTCCGCCTGCGATTCCGACGAATCCGAATCTCAGTCTGCCGGCGACAATCTTCACCATGGTCATTCAGAGGACAACGACAGAGAAATCGACGATAGCAGCTCGCGACGCTGTGATGTGGTGTCTCGTGTCCATGGACTTGAGGCTGTTCCCGCAGTCAATACGTCCACAGATTCTGATTCCTGGGAACCAGGCTCTGATGTTGAGCCCGGAAATCATCGTATGCGGCTCACTCTCTGAGATTATGTTTTGGCACCGACAAGCCAGCGATCGACGCTGGCCTATATCTCTCGCAATTGGTTCTCCGCGCCGGTGGACGCCTCCGGTTCTACAGCTTTGTAGTCCAATGCCACCATCATCCATCTGTGTAATCTGCCTGCAGCGTGCAGCATGTAATCCGTTGCAAAAGTGCGTTGAAATCAGCACCCATCTGTGAATCCCTCGATATTATTCTTATCTGTTCTAACCGGGGGTCAAACGAGTCGCGTGGTAGTAGTGCGAGTGACGGGTCTGTCACCAGAGAGCAGTCGCGTGGGCGGACCGGCCATGGATGTTCATCTGCTGCGACCGGGTACGTGCGTGCTACAATACCGGACTGGCACGAGTCCGGCGGAGTGGCTCAAACTGTTATAGAAAGCACGACATCGACTATGGTGGAGGCATAATCCAGCGCGGTTAGAAGTAGGATCCGGACGGAGATCGCCGTGCTGATACATAGATAATTCCGTCATTCCTTACGCGCAGTCTTCTGGAGAGTTTGTCGCGAGGAACAAAATCTATCCCGATGCTAAGCGCTCAGGGCGGCTTTGACACGAATCTTGCACGGGGATCGGTAGACGGCGATCCTCCCAAAAAGAGGTGAAGGGCAGGCACTTCAGGATGGTTATCCGAAACGCAGTGATGCAGCAACAGCAGACAACAGCACGCGGTGAACAATGCGCCTCTTCGCAACACCTTGTCGCGGCACACCACAGCCCCCGCTTCCCCGACGATCTGTCGGGAGCCGGCCACAGCCGTCACGACTGGGAACGGCAGCGTGCCTTGCGGTCGCTTAAATACTCAGAGTCAGTATCGAGCGGCGATCGACAAGTTCCGGCTGGGAATAATACATATCTAGGTCCGACTTCCGTGCCCGCAGCAACTGCGCAGACCCTCGCTCTCGAATCCTGACCCTGACTCCTCCCCTCCCCCCACCCATCTAAGCTACGAAACTCCGACTGTGTGCACCCCCGACCGGCGACGATGCAGCACGACGGCAACCCGAGCGTCCCAGCTTATCGACGCTCTACATCCAGCTCAAACACGAGCGACGGTAGTCAGGGAGGACATGTCTTTAGCCCCGTGCGTGCCCCTCGTTGGACTCTTACACCTATGTCGGCGTACTCACCACCGCTACCCCCACCCCCACCCCCTCCTCCTCCTTTCCCCCCACCGCGATCCGTCGCCACGTCCGACCCCGCACAGCAGGCCATGCCAGGAGACGTCTCGACATCCGTGCACAACCTCCTCCTCGCGACGAAACAGCTGCAGGCGGTGCTGGAGCAGTGGTCCGTAGGGCGCGCGTCGGAGACGGACGTCAGCGACGTGTACGTGCAGATTGGGACGGACTTCAACACCGCCGTGCAGGCCTTTGCGTACCACCGCATCGATCTCAGGTGCGCTTGCCCCCGTGCGCCCCGCACGCCGAGCCAACTTGAGCTGACCCGCGCTTTGTTCGGTTTGGGTTTGCGTTCGCAGCGACATCCACTGCGTGCCGACGGAGCTGCGCACGACGCTCGAGTCGTGTCTCGCGGAGGACCCGTCGCCCGAGGTCCTCGCCGCGTCCCTGCCCGATCTGCGCACGACGCTCGTCAAGCTCCTGCGCGGGCTGCTCTGCCGCCAGCAGGAGTGGCGCCGCCGCACGCAGCAGTATCCGTTCCTCTACCGCTGAGTGCAGCCCGTCGCACCGGTCAGGCTAGCGGGCAGCCGACTCGGGTGGCCTGGTCGGCGCCGGCGAGAGTGCTCCGCGTCGCGGAACGTCGCTGTGCGTGGGTGCGTGCACTCAGGGCCGCAACTTCGCGCGGCTCGTCAACTCAACTCAACTCCTCCCCGAGAAGTTTCTAATGGCATGGACGAAGCATCTGTAAATTAAAACTACAATATGTACCTCCCGATTTCCTCGCCGAATCCCAGTCACACATCACATGTATTTCTATGCAATCTCGCCGACGGCCGTAGCGTGAATGTAGCTCGTGTTACGTATGGCGCCCCAGTCTGTTTCTACTGTCTGTACTCGGAAGCGATAGGTAACAGCGATCAGAATAAACGGTCACGTGACTGACGCGTCCACCCCCCCATCCGCACGCAAACCTTGGAGAAAGCACCTGTTAGAGGTCTGGGTAAGTTTTTATCCCTCTGAATTGTTGTATCCGATGTTTGCGAGCACTGGGTTTCCATGATGTACTCAGCTGAACCGGTCCATAAGCAGGACTGTACTATGATCGATGGGCGGCGAGGCTGCTCACGAGTCTGCGAGTACCCCAGGAATCCGGATCACCCTCAGCCCAAATTTTATCACCGAGCGCACAGGGGCCGCTCCAAATTATTTCATGCGGGGGATCTTCTCCACTGATCGATCAAAGTTGCGATTGATGTGTATCTCGGG
The DNA here is from genome assembly GCA_963692855.1 of Mycena citricolor. NCBI lineage: Eukaryota > Fungi > Basidiomycota > Agaricomycetes > Agaricales > Mycenaceae > Mycena > Mycena citricolor. Next base: position 1,518,503 of record CAVNYO010000169.1, on the reverse strand, counting down.
AAATACGCGCACCACCGTGGAATTTGCTTTTCTTTACGCGCTCCTCCCCTCCCCTCCCTTCCCCTTCTCGTTCTGACAACATGGTCGAAGCGGACAGCGAGTTCATCACGCTGTACATCCACAGCCTGATTCCGCTGTATGTCTGTCGTGCGTCCCGCGACTGCCAGGCCCGCGTGTGTGTTGTCTGATTTGATTTGATTTGATTCGATTCCGTGCCACACAGTGGTCGGGCTGTCATGGGTCATCCACGATTACTGTGCGTTTTATGTGCTGTGTCGAGGGAGCGTGTGTGTGCTGAGATGGGCGCTGGAGTCGTGACGCTGGAGGACGAAATACGGTACATCTGGTCCGCGCGCATGAACTTCAGCAAGGCGATGTTCCTCTGGGTCAGCCGTTTATCGTGTTTTTTTTTTCCCCCTTCATGCTCGACTGACCCACGCGGTGCGGTGCAGATAAGATACTACACGTGAGCCGCGCGACGCCTCCACTTGCTTACCGCGTTCTGATGCGCACCGGAGGCTGATGCTGCTGATCTTCGACGCGGTGCAGATCCACGCGTTCACCGTGCCGGGCGTGACCTCGGACGCGGTGTGCGTCGCGATGGACACCGTGATCCGCGTCGTCGGCGCGCTCTCGCTGTGGAGCGTCGAGATCGTCATGCAGCAGCGCGTGTACGCGATCTACCAGTGCTCCAAACGCGTGCGTTGCGTTGCATTCCGTTGCTTTCATCCGCTGATCCATGCATCTACCACCAGATCGCAGCGGTCAACGCGACGCTCTTCGCGGGGTCGATCGCGGGGTACGTGTGGATCCTGGTCTACAACCACGCGCGGCGCAGCGCAGTGATCGCTGCGGCGATCCGGCTCCCGCTGCCCGGCTGCCCGTCGATCCACTCCGGCATCGAGTGGGCGCAGTGGGTGCCTGGTGCGCCTCCGCCTCCCTTGGCGCCTCACTTTGTCGCTGACGTTGGACGCAGCGACGATCTACGAGGGGATTCTGTTCGGGTACGCGTTGGTCAAGACCGTCCAGACTGCGGGGGCCAGATCCGAGACGGGGTACCACTCGCTGCTGGACGTCGTGCTCCGCGACAACGTGCTCTACTTCTTCGTGTGCGTTCCTCGATCCGCGCGCCAACGCACAGATGCTGATATCGAGCGCAGAATCACGTGCATCCTGGTCTTCAATAACGTGAGTCTCAGCGGCCGCTCACAGCCGAACGCGCTAACCAGATGGTGTGGGACAGCTGATGGTCGTCGTAAGTCGCGTTCCTGCGTTGTGACAGACTTGATGCTGAACGGAGGCGGTCCGTGACAGAGCGTGACGCACATCCCGTGGTTCAGCTACGGGTGCGTGTCTGCATGGGACTGCGCGGCGACGACGCTGACTTGATGCAGCCCGTTCCACGCCGCCGTGGGCATCCTGACTACCCGCCTGCTCATCCATCTCCGCAAAGCCGCAGAGGCCGACGTCGGCGCCGACGCGCGGGCCGGACGGGCGCACACTGACCGGGACGGCTCCGGGTCGGGCTCGGGATCGGGCTCTGGGTACCCCTCCCTGGCGTTCGCGCAGCCCGCCCCGTCGTGCACAGAAACTGGGTATCCATTGGACGACTTATGATGCGATGTGTATGTAAAGTACAATGGAACACGTCGTCGGCATAACCGCAACTCAGAAACAGCCCGCCACCACCAGGACCACGGTCACAATCGCCGCTGCCGCCACCCCGACCGCGGCATGAGGCGCCGACCGCTGCGCGGCGCCGGGCCGGATGCACGACCCGTTCGCGGTCTGCGTCACGTCGGCCGTCTGCGCGGCGGTGGCCACCGTCCCGGAGGGCATCCCCGGGGTCGTGGATGTCGTGTATACGGACACGGGGGACAGAATCGGGGGCGTTGTCGGGTCGATGTAGTTTTGGTAGCCTGTAGATTAGATTAGATGGGATGAGATGGAATGGGATCGCAGGGCGACACGGACACGGGGCTGCGGAATCGAATCGAATCAAAATGAGACCTGCTCGTACGGCGCATGGAGACACACCTTGAATCGGGTTATTACCGGGCAGCGTGTCGAGCGTCCCCAAAGCTAGCATCATCAGCCTCCACACGCAGCACGGCATGCCCGGCAAGGACACGCACTGGGCTCGTCCACCGAGTTCGTGATGTAGCACTGCGCAGACTGGTTCAGCCCGAAGATCCCCGCAGAGACGCAGCACGTCGGGTCCCCGTACGGGTTGCAGTTGCACCGGTCCAGCGCGTTCTGCAGCACATTCGGCTGCCAGCCGTTGAAGAAGTCGGCGTGGTACCCGTAGCCCGTTGGATCTGCTCAGGCCCAGTCATAATTCGATCGGCAGCTCTATATAGCACACGGACCTCCGTGTGCGAATCTGCGCAGGAGTCATGTCATCGTCCACTCAAAGTATGTGGGTTATGCTCACACGAAGGGCTGGCTCGGCGTCATGGCCTGCTTGCGCTGCCCCTCAAACACCTGCGAGATCCAGTACACCTGCCGATGCATCATCTCTCTAGCACGCTCTCCTCACAGCGTTCAACAGATCCGCACCTCCATGAAGATGCGCGGGAGCGTCACAGGGAAGCCGGGATCGCTGCACGTCCCGTTGTCTGGCCCGGTACTTAGAAAGGCGACGTGTGATTTGTGGTCCGGCGAGTCCGTGTCCTAGGTGCCATGTCAATGGCAGTTGCGCCTAATCTCATCCAACAGCTCAACAAAAAACGACGCACATTCCCGTTCCAGCAGCTCGGGAAGTTCTGCACGCCAAGATCAGCCGAGAGGCAGCACCCAATCCAGGACAGACCAGCGTACGTACGATTTGCGAGCGGATCCCCGACGGACAGCTGATCCCGCGCGGGAGCTCGTTGTACCGGCTCGACTTGCCGTTGAAGTCGAGGCAGAGAAATGTGACCGCCTGCTGCGCAGAAGAGGAAGGGTCCAGCGTGCGCAGCGTGGGGTCGCCTGTGGGTTGTGATCAGCACGGGCCGCTTGAACAAGAGGAATTACTGGGCACCAGAGAGCATCCGGAACTGGAATAGCTATGATCAGCAGCGGCGTGGGGTGCGGCAAATGACTCAACGTCGTCGGGGAAGGCCGTCGTCGCGCCCGGCGTGTTGTTGAACAGATAGTCTGTGCGCCTCGTTGAAGGGCCTCCGGTCTCACCGAAACAAGCGCAGCTCACAGCTATCGACCCCCAGTCAGCACTGCAGCAGCGGCGAAGGCGGATGGACGGATTCGCACATGACGACGTTCCCCGTTACACTGCACGCCCGTCAGCACAGACCCCCGAGCGCACGATACGCAACACACACACACGCACCTCGTGAAGCTCCCATTCGACCACCTGTCATCCACCGACTCAGCCGCACTCCCCCGGTCCGAACAGCACTGCGACCACGCACTGGAAGTACATATGCTGCGGCCACCCACCCACCCCCCTCGTCAGCCTTGCCTCACCCCAGATACGCGACGCGGCACAGACGCACGGGAAACCAGTAGTCCGACCTGTCCTCCGGGATCGGCACCGACGTGCACGCGCTCGCGCGCAGCGCCGCCGTCGACGTGTTCAGCCCGAAGTTGCTGCCCCCCACCACTGCGTCCAAACAAAGAAAAAGAAAAAAGGAAGGGGGTGGTCAGCGCAGGAGATCCGGCAGCGCATGTGGTGTGGTGTTACCGGAGTGCACGTGCGTCGAGACGCGCCCGGGGGACACGACGGGGTCGAGGCGCTGCGAGGTGAGGATGTTGTCTGTGTGCGCGCGGCGCGTGTCAGTCGTTGTGCCAGCCCAGAGCAGTTATGGTGGACAGTTGAACACGCACTCGCAGCCATGAGCCAATACGCGCTGCATCGCCGCGCTTCGAGCAGCAGCAGCAGCAGGAGTGGGAAGAGCAGCGGGTGGTTCATGAGCGGAAAGCAGTCAGTTAGTTAGTTAGTTAGTTAGGTACGTAGGAAGCGCGTGAAGGCCAGATTAAAGGTCGTGGTCAAGTCGTTCTCTGGCCAGATCAGATACTTTCATGCGAATTGTGGAGACACGCGATGACTTCATGTATCACAGTCCAAGACGGCGTCGGGAACTTCCGGTCTGGATAAGGAGTGCGAGAAACAATGATGTACCGATCGGATCATCGCACCGCCACTCAGCATGGAGCCGCGGAGCCTCCTGAATCGACAGTCAAGCCAAGCCAAAATTCATAGACGAAAAGTACCCAATGAGGTATCGAACGGATCTGGGATGTTACGAGTATATCCCATGATCCCGACTCCCTTCATGATGCAGTCAGTTTTGCTCTTCTGCGTGCGTGGTCAGTGGTTTATTCTGTCCTAAATGGGTAATTACAAAAAAAAAATCATGCATTTGCGTTGGTGTCTTGAATACGGGAATCATTCGACTGGCTTTTTTTTGCCTTCGCTTTAAACCCTACTCTCTCAGACACGCGTTCGAAGTAGAGAAACTGACCAAAGATATGCTATGGAGTCTTCGAGACCTTGTTTGTTGCGCTCAAAAGTCGTATAAGCACCGGTGAAATCACTGTAGCCGTCGGGCACCCTTCTATGTAGACACACGGATTGCAGCGCAAGAATTTACTGCGTGTCTTCCTGCGATTGTGCCTCATCTCTCAGCTTGCTTGTGCAATTGTGATCGGCGGGGTGAATATGCGATTGAGATCCCTTTGATTGTTCTGCGAACACTGAATTAGCAGGATCGACTGGGAAAAACTACATCCCGACCCATCGCTTCATCATCAAGGATGATCTCCCGCATGATTCCGAACATGTAGTGGAGATATAAACCCTAGAGCCATGAAGACGCGCAGGGAGATGATGCAGAAGAGCCCCATCAATCATACAGGACAAAGACGATATCAATTGAGCGAGTGAGCGAGAAGTTCTTGATCTACATTGCCCCACGATTTAGACCACGTGAGACATGTGACCGTGTCAGTCGACTCGATTCGATTAGTGGGTAGTGACAGAGGCTGCTGGACACGATTTTACAGGGGACACTTGTGTTTCGTACAATAAGTAAGAAGGAAGGCGGAGTCTTCAGTCAGCACGGAGACATACAGCGGGACGAAGCGTTCAATGCGGGAACAATCTATACAGACTGGGTACGGGACGGCGTGGATACCACTCGCGCAATCACATGCGGCGCTACCTCGCGCATCATCGGCTCGGCGCCGTCGCCAGCATCGGCATCAGGCGTCGAGGGCGTCGGGGCTAGGGGCGGCAGCTGGTCGAGCGGCGGCGGGACGTCCGCATACGACCGCGGCTCGTACGGCGGCAGCACCGGCGACAGCCCGGGGCGGGGCTCCTCGCCCGGGAAGTACCGCGGGACGAACACAGCCGCTTCATCGTCCGTGGCCGGCGCTGGCGCGGGGCCGTGCAGCCTGTTCCTGCGCTGGGAGTTCCGCCGCCGGATGATGAGGCTGAGGGCGATGCTGGACGCGAGCAGCGCGAGGGATCCGACGACGCCGGCGACGACGCCGACGAACGATGCGCGGCCGCTTTTGCTGTTGGGGTATGCTCAGAGCGTGAATCGGATGATAGGTATTGTCCCCGGGCTTACGTTTGCGCAGAAGCATCCGATACCGCCCCTGTGACTAAGGGTGGCCCGATTGAGCTGCTGCTGATGAATCTCAGATCGCGTCCGTCTGATCTCAACGCCGACACTCACCTCGCCGCGGAGGGGCTGCCCGCGAGCGCAACGACAGACTGCGTGACGACAAAGTAGTCGATGATGAACACCGAGTCGTCGCCGAGGGTGATCGTCAGGACATGGTCCCCATCAGCGAGCCCCGTCTGCGCAAACACGCTCGCGTTGAACAGGAAGTCCGTTGGCCCCGATCCGCTCGTTCGGATCAGCGTCGTCGGGGTGAGATCGTCCAGATTGAAAGTCAGGTTCGTCTGCGCGGACGGGCTCGCAGCCGTAGGCGCGCTAGAGGGCTCGATCGCATAGGCGTACACAGCGACTCCTACTCACATAAGTCACACACATCTGCGGGGAAGCCGGTGCGTCGCTTACCGGTAAACGGAAACCGCAGGGACACGGGGGCGGGCGTCGCTCGCCGGCGGGGGCCTTTCCCGTGGCCGCTCCCGCTACCGCCGTAGTCCCCGTCGTTATCCGTGCCGCCCGGCACGTCCGTGTCTTGCGGAGGAGCCACGCTCGAGTTCGTCCCGGTCGCAGGGGCGGGGGCGGGAGCGGGGGGAGAGGCAGAGGCGGGGGCAGCGGAGGTCGTCGGGGGGCTGGCCGCAGGGGCCGAGAGCGATCCGACGGCGATGTTTGCCCCCTTGTGGAATGTCCGCCCAACAGCCAGGACGGGTGACGGATCGTTACACCCATCGCATGTCACGGCACTCGAGTTCCACGACGTCGCGGGCGAATAGACGATCACGGCGTCGGTGTCGTCGATGGTGACGTTGACCTGGCTGTCGCCCCATACGCACGCAGCATGAAGCAACAGCGCAAGCACAGAAGCGCGGGCTGGCGATGATCGTCTGAGGCACTTCAGCTGGTCGCGCGCGCATCAAGCCAAGCCGAGTACGCACATTGGCAGCATTGAATTGTATGGCCGGGACAGATGCAATGACTCGTCCGTACGTCTGATTCAGTTTTCGCGCTTGTAGTTTATGAGCCGAGTCTAGGGCCACAGTCTAGACACAAGCTGCTGGCGCAAGTGGCGGGAAGGGAAGCGTCTGGGGAAACGTGAGAGGATGGCCAGTGGTTATCAGGCGTGCCACACACTTCTCTTGGCCCCGCATCGGGGGTCTCGAGTCGGCGTCTGAGGCGGGGAGCTTGTTCGCCGGTATAACCGAGCCTCCGTGTGAAGTCTCCAAGCAGCCCCGAGCCCGGCCATGCACCGGCTTCATTGACCCGGACCCTGCATTGAGTCTGAGCATCTCCGCCGTATCGTCATCATGACCACTCTGGGACTCCACAGTAAAGTCGAGACCGTAGTGTGCAGTCCTGGGAGTTCGAACTGAATCAATGAACTCAGGGATTTGGCTCGAGAGCCTCAACGGGTTTCAGCGAGAGCAGAAAAAAGCCGTCGATCTATGTATGTCGCATGAGGCAGCCACGCATGGCCGCACCTGGCCGCTTGGAATGTTGTGTGAACGGAAACCGGGTAGGTTCCGAGTACATGGATGGAATAAGACAAGAGTCAACAACATCGAGCTTTGGCATGATTGGATTGTAGCCACTCAGATCGTGGGAATCGCCCAAGCACTGGACTCCGCACAACTGACTGATGTGGTGGCGGGCTATACACGGTGTCGACAACTCTTGTCTTCCCAGCTTGACGTTGCGCAGTCGCTTCTGGCCCTGAGCGCACACATCTGGCCTTAGGAATTCCATGCATGCTAGACCTGCGAGCCCTTGGGCTTACGACGCCGCAACCAAAAACCTACGCGCCACCAAGGCTAACTAACGGACTCGATAGACGACAACTCCGAGGCATAGAGCTTTCAGGGACGTAGACACCGAACGAAGCCCAGACTTGCACAGTGAAGATCTTCTCCAGTTCTTTACCCACACGCATCGCATCGCATCGCCTACTTGACGCATACCCTCGTCGCAGTTCTCACATTCGCGTCGAAGGCCGGATGGCGCCGGGCGCAGAGAGCCACTTCTGGGCAGTGCGTGCGAGCGAGCGAGCCAAAGCAGTGCTGAGGGCTTGAGACCAGGACTCGCGTATCACCCAAGTATGATTATCATTCCCAGCGTCGAGATTGCAATTGGTACTAATGATGCAAGTCTGGTCTTTTCATCGTCGCAACAGGCAGCCTATGCTGATATACTGCATGTCGTGAAAAAGAGACTCTTGGTCGATTCTGCGGAGGCACCCACAGCGGTGGAATACTAGGCTACGATCAACATCGCCTCGATCCCGGGTCGTGTGCAAAAGGATGGTGTCATAGATAACTGCATCCGTGACTGCGCAAGTCGTACGACGCCTGCTGGGAATATCTCTGACGGGTGCAATGACAGCCTAGCCCAGCGAAGAGCACATTCATACAAGCAAGCAACCTAGCCGCATCCTGGGCTGTGAAGAAAAGCATGCTGTGGGAGCACATGCGACAGCAACGTGAATTTCGAGTGAGGCTGTATCGCTCGCTGTCTTGGCGCTCGTCTCAACACGCACACCTGTGCCCTGGGACTCCGCGTGGTGAGATCGCGTATATGATGGCGAAAGGTTCGCCGTTCCTTGAGACTGGGATCCAGCTGTGGGATCAATCCTCAGTAAACTGGGAAAACGTTATGACGCTGGAGTCATAGACTTCTTGAGAGCATTCTGAAGCAAAGAGTTCATTCACTAGGGGTCCATGTATGGCTTCCGCTTATAACTCAACTGTTATTAACATCAGTTTCATCACGTGTCAATGACACCTTGCTTCGGAATCGTTGTCCGATTCGTGAATTCGGAGAACGAAGCAAGCTGGTAAGTAGTATCAAACACACAGAGCTGGAAACTCGTCGAGGTTGTATGATCAGGGTACTGATCATGTACGGCAGTCAGGCCGAAACTCTGGAACAGGACAGTGTCGACGCCTGAAAATACTGACATGTATGTAGTCGAATTAAATGTTGAGTGAAGCCACAAGTCTGTCGAGATACAAGTAGAAGCTAGAGAGTCGATACGACTTGCATGAATCTCAAACTGTTACAATTACAGTACATGATCTACATTTACAAGTACATGTTACGTATATGACCTGGTACACAGCAGGAAGATACTCGTCAGTCATTAGCATTACTGGCAGCAAGGTTGAGGATCAGTTCAGCGGCCAGTTCCATGAAGATAAAGGGAGACAAAATCGTTTTCTTGTCATTCAGTCCGTCCGTGAACACCGACCGAGCGTACGATCGGGTAATGGACTCGGACTCGGATCCCTCACGGGGCGCCGCATCGTATTTGCCGGCACCAGGGAGCGTCGACGCGCGATACGACTTCTTGTGTACGAAGTCGAGCCGGTAGTACTCGAGCCCCAAGTGCTGCTTCGTGTCGTACAGATTGATGTTCATAAGAATCTGATAACGGATTCAGCCGGCATCCAGCGCAGCGCAACTCGTACAGCGATGACACGCACCACGAAATCTCTCACTCGCGCTCTCGCCTCGATACAAAAGATGTCGCTGAGATCGTGCCTGTACTTCCACTCCATGTCCATCGCCTTGAGTTGCGCGTAGATCTCCTTCAACACTTTCAGAGGCGGACTCGAACTGCGTATCCCGAATTGCCATTTGGAGCGTTTTTTATGCCGTCGCCGACCGGTGTTCATCGACTCAGGCGCCGGCAGAGAGCTTCCTAGGATGGAGAATCTCGATGGCATGTCTACCTCGTCTTCCGCAAGGTCGATGAACTCGTCATCCACGTCGTCGATGTCCTCCTCAAACTCAGCCTCAAACGGATTTTCATCAGCATCGCCGCCGTTGGGAGAAACCGCATTGGGAGAGATCGCATTCCTGGGCTGCACAGTCTGTTAGACACGAGTTGAGGCATGGAGCGCGCACTCACGTCCATGCTCGCCAGCTCCGCTTCTCGCTCCAGCTCAGAAACGATCGCAACTGCAGAACATGAGAGACATCCAGATCAGCAAAGCAAAAATGCCGCACGGTCTTTGCCCACTCTCCGCTTGTCCTGCAGCAACATGTAGGCGACCTTGACTTGATTCCCGCGAGACCCGTCGTCCCGACGCAGACTGTGCAAGACTTCTTCCTTGTCGACTCCTTCCAGGAGCTCAACCAACTCGTCGACTACCTCGTCATCAATCCGGCCCAGTCCTTCCACGTACTCAAGGTCCCTGTCCAGGGGGACAACCGGTGGAGCGACCAGAGAGCTCAGAGTCCCGACCACGGCACCCGGTATGGGCGGCAGGGGCGTCAGATACCTCGGCAAGTCGACTGTGAACCAAGGATGTTTCATGATTTCCGGGATCGTTATACGCTGGAACGGATCCAGCACGAGCATGGATCTGATCAGGTTCTGCGCGAGTGGGTTCAGGTGGGTCGGCAGATCGTACTTCAGCGCTTAAACCATGTCAGCGACCAAGCACGAGAGCAAGAACAGCCAGACAAACTTTTGATCTTCTCGAACAACTCGGTGATATTCTCGTCCTCGAAAGGAAGCTGGTTGCAGAGCAGAACGTAGAGGATCACGCCTGAGCTCCACACATCAGCGTCAGGACCTGAGTACCGGTCCCCTCTGATAACTTCGGGCGCCGCATAGTTGGGACTGCCGCAGCTCGTCGTCAGGAACTCCCCGTCTTTGGCCTCCTTAGACAGACCAAAGTCGCCGATTTTGACATTGGAGTATTCGTCGAGGAGGATGTTCTCGGGCTTGAGGTCTCGATGTATGATCTTCTGTCGATGCGTGTACTCCACTCCCGCGATTATTTGCTGGAAGAATCGTCGCGCAAGATCCTCGTCGAGCGGTCCGTGATCGCGGATGTACACGAAGAGCTCGCCCTCCGCGTATTCGAGCACGAACACGATCTCTTCGGGCGTGGTGATGATTTCATAACTTTTGTGAGTCAGTTAGTGCGGCGACAGTAGACGAGCGGGGCGGCCTACAGCTTGATGATATGGGGATGCCGCAGCATCCGGGTGTATTCGAATTCACGTCGCACGCGCGTTTTCATCCCGTTATTGGCAACAGCAGCTTTTGACAGAAACTTCAGAGCGACCCGATGCCCAGTGACCTTGTGGATGGCCTCTGCGGCGAAGCGGCGTGAGGCGGGGGGAGCGGATTCAAGATTGACACGCACTTTTGACTGTCCCGAACGTCCCGGCTGCGATATCACTGACGATAATGTACATCCCGAGCTCTTCGGGATCATGTTTTACCACGACGGGAGGGCCAGGACTGGTGTCCACTGGGCTGGCCATGGGGGTGCTAGGAGAGAGGTCTGGGGTCAATGACAGATCATGATTTGTGATCGGCAACACCCCACACTCCTCTTTCGCTGCCACCCAGGCCGGACTTGATTTGGGCCGATGTTCTTCTCTGAGCATCCGCACTAACATCCAATTATCCATGACCTCGACTGTTGGAGCCGATGAACTGACCGCGACGGTCTTTGGGGCCATTCACTCTCTCTCGAACAAGCGCAAAGCCAATTTGTTGTTGGATACCGCTCTTACTCTGATTCACTCTGGACAGTGAGTCACCAGGCTATCATGGATTCATCTTACCTGGACCGTCAAAGATATGGTGTAGAAGTCGAAAACTACCTCGAGGTTTACCTCAAGACTCCAGACTTACCACGGACCGACGTGGTGAAGGCGTTGTTAGCCAGAGGGAAAGCTCGGAAGGCGGCAGGGGAGGAACTTGTCGAGAAGGCGGAACAAGGTGCGTTCCTCACCCCGGAAAACTGGTCGTCTTTGAACCCGTCTCCAGACTTCCGTGCCGTCCTCCAGCTGGACCCTGCAAATCGGGAGATACAGCAACATTCGCAAAGAGGCCGTGTGGTACGCCTCGGCTCACGCTTTTTCGCCTCTTGCTCAAGCGGTCTGTCTCCAGAATATACGTTTTGCGCGGGATCCTGCTTTCCAGCGCGTTCCGGTCGAAATATGGGACCGCATCGCATCGTTTATCCCGCGCTATCACCTGCGCACCTGGCTCTTCATTTCCTCCTTCTTCAGAGACATCGCAGTGCGACTGATCTTCCATACGCTCGATCTGTATTTCGGCGACGATCAAGAGGCACTGAATCGTGGTCTGGATGTTTTCGACCGGGTGAAGGCGGATCCGGTCTTTGCGCTGCGCATCAAAACTCTGAGGCTGCATTGGGCGCATGAGGAGGGGGACATGCTTGATCTCATGACTCGTATGTAAATCTGCTCAAGTGTCCAAGTACTGAATGGATGTTTCTTACCAGGCATCTTTCGTTCCACGCTCCCTGAGTTCAAAGCGCTTCAGGAGCTTGAGTGGATTGGCTATCCGGAAATGCGGGCAGAAATGGTCCAGACTGTACTCTCTACCCACTCTTCTATCCACAGACTGGGTCTGATGTGAGCCCTATCATGCCCATTCTCTCTCACAAAGCGCTCAACAACTGGCAGCGGGTGGCATTTTGACGCAGTCGGTGTTTCCGCGTTCAGGAACTTGCGCAAATTCACTCTCCGCGCTGAAGACGACGATGGATTCGCCGACATGGGTGAAGTGCGAATTGTGCTCGATCAAAATGCGGATACCCTGCAGCATCTGGTGCTAGGAGCATATCTTGCGCGCGACCACTCCTGGGACAGCGCATTTGAGAGCGTGACGATCAAGAACCTGACACAGCTCGATCTTGTCGACACGCGGATTTCGCACTTCGTGCTGTCTCGCATCGCTCACGCCCATGGGCTACAGAGTCTCACACTGCACGGGACGTTCGAGGATCCGGCAGCGGCAGCCGTCGTCTTTGGAAGCGATCACATCATCGACGGCCAGCACACGTTTCTGCCGCATCTGGAGGCCTTCCGTTTCGTCGTCGTTGGTCATGACGACCAGGTCACCCTTTACCGCGCCGTGGCCCAATTTCTGCGACGCCGAACGCGGCTGCGCCGGCTGGACTTGGGAAGCTGTCCATGGGACATGGCCTTGAATCTGCTGCCCGGGCTCTCAGCTTTACGTGTGTTGGGTGTGCGTATCGCGAATCTCACTGCTTCGGCAGTCACCGGCTTGGTGAACGCGATCCCGCTATCGATGGTTGCCCTCCACCTCTCCGCTGTGGTGTCTGATCGGCCTTTGGTGAGCCGCGGGAAGTAGCTCCATCTGGCGTGGCACTGATGAACCGAAAGAATGAATACGTCAGATACTTCGAAGCCTTCAGGTCGCTGGCTTTTCTGCATCTGCAGAACACATCCAAGCACCGGCCCAAGCCTAACCTACTGTCGGAGAAAGATCTCCGTTTGCAGACAGACCTGTGGGCGGCCGCGTCCCGGAGCGTCGCGGTCGGCTTGCCAGCGCTAGACTTCCTCGGCTGGAACGGAGAGCACTTCGTCGTGGCTCGCAGTAGTGACGGGACGGTCGAGCTGAAGGAGCTTCCCTGTCGGCGACACTTGGATTGCGGCAAGGGTGTGGATCTCGGAAGCGAGGACGCTTCATGGCTCGAGCGCAAGGATGTCCCGATGGATTACGAGATGCCGCCCCAGTCATGATGTTCGTGACCCCTTCCAATGTTTTGTAGAGCTTTCCGAATTGCGTCCAATATGATTCTATTTGTTCTCGGGCGCTTCTGTAAGCTTGCTTGAGGTTCTCAACAAAGATCCGATAATACAGCAGCGTTCTTCGGGAATCTCTCGTCGGCTTCTACGTAACCTCCCGGGTCTCCCTTGGAAAGAAAGAAACGCGGCTCGGAAGAACGTCATCGGCACGAGGAATTGGTTATCCGGCTGCTGAGAAGGCCGAATCTCCTTCTGAACAAAGGCTCATCCCACTTCCCGCGCGGAAATAAGCCCAGGGGCGATGCACCCCCGCCCCTGCCCGTAGTGGTTCGCGCCGCCCCGCTAGGTGATTGGCGAGCACAGCCACACCCTTCATGATGCGCATCGACAAGTTAGATTTCAACTTAGACTTGAGCCCAAAGCGCCATCCACCATCGATGCCGTTAAGTCGTGGGGCTCGCAATTAACTCCGTCCAATGGGAACACTCCCGTTCTTCTGAGAAGCGCAAGGCAAGGCTCCAATGCGCAGGCGACGCGTGCCCGTGCGGTTTGTAATGTGCTTCCTCACTTCACGTGCCCACTATAGCCTGCTCTTTCAGCTGGCCCCCGGTTGCATTCGATTGCGTGCGGCGTATCGCTACTGATGGGGAAACGCGGCGCCCAAGTGTGTGTGCGCGTGGGTGTCTGCTTCCGAAGGGAGCCGAAGCGGATAAAAGGCAGACGGATGAAATCACCTGGGAGCCGAACGACACCCAGACTCTCTCTCTCTGTGCACTTCCAGATCCACACTCACCAGCCCGACGATGCTCGCCATGCCGCTCTCCAACACGCTATCTTCGGCGCCGCTGTCGTACTACTCGATCCCGGCGGTCTGGCTCACAGCGTTCGCGCCTGTTCTGATTCGGGTGCGTGAGCGTTCCATACATCGTTACGCGTTTGCTTACGCGGGAACAGACGACGTTCATCTACCTACTGCACGGGGACTACAACAAGTGCGTGCCATCCTGTGCAAGTCGTATGTCGCGTGGACCGACTAACGCGCACGTCGTCCAGTGTTGCACCCAGAAAGAATATGGGCGAAGTCGCTGCCAACAAGTCTCTCTCGCCGGCCCAGATCGCACTTATCCAGCGCATGGAGGGAGCCCATATCGTGCGTCGTCTTCCGATCCCGTGGTCTCACCTGCCTTCTCGGTCCGTGCGGCTCACATTGCCTCGCAGAACGGGAATGAGAACCTCCCCATTTGGATCGCGGCTGTAGTGAGTCCTTATGCGTATACCCTGTGGCGCCGCTTCTGACTCTGCGGGATCAGATCGTCGGCAACCTGGTCGGCCTCGATCACGCGTTATTGAATACCGTGTCGCTGTATTAGTGGGTTGCCTATCTGGGTCTGTTGATGTTGATGACTGATGCTGGGACATCCACAGCGTCTTGGGCCGCATCTTGTACAACTACATCTACATATCGCAGAGGACGGTGTTCCAGTCCTGGGTTCGGTATGTCGAAAATCTGTCATTTCCCTAGCGGCGACGGCTGATCGAGTTGCGTCCATAGATCAACGGTGTACTTTGCGTGTCTGGGTGCGTCTTTCTTGGATTTTAGTGTGGCATTTTCTCACCGAGGGCTAACAGCGATGCCCCTCTACATCCTGATTCAAGCTGGCGCGAAGGCGACCAAAGGATTCTAAATGATGATAGGCAAGGTGAAGTTGGAAATCGGCTTGGCCTACAAAGCGAGTAAAGCGAATTTCATTTCCAACACCAACACAAACTGTATCTACGCATAGAACAATATATGACCAATATATCACGCTGAGATAGCATACACATATTCACAGATGAATGACATCGTCCGTCAAACCCGATGTCGCCGGTGTCTTGATGCTGGATTGAAGATAATATGGGAGCGTAGCCAACCTGCGCCTTATCTGCGCGTGGCCCTGCCCGATGTTCTGAGATACCATCGACTTTAATTTCTTTTCAGCCCAGACGATCCGGACAATGAGAATTGTATGCAATAGGTTTTCACATGATCTCGAATAATCGCTGCTGGATTGTCGGCGTATTGGGAAGTGCCGCATGCGGGCTGGGACCCTTACCTGTGACGCCGACCCCATCCGACCTTAGCTCAGTTGGAAGAGCGCAAGACTGTAATTGGAAACATATAATCTTGATGCCACCTGTTCGATCCAGGTAGGTCGGACGAGGCCTTCAATATGACAGATCATTTTTCGTCGCAAGGACATTATTTACCGCGGCCCATGACTGAACCTGGCATTTCAGACCTCCAACTTAGGTGAATCGATAGGAATTGCCCAGCACAAGCAGAAAAGATTGACCCTTTACAACATGTGCAGGAGCAATTAGGGATCAATGAATGGACCCATAAACAGCGTCAGATTTCAGATGAGGTGTAAAAGAAAAGTCGAATGGTTGGCTGGATTCTGATTCAAGAGAATGAAGTTGAAGCAGGATGCCACTGGGGCTGACTCAAGGCTAGTCAAGTAACTACAAGTAGCAGTGGTACGCGATGCGAGAACCAATCGACATCCGAGTTGAGAGCGAGGACACAGTTTGTTTCCAAGAGTCTAGAGTCAAGTTAGATTGCCAGCTCACCAGAGAAATGACATATGTTTCAAAGGTTTTTCCTCCAAATCGAAGGACAAGGTTGGCATCGATGCCGCATTTGAATGATATTTTCGAGAGCATTCGGACACGTGATCGCTCTCCCTGTCACTCGCACTTGATCCAGTGATCTCTTTTTTCTTCCACCTCCGCTCGCGTGTGCAACTCACGAACTCATTGAGCGACTAGCCACGAAGACGGAAGCAGGAAAGACTCGTCTCAAGCGGTTGTTTGCATTGCCCAGCGTACAGAGATTGCCACTGGCGGAAGACGCAGGCGACGGACTTTCTCAAGCTAACTTGCTATTCTCCTCGAATTCGCGACACGTACAACCACACGATCGAGCGCACCACTGAAACATGTCCCGAATGACACCACGCTTTCATGCCGGTCTGCGCGACTTGACGCGGGCCCGTGCCTGGGGGCCCACGACCAGGACCTCTGGCCCGGAAATGTCCACTTGGGCGTCTGGCTCTGGCTCGACTTCGTCCTCTGCTTCATCGTCATCCTCCTACTCTCCATCCGCGTCTAACATGGCAACTGCGACCCCCGCGAGGGGATATGCGCATGCCGCGGTGGCAGTAGCTGTCGACGCGCGGACAGGCGGAGACGAACCGGGCAGGGAATTCGGACCTGGGGCCGGAGCTGGTACAGTGGGTCGGGGGCGCCGACGGTGTGTTTTAAGCCTATCTACAAGCATGAAGTGAAACTCAAGAAATCGCCAGACGCACGTCGCTCACACCCCGACCGCCCATTTCCTCTGTGTCCCGACCTTCCGGCTCTCAGCACCCGGTCCTGGCGGACATCGAGCAGCGAGTGCGGTTGGTGAAGGAGGCTGCTGACGCCGAGGTGGGTGGTGTCCAATCAGTCCCTCGCAGATTTTTATTCACCGGAAACTAGGTCTCCGCTTCTCAATCTCAGACCCCGTTTTTCACAGAAGATGAGCTGATGGCATTGTACCAGGATGTTCTAGCACATCCAGAGCCTCAAGAAATCGAGGTGCAGGCGGTGGAGGCACCACTCGGGGACAGTGAGAAGGACGCGGCGATTGTTACGTCCTTGGAGCAGAGGATGTCGACAATATCTGGAGCATTACCGGCCACGTCAACCGTCCCGGCGACGCGCGTCATGCAACTCGCGACGGCGCGGTTAGATGCACTCGAGGCACTGGGGAGTGCCGGAGGGCATGATCCTATTGCGGTGCCGCTGTTCACGGCAGAGCAATTTGGAGCACTGGTTCGGAGCTGCATGCGAGAGAGAGACTATGAAGGTGCGGAAGGTGTATTGGTGTTGATGAAGGTGTGTGTTTGTGGGACGATCCATCGGCAGGAACTAATGCCCGAGCAGAGGAGTGGGTTGCAGCCACTGCAGGCGCCAATGACGATGATCCTGGCGGAGCATGCGGCTGCTCGCTCGGTGACACGATTCGAGCGGTGTTTGACGACGCTGCTGACCCAAGCGCCTGAGGAGGAGCAGCGCCATCTCCATGTCAGGGTGCATCTCGCTGCATCCAAGCATCTAGCGCTGCCGGAGAGTGCACTGGGAGTGCTGCACAGCTACGAGGCCCAGGCCCTTCCCGCGCCGCAGAAGACGTACCAATCGGTCATCTCTGCGCTGTACAGCACCAACACGAGCGTGGGGAAGGCACACGCTTGGGACCTATTTGCCCACATGCGCTATGCTGCGCACCCGGAACCCGACGTGCGCATGTACACGACGATGATTCGGGCGTGCGCATCTCCGGTTTCGGGGCGAGGATCCGAGGCTGAGCGCGCCTTTGATCTGTGGACGGAGATGACGGTGGACAAGCGGCTCGTACCGGAGACCGGCACGTGGAATGCCGTCATCCTAGCGTGTGCTCGCAGTGGGCGCAAGATGTGGATCGACGAGGCGTTTAGCCTCGCGCGGGAAATGTTTGACGCGCACCGAGATGCGCGGGGTGTGTCGGCGTATGTTCCCGACCAGAAGACTATGTGTGCGCTGCTGGAAGGGGCCAAACGCATCGGAGATCTTGCACGTGCGCGGTGGATTCTAGCGGAGATGGGCGCACAGGTCGCTGAGGAGGCCTTCATGCATGTGCTGCACACGTACACCGCTTACGTCCCCCCGTTCACGCGCCATCTCGCCCGTGTTGTGCCCTCTAGCAATACAACTGACGTGACAGAATCATCGTCAACCCCGCCGCCTGAAAACAATCCCTCGCCCCGCTTTACGCGCCTTCCGCCGCAGACGGCCTTCGAGGTCATCACCGAGGTCGAGGCCCTCTGGCAGCGTGTCCTCGATCATAGCCTTCCGCTTGTGACGCTCACAACGCGTCTGGTCAACTCCTATCTGTCCGTGCACTACCAGCATTCGACCCTCTCCGCTGCCCGCAGGTTGTTCGGTCAAGTGTTCACCACGGTCAAGCCGGACGCGAGGACGTACCTGGAAGCGCTGGAGCGATGCGCGTATGCCCGTCGCGGACCTGAGCGGGCGCTGGCTCTCGAGTGGGCGAGCGAGCTATGGGAGACGTATTCTGCGCTGAAAGACGTGCCTGCGCGTACTGTGGAACGAGCGTGGGTCGCGTATATGCGTGTTCTCGTGTTGTGCGTCACCCGTCTTTGCTGTATTATCCACTTACTGATGGGATGCAGGAACGGCCAGACTCTGGGTGCGCTGACGCACATCCGCCAGTTTGCAGCGCGGTATCCGCCATCAGACCTGCTTGTGCCGAAAAGTACAAAACATCCGGCCCGCTCGACCCGGACCGCGATCGTCCCCAACTCTTTTCCTCGCCCGATCGTTCGGCTGACGGCGCCGACGGACGTCCCCGACGATGCCGTTCCGCCCCTACTTACATTTTCCGACATTGAGCTGCTCCACCATCGACTGGTTGCCGAGGCGAATCTGAACCTGAGCAGGGACAGGGATGGGGCTGCGAAAAAGGGCATCGGATATCTTAAATATCTTGTCAAGGCGTATGAGTGGGCACTAAGAGGGAGGAGGGACGCCGTTATGAAGGCTCGGGCGGAGTAGATCTATGTTAGCTTACACCACATCTAAGTTCATGAGCATTCAGCATTTTTTTTTCGCAGTCACTGAGTAAGCGATGCACTTTTGCTTGTGCATGCTTGCCCGATCATCATTACCCTTGTTCTCCTAACCCAAGCAGCACGCTCACAACGTTTTTGTCGGTCGTAACCCCGCCGTTTGTCGCCCCTGGCAATCAAAAGTTGTCGTCCACTCTTTCTCTGCTGCAGTCATTAGCCACACCACCAGCACCACCACCCCAACTATGCTCACGCGCATCACCGTCCTTGTTGCCACAGCCGTGGCTGCCCATGCGGTACGTAGCCCCGCCTCCCCGAGAGCTTTATCTTATCCTTTCGCTTCCAGGCCTCGTCGTCCGCCTCAGCCTCCGCAGCGCCTGCAGCCACTCCTGCGCTGAGCCCCTACATCCCCACGAGCGGCATCTCAACGTCGTGTTCTGTCTACCTCGCGACCCTTGACACCGACTCGGATCTTTCCGTCTGTACCTCCGCACTCAACACCGCCGTCGCCTCATTCGCGCCGCCTGCGTCCTCCGCGTCCTCGTCTTCCGTGTCGTCGGCCCTCAGCACCGTCTGCTCCTCGGCGACGACGGGCAGCTGCAGCCAGAGCCTCCTGACAGGCAAACTCGCGGCCTTCCACGTCGCCTGTGGGCCGGAGCTCACGGGATCCTCACCCAACGCGGAAGTCAAGGGGCTGTACGACACGTTCTACACCCTGCTGCCGCTCATCGGGAGTGTCTGCGCCAAGGACGACGCGGGCGCGTACTGCGTCCTGTCAAAGAACGGCACCACTTCGGCCTCCCCCGCTGGTCTGCTCGCGTCGTCGTCATCCTCGAGCGCGCCGACCCCGAACGCCGCGACGATCGACAGCGGCAACCTGCTGTTCCTGGCGCTCAGCCCGTCGCTGTCCGTGGCACAGCTGTGCACGTCGTGCACCCGCGCGGTGCTGACGAGCTTCATCAGCTTCGAGTCCGACACTGCGTACGCCCCGGGACTCGGGCAGAGCGCGTTTATCTCGGGCCAGCCGGCGTTGTATGCGTCGATCATGAGCAAGTGCGGCTCCAACTTCATGACGCACGCCGTCCAAGCCGCCGGTGGACTCGGCCAGGGTTCCTCGGGCGTCAGTGCCGCTGTCGGTGGGGCCAGGGCCGGCGCAGCCGCGCTGCTGCTCGGTTCCGTTGGCGTCGTAGCGGCTTTGCTTGTGTAGATGTGATCGGCGCACTGTGATACCCATGTCTGTCTGCTATTTTATTCTTAACAGAAGTAGGATTGCGAATATACAGGACTGGCCAAGTCTGGGACGCCCAGTCAACGTATTCCCGGCATTTGCCGCTTCGTCGCAGTGGGGGTTCTAGTTTTTTCTTTCTTTTTCGTTCTGAGATTATGTAACTCCATTCGATCCCTTGATCAGGAAGTTTTCAATCATCTTGGCTTGGACGTTGGAAAAAAGACCGTGATCGAAGTCCCATTACGCGCACAGGCTGAATTTAGTACCCTCAACGATGAACGGCGCCCATGACAGGGATTCAGGATGAATGTAAATCCGGACGTTGAACAGACAGAGATCGTTGTCACGAACGGTTGAACGTCAGCGCCTGGGGATTCTGTGCCCTACTCGCCTCCGAGGACTTGCAGTCTGAATCGCTTCGAGGTATATCTGGGCGACCCTGTAAATCTGGGATATGAAGATCTAGACAGCTCAGTAGAACTGGGCCTTTTTAAAAGTGAAAAGTGAAAATGGGCGTTTTCGTTTCTGGATAAATGCATGCAGCACTTGCTGAGAATTCGAGCCCCCTGGGTTGGTGTCGAAGAGCAAACGAAACCTCTTCTCTTTTCACTCAGAATCAGTCGATAGCTCGGGAGATCGTGCAACTTTTACAGGATCTTGGGATGCAGCTCCAGATTAGATTACAAACATAGATTGAATTCGGGACCTCGCCGGGGATCCGTGCTCCCCACGGTACTCCCCAGCGTGAATTAAGGTTTCGGGCAAGGCTCGGGCTAAAACTCAAGAGTGAGTAAGTAGGCGGTTGAGTCAAGCGACCCAAGAACAGCGCAACCTCTTATCTGCCGAGCGCTTGGCTCGAAAGCACGCTGATTCTGTGTTTTTCTTCTTAAAGCCACGGGCTTTAGAGGCGGCGTCTTTCTGGGATTGGACACTGCGGCCGTGAGTTATGGTGTGAGGTTCCATCTGTCTGCTGGCCCCACCGAGGGCGTAAAACCTCCGTGATTGACACTCCTCCGTCCAAGCCTTCGAAGCGAGTTTTAAAACGCAGAGCCTCCGTGGCCTGAAAATAATTGGACCATGGAGTCACGATATTTGCGGACGTGCCAGGTGGAGATACAGTATAATTTCAAACAGCTGGGAACGGCCACGGCGCAAGTGTTTCCCCATGGACACAAAAGCAAGAACGAGGGATCTCTCCGGGTCTGCACTTTCTTCCATCTGAGGCGTTCAGGACGGATGAACTGTTTTATTCGTGATCAAACGATACACGTATGTATTGTGTGCCAAGATACGGGCTGCTGCCGAGAGAAGTGGAGACCCCGCTGCCGAAACGCGGGAAGCAGCAGCACCTTCCATACCAGGTGCAGAGAACGCATGTGACAGAGGTCTCCGTTTTACCGGCCTCTATAGAGGCGGCGGGGGCGCAGTTCGCAATCCAGGCAACTGACTCGCACGCAGCGCACGGCATTCAGACTAATACAATTCAGTCTCGCACTCCAAGTCTAGGCGCGCAGACAGGACGAAACGGGGACTTGTCCAAGACGTGTGAAGAAGCCGGCAAAGAGGCACTCTGTAGCCAATCCGGCTCGCCCGATATCGAGGTTCGAATTGGGGTGAACCCGGTTTGTGGGCGTCGTCAGGACTTGTCAAGGTTCAATCGGCAGATTGATCGTCTATTCCCAATGGGCTTCCCTGCTCCACTCCGAGGAAGACCTCGGCCAAATATCAAGGTTTGTGACGGACAAGTATCGATACAATACATACTCGCCTAGCTGAATAGCTTGGAACCTTGTTGATCGCTCAACTTCCAGTTCAACTGTCGTCACGTGGCTGATGGTGGCCCTCGGGTTGGGCCGTGCATGACACGGTCTCATGATGATCACAGCAACCTTGAAACGGGCCATGCACCGTCCGAGTTGGGCAGCGGTCTTCTCGCAGATGTCCGCTGGTGATGGATTGATATCAGAAATGAACTGGCATGCGACGTAGGCGTCATCATTATGCCTCTCCCCAGCTCAGCGAGGAAAGCCGGAACCCGGCGACTGGCGAGTGCCACCATCGCATCTCCGTGTGTCCGCGCGCGCAGTTCCCGCTTTCCAACTTCCGGACGTCGCGTGTGGCTTTTTTCATTTTGCAGCGCCCACACTACATGAACATCTCATCAGAGCACAGAGCGCAGCGCACAGAGCGCAGCGCACAGAGCATACCCCCGGTTGATGGAGCACAGTTGCCATATATGGCATGCCCAGTTCATATTCGTGCAAGGTCATCGGCAGCCGGCGGTCAAATCCCGCCTTCTATCACTGTGGTTGACGAGAACGAGAAACCCTTGTAACTAGGGTTGGAAGAGTGGTTGTCCCCAACGAAACACCTACATCACATCACATGCTCTCATGAGCCACCCCCAGGGCAAGAACACTTGCCGCTTTGGGGGCTCCCGCCTTACCTGCACGGAAACTCGCAGATGAGATGGATGGACAGCACACCGATGCGCCGGAAAGGCTTCGCCAATTCCGTCTGGACTCGATCTCGACCTCTGTCACCATCCATTACGCTTACGCGCTACGCAGCCGTTTCATGCGGCCAGCCGCCGACCTGCTGTTACATCGACATCGACGGAGGTTTTAGCGGAAGTGAATTGCATGGAGTCCAGTTGATCGGACATGAGAGACGGCGGCGGGCGAGTGGAATCCCCGGGTCCGTACTAAGCCCTACCGATGCCCTCATCCGGACGCTGCCGCGTCTCTGTCATGCCGATTGACTCCCACACGACGCAGATCTCTGATGATGACTTCATGCGAAAAGGCACATCCGTCGATGCGCCTGTGCTTGTGCATCTCCGTGCGCGCGGTCTGGGCACCTGCCTGCCATGTGGCCAAGCTGGTCCTCCGCCGACAGGCCCAGCCGCGTGGGAGGGCATCTTGACATCCGGAGATTCTTCACAGCGAAGGCCCGCTCAGACTCTCACGAACCAGCCGTCCCAAAAAGAGGGTGTGCCCGGAATGGGTGGTAGACATCTGGGACCAGTGGAGGGGCGAGATAAGTCGAGACGGTGCGAGCGTGCGCGCTTCGATTGTTTATTACGTGGGCGGGCGAGCGGGCGAAACACAGTTAATGCATATCAGATATGATGCAGTCAGTGAGTGGGATAGATATTTCTGCATTACAGTACGTCTGCTGGGGCGGGTAAATTAGGCTTCACGCTAGATAAGCAAGTCTCTATCAGTGTTTTTTGCGCAGGCTGAATATGCCGCGGACGCCGGCGGCCTCGTCAGATGATCTGAAAGTCCCCACAAAGGCCGTCCCGTATCGCACCCGCCCCCGGAATATCCACGTCTCAGATCGCTCATTCGTGTCGTGTTTCTGAGGAGGTAACGTGCAAGTCAGCGGTGATTCCGTCGAAAAAACGCACAAGCACGCACCGCGCGTCGCGAGAAGGCGATTTCTCCGTTATCGTCGACCCGCCCAGCAAATTTAAACCCGCCGGGCGACCAGGCTTCCTCGTGGTCCGCCAGCGTCTGCCCGGCGGTCAACTCGGGCTGAATTGAGCAGCGACTGCGAGAGAGATCTCATACCTGGCCAAAAATAATGCGATCCAAGATAGCGGCGTCGCCACTCGCTGGGGCCGACAACGGAACGCTCACTTCTTGGTAGGCGGCGAGTTCCGGCGACTAGCATGAGATGAAAATGTAACCCGGTTCATCAGAGCAAGAGTAGGCATATTGATTGGGACTGACGTAGGGATCTGGTGAGAGCTGCAGCAAGTCGTAGTCGAGTGATAGCGGACACTGCGGAGCCGAGCAGTGGTACTCTGAGAAGTAGCATTGCATCGGGGTGCGGCAAAGATAGTCCGGGAAGCCAGAAGACTTGTCGTTGTCGGCGTCGGCGTCGTCGTCATAAGATGAAATCTGGCCCAGAATAAGCTAGATTCTGGGCTGCCAACACACAAACCAAAAAAGACACACACCATTAGCGACCCTTCCCATAGGCCGACAAGCAGTCCGGATGCGTACGGCTGCGACACGGCTGCCGGTCGTCCATCCGGGGTCGACAACGTCTGGACAAACCACGGATCAGACGGCGACACGACGCGATTTGTTAGAGTGGCAGCCGACGGCGCGGGTGTTGTTGTTGCTGTTGTTGTTGTCGCCCGAGAAACCTCCGCCCGGACATCGGAGAACAGCCGGGTGCCGGTGCGCTGGAACGCGAGGTAATCCTCGGTCGTGGGCCCCGTGCGGTGCTCGGCCGTGGCAATGGCACGTGTGGGGGGCAGATGGTGCGGCACCTGGAGCGCTACGGCCTCCTTGAGCGCGAAGGTGACGATGATCGCACCGTCCGAGGGCGCGGGAGGGCTCAGCCCGAAATACCGCTGATTGAAGTGCAGCACTGGCTCCTCGCCAGCAGCAGCAGCAGCAGAAGCACCAGTGATGGCAGGAACGCTGATCAAGGGCCGAGCCAGACCGACCAGGGCGTTCCGCGTCTCGAGACTGTGACGCGCAACATTTGCTGCAAGAACGTGTCAGGTGTGGGAAACGGAAGCGGAAGCACGCACACGCGCGCGCGGGGGAGATGGAGAACAACATACCCCGTGTTAGGCTGAGACACAGTAGCCACGCGATCAATCCCTTGGTCTCGTCCGACGTCAACGCGTCCTCGCGCAGATGGAGCAGCGCGAGCTTGGCTATGCATTCCGGCAAGCGGCCGAGCGGCAGCAGCGCGTGGCACCCGTCGTCGCCCAGCAGCGTCCAGAGCAGCGTCCACAGATCCTGCCGCAGCCCGCGCGGCGACACGTCCTGCGTGGTGCACCGGCGGATGGCACGGCACCGCTGCACCAGCTCGGCCGCGAGCACGCCGTCGGTGTGCCCCGCGGCGTCGCTGAACGTGCGTCTGAAGACGGCGGCGTACAGATTCGGGCTGGACTGGCGGGCGAGGGCAGCATGCAGTGTGCGCGAGGTGAGCAGCAGCGAGAGCAGGTCGGGCGCGACGATGCCGGGGCCTGAGAGCGCGGCGAGGAGGGCGATGTGCAGCAGGACGTCGTGGGGAATGCACTCGAGCGGGGACAACATACTAGGCGGCGGCCGCGGCGGGAGGAGGTACTGTCTCTCTGACACGCGCGTCCCGTTTAAATGCTCCTGCTCTGCGGGCCCCCATCCTGAGCGCAGGTCCCAAGTCTTGCTTGTCCCTGTCACCGAAGGAGGTCCGTTGCGTAAGTTGCCACTCCGGATAGTTAGTTGCAGATGCGATCTCGACCAGCCAGGTCGGTGAACCTTATTGGGATTTGACGGGAAGCAAGGAACGGAACGGTCTCTGCCAAAACGACAACAACACACGAGCAGCGGAGTTGATGGGCCTCCCCACGTACAGTCCTATATCTGGGACCCGCGGCAAACTCAAAGAGGCGAGGCGAGCCCGCGCTACGCTGCAACACGGCGGGCCACAGACGGAACGGTGGATGCACCGCCGGCCGACCTCGTGCAGCACACATCTCGCGGTGGACCGGCTACCATGTTCTCCCGCGACGCATTCTTAGGAACGAAACAAGCGCGCTGGCATCAAGTCCAGACAGACTGCTCGTTCCCGTGCCCCGATCTACCGAGTGGACCTGCATCAGGACTTATCTCCGTTCGCTTCGACGGAATTGGTTGGGGGAAACGGACAGACACGTCCTGCCAATGGGGGGCCCAGGAGCGGAGATCATCCTCGACCAAGAGATTTTGGCCGACGCGTTATTCTCTCGATCAAATGTCGTGGTCAGATATGTCAATCTGCACCCAGTCGTTATACACGGATCTACAACACGAAAAAACTTCTACACATTCGGCTCGGCTCGAGCGACGCCAATCAGAGTTCTGATGAGGCACGGAGATGAGTACAAGCGGGCTCGATCAAGGAAGGATAACGTACTCTGCATCGCAGCAACGTCCGTGCTCTGGACGTAGTCTTCAAACTCGGCGATCTGCTCTTGCAACTCATCCAAAGAGATCTTCTCGTCTTCGACGACAAGCGTAACCTGCGGGGACCAAGTCAGTCAGCGGGGACTACTTATGGGAGTAGGCACCACACACCTGGAGCTTGCGGATACCTGTGGTGCAGGAGAGGAGAGAAGAAACACGCCGTCAGATTTCGGAGCAGGTCAAACGGGAAAGTATCGTACCATAGCCGATAGGAACAAGCTTGCTGCTTCCCCAGACAAGGCCGTCCTTCTCGATGGAGCGAACAGCAGCCTCGAGGGCAACCATGTCGGTCTCATCATCCCAGGGCTTGACCTCGAGGGTGACAACGGACTGTGTAACGGCAGATCAGATGCAGATACACATGCCAACAGCGGACGGAGCAGGACCTTGGCGACGGGCTTCGGCTTGTTGGCCTTCTTCTCGTTGTACGCCGCGACACGTTCAGCCTTGATCCGCTCAGCCTCAGCGTCGTCTTCGTCATCACTGCCAAACAGATCGATCTCGTCATCGTCGCCTCCGGCAGCCGGGGCGGCAGCAGCAGCAGCGGGGGCCGATTCGCCGAGGAAGGATTCGCCGGCGGTGCTCGAGCCAGGGAGCGATGCGTGTTCGGCGGCGTACGATTGGATGTGGGTGTACCACCGCGCGACGTGCGGGTTGGTCTCCGCCCTCGGGGCCGCGGCGATCGCCTTGAAGACGACCACATCAGCCTGGGACGGAGTGTACCTGGCGCAGATTAGCGATCAGAACCATCGAGACGCGGGGAGGCGACGAGAAAAGGAATCAGAGCGCTAGGTAAAGAAAATTCGGCATGCTTGGACAGCGGTGTCTAGTCGCTTCTTGGAAACACGGACCATAGCAGGGTCATCAGACAGAGAGGCAACGGAGATGAACTCACCCCTCGATGTAAGAGCGGGTCGCAAGGTGAGCTTCGAGCGCGGTGAGGTTGGCCATCGATTGTCGTGGTAGAACGAAAAGTTTATCTGATGTTGTCAGCTGTTTGCGCGCGGAAATCTCGCTGAGCCGGACCGTGCGGATACGCTCTCCCGAGCCCAATGGAGGCTGACAGGCCCACGGACACTCCCGGTTATGTCAGTCCGCCGAGCCAGGCTGATTTGCACCACGAAATTGGCCTCTAGAACCCTTGATTTGCACTAAATCGGACTGAGATATGCCATCATTTTAGCCCTTTTCGGAGTTTTTTGCCCATTTTTTGCCCACGATGGCCCTGATTTTGAAGCACTCTTGACATGCGTCAAAAGCTCTCCGTTTCATCCAGGAATAGGTCAAAATTTGCTGATCTGACTCTCTCACCGTCGACCGATGATATATGGTCCAAAAATTTTGCGGGCTTCGCCCGCGATTTGCACTAACTGGGACTGGGATTTGGGCTCTTGGGCCCGATCTGCACTAACTCTGGCCCTGAGATAAAGCCAATTTTGGGGCTTGATTTGCACTAAATTGGACTGACATATGCGGGAGTGTCCGTGGGCCTAGGCTGACCGAGGTCCTGGGCCACGTGGCGCCTTCACGTGCACCTGCTCTCTTTCACGTGTCTTGTTTCTCACGCTCTTACAGGCCGCATGGACCAGAATAACGCGCGCCAAGTTTAACGTTCGGTCGCGCTGCGCATTGCAGTCTGTGGCGTGGACACATATGAAATCAGGGCGCGAGCGGAAAGCGGAAGCTCCTGGGACTCCAAGGGATCCACCCAGAACAAGATCCTGATCCAAAGTGGGGACGGAGATTGACTGCCAGCGAGTGTGGATCGTGTGGCTCGCTGGTATTAGCTGTCGTACGTCGAGATCTGTTTGACGTCACGTAGGTTAATCGCAATCGAGTGCTGGACGTGCGCAATGCAGCAAGGGTCGGCCGTTCATTCCAAGTCATGATGATCGATGATCATCCATCTTGGTATGCTCCATGTCGGGAGTACCCGCAACGTACAAGTACTCTGCGCCTGGCCTGTCTGCGCAGGGGGGTGCCTCATCCTCTGACGTGGCTGACTCAGAAGGCAAGTTTGACCGAGAAAATGATGGATTCTTTACGTCTCAGAACACAAACTGGCAGCCAACATAATTTATCTCGCGTTATCTTGATCTGCGACCTCCTGCACCGACCTTCTTGAGCAGTTCCGCATCCTCAATCACCCCAGCCGCAGACCAAAAAAGTCCCTGCACGCTTCTTCCAGCCGCCTGATGGATGGCGTCTGCTCTCATGAGATCTCTTTCTGACGGTGTCGCCGCTCCTCGACATAGTCCGGTCAGACATTCGCTCTGAGGTGAAGTTCCAGGACACCCAGCAGCCCGCCACCCGGGGCCCGCGTGCTTCCCCTCTGCCATTCAACCCCCGCCGCCGCCGAGTGGCAATGTTCCGACAGGATCGCTCCCTCGTCCCACGATATCCGGATGACTCGAGCGCGCTCTGATCTGTTCTGTTCCACGCGCCCGGTTCCCGATTGCTGTTTCGACCCACCACCACGACCCCCGCAGTTTTATTGATTACCTACCTCCGGCTGCTGCTGCTGTGCATTCCATTCCATATCGGATGGTCGGCTGGCTTGGGTTGGGATTCTCGCACTGATGTCCGCCCCCGCGTTCTCCGAGTCGGCCGGCTCGGAAGCAGGGGCAGGAGGGATCTGCGTGCGGTGTTGTGGTCGCCCGTCTCTCGCCCGCGGGTGTCTCCGCGCGATCTCTGCGATCTGGCGCGCCTGCGCTGACCCTGGGGGCGAGAACGAAACGAAACGAAGATCGGCGGACGGCAGGTCGAAGCAGCAAGCTTCGCCTCGAGGATTATCCGGAGGGCCAAACTCGCTCGTGCGTCGTGTCTCCGCCCGGGTGTTTGTTGTGTCTGTCGTACACCAACTTTGCGCGTATTTCCGCGCCAGAGGTGCGGAGAACATCCACACGCGCACACGCACACACACGCCACGGCGTCGCCCTGGCAGCCGGCATGACTGCATGTCCAGTGTGAATTCTCTGGCTGTTTGACAGTGAGAGAATCAGTCGCCCGTGTCGCGGGGGCGCGGTTGCGCATTTTTGTTGTGCTCTGTTTTGTTTTTGTTGTCGTTTTTGCGCTTCGCTTTGACCTCTGCCTGCTTGTTTGCCACTCGCTGATCCTTCGTCGGGGCATCGCCGCGGTGTGTATGTATCGGACGACTCATTTCTGGGATCTTCCGCACACAAACATCCGAGGCTCCCGCCGTTTCTGAATCCTGGTCCGGGTACATGGCGCAAACTAGATTGGGAAGGTGTCAATGGAGCGTAATAGCAGCTGTGTCGTTTGGGCCCCCCCTCCCCAGCATCGTCATCCCGTTTACGGCGCCCTGTTTCCAGCAGCTCATATAACAACTACCCTGCGTTCCCCAACCCGTCCACTCACCCACCGAAAACTGAACTGTGAAAATCATGCAGCAGCTGTCACCACTTGCTTCTTCATCCCCGGAGATTCTGCTCCGGATCACGATGCATGCCGTGGACGAGCTCGGGCCGCCGCAGGAATGGCTCAACCTCGTCCTGTGCTGCTCCGCGCTGCAGCGGCAGCTGGACAACTCCACCGTCCACGCGCTCGTCTTTGCACGCAAATTCTACCGGCTGCGGCCCGCGCACCCGCTCGCGGGCGACGCGAAGGGCGAGCTGCGGCGGCGCTTCGGCGCGCTCAAGGTGTTCCGCCGCGCGTGCGTCGACGGCGACGGCGACGGCGACGGCGAGCTGCGGGACGCGCTGCGCATCGCGCACGGGATGCTGGGCGACGAGGCACCCGGAGCGCGGGCGCGGACGGTGGCGCAGCTGCGGTGGGCGGGGCTCCCGCGGCTGCTTGTGCGCTTCCTCGAGGAGCGCTGGGTGCGCGATGCGCGGGGATGGCCCGTGCCGAGCGAGACGCACGCGCTCGTGGTGGCGCTGCTGTGGCTTCTGGCCCCTGAATGCAAGTCCCCCCGCAGCTGTTGTTGGATCGAGACATCTGGATCTGATGCCTTGCATTGAATTTAGCCGGCGTGCACGACGAACCAGAAGACACGCGCCGGATGATCATGGACCGAATACGGCCCTTTGCGCTGGCTGCCTCGAAAGCACGTCGGCCGATCTCTCATGATAGTGACTCCTTCTGACGTTCGTTCTTTTTTTTTTTGACACAGTACCCGCTGGAAGACGACATCCCAACGCCGGCGGAATCGGCGCCGTTCCCCGGCCTCCAGATCTACTCCATCCTGTGCTACTTCGCGCGCCTGGACTTCTTCACGCCCACGCTCCCGCCGCACCTGCGCAAGCTGGCCCCCGCTCCGGCCCCCGCGACGCACGCCGCCGGGCGCGCGGACGCGGAGCACTTCATCAGCGAGTGCCGCGCGCGGCGGTGCGACGCCCGTGCGCGCGTCCCGGCGCCGGGCGACCGGGGCTACCGCGTTGGGTCGCTCGCGGGCCAATGGCAGGGCTCGTCCCTGGTGCGTGCGCCTGAGACACCGCGCGTGCGAGGTTGAAGGCTAACCTTGCGCGGTTCCTTTCCTCAGATCCCGTGCATCGATGAGTACAAGCGCTGGGTCAGCGATGCGGGGGAGAACGCGCCCGGGGCGATGACGACGTTCAGCCGGGTGCCGCTGTATGTTACGCTGCGGGAGCACTTCTCGACGGCCGTGGTGGACCGGGGCGAGGGTGCGGCTGGGCTGTTCAGTTCGTGGAAGGAGACGGAAGTAAGTAGGCAGCAGCCCCCCACCCAGCTTCTGCGCGCCGCTCTAACTCTAACATCGTTATCATTAAAAGCATGGAATCGTCACCTCCGATGCGAGTGGGAAGCAGTTCTTCTACAAGACATACCACGACGCGAAGGAGCAGCCCAGCAGCAGCAGCATTACGGACGTCGTCGTCACCGGCCAGGCAAGTGCACCCAGCCGCATTCTTTCCCTACGTCATTCATCTGATCCTTAGACGGACGACCCGTACGCCTCTGCGTGGGGCAGCTTCAAGTTCCTCGGGCGCATCAGGCTGGCTGACGGGCTGGTCACGCTCCAGCGCGAGTCGGTGCGTCGCGCAGTTCGTGCTCCCGGAACACTTCTTCTGATGCGTGTAATCTGGCCTGCAGCTGGACGGGCACGGGACGACGCTGTTCAAGGGATACCGTACGTCTTTGGCGTCATTTTTTGCTTCTATGAGCCCGGCTGAATTTCGCGTGTCCCCATTTAGTCGTGTCGGGGGATCACTTCGCCGGCCGGTACCGCGAGTTCGACGGGGCGGCAGCAGCAGCAGCAGGAGTAACGGAGGAGAGTCGCGTGGCGGAGTGGGAGGCGGCGTTCAGTTTGAGTCGCGTGATCAGTTGAACTGTTTGTATGCATGTTTGCCATGTGATTCTGTATCAGTATAAGCTGTATGCAATATCATCTGTGTTCGATACCCACATGAATGTGCTTCATGCTTGAATGGGGTAGTGGTAACCTGGGTCGTTGCCATTCCGAGGCGTCTCGAGTCTCGACCCGCCGGGGGTTCAATTCCCCCTTCAAGCATGACGCACGTTGCTTCTTTTTTTTGCTCGTCCATGGTTACACTGGCTGCCTCCACACGCCCACCGAGCAGTCCATTTGGGGTGTGCACAGCTGACAGGCTGCATGGTTCTCTTCCCATCATGTGACGCAGCGTCAGGTCAAGTGCAACATGACAGATTCGGAGACCTCGCAGGTGGCATCGCGATGGCTTCGCATAAGTAACGATGGGCGATGATCGTCTGTGTCAGTCCCACCCCTCACTTCCATGAAGCTGAACTACTACTACGCACTCCTCGACGCGCTGCTGCCGATGCTCGGCTTGCATGCCACCTCGTCCTCGGACCCCGCGGCGCAATCACTGGGTGTTGCGTTCTTCGATCCGGGTCTCAACGGGGGCTCGATGCTCGACAACGGTCGGAGCGTCCCACCGATCCACGCCTATTGCCCTCTGACATTTCTTCTCTCTCGCTCGCAGCCGGGACGGGAGGCGGGGAGCCGCTCAATGTGATCGCAACGCCTTCGGAGAGATTCTTCCAACCAACAGCTGACATATGATCCCCCGCAGGTCATCGTGTCGGGGCTGAGCACGCCGCAGGTGCTGACGGACGCGGGCTTCCTGCGGTATGCGCAGGCCATCGGATTGTGCGTGTTCGCGCACCCACGGAAGTAGGCTCAGGCTGACCGAGGCTGGCAGCTCGTTCGAGTGTCTGGGCTTCCATCTGGGTATCTACGCGCATTCATCGTACCGCAGCGTGGATGCTGAATCTCCGTACGCTTTGCAGGCGCACCGCAGTCGGCTAACCTGGGGGACGGGAACGGGTGGGTCAATCAGACGGTGAGCCTGTGCTCCCCCTCCTCTTCCTCACAATGACGGGATCGGCAGATGGAGCTGCGGTACGATTTCGGCAACGACGATATCGGGACGTGTCTGGAGAGCCTTGTGGGAGGGAACCATTTCAGGTCAGTCGACAAGAGCAGAGGATCGTCCCCGATCCATAGAGTAACATCGCCGCAGAATGTTCCGGCAGAACGGCACGGCAGCAGCGAGCGGCGCGCTGTTCCTCGCGTGAGTCCCTCTCTCCCTGCCGCTGCTGACTATGCAACTGATCCATCGCAGCGTGTCACAGGAAGAGGTGAGTAGTCCCACTGGCAGCAGCTGCTGCTTCCAGGCTCATCATTCAATCGCTAGGACGTCATCGAGGGACACACGATCATCCCAGACGGCTACAATCTCGGTGGGTGCCCAGCTCCATGCGCGTGTCAGCACAGCTCACGGATCGCGCAGGGAGGGACGTGCTGGTGAGCAGTGCCGTCGGGCTGAACACCCACGACGGCGTCACCTACTCGACCGTCGCGCGCAACATCAGCGGGCTGCTGCCGGCGGGGTCTACAGGGTCCGTCGTCGTCCATTCTGCCTTGCCTCTCACCGTGTGCTCATCCCCGCTGCGCAGAGTGAACCACGGTGAGTCGGCGCTGCGATCGCTTGACCTGTGATATTTAACCACCCAGGCATCGCCACCGATGGCGTGACGGTTCTTCTGACTGTGACTGTTGTATAACGTAACACATTGTGTATACATCCATTGCATATCAGTACATAGATCATCTAAATCAGTAGTACATCACTGCCGCCGCGCCATCAGGAAACAGCCCTCGTACCCCGGCTCATCGGGATCGCTGATCGTGTCCCGCCACCGGCCCGCAAAGTGGCTGATCGCGTTGCCCACGAGGAACCCCGAGTACACCCACTTCCCGCGGTCCTGGTCCATGTAGTCCTTGCACAGCGCGACGAAGCCGTCGCACGGGCGCACTGTGTGGGCGTCAGAGTGTCCTTGTTTAGGCACGAAAAGTGGACCCACCGCGGCCGACGAGCCCGAATTGACCTGCAGCCAGTCAGCCTCGTGCATTGAGAAAGGATAGAACGAGCGACAACGAACCCCAAGCTGAATGACCCTATGCAGACACAGTAATCGGTAAGATGAATCGTATACAAGGAGGACGATCTCGCACCTCGCCAGCGATGATGATATCCTGCACCCCACGCGCAGCCGTGTCCTTGCTCGCTCTCCGGTACCGGATCGGCTTCTCCCGGGCGCGCTCAACGAACTCGAGCCCGTCGTCCGTCTGCATGCGCATCGAGATCGGTACGTACGCCGAGCGCGGGTCGCCCGCGGACAGCGGCGCGTCGCTGTACTTGTCGTCCCCCTCGTTGCCGACAAAGTGGTACTCCCGCAGCATCCACGTCTGCCGGTGCCGCACGATCACGCACTTCTGCAACAGCGGCGGCGGCGCGCCCTGCAGCATCGCGGCGTACGTCGCGAATTCCGTGTACTGCCGCACGCGTTAGTGAGGCACGCCAACAAAGCAGCAACCGCGACGCGGGACGCACGGTGAAGATGCCTTCCCAGGTCCCGTCGATGCTGCGCAGTCGATCGTCAGCAGGCGTGGTGGACATGCGGGTTTGGGGGACACCAACGCACCTGCCCGGCCGAAACGCCGCCTGGAGCTGCGTGTCCAGCTGCGGCCGGCTGATGCTCAGGCACCGCGCAAGCTCCGACGCCCACCGCGGCCCTGCAGGCCCCGCCGCCGTCTCCGCGGTGCTCGCGTACGGCGGGGCCGAGAAGTCGACGAACTTGGTCTTGAGGTTCACGATCGAGAGGAAGGACAGGATCGTGGGCGCCCCGACGGGCGGGATGCGCAGACGGTGCACGTCCGAGTAGTACGTCGCCGTGGCGGCTGTGTGCGGCTCGTCCTGCGGGGGGTGGAAGTGCGCCCAGGAGACGTGGGCGATGGGGTACTGTGGTGGTCGTTGGGTGTCAGTCCCACCGATACGTATGCGGAGGGGAGGAGGAGGTCACCTTGTGGGCGGCGAGAGCGAAGATTTTGAGTGTGTTCAGGATGTTCCACGAGAGCGCGTCGTCCTCGGGTAACTCGTCTGTAGCAGTAGTACGGCATGAGATTCCACTCTCGGGAGGTGGCAAGGATGAACGCACCCGGCCTGAGGAGGAACCAGAATAGCCACATCGCACAGGCGGTGTACACCGTCTGCACTGGCCACTGCGTCGCCATGACCGAGAGCGGACTCGACGCAGAGAAAAGTCCGTGATCGGGGTCAAACAGGTACCGCCGCACCCACGCACCCATCCCGCCGTACCCGTCCAGCTGCACCTCGTTCTTCCCCTCGTTCTCCAGCATCATCAGGTAGCACTGCACCAGCGCCTCCCGTACCCACCCCTTCTCCTCCTCCTCTTCCTCCTCCTCCTCGCCAGCGTCTCCTCCGTCGTTGCGCTCACGGGCCGCCGCAGACCGCCGCAGCCGCCCGAGCAGCACGAACCGCCGCTCGAGCTCGCGCGCAAGCACCACGTGGCGGCCCGCCCCCGCCGCGGCGTCGTCCCGCAGGAGCGCGCGCGGGGGGTCGAATTTCGCCGCGAACACGCGGGCGTGCAGGTACGCATTGTGTGCGGGGCACAGCCGCGTGTGCAGGGTGCGGCTCGTGCGCTGCAGCCGCGCGAGCGCGGTCGGCGGGCCCGGGAGCGGGTGCGCCGATGCGGCGAAGGCGATGCGCTCCAGCACCTCCGTGGGGATCATTTCCAGGGCCATGCGTTCGCTGGGTCGGTGTGTGGGTGGGGAGAGGGGGGTGGGGAGGGGGATGTGTATCGTCGTGTGCGTGCTGGTTTATGCACCTGCGATTGGGCGTGCTTACGGAGATTTGACATGCGTTGCCTTTTGGGGCCCGATGTCAGCCGAGGTCACGTGCCGGCTTTCCGAGCAGGCTTTCGTGCTATTAGTATGGATCTCTCCTGGTGCTGGGGTCAGGTGAGATCTTGTGTTCCAATCCGGGGTGATGATTGTCTGTGCGTTCTTTTTCTTTTGGTTCCGACGTCCGGCACGTGATCTCGTCAAGCTTACGTATTCGAAGCTTCAAGCTCGAAGCGCGGCGGAAAGCGACGACATCACAGAGTAGAGTAGACTCCCCATCGATCTCACAGGGAGATCAGATTCCAGATCCGGAGTCGAGGCCCGTGTCCAATCTTAAAGCATGTTGCTAGCTCAACACCCACCTGAGCTGCATTGAGGGGCCATCAACCTTCGGTTCTTCCTTCCGTGATGGGATGGTGCTGTCACGAACTAGGGTTACCATATCGGGGTTCTCTGCCGCGCACGGCTGTGCGGCGGATATCTCCCGCATGAGCCGACTTTTGCTCGGTTCAAGCGCAACGTGCATCTCGGGAGCATACAGAGTAGCAACGACGTAGCTTTTTTAAGTCTGTAGGCGCGTATACAGTGTCCGCGGCGTGCACATTCCCCATCCGATCGGTGTTGGTAGTGATTTGACTCCTGCCGTCAAACGAGTCACGCGTGTGA
Organism: Mycena citricolor; assembly: GCA_963692855.1. Taxonomy (NCBI): domain Eukaryota; kingdom Fungi; phylum Basidiomycota; class Agaricomycetes; order Agaricales; family Mycenaceae; genus Mycena; species Mycena citricolor. The sequence goes on along the minus strand of CAVNYO010000169.1, from coordinate 1,482,681 downwards.
CAAGTGTGCAAAGTTGGCCACGACGCTCATCGTGGGTGCCTGCCGGAGACCGCCTGGATCTTTACTCGCGCCGCCCGCGTCTCGCCGCCCGCGCCTCGCTTCTCCGGCTTTCCGCACCTGCAGCGACGTTCTCCAGCCGACCCCCATCTTGTGCGCCAGGCCTCTTTGGGATTTCGACACCTCAGGATAGCTCGCTCTGCGAAAAGATACGTGCGTGCACGTTTGCCACCCAGATATCGAGCTCGTATTGACGCGCCGCGCATCCCCAGCCTCTTTCGCCAATTTTACCCAGCCACTCATCGTCACCCTCCGCCCCCGATGGGAGACCGCGACTCCGATCCCATAGCCGTGGACTCCGACTCGGACACCGGTCCGTCCCCGCCCAGCCAGAGCCAATCCGCGCCGCATCCCGCGCCCCCGTCGCGCGAGGACATGGACGTGGAGCCGCCCGCGTCGGAGGGGCGCGGATCCCCTGCCCCCGCTGACTCCGCGTCGGCGGGGGACGCATCGGACGATGGACGCAGCCGGTCCGCGCATCCCCCCGGCGCGTCGCCGTCAGGATCGGCGTCGGCCCATGCGGACTCGGCGTGGACGTCGCGCAGAGGCAAGGCGCGCTGCGATTCGTGCCGCTTGCGAAATCTCAAGGTGCGTGGGACCCTCGCAGCGGGGTCGCAACTTTCTATTTTTCTGTTTTTTTTCTGACGCTGTGATTTCAGTGCGATCGGATACTGCCCACGTGCAATCAATGCAGGTGGACACCTGTCACGGAGTGCACGTACACGCCGTTGCCGACCCCCGGTGCGTTGTGTTACAGCGAATGACGTTCTTCTCACTTATCGGCTAGGCGCAGCGCATCGAGGTGTCCCGCGTTGCGATCGGTCAGTGATTTTGTTTCCCATGAGAAAAAAAGAAGCCGGTTTCTAACGGCGCACACAGATGTCGCGAATCGAATCTCAAGGTCTGTCTAATTCTCCTTGTGCTTCTGTATGCCATCTCAGCATCTCGGTTCCTTCATTTCTTTCTTTCGAGTGTGATCGCGCGGCGCCTGTTTGTCAATATTGCCGCGAGAATGACATCAGTGATTGTCGATACACGCCGAAGAAGCGCACACGCGCCTTGTCCTCCTCCGATCAGCCCCAATTCCAAGCATCGTCTTCGCGACTGCCATACAACACGCAAGGGCAACACGCTTCGTTCATGTTCTCGAACATCTCCGGGCCCAGCTCTGACTCGCAACCCACATCATTTGTTTTTCGTGAGCCTCTCAGGTTCGAGTCGTGATTTGATGTCCGGCGTTTCGTGCTGTTAATTCTGTTGACTAGACAACCATATACCGAAGGGCCACCTTTGGCGCTGTTGCCAGCCCCAGTGTCACACACGGCCTATCCCCACCAGCAGCAGCCCTTCATCGCGCATTCTTTCCCTGATCCAGTGCGCAGTCCCTACATCCGTCCGTGGGCGCATCCTTCCTTCGCGCCACTTCCCGGAGCCATCACGCGTCGCCTGGCGACCATCAAATACACCGAAATGCCTCTCAGAGACGCATTCGAGGTGGCGCTGCTGCGATTTGTCGCAAAACTCATGCCTGAGCTGAAGGAGACAGCGTGTTTCAGCCCCGAAGCCTACGCGACGCTCGCGAACTGCCTCGCCAAGGGCACCGTCGAGCGTCTTTCGCCGCGCATCCGCAGCTGGGCGACGTGCCACCGCATCTGCTCGGGGTCGGACAAGCTCAATCTGCTCCTCGCGCCGCGCGACACGGTTTTCAAGCTGTCGCACGAGGAAACTGTGAAGAAAATGAGCGAGTGCAGAATACAGCTGGACGCGCAGGCCGCGGGGAAGAATATCCCGGAGCTCGATCAGGCGGATCCAGCTGCTGATTTCGAGCGCATCCCTGTTGAGCCGCAGATCTACGACTGTTTGGTGTATGCACATCGGGGACATGCGTCGGCTGTTGCTGTTTTGATGGAGATTCGGCGGCTTGGAATTGTGAGTCCCGCGTTGTTGTTCGAGGACCTCGTGCTGATTATATTGAAAGTCGTCGATTACTTGGCCCATGGCTGAAATATTCATTAGTTTGTGTCCGCTATGTAACGCGGCGGGGAGGATAGCTGCTGCCAGGGGCTAGGGCAGACATAAGTAAGTACGAGATACCACAATCGAAGTCCGGGATCATGGGATAGAGCTGTAGGCTACAGAGATCTGGAAATGTAGAGTAAAAGTACGATGGATCAGTTGGAATCGTGGTGGGATTGGTCTTTTCCTGCGGCGCATGGGGCTAACAAATGCCTAACGACGGAACGCGGTAACGCTCAACTCCCCTGACTCCGTTTCAAATTTCAAATTTCAAATTTCAAATTGCAAACCTCGCAGTGATGTTCCACGATATCGCCTTCAGGAAGTATGTCCGGGCGGCGAGCCTCGGAAAATTGAGCGCCTGCTGTACAAGGAAGAGTGATCACTTGCCAGGAAGCTCCGCAGCCCAGGTGTTGATGTCTAGTTTGCGCATTTTTATTAAGGGAAGGCATCGAGTGCATGCAGTCAAGCGACTCTCACCATCATGTACTCGGTTCCTGTCCGGACTTCCCCAACTTCTGGCCGCATCAAACCGTGAGAAATTTGCACGTGATGTCAACCATGCGGAGTATTCACTGTGGACACTCCCCGCGCTTCCTTCCTCCGATTGTTATTTCTCTAGAGTCATGATAGCACCTAGTTTTTGTCATATATCATGGGCTGATTCTGAGCTCATGTCAAGGTGAGCTGTCACTCATAGTTCTATGTTAGCATTCCCCAAACCATCCTATCGGGGCGTAACTCGGCCGTGGATTTTGTCGTTTAATTATATCATCCTTCATCATAGGCCTTTCGTTGATCGCAAGGCTTCTTGCCGACAAACATCCTACTTCTTCGTGATGCATCATCTTCGCGAGAATATACTGAAATTACCATGTCTCTGTCCCTCATCCATGCAAGTGGGATTACTGGAATCGGTTTTCCCAGCGAGTTTGGATGGAGATACCAACACACTGTACTTATAGGATCCGTGATGTTCAGAACTTGTATCTGCCATCTCTCAAACCCGAGGTAACCTGTCTATGGGGACACGTTTCCAACTCTCGAACTTTCTAGATGTCAGTCCCTGAATACCCTCTAGTAACCCTGAGGCTTGTCGTTGCATGCCGAGCCTGTCAGATGGTTCTGCTTCGCCACGTCCCGAACCGGATCAGCACGGCGTGCGGGCAGCTAGTCAACGTGAGAATAGCTCTTACTTTCCCTGATTTGTATGTTCGCGCTATGAGGGTATCTCGCCATGACCACCCTGTAAATTGTATCACAAGGTTTCTGGTCCGTACGTGTTCTTAGTTCTAAGCGGCCATCTAGCTGCACCGCTGTGCTCGGCTTCTGGAATTGTCTGACGAAGAACCTCATCATTCCGACCACCCTGTGGATTCAATTGAGTCTGAAGACCGAGGGTGCCACTGTTAACTGCATGGTAGGCCCCCCTTCAAATAGTTGCAGTTGATCATTTGAACGAAGTGATGCCACTTGGGATCCGTATGACACCCCTGATTGATCAGCCGAGCAGTGCACACGACTGTAATTCATGCGCGTCCACAAATATTCTGGTGTTCGGGGGAGTTCCTGACCAAATCGAGAGCCAAAAGTTGGGTCACAGAACTTCGGTTAGAGTAGCTGTCGAGCTCAGACCGACACATCCATGCCGAGGCGCGCACACACATTATGTTTCGTCAATATGTCGTCAGAGATATCACATGAAAGCTCGTGAATAAAGATCATCAAAGTCGAGGGTATCCTTTTCGCCCGATAATAGAGACCGCGGCACATTTTCAGAAGAACCCAAGTAAAAGAAGACCGACAGCCACCGCAGTGCCCAAAGAAATTCGAGCGGTGCTGCCGACTACGGCCGACACCGTCGAGACGGCGCTCGATTTTGTCGAGTTGATCCCCAGAGCCGCTTCGAACTGGCATGCTTTCTCGAGCCCGACGACGACGCCATCGGGATCTGACATGTTGAGCGCAGAAAGCTGTCCCGTCTGTTTGAGGCTGGAGAAATTCAGCACATTGCCGCCCCGGACATGAAACGAGGGCAAACATACCAATCCACGCAATCGGCTGGATAACGTCTGTACACATTCAAATAAACTAGGAGCAAGAAAAAGGGCGCACGGAAAGTTTCCACGAACGGATCTGCACACGCGCAGGTCAACACCTCCACGAACTTCCCGGGGCTCGAGATGATCGTCGAGAAATTCGACAGCACGGGGGCCAGATTGATGCATACTCTCATCTGGTCGTATTTCTACAGAGTATTCAGACAGGGGACTTGTTTTGGCGCAAGTTGGAACGACGTACGGGCGCGCACACACCGCAGGAGGACGGGGAAGCTGGGAACTGCGGATCCCCAGCGACATTCTGGCGCTGGGACAGAGCGACCGAGTCCCGGATAGCAGGCAGGACGTCCAGAGGGGCGATCGGCACCCCGAGAGGTGTGGCGCTAGCTAGCAGAGCGAGGACAGGCGAGAGGATCGTGAAAGCGACGGGGAAGCGGACCATGGTTGCCAGAGGAAGGAACGAAGGCCGGAGATGAGATACGGAGGGGACCTTGTGGTGGTCAGAAGGAAGAGCACCCAATGCTCCTGTCATTCGAATGTCAATCTAGCGTTCGAGAACGCCCGGAGCAGTTTTGGCTAAATCTGGTGCCGGGTCCCGGGACGGTACCGGGTTAAGCTTGGCAGAGTCACGTGTCAATCCACGTGAAGAAGTCGCAGGCTGATGCAACAATCTCAAGTGTCGGAGCATTGTTGGATTTAGAACTCGATTTATGACTTGATTGACACGGCAATTAGAAAGCACGGAAACAGAGCGACTATTTATCAAAGATGGCCACAACTAAAACTCAAGCTTTGAGTCTTCGGGTTTTTCCATCTCTGTTTCCATCTGTCTTTGCAATTCTTCTGTCGTCTACGAACAGGTTTTGGATGCGAAAACACAGTCACTAGGATCTGACTTACGACCTTATACAGCGCAAAAGCGTATTCCACAATCTTGCTTTCGCTCGAGACCAATCTGACGCGCGCCTCATTCTGATCCACCAAGAACGTTTGGAAATTTGCCTCATCTGGCATGCCCGTGTTTTCATGATGAACCTGGAAAAGGGTGAGTCCATGGGTTCGCAGAGACGTGCCGGCGACAAACCGCATCCGGTCCAATCTGGCCCGCATACCTGAGAGTGTCCTATCAGCTTTGATTTCTTCGCATACTGTTATACGCACCAGAATGTCAGATACTCCCCTGCAGGTGAGACATATCCGCCCCGATGCCTGCGCTCGCGAAAATACGACGTCAAAACGTAGATCGGCTCGCAGTTCGGAATATCTCCAGCATCTGGTTTACTCGGAGGCGCTGGCTGGCGTGAAAACGTGAATAAAGGAAGAGGCTCGACTTGATATCCAGACTACAAGGCAGGCGCGTCATTGCTTGCAATAAAGCTACGCCACAGAACTCACGAACCTCTTCGTAAGCCTCACGTAGAGCAGTCGCCTCCAAGGATTCTCCAATATCCTTCCTGTCGGCCTTGTTCGATGAAAATAATTTCCTTGGGGATGCTTACTCACCGGCCACGAGGCAGAAACCAGGTCTTCCTTCCCGAGTCGTACACAATCGCGACTTTCATCGTCGACGGCTGCAGCACCACCATCCCCGCGCCCAAAAGGAAGTTGTTCGATGCCCACGAGCTGTTCTCCACAGGCGCCGAGGACCACGTCGACATCGGGGGCGCCCGCCGCGTCAAGTGGCTGCGCAATAGTTCGGCAGGAGAGGCCCGGGGTCGAGAGGTGGAGGTAGATCCGTGGCTGTGAGACCGAGCACTTGTACTTGCAGAGGTCTGTGTCTCCGTTTCCTCACGAAGAGATTCGGTGCCACCACCACTACGATCCGACTTGGTGCCACCTGTGATGTTGCTGCCGCGCCGGGGATCGATGCGGGCACTGGAGCTTGGAGAAGATCCCATCATTTTTCGTTACTGGTCCGGGGAATAGTCGAGGGGAGGATCTTGCGAGATCCCTGATGGTGGGAAGAGCATTCAAGCACTCACCCAGCGTGATTGGGCTCGTGACGTCACTCACCTTCAGTGGCACGTGGTTGTGCCCATCGGGAACAGGGGCTCATTCAAGACTGTAGCAGTATCGGGCCGTGTGCTTTTTGCGAGGGTCCGATTTCCTAACTGCACGGGTGTCGTAGTCCAAGTATATCTCGACGTAAGGCACACCCGAGCTTCTTACTTGCCTACCTGTCGAATCTTACCCTCAGAACCCTCTTATAGCCCCTGCTTCTCAATGCGCCACGAAATCCACCCCCAACTTCCCTCTCCCCCTCCCTGCGATACCCACGCGACACCTCCCACAGCACATCGCCAGGATGTCGCTGTGGGTTCAAACAGATGCCTCGAGCTGGCTGGACACACAGGGATCTACCGCCATAGAGCAAAAGCAAATGAAGGTACTGTCTCTCGGGCGCGTTGCTTCCGTCGAGTGAGTAGGCCCTTTTTGAGCGGACTCGGACAGCCTTGATGCAGAATTGAGAAGCGAACATAACCTCAGCCACTCGCTCGACGTGGAAATCTGGACAGCCGCTCTCAATTCCCGTTTCTTTGCCAACGGCATAAAGATGGAGGCAGACGAATGGCATGCTCTGCTGGGATCGTACGAGGTGTGGAACCTGAGGGCCGATTACCCTGGTCACACCTACGAACTGATTGCTGTTGCGCAGATCGCGATGTCCCGCGGGCAGATGCTCTCGCAAGAGCTCGCGCAGACTGCTGCGAGCCCGCCCCCGACGCCAAGTAAACTCTCGAACGCGAAGCGTCCCACGCTTATAACCAAACTCGGGCGGAACAAACCCTTTGTGATATCCTCATGCCTCGACCCGCGCTTCCTCGATCGACTGCGCCCGTTCTTCAAAGTAGTCTGGATGACTTTCTTCGGCGACTTCCCGAGCACCGAGCTCGCCCAGAAGCGGTTCGACTTCGACCAGGCCCAGGCCCGGACGCTCATGGTCGAGTATAAGGCGGGCGAAGGCTGGGAGCGAGTCTGTCTCCTGCTCCACCGGGAGCCCGATTCGGACTCGGATTCGGAGCTGGCATCCTCGTCGGACGAAGACGATTCAGACTTGGACTCGGATGGAGCAGGGAACAGGGCGTTCTCCGGGGACGTTCACGCGTTCAGACGGAGGATGCACAAGCTCACGTATGGACTGTTTCAAGGGCTCGGTGGTACGGTCGTGATGCAGACAGCGTTGGTCGGGTCGATGGGCGTTTCCTTGTCATTCGCACACAGAGCATCTCCAGTACCCAACTGATCTCAATCCCGTCTCTTTGCCTTATCGTTTCGTACGATCTTCGCCAGCGTCGTAAGCCCAAACTGATTGGACATTGGTCGGTCCTGCCCATGCGAAATCAGCCCTGTATCAGCCAAATGCAGATGTTATACACGCACGAAGACCGTACGCCAGAGAAAGGTATCCGCGAACCAGCAGATCCACGAGAAACTGCCCTGCCAGAACCAGGCTTTGACGCGTCGTTTGAGCGTCTGCGCGACCACAGATTGCGCGTATTTGTCCGTGGCCATGGCTCCCGCTGAGGTCGAACGGTCAGTGAAAAGGGGAAAAGCAGACGCAAAGTCGAAAGTACCTTGAGATCTCCGAGAGCGTACCTCACGAAAGAGATCCGCGATCGGCGCATACAGCGAGGTCGGTTTGATCGGCGGTGCGCTGTTGTCCGCGATATGGCTCTTCACGCCGCCCGTGGTGATCTTGTAAGGATGAGTCGTCGGCAGCTGTCGTCATGCGGGAAACCTCTGACCGTCATGACCTGCACACTGGGTTCATGGTGATTTCAGGCTCGCAGTCAGGCGCTTCGTCCGCGACTCACTTGAATGGCGCCAGCTCAATGCGCAGCGTGTTCCCATACGCATGCAGGGCGGCTTTCGACGCATTGTATGCGCTCCCGAACGCATACGGCATCACGCCGGCGACGCTCCCGATGTTCACGATGCGGCCGTCTCCGCTGGCGATGAGCAGCGGCGTGAACTCGATGACCATGCGCATGACGGAGAACAGGTTCACGTCGAAGACGGACTTGACGAGGTCGATGTCCAGGTCGGTCGCCGGGATCGAGCACCCTGCGCGCGGGGGTCACGGGCGTCAGACGCGCCCGCAGGTGTGAGCTTGGAGGCAGCGGGCGCACCTCGGCCGGCGTTGTTGACCAGGATGTCCAGTACGCCCCCGTTCGCCTCCGCGATGTAGTCCCGGCACTTCCGTACAGATTCGGCATCGGTCACGTCGAGGTCCAGGATCTCGAGCCCCGGAACGAGCGCCGCGACTTCGGTCAAGACAGCTGCCCGTCGTGCGGTAGCGAAGACTTTCAAGCCTGCAGGCAGCACACGCGCAATGAGCCCTGCGTTCGACGGAGACAGTGTTTAGGTGCACCTTTCGCATGGTACTCCTTTGCCAACTCAAAGCCTATCCCTCCTGGTGTACAACTGGATGGGCGGTGGTGTGTCAAGTTGAGTGCGAGGGCGTTGACGGCTTATATAAGCTCACCCGGTAATGAGGACGGCTTTAGTGCGCGGGTTTTCCAATGCCATCTCTTTTGTTGGAAAGACTGGTTGAGACGAGATGCCGCTGGGAGACTGCTTTATAGAGGGCTGCTCAATTCTCAAGTCGTTCATCCGCTCATCCGGATTCCGTGCAACCGGTCATCAGCTTATAAATATCTGATGGACATTGATTTCTTCCTCCGCAGCTTTCAAGTTCAAGGTTTGGCGGTCAAGAACATCTGGGGAAGTGTGGCACCCTGTGAAGAAGCAGCTTGTATGATGATTGCTGGCTTGATTCTGCAATGTGCGCTCACTCAGTTCATAATCACTGGGGGTTCAGTCTGTTCGAAATATTAACCATATACTGGCCTCTTGATCGTCACTCGTAAAGCTGATGAACGATGTGAACGGATGAGCGGATGAACGACCTGAGCTTAGAATTGAGTTGCCCTCTTCTGGACACGTAAAGCCCGGTACTCGGAGAGCTGACTCCCGATCACATGATCGCGATGCAAAAACATGCGACAGTTTTGTAGTATGCAGACTACTTACAAGTTATCCGTGGAGATATATATCCGTGCAAAAGAAAAGGGGATGTGAACTATCTACGACTGTTTCTTCCCTAACCCACTCCTAAATATCTTACCGAGCTTGACCAACCCAAATTCTCTCGAGAACGGGACATCCTGACGGAGTGAGCAGTCAAAATCTGCGGCATTCCAAGTCAGATGGACGACACGCACAAACGCCGTCCGCCACAGGAACGTATCGATGAACCAGCAGAGACCCGTGAAGCTGCCTTTCCAGATCCACGCTTTGAGGTGTGAGTGCAGAGTCTGCGAGACGATCGATCGAGCATAGACGTCTGCAGGCATAGCTCCCTCTGCAGGATCGAGGGTGAGCCAGGGAGATTTCTAGCTGACGAGTGATGGACGCACTCTGGGACCGTCCCGCACGGAACTTGAGCAGGTGTTCCGCGATGGGTGCGTAGAGCGACGTCGGTTTCGTCGGAGGCGGTTTGTCTGAGATGTGGCTCTGCACACCGCCAGTCACGATCTGGAATAGTCAGGATCGGGTAGGAGTGTGTTCTAGACGACGATGCAGACCGTGGAGACCTGCACACTTGACGCTCTGGGTCAGTATGCAAAGGGGGGAGGAGCGACAAACGAGAGACGACGCACTTGAATGGAGCCAGCTCGATCCTCAGTGTGTTCCCGTACGCATGGAGCGCGGCTTTGGACGCGTTGTAGGCGCTACCGAACGGATACGGCATGACACCCGCAATGCTGCCGATGTTGACTATCCGGCCGTCCCCACTGGCCATGAGTAGAGGCAGAAACTCGTTGACCATGCGGATGACACCGAACAAGTTGACCTCGAAGACGGACTTGACTTGGTCGATCTCGAGGTCCGTCGCTGGGACGGAGCAGCCTGGGGCCCCGGATGAGCATACGGTGAGGACTTTAGGGAGAGAGATGGGACTCGCTCAGGCCGCTGGGAATGGGTCAGCGCTCTGGGACGGCGCAGGCGGTAGGGACTGACGCGTTGTTGACCAGTATGTCCAGTACGCCTCCAGTGGCCGATGCAACGTGCTCCCTGGACTTCCGAACGGACTCCGCGTCCGTCACTTCGAGTTCGACGGTCTCCAGTCCCGGAGCAGCAGCCGCGATTTGCGCAAGCACCTCTGCGCGGCGCGCGGTCGCGAAGACCCGCAAGCCTAGTGGGCATGAGCGTCGACATGGAGGGACAGAGTCGCTCAGATGTGCGCACCTTTCACAAGGTACTCCTTCGCCATCTCGAATCCTATTCCACCTGGTGTGCATCTTGACTGCTTGTCATTGGACCATCGCGAGGTGCGTGCAGGAGGGCAGCGTACCCAGTGATGAGGACGGTCTTCACGCGTGTCTGGTCTGGGCTTGTCATGTTGCGGGAGAGGGTATGAGATGACCAGTGTAGTTTCCGCAGTGCTCTTTATACTCGAGCGCTCCGGAATGCTCACGGATGAACGGTACGGTCGGATAAGAAGCACCGATTAACCGCATTAGATTGATGGGCGGCATAAACACAGTCACGTGGGTGTAGTACACGTCTAAGTTAGGCATTATTTAATTTAGAGGGTCTACTCTCTACCACGAACCCTTGATCAGATCTGCGCCCCGCTCCCCGATGAAGTACGCAGCTGCCTGAGTATGGGCGGCCGGGATGTACGGCTACAATGTTTCGTGTCAATGCTGAGCCGCATCGGCGTCATATAAGGACTCACTGTGACAGACAGATCAATGACGCGCAGTCCCTTGAGGCCCTTGACCTTCAGATCCGGATCCACGACGCCCCAGTCCGCGCCGACGGGCGACATGCTCGCTGTGCCGGAGGGATGGAACACCGTCGCCGCGCTGTTGCGCGCGTACGTGTCGATCTCCGCATCCGTGCTCGACGCGTTGACGCCCAGCGGAGTGATGATGTACCCCTTCCACGCGGGGGCGGCGACGAACCGCAGCGCGGCGCGGACCGCCTCCCGGGCGACGATGCGGTCGACCTGCTCGCCGAGGAGATTCGGGTTGATGAGCGGCGCCGCGTGCGGGTCGCTGCTGTTCAGCGTCACGGAGCCCCGCGAGTGCGGAGACACGACCGCCGTCGCGATGCTCATTCCGTTGGTGTTGCCCGGTTGCGGACCCAAAAAGCCGTTGGAGATGAGGAACTCGTAGTGCGGCGTGTTCGGCCCCGCAGACGCGTCGGGGAATCCCGTCAGCGAGGCATTGGGGACGCGGAACCACCCGATTTGGCTCGACACGCCGTCCATCAAAGGTCCCGTATGGGAGGCGTTCCACTGAGCGAACTGCTCTGCAGCCAGCGTCGCATTGCGTTGCGCGGTCTCCCATGTCGCCGTCGAATTCACGACGAACTCGACGGGCAGAACCACGTGGTCGGTCATGTTCTGTCCGACCGATGGCAGATGATGCAACGGCTTGATGCCCAAGCTTTTCAAGGCGGAACTGTTCCCGATGCCCGAGTGCATGAGGATGTGCGGCGTTCCGATGCTTCCGGCGGACAGAATGAGCTCCTTGCGCGCGGTCACGGACATGATTTTTCCTGAATCGAAAACCAGTGAGAATGCCGTTTCCAACCAGGGTCACGTGGGACAAGAGCACACACCGTTCTGCACGAACTGGGCAGACTTGAATTCGTTCGCTCGGGTCGAGTTGATCGAGAGCACCTGGGCCCCGATGACCACGTGCAGATTCGGTCGAGACATGAATTCAGACGCCAGGTACGACGTTGCCGAGCTGCTCCTGGATCCATTGTTGATCGTAGCCTGCGTCCATCCTGTTTTCGAATCAGGTCCCGCAGATCAATCGCAACGCAATCAAGCACCCACCCATGCCGAGAGGGGAGCCGGAGTTCATGTCACGGTTGAACGGAAATTCTTCTGACAGCTGCGTCGTGGTCTCGATGACCCGCGCGTCGAGCGGAGACGGATAACCCGCGAGGGACACGGAGTTGATGCCCTTGAAGCCGTGAACCGAGGGATCGTAGTGGCCACTGCTGCTCTGGTTCGTCGGGCGCGTGAAATCCTCGTTCTGGGGCAATGTGTCAGATGGAAACCGTCGCACAAACTGCAGCTCCGCTGACCTTCCGCATGTATGGAACGAGGTTGTCCCAGGACCAGCCCTTGTCCCCGGTGACAGTCGCGAAGCGATCAAAGTCTTCTCGGGATCCACGGGTGTAGGCCATGTAATCTGTTATCGCATCATGTCAGTATCAACGGAATCGCTGAGAACGAGAAGCGACTTGCTGACTGCGCTCGAGCCACCGAGCCCATGCCCACGAGGATACGCAATCGTGCGGCCGCCGAGTCCCGTCTGGGGCATTGTGGTGTAGTTCCAGACCTGCGGGGTGTCTAGAGCACTGGCCCGCGTGCAGTAGAACGGAACCGTGATCTCAAGCACATCTGCATTACTACAGTATGCATCAAATCAGGGCGTTGTGGATCCGCTGAGAGTGGAGAGCACGCACGATCCCCCCGCCTCGAGGAGGAGGACAGACCACTTGGGGTTCTCGCTCAGGCGATTGGCGACGACGTTGCCTGCCGTTCCACCTGCGAAAACAATGCTTCAGCACAGTGTAAGAGAACGAGAAAAATGCACACCGCCGACGACAACAAAGTCGAAGTGGACGCCGGAGCTGAGCAGGTCAGTCGCGTCGCCGACCATGGCGGCGCGGACGCGGGCGAGAAGAGTGAAGAGGACGAGGGACTGGAGCGGAAACATCGTTGTAGTACAAAAACTGCAGCTCGTGTGGCTGGTTAAATACTCGGACTCGGGCGGTATTTTTGGCTGGCCACATGAATACTGGCCAGATGTGTGCAAGTGAGTTACCATCACGCGTCTCTCCCGCACTAGTCGGACGCATCGGTCGTCTCGCACCCCCAGTCTCGCTCCGATGCTGTCACTTGGCTTATGCAGCGGGCAGCAGTGTCGACGGGACCCACCCGGGAAGGACCCGAGCCCCGACAGCATGCTACGGGCCCCACAGCGTGCCACGCCTCGTCCGGGCATCGGTCCATCATGATTACTCTGCAGCTCGCCAACCCTTGATCTGCTGAGCGCGACCATTGGCCGCGGGCACCCTCCGGGTTCCTCCCGACGCCCTTAGCTAACGGGCCTTAGGCCGTTGCCAGGGCGCCGCTCCACAATTGAGACTTCGCTGTGAGTTGGGATTTTCCGTCGGCGACTCACCCAGGCCATAACCCGTTTCGTCACCGCGCTTTGTGATCCCTCGACCAGCCGTTCGCACTGCAATCCTTGATTTCCTCTGTGAAACCTTATGAGCGTGTACAGCGTGCTTCACCCTCGTTTTCGAGGCCGTCTCTCTCTCTCATGACAGGGACACGGGGGAAATAGGCCCGTAGGCACTCCCATCAGGTCTAGCCCGGGCCATAGGCTGGATCCACCGTCTGCAAACATGGCGATGTAAATCAAAACTTTCACGAGCCCCGCGTGGCTGGTGTCCCGACATGACATGAGCCCCCTCATTCCGATCTTTCGCCTCGAGGATAAGAGGAGAGACTTTCTCATTTTTAGGACGATGACGTACTGCCGACCGCTTGGACCGCCCAACCCGGTCGCAACCGAGCGGACCCGACGTGTGGCAGTGTCGCCATCAACTGTCGCCTATGTACTGCTGCTGGATTGGAATTTTGGACGCATGAGGGAGACTGGGGACTGTGACCTGGGCCAGGACATAGTTCTATTGGAATATGAACCAACTTCCAAGCAGACAGCGGCTTGATGCACCTAACGGTCCAGGCAGGTCCAGATGATGCCAGCCAACCGAAGCAATCACAACATTGGTATTCATTCCACGGGGGTGAAGGAGTAGAGGATAGCACGTGTCTTTGAGCCCGACTCTGTAATGTTTTATTCCATCGTATGCTTGCAATTCACTTCCACAGAATACAAACAACCCTGATCCCTTCGAGCGTTGTTGTTTCAGGCAGCCTCACATATCGACTACCATGCTGTGGCAGTCCATTTGAGCGATCCGTGTGTTCAAATGAGCAATATGATGCGGACGGATGCCTTTTAATCGAGGGTGATCGAGCCGTAACATGGTCTACCTGGTCGCAAAGCTGATTGGGCGGCGTAGAACTTGGATTCATTTATTGGGTTGATCTTGATACACATTCTATTCTTATTCTTTCAGCAGTCGGAAATTCCCTGCCAGTTCTCAAGAATGATTTCTACGTTCAAGGAGACATAGCTGAACGCGATCACGTGAGTAATATAAGGTCACTCAGTTGATATCAGATGTTACCTATACTACTACTACTATTGCCAGGAACCCTTGATCAGATCCGCGCCTCTTTCTCCAATCAAGTACGCAGCGGCCTGAGTATGAGCGGCCGGAATATACGGCTACGGAGCTTCGTGTCAACGACTAATCACGTTGGCGAGCTCAGAGCAAGACCTACCGTGACAGACAAATCAATGACCCGCAGGCCCCTCAGTCCCTTCACTTTCAGATCCGGATCCACGACACCCCAGTCTGCACCGACGGGCGACATGCTCGCCGATCCGGCCGGATGATACACCGTCCCCGCCGAACTCTGCACAAACGCGTCGATTTCCGCGTCCGTGCTCGACGCATTGACGCCGAGCGGGGCGAGGATGTACCCCTTCCACGCGGGCGCAGCCGCGAACCGCAGCGCCGCGCGGATGGCCTCCCGCATGACGATCCGGTCGACCTGCTCGCCGAGCAGATTCGGATTGATGACGGGTGCCGCGAGGGGGTTGGTGCTGTTCAGCGTGACCGAGCCGCGCGACAGCGGGGACACGAGTGCGGTGGTGATGCTCATGCCGTTGAGATTCTCCGGCTGTGGGGCCAGGAACCCGTTGGATATGATGAACTCGTAGTGCGGCGTGTTGGGGCCCGCCGACGCGTCGGGGAAGCCCTGCAGGAGGGCGTCGGGCACACGGAGCCAGCCAATGTGACTTGTCACGGTGTCTACCAATGGCCCCGTGCGGGAGTTAGTCCACTGCGCGAGCTGCTGTGCAGCAAGCGTCGAGTTGCGCCCGGCGGCCTCCCAGGTACTACTCGAGTTGACTGAGAACCCGAAGGGCAGCAGCGCGTGGTCGCTGAGGTTCTGCCCAACAGAGGGGAGGTTGTGCAGTGGTTTGATTCCCAACGTACGCAAAGTTGAACTGTTCCCGATGCCCGAGTGCAGCAGGATATTCGGAGTGCCGATGCTTCCGGCAGACAGGATGAGCTCCTTGCGCGCAGTCACGGTCATTGTTTTCCCTGCATCGTGCATAAGCCAAAGTGCGCTTCTCAAAGGTCGTCGCGCGAGAAGAGAATACACACCCTTCTGCACGAAACTAGCAGCCTTGAATTCGTTCGGTTCCGTCGAAAGAATTGAGAGCACCTGAGCATTCAAAATCACGTGTAGATTTGGACGAGATACGAATTGCGGCCCGAGATATGAGGTTGCAGAGCTGCTCCTCGATCCATTCTTGATGGTAGCCTGTGTCCATCCTGGTCACAAATGAGTTTGTACAGAACGATACTCCAGAGATCAAGCACACACCGATCCCAAGAGGAGACCCAGAGTTCATGTCGCGGTTGAACGGAAACTCTCCGGACAACTGAGCTGTGGTCTGGATGATGCGATCGTCAATCGGAGTCGGAAAGCCGGAAAGAGACACAGTGTTTATGCCCTGGTAACCATGGACCGAGGGGTCGTAGTGTCCGCGGTCGCTGCGGTTCGTTGGAGTTGTGAAATTTTCGTTCTGTGCGCGCTTCAAGTCCATGAAAATGGTGGGTGAAGCCGGGCTAACCTTTCGCATGTACGGAACGAGTTTATCCCAAGACCAGCCTTGGTCCCCAGTGACGGTTGCAAATCGATCAAAATCCTCTGCAGATCCACGGGTGTACACCATGTAATCTTTAAACGGATCACATCAGTTTCGCTAGAATCGCTATGAAATAGAAGCGACTTGCTGACTGAACTCGAACCACCGAGGACATGGCCTCGAGGATAGGCGATCGCCCGCCCACCAAGCCCACTCTGAGCCGTTGTGGTGTAGTTCCAGTCTTGTGGAGTGTCTGGAGTGGCGCGAGTGCAGTAGAATGGAACGATGATGTCAAGCACATCCGCATTTCTAGGCACCAAATCAGGTGATTGTGGATCCCCAAGAGTGACGAGCACGCACGATCCTCCCGCCTCCAAGACGAGCACCGACCACTTCGGGTTCTCGCTCAAGCGGTTGGCGACAACGTTGCCCGCTGTGCCACCTGCAGTGAAAACATCTCAGCAGCATGTTAGATCGACCGGGAGATGACTGCGGACCCCCGACGACCACAAAATCGAAGTGGAGCCCAGAACTGAGCAGTGCACTCGCATCGTCGACGATGACTGCGTAGACGCGAGCGATCGGAACGCAGAGGAGGAGGAGGGACGGGAGCCAAGACATCGGTCGTCAGATCCTGGCATTCGTGCGACGACTTTAATACTGGTATTCTTAGACAGAATTTTGTTGGTCAGTGACCGGCCTCTAGCCCCATTCTGTTGTCGGCCATACAAGTGCTCTCTCCGCCGCTATTCCCGCTCTGATTAGCTCGCAGGAAATATAGACCGGACGTGCAACGCATCATCCGACTCTCGGCCTACTAGTCGCCGCCAGGAACTCGCCGCTGCTTGACGTGCTGAGTGCGATCCCACAGGCCGCGGGGCTGGACCTGGAGCAACGTCCGGATTATCGACGAGGACGGTGTCCCCGGCGGGTTTCAGGCCAGTCTTTGATACTCCACTAATGCATTTCCATGATGCCCAGCGACACGTTCGCCGAATGTGACAGGATGAATAGCGTGTGTGTCTCGAGATTGAATGAGTGAGCGACTTGGACAGACTTCGTCGCGTGGCGGCAGACATCAACCATGCTCACGCTCTGTCCATCCCGACAAGTCGTGGGGTCAGATGGGAACTTACACAGGGATGAATCCTGCGCAGCCGAGTCACTGCCACACGATGCATTCGGGCCGATTATGTACCTGCCGCGCCCGTCGAGTTGAGTGGCAACTTGCAAGGCGTTATCGCAGGTGGAGCTGGATGGTGCATGCTCAGGTGTTTCTCGGAACGTTTAGTCAATATTTATTGTGGGAGTTACAAGCACAATTCGCTTGATTACGCGAACAACGCACAGCGTAGGATCCACACAAAAAGTTTATTCGCGAATTCCTTATATCTTCAGAATCAGAACCAGCAGTCCGATCTCCACACCCGCGACTACCGTCGCGACAGCCAGAACGATCCACCCCGCCGTGACGAACGGTCGTCCAAACACCCGCGAGCTGTCCTGGCCCTTGGTCACAAGCGCCTTGGGATAGCGCCGGGTCGAATCCGAGTGCTCGGGCTTATCGGTGTCGGCAAAGTCGTGCCGCGAGTGGCGCGCGCGCAGGAACGCCAGCACATACAGCGAGGCGCCGAGGATCGCGAATAAGAGTCCTACTATGTAATGGATCGCGTGTGGGTGACATGGGGGTACGAGAAAGCACGCGAGGACTTACTGCGGTGGAAGCGCGAGTCGAAGAGGCGCAGGATCGTCAATGAGTATCCGAGATTGCTGAGGGCCGTGCGTCCGTAGGCTCCATGGAAAGTGCGTTGGCGGGCTCTGAGCTCCACGAGCTCGGTGAGGTCGGCGACTTCGAAGGAGGCTTGGCGGTGGCCTCTGATTTGGTGGTCAGTTATAGTTGTGGATGGCACATGGAACCAGACCGACCGATACAAATGTTGTGGATGGCTCATAACAAGTGAATTGAGCAGGAGTTCTCAAACGTGGACTCCTCGTTGAAGTAGTGTTCTCGTGAAAGCAACCGCCGCAGGACGCGCGCAGGCGGTCATAGAGTGAGGAGAAGGGCCCGGGCACGATCAGCGGAGGTTTCCTTTTTGGGATTCGGCAACAACTTTTCCTCCCGCTCTTCGCCAAATCACTCAGCAGGTTTTCTGGCTGCGCAGGCTCCTTGCCATTGCCAGTCAACGCGACGACACGTGGGACCTTGCAAGCTAAGGAAGCCTGAAGGATTGTCCAGGCCTCACGACTTTGTCTGTGGTTTGAGTATCCTGTTTTGACACGATGCTGGCTGCGTCCGTCGGACTGTTTCGAGGGCAGACGATGCGGGCAGCTTCATTGAGACCGTGTGTGCCTCCTTTTCTAGTCGAGAATTTGGTGCCCATTCCATTGCAGCTCGGTGTTGCCCGTCTCCCGCGCGCTTCGTAGTGGTCCTGCCCCATGGTTCGCACATTTGGTCGGCGTTCTCATCATTCCAAACTCATGCGCCTTTCAGTGTCCCCTTCAACCCTCTATTTCGTTCTCTCTCCACGAGCATACTTTCCAGGCGTTCTGTGAGTCGATACCGACCGCGAGAGCAGTGCGCTCATTTCATCCAAAGCTACAACCTCCCTTCCGACGGCAGTCGACGCGATGGAACTCGAGCGTTGCTTCTGAAGCCGCTGCCAGCACTCCCTCACCCGGGCTCATTCCAATCGACCAACTGACTCCCGAGCTAGCGGACGTCGTCGCAGCGGTGCCACCACTACAGCACGGCGACTTTGCTGCGCTCGGCCTCTGCCACTGGACGCCCCCCGGCCTGGTTCAGTACTCGACCGAACTGATGCATCTCGCGACGGGGTTCAACTGGTTCTGGACCATAGTCGCCACGACCGTCTTCTGGCGGCTGGTCATCTTTCCGCTCATCGCCATCAGCCAGAAACACTCGTCCCGGATGCGCACGATCCAGCCGCAGCTGGACGTGATCATGGCGAAGGTGACTGAGGCGCGCGCGACCGGCGACACGCTCGCGATGCAGAAAGCGTCGCAGGCGGGAGCGAAGCTGCGGGCGAGTGTGGGCGCCAGCCTGTTTGGGCTGTCGGCTGGTCTCTTCCAACTGCCGGTCTCGATTGGCATGTTCTTTGGTTTCAAGAGGATGTGCGAGCTGCCGGTGCCCCAACTGACGGACAGCGGAATGCCATTCCTGACCGACCTGACCACGGCGGATCCGACGCACATCCTTCCAATTGCAGTGGTCGGGGCTGGGAACATCATGATCATGGTATGTGCCAGACCTGTATTTTCGTAATACACTCACCGCCCGGTAGATGTCCGCCCGCGACATAGATATGGTTGCGAACCCGAGGATGGGACATATCATGAACGGATTGCGACTGCTATCCATGGTCTCTCTCGTCTGGTTTTTAAATCTCCCCTCGGTCGGTGTCTTACAGTTCCCAAGCAACGACTGCTCACCCTCCTCCAGGGACTGCTCTTGAGCATGCTCGTGACCTCATGCTCGATCATGCTGCAGAACAGACTTCTGCGGGTGGATCCGTTCCGGAAACTGTTGGGACTACCCCCATGGTGTCCCCCTGTCGGTGGTGTCGGAAAGCTGCCCACGCTGCTTGAGACAGCCAAGTTCGTGTCCGGATCCGACGGGGCTGCGACTGCGCCTGCGGTAGCCCCCAAGGCTTACATGCCCCCGCCCCGGCCGGTGACCCCCACACCCATCCCGAGAGCTTCGTCGTCGCAGCCGGCGTCCAGTCTCTTCGAGACGCCCGTCGCTCCGGCACCGACTCCCCGTGCCAAGGCGAGGAAAGCAAAAAGAAAGAGCACATAGACAACTTGTTTTACCTTAATATCGATGCTCTGGTAATCCAAAAAGGGCCACCCCGTCTCTGAACAAACATTTTCTTGAGCGTCGACAGGCGGGAGTGTGACAACAGTGGTCGCGTGCGTGGGTCGTGAGTCGAGCCACTACTGCAAGAGTGCTGTAGTGCGGTCTCTCGTAGACGTACAAGTCACTGCGAATCGGCCGGATACGATCCACTGGCAGCTCTCCGTTGTTTCTGCTAGCCTGAACCAAAAGATGATCCGCTTCTTGGACTCGAATCCTGACTAATCACTTGCTGACACTTCGCGGAGTGGAAATTGTCTCCCAGAGGCGAGTCTCCTCGAGAACACATAGGCTCCTGGATGTGCTTTGCGTTACTCATTAGGGCAAATCGGCCGCAAGCCGTGTCATTGCAACTGCCGCTTCCACGACGCTGAGCTCAATACTCTTCGCGATCCAGTAAACCACGTAGCGCGCAACTAACGTCCAATTAACCACATCAGAGTGCGTTGCGTATGTGGGCCTCTCTCTCGTGCCTATATCTGAACCTGTACTCTGTCTCTCGCTGTTTAAGGCTCTAAAGTGGGTCGCCGGTGCACATACGTCCTCACCATAACTAGGTACGCGATCCCCTGGCATGCAACATCGAAACGATGCTCCTCGGTAGTTTCCCTGCCTGTGCTCGTCCATTTGAGCGCGGACAGTGTCCTCATCTGCACAAGGGTCGCTTCTACGCATTCCGTCATTCAAGCCGAGTCTCTTCCAAGCATCCGCTACATATATGTAGGCCGTAGGCAGAATCATTGACGATGCGCGCGTGCGCAAAATGGCGTCTCGTGCATTGCAGCCTTGCGGGCGGCGCTTGGGTATTGAAAACAGAGGGACCAACGAAGCAGATGCGATTGAACCGCCCTGCGCACGCGGCCAGTGCAACGTTTCACAGCAGCAGATTTAATATTCTTGTTAATACGACACGTATCTGAATCACAGATAAGCCGTGTCGACCCACGCGTGGCTGCCCAAGATATCCTGGATCGTGTACCCCGTGGTGGACGAAAGCTTCGTAGAGAACGACGCGCGGGTTCCAGAGGCTCCAGACCCTGAGCTCTTGTACTCTGCGAAGAGGACGTGGGCGGTATTAGGCGTGGCCGCACTCCACTCTGACCACCCAGCGCCGTTGATGTGGGCGCCCATGTTTGTGTTGGTGAACACAACGCTGCGCACGGGGTCAGCGTGAGAAGTTAGAACGCAGAAGGACACAGCCACGCACCGAGCGTACTGAGACCACGGACGGCCGAGATAGACTTGTCCTGTCAACGAGCCGGCACCCGACGCGGTCGTGAGAGTCGCCTGGTTGATCACGTCTGGAAGAACAGTCAGTGAGCCCGGCTCCTCATTGAAGTTACGACACCAGACACGCACAGATGCCATCGGTGGAGCTCGACGGTCCATGCGCAGTGATATGGCCGGCGCCGTTCGAGGCGATCGTGCAGCTCTGGAAGAACGCAAACGCGTGTTGCCCGAAGATAAAGTCGACGGCGCCCTGGATGAAGCTGTGTCCGTAGTACTGCGTGCCGCTCTCAGCCCGGATGGTGTCCTGGTACCCGTAGAACCCGACGGCGTAATACCCGTTGTTGCTGCCCATCGCGCTGATGGCGAGCGCCTGAGAGCCCTTGCCGAACGTGTTCTTGACGTTCACGTTGTAGAGCGCGAAGTTGTCCTTGTGCACCCGGAGCGTGGCGCTGAGATCGTCGCTGCCGGTCGTGCCCGCGGACAGGGAGTTTTGGATGTTGACGACGTTCGAGTTGTAGTCAGCAGTGTTCGTAGTGTATCCGTAGATCTATGTCCCCGCATTTAGTGACGATAGCACGGCGATATCAAGTCACACGCACGGTGGTCATCCCAGCGCGGGTGATGAGCACCTGCTCGTTGTAGGTGCCAGCGTAGATAAAAATCGTGCGCGCAGAGCTGTCGTTCGGCAGCGCCGCAACCGCCGCCGAGACCGTCTTGTACACACCGCTGCCGCCGGCCGGATTCACGACCAGGGCGCCCGACGGGGGGCTCGTGCGCGACGCGCGCTTCTCGAGCGTCGGCGACGCCGCAGAGAAGAGGGTCGAAAAGACGAGCGCGGCGAGCGCGAGGAGCGATGGGAACGAAAGTGGCGTCCGGGCGTACATGATAGCGAGCGGTACAGAGAAACCAATTCCCTTCTTCCTCCGATTATATGATGTCTCGTACGGGTGCTGAAGGCAGATTTTCGGACGCGCTCGAGGCCCGGCGCGATATTATTGGGTGGCAGGCTGCACGTGGGCGAGATACCCGACGGGCATTGGGCCCCCAATGTGATGGATGCAAGTCGCTCTTGGGCCGAGGATGAAGAAGCTCGCTGCAATTTGTCGATGGGGATTATCCGTCCCGGTTGCCCAGGGCTATATCCAGAGTTTCTCCCATGCGACAGCACCTCGGACCCGTGAATGAGCGTGATGTATTGCACGTCGATAGGGCGCCGACCATGGTGGGGTTGACGAATGAGTGTCAGATGCTGTGATCAGGAGGTAAATCACGCGATATGGGCGGACAAGGTCAGCTAGAGTCAGCCAGAGTCAGCTTCCCTTGGACGAAAAGCGGGAATGATGATACAGCCTGGGAGACGATCACGTCCTCCTTGTCACAGTGTTCATCGTAGGCGGAGGCTTCCACAACTCGCGTAGCGAGAAAAAACATGCTCAAGTTGGAACTGTTGACCAAGTCATGCTGGACAATCCTTACTTTCGTCACGCGTGTCACACTCCTACTCCGGCAGACTACGGCACGCCACGGTAATGTTGAGTGTTCACCGGACACAGTTCTTGTCACGAGGGCAACAAGATCTGGATCGGGTGTCCTAGTGATGCCACGCGAGCATGACGTCACATTGTCCATCGAAACTCTATCGCCAGGGCATCACGGCTCACATGCGTTCCCAGAAGAGGTAGATTACCTTTCAGGGACTTGTTACGGCAGGGCACACCATCCAACTCAACCATGCACCCTCAAGTCGACTGTGCTGAGAGGCTGAAAACGATGGCGCGAACAGTGCACAGTGTTACGCGCAAGTGCTGTGAGAGGTGCAGCAATAACGGGCTAGACGAGGGAGTCCCATCATTGATGGACCCGATTGCGATCTTATTACCCCCGTGGTGGAACTTTCATCGTTGGCAGCAGTTGGCGGGTGAATGACAGACTGGGACTTGCGACGATAGCGGGTTCAATGTAAGCCCAGGACATCGAGCATCCCGCCAAGACAGAAAGCAACATATGGAGCTTCATGAATCAGCCCTTACTGCACTGGGCGCGGTTCCATCTCCGACAAGCGAATGTAACGAGCGTGTGCGCTTTCCATAAGCGCAGTCACCGCTGCGAATTCATGCACATTACACCGGTCTCCCCCCAAAAAATTGAGAAGAGTCAAAGAAATTGTGGGTGTGGAGACGATCTATGTATATTGGTCGGCACGCCTTTTGGGGATAAGCGGTCAAAGAGCACCAACACCCGTTTGAGAGTCAGGTGTACAGACGAGGCAGTCTATCTATCGTCTTTCTAAGTGAAGAACAGGACGGATTATGGGCTTGTGCCCTGGATTGAAGGATGCTGATCGGCCATAGCTGGTCCGGCGGTGACATAGATTACAAGTCGGACAGAGAAGCAAATCCGCTAGGGTCCGCGCAGATTCGACGGTCGAACATTCATCCAACGGCGATCCCCACTTCGAGTTACGATCTCTGCCACGGTGGGCCATCTGTGGCCCATTATCACCACAGCGGCTGGTCTTTTCTTTACTCGACCAGATAATCAGACAGAATGCACGTCCGGCGGCCGTGTCGCCTCGGAAAGTACTCGGGGATCGTTAATCTGCAGGTTTTCATGGGACGTGTCATCTGTCGTCTGCGGTCTCGGTCTCGCTATCTGCGAATAATTTTGCGAGGGTAGCTCACAGTCCCTGTCTGCAACCTGTTCATTTTTTTCACGGCGCAACCGGTCAGACACCTCAGGATCCGTTGTTGCAGTTGGTGGTCCGATATGGCACACCCTTGGATGATAATTTCTGGGGAAACTACAGTTGTCTGTTCCAATAATATGCACCGGAGTATACGCTGTTGACGACCCGGAGGCCGAGAAGTGAAAGGAATCACATGAAAGCGCTTTAACATCCTCTAGAATCCGCGCTCGGCTCCGAGTACTTTTTTGAGTGGGCTTGGCGGAAACTACCCCAGATGATAGCAGGGAACTTCCTTCATTATGTCTTCTGAAGAAGCTCCTTCTCCGACGCAAACTTGCGGCCTCGGAGTCAATTGAGATGTACTGCTCCCGGGGTCCCCTCATGTAGAAGGTTCGGAAGCAGCGCCCACTGTTGTTGTATGTACAGAACCTTTTTAATCTAATTACAGCATTACATCATCCTCACCGCGCCGCCCGCAGCAGTCCACCCATCTCGCGTGACTTATCGCTTGACCAGTGACCACAACACCTGACAGGGGCGATCGTTCAACACACCACAGTCGTTGGCTCCCTCCGACGTGCAAATCTTCCAGTTCATTCGAGCGTGGGGGGTAGCTTGGCAAGCTGCGCGTCAGAACTCGACAGACGACGCGTCATGCGGCAATGCAGTTGACGGCAACATATCGCTGGCGCGGCGCAATGCCCGTCGGATATCTCGCCCACCAGCATCTAGCAACCCAAAAATATCCGCCGGGCCTGGACAGGACCGATAATCTGCCTTGAGCTTCCGCAGTGGATCCCATAAATTTGGGGAGAGAAGATGGTGCTGGTTTCCAGTCCCGCACTTCACCATGCACGCACGGACACCACTCTCCTTCCCCTCCCTCCTCGCGCTCGCTGCGCTCGTCTTCTCGACCCTCTTCGCTGCCGCGTCGCCGACTCTCCAAAAGCGCGCGTCGCGCACGAGCCCCCCGTCGGGTGCCCTGGTCGTGAACCCGGCTGGCGGTAGCGGTGTGTACACGACGGTGTCTGCGGCCGTCGCGGCGCTGCCGAACGACAGCTCTGCGCGCACGATCTTCGTCTATGCCGGCACGTACAACGAGCAGGTGTACATCACCCGCGCCGGGATGACCACTGTGCGTATAGCCTAATGTCGGTTTGGTATTCAATGTGGCTGAATGCGGGTTCCCAGATCTACGGATACACAACGAATACCGCCGATTACACCTCGAACGTTGTCAACATCCAGCACTCCCTCTCCGCGGCGGCGGCCGGCGGTGACGACCAGAGCGGCACGCTCCGGGTGCACAAGGACAACTTCGCGCTGTACAACATCAACGTCAAGAACACCTTCGGACAGGGCGCGCAGGCAATCGCCGTCAGCGCGTACGGCAGCAACCAGGGTTACTACGGCTGCGGACTCTACGGATACCAAGACACGCTCCTCGCTGAGAGCGGCACGCAGTTCTACGGCCACTCCTACATCCAGGGCGCCGTCGACTTCATCTTCGGACAGCACGCGTTTGCCTACTTCCAGAGCTGCACGATCGCCTCGAGCGGTGCCGGCAGCATCACCGCGCACGGACCCGCTAGCTCTACCGATGGCATTTGTACGCGTCTGGTATACCAAGTCTTTGTCCGGTTCGCTGACTGTTCTCCCAGACGTGATCAACCAGGCTACTCTCACGACCGCGTCGGGTGCCGGCTCGTTGACCGGCCAGGTCTATCTCGGCCGTCCGTGGTCACAATATGCTCGGTGCGTTGCTGTGTCCCTGCACTTTCCATGTAACATCACTAACCACGCTCCCGTACAGCGTGGTCTACACCTACACGACCATGGGCGCGCACATCAACGGCGCGGGCTGGTCGCAGTGGAGCGCGGCGACGCCCAACACCGCCGACGTCCTCTTCGCGGAGTACCAGAGCACCGGGGCCGGCGCTGCGGGCACCCGCGCGTCGTTCTCGAAGAAGCTGTCGTCGCCCACGGGATACACGATCCAGGATACCTTGGGCAGCCACGCGTGGGTCGACACGGCCTACCTGTGATTTTGATATATGCCATAGTAATAAGAAGAATTTGTGGTCTGTTGAGAGGCGGGGAATGGATCGCCTCTGTGTCGTTCCTTGATGCCGACCCGCGGCCCGTGAGCTACGATACAGGAGTAGCTGGCTCTAGTGGATGTCCAGGGGAACTGTAGAGCATACAATGATATTCCTCATTTCCCCGTTGCTTTTGGTCGAGAGTTATTTTCGAACGTGTGAAATGTGGCAGAGCACGTGGGCTGTTGGTTCATGTGTTGTGCGACGACTGGCCTTGTGTGATGTGTTCCGACCTGATCTTGACTTACAGGCGCTCGTCAATTGATCAAGGAGGATATATGTGCTCACATCGGATGCTTTCAGAATCAAGTTGTTGATGATAAAACAGAAGTGATGGAACCCTCTTGCGCGCGTTTTGTGGAACGGTTCATGACAGTAGTTGGATTTTGGTGACTAATACATGTTTCCCCCGAGATCACAGGTAGGCTGTGTCGACCCATCCGCGGCTCCCCAAGACGTCTTGGATCGTGTATCCCGCAGCGGACGAAAGCTTCTTGGAGAACGAAGCACGGGTTCCAGAGGCCCCGGGGCCAACGCTGTTGTACTCCGCGAAGAGGACGTGAGCCGTGTTGGGCATAGTCGAGCTCCACTGCGACCACCCGGCACCGTTAATGTGCGCGCCCATGTTTGTGTTGGTGAAAACAACGCTAGGAGAAGGTGAGTAAGCCAATGGCCGTCAGAAGAGCAGCGATGCAGCTACGCACCGAGCGTACTGAGACCATGGACGGCCGAGATAGACCTGGCCGGTCAGCGAGCCCGCACCCGACGCGGTCTGGAGCGTCGCCTGGTTGATCACGTCTGGGAATATTGTCCGTGAGCTCGACTGGTTATCAAACAATTCAAGAACACGCACAGATCCCATCGGTGGAACTCGACGGTCCATGCGCAGTGATGGTGCCCGCCGCAGTCGAAGCGATGGTGCAGCTCTGGAAGAACGCAAACGCGTGCTGCCCGAAGATGAAATCGGCGGCGCCCTGGATGAAGCTGTGTCCGTAGTACTGCGTGCCGCTCTCAGCGAGGAGCGTGTCCTGGTATCCGTAGAAGCCACAGCCGTAATAGCCCTGGTTACTGCCGTAGGCACTGAGGGCGAGGGCCTGCGAGCCCTGTCCGAAGGTGTTCTTGACGTTGATGTTGTACAGCGCGAAGTTGTCCTTGTGGACGCGGAGCGTGCCGCTGAGATCGTCGCTGCCAGCTGTTCCTGCGGAGAGGGAGTGTTGGATGTTGACCATGTTCGACTTGTAGTCGGCGGTGTTCGTCGTGTATCCGTAGATCTGGGACCCTCATTCAGCTACGATACGCCACGGAAATCAAGTAATACACACGGTGGTCATCCCAGCACGGGTGATGTACACCTGCTCATTGTAGGTGCCGGCGTAGACGAAGATGCTGCGCGCAGAGCTGTCGTTCGGAAGCGCCGCGACGGCCGCTGACACCGTCGTGTACACACCGCTGCCGCCAGCCGGATTCACGACCAGGGCGCCCGACGGGGGGCTCGTGCGCGATGCGCGCTTCTCGAGCGTCGGGGACGCGGCAGCGAAGAGGGTCGAAAAGACGAGCGCGGCGAGCGCGAGGAGCGATGGGAATGAAAGTGGCGTCCGGGCGTACATGATAGCGAGCGGCACAGGGAAACCAATGCCCTCCTTCGTCCGATTATATGAATGTCTCGTACGGGTGCTGAAGGCAGATTCTCGGTCGCCCCTCGCGGCCCAGCGCGGTATTTTTGGGTCGTAAGACGCATGTGGGCGAGATATTTGGCGGGGCTTGGGACCCCCGTACGATAGAGCTCGCTGCTTACTCACGGGGATTTATCCGACCGGGTTGTGCAGAGTTAAATTCGGACTTGCACCCATGCGGCGACATTTGGGACTCGTGAATGAACTCGATGAGTTGCACGTCGGAGGAAACAACGACAACGCTCTGTTGAACGATCGATTGTCAGGTGCTCTGATCAGGAGGTAAATCACGCGATCTGGTTAGGCTGCTTCGGAGGGGGGACAGGTTCTATTTGACCTGAGATATTTGTTGCACAACAACCCGAGCTGGTCCCGAACCATCGAAGAGGACACTGAAAGCTGTCCATGCTAAATGACTCCGAGGCCGCAAGATTGATTCCGAAAGAGCCACTTCGGCGAACATTCCAAAGTGGGGAAAGCGATTCCGTTGCCTTCTCGGCTTCGGGTTAACCCGCCATCTGCTCCCAGAGGGATGCAAAGCTAGAGGACTTGAATTGATTGGAGAATATTCTCAAACAGCGATGAGAAGCACCTCAGTTACCACCGCCATCACCCGGTTGCACCCCCGCGGGGGTCCTCCTGGGTACCCTCAGACGTAGCTCTGAGGGTACCTAAAAGGTACCCCCCTGCGGGGCCCGCGGGGGGGATTTGGTCCATTTGGGGGCGGGGGCATATGCGGGGGTCAGCAGGGGGGGGGTCTGTACATGTCATGTGATTTATCATTGGGAGCGGGCAGGTGGGCGCGAAAAAAAAAATGAATCACATGACACATCCAATGGGCGGGATGGCGGCTGATGGCGGGGTAAAAAAATCACGTGATGCACCGCATGAAAATTATCAAAAATGGCTAGCAGGGGTTGGCGGGGGTTGGCGGGGGCGCTACTGGCCCCCCACACACCATGGCGGGCAGTGGGCGCATTATCACGTGACTTTTGGGGCACCTTTTGTGCACCATTCGGCATGATTTCGGAGGTGTTGCTTGATCCATTGCATGCTGTGGCAGACAATGGGCGCATAATCACGTGATTTTCCGCCCAAAAAAATGGAAGCCTTCCCCAAATCATCCTGGTATCATTTCTATCGGTAAATACACTAGTTAAGCATGAATTTGAGCTTAGAAAGCCCAAAATGCACCCTGCACAATGGGACTGGTGATGCACTTGATCCCATCATTTGGCGGGGTCTGCTGCGGGGGGTGCCACGGGGGGTGCTGCGGGGGGTGCTGCGGGGGGTGCCGCAGGGGGTGCCGCAGGGCCCGCTGTGGGGTCAACCACAGGAGCAGGGGTAGGGGTGCATTGCATCATATTTTGATCTATCTATTCTCGCTGTGGTTATAGCATGCAGCATAATTATCCTTCATTTTGCCAGGAGTTTGGAGGCTGTGTCTGGGGTTGGTCTGCAGCTACAGCCATGTGACTCCCTGATGCTTCGGCAGGAGCTGGGATATCAAAACTGTGCAATATTGTCTGCATAATCCAGGCATGTAGGGTTAAAAAGAAAGTGTGATTTGTTCATTTTTTGGCTGGCAGGGTAGGTGGGCTGACATCATGGGCTGCATCGGGTCCACTGTCAACTCATTGATTGTTTCGTCTGCTCATTCTATACACATGCCCATTGGTAAACTGATCATGCTGTAGGCACAGTCTAATCTTACCCAGTGGATAATACCACACGTTAATTATGCACCTAATGTCACACTTCCTGTCTGGGACTCATTGAAGTTCATCTGTTCTGTGTTACTTTACAAGCAGTTTGCTTTAGTTGCAACATGAACAGATGTAATAGAGTGGATTTGACATGCCCTGAATTGATTCCTAGGTGGAATATGAGACAATGGATTCACCAGCAAGTTGCCTCACAATAGTCAGAGATTGGTAATATTTGAATTTCAAATTTCATATACAACACTCTGTGCACTCAGAGCTTGTATATTTGCAAGATAGACTGTAGAGACATAGATGGTTACTTTTACTACCTCTGGGGCTGCACACATCCTTGCCATGACCCACTGCCTGCACCCCTGCTGGTACCCCCATTGGCACCCCCGCCGGCACCCCTGTTGGCACCCCCGCCGGCACCCCCGCTGGCACCCCCGCCAGTCTAGCACCCCCCGCTGCACCGGTGCCTTGTCCCCGTGATTTTCTTATATGTAAGATTATGTAAACTGACAGCTCGGAACACGTCAAGTCACTAGCCAATCAGAACCTGTATAAACGTCGTACCTAAGTGTTTACTGCTCTTCTAACACTGTTCCTACAGTTATGCAGCTGAAAACCATCGGAATAAGGTCTCCTTCTGCTATTCTTATTGAATATGTAGATACTTCATATCATTTGTCCACCTAAAATTCGAAACATGAAAAGAGTTCACCATTGCTCAAGGTTCCTATGTAGACAATGGTTCAACATGGTTCACTTTGGGTATGGCAAAAAATATTTTTTCTACACACAAGCAATTCAATACAGCTGAATGATATACTCTTTGGCAGTGTCTGAAACAAATTCTGAGAGCCCTGGACCCTGGAACTATTCAAAAACTTGAAATGAGTCCGAAAAATAGGGTCTTGATAAACATGAGATATGGGCTGGTTTGAAGAGACATGGGCCACCGGTCATGTTGAATATAGTATTTTACAATGTTTCGGTGCCCTACCTCTCATCACATGGCCTCATTTCCCACTAAAAAGGGTGCATACACACTCAAGCTCATAAAATCAATTGTCACCCAGAAACAAGAGCAGTGAAGTTGTTTCACTGGGATTGGGTAAAGGTTACCTAGAAGTCACTTGGGTTGCAGTACAGAAGCTTTGGAAAGTGATTTTGTAGTTGATCCACATTTGGTAGGCTGGCAGATGCTTGTGCACCCCCACGGCACCCCCCGTGGCACCCCCCGCGGCACCCCCTGTGGTTGACCCCCCCCCCAACCCCTGCAAGGATTTAATTGACAAATGTCCTGCTCAATCCATTGTAAGAGTCTACAGTATTATTGGATTCAGTAAAGGGCCCAAATGGTGTGTAGACAAGAAGTATGAAATCCGGAAATCAACAATTATGACACCTCCACGGAATATGCTGCAAATGGAGAGAAAAATTTGAGTGCAGACAGACTACCTGAAGCAAACAGACAGAGAAAAGAAACATTAGCCATTTCTTGTTGATGATGTTGGCTGTCCCTGGAGCATGTACTTGGGAGATTTGCCTAACAAATCAAGTTGCACATTTTTCAAATTTTTAGTTTGACCTGACAGCTTGAGCAGACCATGCTAAAATGAACCAAGTCATATATATCAGTGCCCCAAGCCAAGCCAAAAGATTTAGGTAAATTTGCACAGTTTTGATATCCCAGCCCCTGCCGAAGCATCAGGGAGTCACATGGCTGTAGCTGCAGACCAACCCCAGACACAGCCTTCAAACTCCTGGCAAAATGAAGGATAATTATGCTGCATGCTATGACCACAGCGAGAATAGATAGATCAAAATATGATGCAATGCACCCCTACCCCTGCTCCTGTGGTTGACCCCACAGCGGGCCCTGCGGCACCCCCTGCGGCACCCCCCGCAGCACCCCCCGCAGCACCCCCCGTGGCACCCCCCGCAGCAGACCCCGCCAAATGATGGGATCAAGTGCATCACCAGTCCCATTGTGCAGGGTGCATTTTGGGCTTTCTAAGCTCAAATTCATGCTTAACTAGTGTATTTACCGATAGAAATGATACCAGGATGATTTGGGGAAGGCTTCCATTTTTTTGGGCGGAAAATCACGTGATTATGCGCCCATTGTCTGCCACAGCATGCAATGGATCAAGCAACACCTCCGAAATCATGCCGAATGGTGCACAAAAGGTGCCCCAAAAGTCACGTGATAATGCGCCCACTGCCCGCCATGGTGTGCGGGGGGCCAGTAGCGCCCCCGCCAACCCCCGCCAACCCCTGCTAGCCATTTTTGATAATTTTCATGCGGTGCATCACGTGATTTTTTTACCCCGCCATCAGCCGCCATCCCGCCCATTGGATGTGTCATGTGATTCATTTTTTTTTTCGCGCCCACCTGCCCGCTCCCAATGATAAATCACATGACATGTACAGACCCCCCCCCTGCTGACCCCCGCATATGCCCCCGCCCCCAAATGGACCAAATCCCCCCCGCGGGCCCCGCAGGGGGGTACCTTTTAGGTACCCTCAGAGCTACGTCTGAGGGTACCCAGGAGGACCCCCGCGGGGGTGCAACCGGGTGATGGCGGTGGTAACTGAGGTGATGAGAAGCAGCTAGCCACCACCTGAAACGATAGCATCGTTCATAGCAATGGATCCAATTGGCTGCACCGTGGGCAAGATGAAAAGAATGCTGGAGCAGATCACGAACTGCCAAAGCAAGATTAAGTGTAGATAGAGAGACCCGCAATGAAATCAAACCAACAGACCGTCGATCCACGAGCATTTATCGAAACGAAATGTTCTCCGGCTTCAAGAAACAAGACGGGTCGTGCACCTACGCCTTGGTCCAATACAGCTGATCATAGTTAGCTGCAGATAGTTGAGCGTGACAGAGATCTTGGTTGAGGACAGAATCACGATAAATATATGATGACGAAAGTGAGACAGAGGGTTATCCGACTTTCCACTCATTGCAACAGCGTATCCAAGACAGGCACAGGAGATTGCGTATTCCACCAGGGCGGAAGATCGGATACTGATGCACGAAGCATGCCAGCGATTGAATTTGTGAACCAGCCCTTGCCGGGCCCTGACCCATCTCTGGCAAGCGCATAGAATGATTTTAAGCTCGCTGTAAACGCAGACATAGGATGGAAAACAGCAGCGCGAAGCGTATCCACAGAATCGACGACCGGAAAGTCGATCATGGATCTCACAGTGTCAAGCGGCGCAAGAAAATTCACGCGGACCGCTTCTCCAGCGACTTTTACAGCTGTTTCGCGGTGTGAACGTGCTGTAGGGAGCCGAAGAGGACGACGAACCACTTGTTCGCCCAACCAGCGAAACCGAGGACATGTTCGAGACACAAGAACGGGACAGCGTCGGCTAGCAAGTACTCTCACGGTTAGTGAACGCGAAAGTAGTTGTGTTTTGGACTGAGATCAGGTGCTGTCGGGGAAGAAAGGATCAACCGGACCTTGACGGTCCAGGCGCTTTGCCCGACAGCGTTACACAGAAGATACTTGGGGTGGGTGAGATGTGAGGAATGCTCACCAGAACTGGGCTGGCCCCTGTCCCAGTGCCCCCAGGTACGTATCTGAGCAGAGTGCCATTGTTATTGGGATTAGGATTCTCTTCGTCATTTCCTAAAAGATCTCACGGACACACCTCTCTGTGCGTTTCCCACCAATCGTGCAGAACCGTTACGCTGCTTCGGCTTTCGCCTACCATTGTGCAGATGCTCAAAGGCCATCGGGTCACTTGGCCTCGTCATCCCAAGGGCGGTCGAACTATTGGGACAGTCTGCGCCCTTATTAGCTCCCTTCCCGTCTAGATCTGGAAATTGCGGAAAAGCAGAACGTGGAGCGGCAAGAGGAATTTGAGGATACTAGCTTGTAGAAATGCTCCTTATAGGTACCAAAGATCAGTTATCGGACACTGGTGAACTTGCGCAAGATCTATCCTCTGGTGTTTGTTGCTGTATCACTAATATAGTATGACCAAGTACAAGTCATCATCCTTAGAGACTTAAGCTGGCAAGCCGAGGCGGCGGTTGACAAGCCGGGCCCGTTCATTCAAAATTAGTATCCATTCCGTAAATAAGTGGTATGTTCACATCTCTCTTTGTACGGCAGGGACGCTCGAATATTCTGTGTAGAACAAAAAAGACCAAGATTTATATAACAAATCGGATACGTCGAAGGCGTGACACGTCACAGCATTATTCGCCGTCCATGGCGCCGCCCACACCATCGAGCCTCCCGCTGCCCGTTCCCGAGGAGGAAGAGTACTACTCCTCGTGGTCTCTCTTTCTCGTTTGTCTGCTTCTCATCCTCTCGCTATGGACGAGCTACTACCTGCAAATCAAACGCATACGATCTGTGCATGAGACGGGCGTGTCGATCCTGGCTGGCATGTTCGTGGGGCTCGTTGTCAGCCTCGCCCCGGGGACTATGATCAGGGACATGCTGGTGAGCGCGCCCACTGCTGGCGGGGCGCCGCGACGCGCTGTATCATCGATGGACCGCTCACGAACTACTCCCGCAGACATTCAAGCACACCCTTTTCTTCAATCTTCTACTACCGCCAATCATCCTCAACTCGGGCTACGAGCTCAAGCAGGTGCGCCTTTTTGCTTTTGCAGTGGCGACTTGCGTACCGAGACCCGCGCGACAGGAAAACTTCTTCCGCAATTTCGGCTCCATCCTGACGTTCGCGTTCCTGGGAACGTTCATCTCCGCTGTTGGGGTTGGGTACGTACCCGTCCTCGTCGACGGACGCGCGCTCAACACCTGCAGACAGAATTCTCGTCTACGTGTATTCGTTCCTCGGACTCGAGTCGCTTGATCTCGGACTGGTCGAGTGCCTCCAGTTTGGCTCGACACTGTCTGCCACGGATCCCGTCACCATCCTCGCGATATTCAATCAGTACAAGGTGGATCCAAAGCTGTACACGGTGATCTTTGGCGAGAGTCTCCTGAATGATGCTGTCAGTATCGTCATGTACGAGTGCGTAGACCTATCTTGTTGTTCGCGGGACATGATGGCTTATTGGCGATGCTAGGACGTTGACCCAGTTTCGCAACAGTGGAAGCGCGGACGAGATCTTCATCAGCTCCTTCTTCAAGGGGACGGGGATCTTCTTGCTTTCGTTCAGCGTTTCCATGGCCCTGGGTGTCGCCTTCGGTCTCGCGATGTCACTTCTGCTGAAGCATTCCTCGCTCAATCTCTACCCCCAAATCGAGTCATGTCTGGTTGCGCTGTGCGCCTACACGTGTTACTTCTTCTCGAATGGGCTCTCGATGTCGGGTATCGTTTCACTCTTGTTCTGTGGTATCACGCTCAAGCACTACGCGTATCACACGATGTCCCGACGGACTCAGCGGACGACCAAGTCGATATTCTCCACGCTTGCTCAACTGTCGGAGAACTTCATCTTTATCTATCTCGGGCTCTCGTTGTTCACATCTGCCCCCGCATCCCAGCGTGTCACCAGCTACGTGAAGCCCTTCTTCATCACTATCACCACGGTTGCGGTCGTCTTCACTCGCTATGCCGCTGTGTTCCCTTTGTCGGAAGCCATCAACCTCTTCCACCGACATGTCCGTGGGCAGCGGGCGGAGGAGCTGCCGCACTCGTACCAAATGATGCTTTTCTGGGCCGGTTTACGGGGTGCCGTTGGCGTTGCCCTTGCTGCGGGATTCACCGGTGACAACGCGCAGACGTTGCGGACCACGGTCCTTGTGGTGGTTGTCTTGACGGTGCTCATCTTCGGTGGCACGACTGCACGCATGTTGGAGGTACTTGGAATCCGGACCGGCGTCGATGATGAAGCGGCGAGCAGCAGTGATGAGGAAGAAACACCGAGGTTCTTCGGGCGCCCACGACGCTGGGCTCGTTTCGGCGAGGACGAGTCTAGTGCCTTGGCTGGACCGCGGACCATTGGATCGCCCTACAACCATCAGGTGCAGTCTGCGCCGCCTATATTTTCGTCGGCGTCGTCGGAATACGATTCGGATGGAGGAGAAGTTCTGCCGCTTGCGACGGCTTCCGCAGCGCCTGACAATACACCTCGGACGCCGTCGATGGGAGAGGACGGAAAATGGTTCCAGGCTTTGGACGAGCGGTATCTTCTTCCGTTGTTTTCGAATGCCACCGCGAGCCGCACATTCCATGCTCGGCGTGCTAGACGCTCGACATCTGGAACGGCCAGTGCGGGACTGGTGGACTCGCCCACGGCCAGTGACGACGAGGGATTGGACGATGAGGACGGGCAGGAAGTCGAGCTTGGCGTGCCTTTGGAACAGCGGACCCCACGTCCACTGCACACGCAGTCGCTTGACGAGAGTCGCATCGAACGGGGATTGGCGAGTCCGATGTTGAGATCGAACAGCACTAGTGAACGGCTAGCTCCGTGAGCTTCAGTGGACTCTTTTGTGTGTATTACCTTACAGGGCGGATAGTAATTTGGTACACTTATTAGTAGATTCAATCCCATGTCTGTTTATCACCGATGCAGTGGACGTCTCGACCCCCGCGGTCCTCATCTGATCTCAGTTGTTGTCGGTTGTTGCTCAGCCTCAGCCCTTGTCTGCAACATCCTCCGTGATCATGTCTGTGGCGATTGATTCCATCTTGTGGTGTTCTGTAGCAATATATAAGAGCCCTTCAAACAATCTCTACATCTCACCAACTGTTCGCCTTCCATCATTCTCCCCTTTAACGCGCCGAACTGCCTCAAGGCTGTGTGCTTTGTTCACAATATCAAAGTATCTAGTTGCGCCAGACTCTGCGCTATCAGCCCGACCCACCCTTCTCCTTGACTCAGATTTCGTCTTGGGAGTTATCGACTGATGGTATCAGCGCCCGAATCAGTCCTGCAGCACGCAGCCTTGCATGCCCAACTCCTCAGTACCATCGCTAGTCTGGACTATGTCACACCCGCCCTGGCGGAACAGAACCGGCATATCGATGGACTCGAGCAGAAGCTGCGAGACACGAAGTTCAGGGTCACGAGGCTCGAGATGGTGACGAAGAAGGAGCGCAAGGAGCATGAATCGTTGAGAGACTCGACGACGCGGAGGTTTGCTGCACGGATGACGGGAAGAAAGGACAAGTTCGAGGCTAAAGCGAGTAAGGAGGAGAGGTATGCGGCTTTGTGTGTATCATCCAGGGTGGTGGTTGATCATGGGTGTACAGGGAATATGTCGAGGCGCTCGAGAACGAGATGAGGGAGAAGAATATACAAGAGACCGTGGAGACGCTACTCGCGGAGGCTCATGTCGTGGTACGCTCTGACTGCAGATGATCTGGTTTTCTACTAAAGCGCATTCCAGCACGAAGATCTGCAGCAAAAACTGCAGCAACATCAGCGCGCGCAGCAAGATTTGAATGCGCTGTACAGCAAGATCTTTGATGGGCCCACACAAGCGTACCCAGAGGACGATCGTTTGGAATATGTGCTCAAAAGCACCCAAGATCGCTACAACGAGATCCAGGGCCGCTTGAATACCGAATCGCAAGCCGCGCGCTTCTTGCTGAACGCCGACAAATCGCTAGACCAGTGTTTGTCCTTCATCGAGAGCGCACTGGGTTACTCTACTTGGGGTGCGCCTTTTATCGCTCTTGCATGTGTTCTCTGCAAGCGCTGATATGGGTTCATAGATATGTGGGGAGGTGGCACGATGAGCGACATGATGGAGCGTGATGCTCTCAGCTCGGCCCAGCAAAGTTCGATGCGCGCAGAGATGTTTGTGCAGCAAGCCCAGATGGCATCGCGG
Organism: Mycena citricolor; assembly: GCA_963692855.1. Classification (NCBI taxonomy): domain Eukaryota; kingdom Fungi; phylum Basidiomycota; class Agaricomycetes; order Agaricales; family Mycenaceae; genus Mycena; species Mycena citricolor. Next base: position 1,445,662 of record CAVNYO010000169.1, on the reverse strand, counting down.
ATAGTCGGACCCATTGGACAGATTTCCATCGCCCACGGGTGTGTTCTGCTACTTAGCATCCCCTCCGTTTTCTCATGCAATTCCAGTTCTATCTTGTCGGATGTCATCTTTGATAACATCTTTTCCGACATGGCTTTTCACGGTACAATGGGTCCCTTCTCCATCATACGCGGTCTAATACATCCCTTGCAGGCAAGATCAAGGAGTCCAAACAAAATGTAGAAGCAGTACAGTCCAATGTATGTCTTCAGGTGTCGCGTTTGGAGCACTTTTCTCACGTCCTTGAAAGCTACAAAAAGAGCTCCTAGCATCAGCCCAACGAATAGCAGACATCACCCGAGAGCTTAGTGTAGAGGCAGACGCCCTCACCGCCGCTCGGAAGGCTTTGGACGACTATCGGCGCAGCATATTCGATCACGCTGGCGTAGATTCTATACCACAGAATGACTATCCCAGTTCCAGGGTCGAGATGCCTCGTGGGCCGCAAGGTGCGCCGAATGCAACTGGCTGCCTCCAACCACTTCTGCCACTCACAAAATCAACTCCCCGGCAGATCCCCCTCCTTCCCAGGTTGTGTCTGACTTTCAGGGTGCATATGCGCCTCCGTTAGGGCCACCGCCACCCCAATATGGTGTGTTCGATTGAGATGGCGCTGTCATCGTAGCGGTCATCTATGCTTTTTCTGAGATCCTGATTCACCTTCCAGTTGAAAGCGTTTCCCCGGTATCTGGACTGTTACGAAGCCGTAAGCGGTCTATGTTTCATCCCTCTGTCTGTAATCACCTGGATCTTGGCATTAGGCAATCCCTATGCAGCTGCTCTCGCTGCCGGGCCGATATTCGATGCAGAGACAGGCCCGGCGCGAAAGGGATAGATTTTGTAGTCGTATTTTACTTGGCCGGACACGAATGTATGTTATCTGGACTTGTGTAGCTGGCCAGCTGAGCCCAGCTTGATGGGAACAGCTTTATCCTTATCCGCTTCACAGCTTTGTATCAAACAATCACGCACCCTCTGCTTCCAATACCGGAATCTCAAGTCGAGTCTGCCAGCCTGTCAGCCCAGACCACAGTCTCGCTGATCGAGGCTGTCCAGCGTTTCATCCAGGGCCTCATGGGTTCATTCTCCCGGGCTGTGCAGGCCACTATCAGCGATCGTATGGCACTTGATCAACGCGACGCGATGGCCAGTGATACATATATCGCTAGCATTCACCGTCCCTTGGCGCACACCCCCTACCCCTCATGTCGTTTCTGACCCCTAGCACCCTGCGGTTCTCGTTGAGCGACGCAGTCGTCCAGCAGACCGCATACTATGAACGGCTCTTAGCCTCTCTCGCGGAGCTGGAGGGCGTGCCGGACGCGTTGGCGGAGCAGAACCGGTTGGTGGACGGGTGGAAGCGGGAGCTGAAGCAGTCGCAAGCGAAGCGGAACCACCTGAAGAGTGAGTTGCCCATAAGGAAGATGCGGTACATGGACGCGAAGGAGCCGGGTCCGGGCCGACTCGTTGCGGCGATGCTAGGGAAGAGCGCGAAACATCGGGAGTATGTGCGCGGGGTCGAACAGTATGTTCGGTGATGCCTATCTCTGCCTATCCTCACTGTTGCAGAGCATACAATGACGCACTGCATGCGGCTAATGCGGAGGAGACGAAAGTAGAGTCGCTCACGGGCATGATCAAAGAGGGGAGCGTTGTCGTGCGTTTCCCATTCCTTCCAGAAGACACTGTTCCTCGTCCTTAACATAAATCTCAGCGTGCGGAGTTGGAGCACAAGCTCCAGCGATTCGAGATCACGCGACGAAATCTGGATGGGCTTTACAGTCGACTGTTCGACGGACCGACACCAGGCAAGACTGAAACTGTTCCGCCCGTCGCTCATCCTTCTCTGACCCACTCTTGCGCAGATTATCCCGAAGACGATCGGCTTGAGAGCGCGATGCAGGTCGTCTTGGGGCGATATAACCAAGCCAAGGGACAGCACGAACACGAATTGCAAGCGGTCAACCAGCTGCAGAGCGCAGACAGAGCGTTGGCTGCTTGTCTCGCTCAGTTGACCGACGGGGCCAAGTATGCCATCAGAGAGGGCGGGTGAGCCGTCTTGTTTCCCAGCTGTTGTGAAAGGGTGTGCTGACAACGGACCTACGCAAGAACGGCAGATGCGATGAAACGGTCTGCGTTGAGTGCGGCGCAGAACCACGCGACTCAGGCCGCGACCTGTATTCAACAGGCTATCATCTTCGTCCCCGAAGTAAGGCTACCTTCGAACATCTTAACGCAGGGGTTTGTGGGCTGTTAAATGTCTGCTTTTGCCTATGGCACTGACCATTTACCCAGTCCGCTGCTTGGGGAAGTCAACTTCGATTTTTCGATCTACGGCACCACATTACGCAGTGCGTCGGGACAGATTTCGAGATACCCGGTTCCGTGAGGCTGATTTCGACACAGATAAGATCAGGTCCTGTATCTCATCCGTGGAGTCGACACGCGAGGCGGCAAGTCCTTAACAGGTCCTCCATCATGCAAATTTGAAGCTTATGCCTCTTTAGATACTCACTCAAATGAACGCAGCGAAGACGCGCGCTTCGATCATCGAGTCGGATCTCACTGAAGAGGCCGAGCTGCTCGAGCAGACGCGTAAAGAGCTGACGGCGTATCGGAGACAAGTCGTTCAGAGCATCCTGGAGAATCCGCCGCCGGAGGATTTACCGCCCGACTATCGCTCAGCGCCCTCGTCACCTGTGCATGGGCCGTCTCTAACGTTGAGTGGTGCGTAGGAGCGTTCTGGGGAAAGGCTTTCGAAGTTGACGTTCACGTATCTAGATCTGCCGCCGCTGTCTTCACTGGTACTATCCGCACCATGAAAAGGCTGCCATAGATTCTTGGAAAATGTTGGACGAGATCTATAATAGATTGAGTGCTCAAGACGTCTCATCAACATCGAGACGTGACGTCGCCGGCCGAGTGTCTGGTGAACGTCTGAACGCACATCGAGTGCTAGCTTCAGCGCTAAAAAGCTGAACTCTCTGTCGAACCACCTTCCAAGCGGTCTTCACTCACCTATCAGCGCCGCGCTTAAGCTCTTAGTGGAATCATTTCAATGCATTCTTCCAGGTTTTCTCTGCAAGCTGCACTCCATCAGCACTTCACATCAGCGACGCAAGGTGCTCCTGACTTTGTTTGGGACACGGTCATGTGACTCATTGGCTCGCGCTTCAGTCGAAATCAATAGTCTTTGGTGGGCCAGAAGCGAGAACCTCATCAGCCTGAAAGATCTAAAAAATCGCTCCATTGAACTGGGTCTTTGCGGGCATCTCGAATTTTCGGTCCAAACTTTGGGCGTCATCTTCAAGCTAGCTCAAGGCCGATTTGCTTCGCGACTGGATGGCCGACGATCGGCTATGGAATACTAAACGCAACGCAAATGGTAAAGTATAGTTCCATGAGAAGAGGTATCCAGTCAGGATCCAACTTGTTTCTCGGATACTCCACATCTTGTACGGCGGAATGAAAATAAAGGTCGAAACTCATAAGTAGGAGCTGGCTGCGCACGTGACCAAGCTGAAATGCATGACTGGCACGTGCCAAGACTCTCAGTCTCTGCCGTTGTAAGTACCTGTGCCACTTGTGCGAGGCAGCGCATGTGTTGTTTCAGCGATCCAGTGCAACCACCCTACTTCTTTGCATAGCTCACTCGGAAAGCATTTTGATACTCTCGGGTGGTACCCTGTCCCGACGCCATCTTTCATCATACAAATCATGCCAATCACGATCTGTCTCCATGTCCCCTTGAACAAACATGCAGGAGACTCCTCCGACGGACAATGCGACGTTTGAGGTGATGATTGCAGAGGCTATCAAAGCCTATGAACGCCAGACCGACACGTCGTTATCCCAACTGCCGTACGCAAACGAGCTGCAATCCTGCAGGACCGTCGAAGATCTCATGGCTGTGCTGGGAAAGCACAAGGACTCCTTTGGGCAGTTCCGAGCGCAGGAGGAGAGGGTCAGAGCCGTCCTCAAGCCTATCACGTCCCTGACGCAGACGTTGCTCGACCCCGCCGGCGAGGTCGCCAACGCGTTCGTGAGTCCCCTCACCCACAATACCGGCTGTATTCAATTTCCTCATGGACATCGGCGCTTTTTAGCTTCCGGGAGGGAAATCCGTATTCATTGTTTTCGCGGTGTTTCTCCAGGTGAGCGATCACGCCGGCCGACGACCCCATCCCTCACACGATGATCTGGACAAGGCTGCGCGGCGGGTCAGCGGGGCGTACGACTCGCTGGAACTCATCCTGACCAGGATCCGAGACTGCTTAGTCCGATTGGACACGTACCTGCAGCCAGGCTTTCTGCTGGGCCCGGCGCTGCGCGACGTGTTCGTGCGCATTCTCATCCAGCTCGTGACTGTGTTTGGGCGTCTTACGTCGCACCTGAACGTCATGCTGGGGAAGCGACAGCGCTTGCTCTCTGCGCTCAGGCGGACAAGTACGTTCTAAATGATCTGTCGAGGTGTGCAAATGCTTACAGCTGTGCTTGACAGAGGACTGGGCGAAGCAGCTGCTTCAGGCGGACGATGTCAATGATGCATTGGGCCAACTGGATGAGCTGACGAAACAAGAGGGTCTTGCTTCGTTGGCGGAGATCAGAGTGGCAACAGAGGGCGCCAAGGTGGCTTCCGGGAAAGCCCAACTTGCCTCTGAGAATGCGCAAGTGGTGTCTGAGGACGTTCGGGAGATGATAGGTGCGCCTCATTCTCTCTGAGTATATTCGTGACTAAAGCGCAGCCTAGTGGGACAGCAGGTCACCTCTTGGCTAGCCCCCTACGACAACGGCCCTCGCTACCACACACTTCTCAAATCTAGGCAATCTGGGACGTGTGAATGGTTCGTCGGCGGGACCTACCAGCAATGGCTAGATTCCAGCAATGGCTTGTATTGGCTTCATGGTAATCGTGAGCGAGTGATTGTCTCTCACGAGTGTTCAAACTTCTCATTGCAGCTTAGCTGGGGCAGGCAAAAGTGTCTTGCTGTATGACTTCCTCGTCGCTTGTCGTCCGTTGCTCACCTCGGTTCAGATCATTCCTCGTCGAGCATCTGATAACGCAGAAGGAATGCGTCGCCTATCACCTCTTTGACTTCCGCGCTCCCGACACATATTCTGTACTCAAAATGCTTTCATCGTTGGTCTATCAACTCGGCACTACATCTGAGACTTGCCACGGTCAACTAGAGAAGGTCTACCAACTCCGCCGCTCGAGCCTTTCCGCAGACCAGGATTCCCTCCATGCATGCCTACTGGAGATGATCAGGACCTCACCCCGACGAGTGATCATAGCCCTGGATGCACTTGACGAGTTTCCAAATCCTGGGCGCAAGGACGCGCTGCTTCCCTTCTTACGGCAGCTGAAGGCGGATGCGATGGACAATCTGAGGCTGGTGGTCACGTCACGTCGGGAGGCTGATATACACCATGCTGTTTCGCCGCTGTCGACGCATTCGCTGGATCTGCATGACGTTCCTGAGAGCCGTGCCGACGACATCTCGAGCTATATCGCAGCGCAGCTGGCATTGCACTGTGGGCATTGGTCCGCCGATACTTGTGTCAGAGTCAAGCAGACTCTGCAAGAAAGAGCTGATGGAATGTAAGATTTCAATGATCTTTTCTTCGCCGTATTGACTGACCAGGCATGTCCAGGTTTCTTTGGGTGTTGCTCCAAGTACAGCATCTTCGGGAATGCGAAGAGAGCGACATCGAGGAAGAGTTAGCCAATCTGCCGCATGATCTGAAGGACACCTACGATCGGATCCTCCTACGTCTCAAGAACGAGGGCTCTTTCCACCGTACTCGCCGCCTTTTGGAATGCATAGCAGCTGGCAAATATTCATTCACGACGGAGCAATTGGATGAGATTCTTGCTATCGACTTTGAGTGGTTTCGCACCGCTGAACTACCCATCATCTCTCAACCCAGACGGGACCCAGAACAACTGATCCGGCGGCGCGGGTCATCGCTAGTCAATATCGTCCAAAATACACGGAACGGGCTCATCGAAGTCCAGTTCGTCCATTTCACTGTGAGAGATCACCTGCTCAATGGCAGCGACGTGCTGCGGCTGAACATGTGCTCCGCTCATGCAACACTCTTCGCGGCGTGTGTTGCGGCCTTGCTGACCAGATGCTCGCTTTCGTCCTATGCCGTGGCGGATTGGACGCATCATTCCTCCCTCGTTGGGCCCAGGGAGCCCGAAATCAAGCCTCTCCTAGACCACATCCTCGGTTCAGCGCTTCCGCTATTTTTGAAACGGATCGACTGCGGTCCCATGGCAGAAATGCTGACGCTCAAGAGAGGCCCTGAGCCACCGAAGACGTTTCCTGCGGACCTCATCGCGTCCTTTGACAGCCCGCTTCATTGGGCAACGATGCTCGGTTTCTCGCAGCAAGCCACAGGGCTGCTCGATCAAGCCAAACAACCCCATCCCGAAGAGCGCGACCGATACATGCAAGCGATCATGCGCGCGGTCGAGTCCTCGCTTCGAGATCAGAACCCCGCGGCTCGTTACCGACAGTTGCCTTATGTTCATTATCATCTGCAGGGGATTCCTGGCGTATGGTACACACTGTCGTATCTAGAATCTGCATGCAAGGAGCTGCAGCTCGCGGCAGATTCCAGCGCAAGTGCAGATAGTACGGCCGTGGCTTGTGCTTGAAGAAAGACTCTATCCGTTTGATATCGATATTGATGAGGGCGAGAATAGCCGTGATCCATCCCATCCTCGTCCAGAGATGTGCCCGTCACATCTTAGCTTTCACCGTCGGGAACTGCTTGGTATGGGAAGCTTGGAATCATAGAAGCACGTGGTCCACATTCACAAGCAACGTCAGAGCAGATCGAGTCCTCTGTTGTCTGCACAGGACTCCACATGACTTCAGTGCTACATAGTACTTGACGGTCGCACCCAATTACGATTCTTTTGCAGGTACTTTTGCTCAATTGCACCACTGGGGGTGAACGGAAAAATCTTTAACGAGGCCTACACACGTGGTCCGCATTTAGCCGCATCAAAGTCATGTGGCTCATCTGGCCCGTGCGTGGGAAGATGTGGCTGCGAGGAGCGTGCCCACCATCAAAAAGCCTGACCTCCAGGTCACTCCTCGGTCACTCCCCTCTCTCGTGATCTGCGCGCCGAGTGCTAATTGCTGCCCCCCTCTGCCTCAATTGCTCTCATCGGCTGTGTACTTGCCAACATCCCCAGAGTCAAAGCCTCATTGACTTTGTAAATACTTATCTTGGTCGGTTCTTGCCTCTTTTTCACATTTTTTCCTGTTTATTGATAGGCTGCTCCCCTACCTTTAGGTTCCCACCAACCCTCTGCCGGAGACCAGTTGACTCTGTCGGTGTCTTGAGGCCCCCAGATCATCTCCCAGACTACGCACGCCACTCTTCACCCCTCCAGACGATTACACACATGGCTTCCGGAGCGCCCGACGCCACCGCCATCCCCCTGCCCCGGTAGCACCCACTGCCGGTGCCCCCAATCTTGCTGGCCTGGACCTCTCCCAGATTCAAGGGAGCGGACTTGATCCCAACCAGCTCATGAACTTATTAAGACATCTACCGAACGTCCTGACCAAGGTGCGATTGCCATTCCTAGCATTTCCCTGTATCGGCGTACAATGTTGCTTGTCGCTCCATGTTGTGGCTATTCCTCTGGATCCCCAGCCTCTCTGGCGCCAGATATGAATATGTGTTGAGCGCGCCGTCGCTCATCCGCCACACGTGATCGTTCTGCGCTTGCACGCGCCCTCACATGACATGCAATGCTGACTGCCCACCTTCAGTCACTCGCAGACGGCAACCTCAACAAAGAAGATGCCGCACAAACGCTTTCCAATCTCTCCGGGCAGTTCCGCGACCCGGGTCCCTCTTCACATCCACACGGTCCCCCAGCTCTCGGCCACTTGCCACCCGCCCACCTCGGCATGCTCGGGACAGGCGGCATGCCCAATCCGCCACCGACTGCGCCGGAGGGCGACGACGAAGGCGACGAGGACGACTATGTGGACAAGGACGGTGGACTGACGGACTCTGGACGCAAACCATCGAGCGGAAAGGGGCGCGGCCGAGGTGGTGCTGCTATGGGCAGCGACGAGTGGACTCGTCAGCGCAAAGATAACCACGTGCGTTCTATCCAATGGCTGTCCCATCACCTATCTGAACGTTCTGCAGAAAGAAGTTGAGCGTAGGCGGCGCAGCAACATCAACGAAGGAATCAACGAGCTCGGCCGCATCGTTCCCAACGGCTCTGGGGAGAAGGCCAAGGGGGCCATCCTGTCTCGTGCAGTGCAATACATCCACCATCTCAAAGAGAACGAGGCCCGCAATATCGAAAAGTGGACGCTCGAAAAGCTCTTGATGGACCAGGCCATGGGCGATCTGCAAGTCCAGCTGGACGAGATCCGCCGAATGTGGGACGAAGAGCGGATGAACCGGCAGCGGGTCGAGCAGGAGCTCGAAGCTCTTCGTGGCGGAAAGGCGGTCCCAGGTTCGGGCTCAGAGAAGCGCAGTAGCCCCGATGGTGTCGATGCGGACGGGGCCGATAAGCGGCCTCGCACCGAATAAGTCTCATGCCTTGTGACGAATGTCTTTTTTTTGTTTATGAAGGTGTACAAGTAGCACAGCGTTGTACTTTCCTGTAACGACCAATCACTTTTCTTGCATCTACGTTTTCTCGAATTTCATGCACAATGGTTTCGGGTTCCGTGCTCATGTGATTTGTGTCGCTTAGATATCGATGAAGGAAGATCAAGGGATCAACAACTTTCTGCATGCTCCCTATCTGTGTACGGTCTGCGCGCGATGTCATCTCCAAGCGATGAAGATCTACAACTGGCGCTCTCGGAGCTGAAAGCTGCGAACCCCACTCTTGGCATTCCCAAATTGCACGCGCGCCTAAAATCCGACTATCCCGAATGGACGGTCAGCGAAAAGCGCATGCGGAAGATTTTAGCCGCCATCGCGCCCCCGCAAGACAGCACCGCGGCATCCCCACACCCGGCCTCCGGGCTCGTCGAAGGTCTGAATATAGAGCAATGGACTAAGAGCGTCGATGTGCGATTCTTCGACAAACGCAAAGGCAAAGGGCTGGTCGCGAAACAAAAAATCACAGCCGGGGATACGATCTGGGTCGAGGACCCGTTTATACTCGCTCCAGAATGGTGTGTGATACCCGCTTATCCCGCGCTGCCTTGCCCTTACCCGGATCGAAACTAGGGAGATCTACGACAAACAGCGCGCGGGCCAGGCGTGCAGCCAATGCACCACCCTTTTCGCCCACCCGTCAGAGATACGCGCCCGATGCCAGTACTGCCCCGCCGTGTTCTGCAACGCGCTGTGTCGCAAGCGGTCGGACAGGACGCACCCCGTGCTCTGCCCGACACAAAACCCCGCGTGCATGCCACTCCTGCGGTGGATCCGGCAGCACGAGTGGATGGCCCTGCACGCGCTGACGCAGTGCGCGGCGCGCCTGGCGCTGGCGCCCACCGCGCAAGCTCTGGCGGACGACTGGAACGTCGTGCGCGCGCTGGCGTCGCTCGGGATGGAGGACCGCGCCAAGTACAGCTTTAGGTCCGAGCCGGATCGGAAGACATGGAGACAGTCGTTTGTGCTGTTCTGTGATGCGTTCCACCGCCCGAGGAAGGAGCAGCCGAAGAAGACGTCCTCTGACGAGGAGCGCAGGATAGCGGGGATACTGAGGAAGACTCTGCCTGCGGAGATCGAGACCGCCTTCTTCGAGTACGAGGCGGGATTTTTGCATCGGCTGGGCAGCATGAGTTTGAGTGAGTGTTTTCTGCAGGGGTTGATTTCCTCGGATGAACTTGTCTGCAGACTTGGAAGCGCACGGTGGCCTGTACACCCTGCACGCTCACATGAATCACTCATGTTCACCGAATGTCTCTGTGCGACATCTGGACCAGCGGAAAGCACTGTCCCGCATCACAGTCAGGGCCTCAACAGACATCGAACCCGGCCAAGAATTGTTCATCACCTACGTCAATCCGGCTGGAAGCTACGCAGAACGACGCAGTGCGCTCGAGGCGTGGGGTTTCGTGTGCCAATGTTCGAGATGCTTGGCCGAGGGCAAGGATTGGAAGCCCCCAGCTGGTCTCGAGGGCATGGATGATCTTGCCAGCGAGCTTAAGGCTGGTTTGGGTGTCATGTAGAGACCTGGTCGCATATGCTCAATCCAGTTCGATTCCCGATAATCAGACGTGTTTGCAGAAATGGAAGCACCCCATAGATAGTGAGCCAACTAGAAATACACAAAGCGGATACAGGTTGTCGTCACTTGGCTGTGGGCATATCCACATTCCCCTCTAGATCGTTCGCAGAAGGCACAACCGCAGAGGTAGCGGCCCCAGCGGTAGTCATAGTCTGTGCCGTTGCGGAGACATCCCTGAAACTCAGTTGAAACCTCGTAGCCCCCGAGCAAAGACTGCAGACGCACCATTTAATTTGGAACCTCGTCACCCGCGGCTTGGTACTGATATCCCTTAGAAGCCGGTTGAACAGAATATTCTGCGGGGGAGTCTCCTTCATCTCCTCGTTGTCGTACTCCGTGTTCTGGTAGTATCCAACCCGCACGAACTCCTGGTCTCTGTACGATCCCGTGAGGATGAGCGCGGCGACACCCAGCACGTCTTCTTTGGGGATCTTCGATGGATCGGGCGGCGTGCCTTCGAATTCAAACGAGTTGACGCCGACTGGGACAGGACCGACGAGACAGTCGTCCAGCTCCTGGTCGAGTTCTTCGTTCCCCGGCGAAGAGACGTAGATGAGCTTCCACTCCAAGTCTACAGTCAAGAGGCGGGAGGTGAGCGAAGGTAATAGATAGGGGAGAAAGACGCGTCACCATCCTCCAGCGGGGCGATACACTCGAATGTAACACGAAATCTGTACGAGTCCGAAAATTTTGCGGGGTTGTTGATGAAATCAACGTTCTAACGACGTGTAAATGAGTGGAGAAAGGCCTCGCAGAAGAAAACAGACTCGTATGGTTACGATAGACATGTTTCGGAGTGAAAAACGCGAAGGTGGGACGACAACGAGGGATCGAGGTGGCAGACGCGCTCAAGTGCAGTTGTGATCCTGTCCCGTGACTGTGACTCTGACTGTCCTCAGATTGAAACGAGTCAGACTGGCTACATAGCTAAAAGCAAAGCAAAAACTAGCGTCCGAGTAAATCCATCCCTCCCAGTAAACGAAATGCAAGTAGTGCAGTGTAAATCTATGAGCGCCCCGATCCATCGAGTGCGACAAGGATGTCATGGTTGCCACGACGGACCCACTCCTCAGGGGTAACACGCTCATCTTTCTCGACGTCAGACACAAAGAGCATGTCGTTTTCTGCAGAGAAGGCCCATCGGGACGGGTCCGGCGGGGGTGCGCTAGTGATGGCCCGCAGCTCGTAACGAATAACGCTGTTGGTGAAGTGGTCCAGGTTGAGATCGTTCTTGTCGTATCCGAAAGGGTCTGTAACATGAATATATCAGCCACGAGACAATCTTTGGAAGATACAACCCACTTTCGATTTCTTCTCCGGCAACGATAAAGCCAAAGAAAATGAAGGACAAGATGACAGTGGCAGGGATCGTAACCCATCCGAAAGCAGAGACGATCTGGCTAGGCTGTAGGGAGAGAATGAGTCGTTTGCAGTGAGGTAGAAAACTCATGGGCAGTTACAATGGCAAGAATATAGATAGTCGCAACGGCCCACAGGTGGAAAGAGTACCTAGGAAAGAGAATGAGAGAAGAGTCTGGAATGTTGTGCGAGACGGCTCACGAGAAAGGAATGGGAGTGGTCAAGATACGTTCCAGCCCAGTCAGCGCATCGACCAGCTGGTTGAGGGCCGCGAGCAAAGTGTCTGTGCGAACTCAATGGACTGTTTCCTTGTGAGTAGATTGCAGCTTACTAGTGGTCGGCACATCAGTCTGTTTCCGGTTTTGCAAAGCAGCGATGTAAGAGCTCTGAGAAACATCAGCTTCCGATCGTCGCACGCAGTCGAGCAAACCGCACGAGATAAAGTGTGATCTCTAGTGGCAAGTTGTGGGTGCCAGAGCCTTCTCCATCCTTTTCCCGCAGCATTTTGGCCCGGAGACGCGCTGCCTTCTTCCCCTTCACTTCGTGTCCGCGATTGGTCAGCCTTCGCACGAGCAACGAGAAGGGGAAGATATCGAAGAGATGGTATCTCGGAGGCAGTTTGCCGGGGAGCAGTAACCCTTCATCCTGGCGCGCAAGGACAACCTTTTGCGACTCGTTGGGCCTCGGAGAGCGGATCGACTGGGCACTGGGCAGTTCCATGCTGTTTTTGTTGTCCACCGGCGAGTTCAGCGCCGTGGGCGGAGAGATGGTCAGAGGGGGCGGGCGGTGAGCTCCATCGGCTTCGATCTTGACGTGGCCTGGCGTAGTGGCAGGCATCGGAAGATGCGGAGCCGACGTGCTGGGCGCCGAGCGCTGGTACAAGAATGACCCGGGGTTGCCTTCCTTCGCCGTGGATGGGCGACGTCTCGACGAGGCGTCGGACGGATGCCGAGCTGAAGTAGGCGACAGGCCGCCGCCCGCACCGTGGTACGACAGCGAGTCCCGAACGTCAGAATTAGACAGGTCGGCGTTCGCGGGGATACCAGGAGGAAGCGCGTAGGCGGGCAAGAACTTGACGAGGTAGTACAGGTCCTGATAGTAGATCCCGTCCTCGCCGCGCAGATAGTGTTTCACAGCGACGCCGAAGGCTTCAAGCAGGTTGACGGCCGTCTTCTTCTCGATCATGCTGCGCGCCTTCGACTGCTCCGCGGTGACGGTTGCGCTGACTGGAATGTCTATGGCACGATTAATGGCACGAAGCGACAAGTCAGAGAAGGCGGGACTGACCAGGGACATGGAACCACGTTGTGCGCGCAAAAGTCCGGCTGAGGGAATGACATGAGGCGATAGCCGCCGAAGAGCGCTCAGACTGGACGCACCTCGCAAGGATGATCTGAGACCACAGCCGTCGTCCCTCATTGTAGCGCTCGAAAGCCGTTGTTGTCCGGTACGAAATAATGAAACCAAGAACGGTACCGACCCTTGTCGCATGTCAGTGCGAAAACAAGGCGTTGGTGGTTAGTAGCAGCAGTACTCACACAGTGAGCAAAGTCACCGAGACCCGGACTTTGAATTTGTGGTGGTCCAATACAGTAATGAGCGTGGCCCATGCTCCAAACGCCAACAAGATGTGCCAGCACCTGAAGAGCGCGGTAGCAAGGAGTGCATTGAGAGCGGACGCTCCTGGACGACGACGACCCGCAAGGCTGTGGCTCTCTTAGTCGCTGTCGCATACGGCGCAGAGAACGAGGGGGCAGGACGCACGGATCGGGAGCTACAGCAAAGCCACGGTGAGTGAACGTGTCCGAGCGCTGCAAGGTGTCGTCGTCAGAGTCCATACCTCGAAGAAGAGAGTGGCGGTTGTCTGAAGGAACGGAGGCAACTTACGCGGGGAGTTGTTACTGGGTTCATTATACTCCGGGAGCGCGATCACCGTGGGGTGAGGGGCGGCGATAAGTACAGGGTCCTCAAAAAAAGGACAAAGTGGCTGCGCAATTATCGCATCGCTTGCAGACTGATATTGTGATCCTTGAACTGTCAATGCCCTGACTACAATGAACGTCCTCCTGGCCGTCTCTGGGCACTGAGGAGCTCTTACTGCACTACCAGCATGAAATCGATCTCCTTGTTACAATCGGCGCGCGTGGTGTTTCCAAAACGATCGATCGGGTATAACTCCGCCAAACGCGGTCACGTGTGCACCACTTCGGTCTAGTCACGTATGTGGTAAGTAGCTGCGCAGGTTTCCGGGACTTGGAGGGCTTTGAGCTATGCTCCAGTAGTCTACTAGTTTGAGAGCTCGGTAAAGTGAGGCCTGAAGTGGTTGATCTACATCACTGTGCCAAGCGAAGCACGGGGGCGATACGGTCTCCGCACTCCGACGCTGCAACATACTTATTACGAGATCAAGAGCGAGCAGAAGCGAACAAGATGCTTTGCAAGACTCCCGCCGCTCTCTGGCCATGTTTCAGCGCCGACCCCTGCTAAAAAAGAACCTTGTCAACTCGTACTACTACTTAGCTAAGAATGAGGGAATAACACAGCTGAGAACTGAAAGTAAGTGCAAGTAGATGGATGGTATGGTGATGGTACAATGAGGATAAGATAGGCTCATGAGTATTAGACATGTCATGCGTCCTCGTAAAATTATTTTGTATGCCGTGAATCAGAAGAACATGGAGTCGTCCGCGTAAGCCAGGAACATCGACGGTGTGGGCAACGAGAACATGGCCTCGTCCAGTTTAAAGTTGGGCGACGAGGCCATGTCGATGGGCGAAGGGATCGGCGAAGGAATTTCCCGGCGATCGAGATTGAGTCCCTCGACGGCGAAGACCCCAGAAGACATCTCGGATGATGACGAACTCGAGCTCCGGCTACGGTGGTGCGAGTCCGGCCCTGGGACGGCCAGAAAAGAGCTGGGTGCGTGAGAGTCGGTGACCGCAGACCCAGACAATCCATGCATCACTTGGTCCTGTCCCCTCTCTGCATCGAACATCTGCACAGCTACCTCTGCTCCGAAGTCCAGGCCCTCGAAAGGAGGGACGCCAGCGACGCCAGGGTAAGCTAATGGCCCGATTGGCAATGCTTCCACTTCCCGAATCCACTCATCTATCTGACCGTAGGACGAAAGGGAGCTGGACAACGGATCGTTGAGCGTAGCGAGCAAGCCCAGATCGGTAGCATTATCGATCCCGTCTAATCCTAGCCGCATGGCTTCCTCGTCTAGAAACGTCGTCCCGTTGTTTTCGAAGGACAGCGGCATGGGCGAATCACCGCCCAGCCCAAAGTGGGAAGAAAAGTCCGGCATGGCCATCAGCGTGCAGTTGAGACAGGAGCCAGCACACGACGCATCGGCACATCGGTGTTCTGTCGCATCCGAGGTCGCTGATTGAGGGTGGACTTCACAGCCGGGGCAGGCACAACCGTCCCCGCATGTACAAGTCTGGATTAACTCCGCCGAGGACGGAAAGCCACCCGATGCATCCGAAAGCGCATAGTCCTCGTACGATGGCACGGCACCTTCGGAACGGGGATATGGAGCATCTGGACTGGATCAGTACCGACCCTTCGAGATTGGATGTGTGACGCACTAGTCCTTGACAGGCTGGGGGGAATTTGCCACACATTGTCAGCAGAAGCATTCTGTTCCCTTTCGTGCGCAGCGCCAAAATGCTTATAGCTGCCATGCACATCGAATGACGCGCGGCGAGGTGCTTTCGGATTCTTGAAAGTGGGACTTCTACCGCCGGTCTCGAGCGGGCTGCGGGTCCGAGGATGCGAGCTCACGCTCAAGTGTGATCCTGAGCTCATCAAGGATTCATTGCTCTGAGCAGCATCTTGGAGCCGATAGAAGCTGCTGCCGGCCGCGCTGCTCTCTGCAGAGTTGAAGGCATGCTCGTAGGCCCTTCCATATGGAGAAAAGTGCTCGCCGTGCCCATGACTATGCCCATGACCGTGAAAGAGGTCGTGCTGGCCACCTCCCTGTGCTTGGAGTGCCGCATCACGGGCAGACATCCTTGGCAAGACTGGTCGCAACTCGGCGATCCGCGCGAGGATGTGATGTGATGCCGACCGACTGTGACCTGGGTTCGGCGCGGGAGGCGGGATGGGACTGGGAGTAGCGGGCGGGGATGCCTTAATGATGTCTCTAGTGTGCAGAGATGGGAGTGTGGGGTTGGGGGATTGCGCAACGCTGAGAGTGAGATGACTTGGGGCCGCCGGGGAGGACCGGCGCCGGCCGGGGCGTTTGCGAGGCGTGCAGCACTGACAGCCTTCACCAGTGCCTGCCTTACAGTTGCAACCCGGCACTGAAGGAGCCGATCCTGGAACGTTTTTAAGTCATCTCGCGCGCAGGAAGTATGGGAAGCTAGCCAGCATACCCCCTTGTTCGGAATCAGATGCAGACCCTGTCGACGCTGCGACGACGAAATCGGGCACACCGTTAGGGAAGGCAGGGTGTGCAGGAAGGACAGGGGTGCCTTTGGGCCCGATCAGCAAGCAGATCGGTGGAAGAAAAAGTGGCGCCAACCTTTTTTCTTGGGGGCGGAGCATGAAGAAGTAGGGGAGGGCGGTTCTTTGGATTCACAGATACATTTAACGTGGACTTGCTTTGTTTTGCGTAATTCTCTACAGTGCTCGCACTGTGTTACCGGTCGACCCTTCTTTTTGATCTCAAAAAGCGGGCGATCGGTGTGTTTACAGGCGGACGAGCGGTGACCCTTTATGCAAGTTTCACTGCAACTAACATCAGCGAGTGTAGGTGGGAGGATCGAGGAGGGAAGCTGACCATGCATACTTCTTGCTGCTGATTAGAACCTGCGAGATTCTCTGGGTCAGTCGATTCAACTTGAGGAGAGGGGGGAAAAGACGAACCATTGTGATTGCGTGTAAGAGAGGTGATGGACGCTGAGCGATAACGCCCGCCAACAAACCTCGAGGGGTTATTGGACCAGGTCCATCTCTAGAGCCGGGATATACGAGTGATCATGGTGGTGGTGGGAAGGAGGGCTTGTTGACTGTAGTTGACAGCACACACCCTACCTTAAACTGTGCACTGGCCACCGGCGATCGCTCCGGAGAAGCCGGAGGTATGTAGCAACGACAACACCAAGCAGTACCAAATAGAGTTTTGATATTCAAAAATAACTGATGCAATTACTCAACGGGGCTTCGTGAACTTTCAAGATTTCGCGTATCGCCTGTGCGGAGGTTATCGCCGGATAAATCCCTGGGCATCTTGGGAGAGTGCGCCTAAGGGAGCGTATGCCCGATGTGTGCTCTTCCCGCCCGCCGAGTCCCGATCACCGACGTAACGATCCAGTAACGGTGCGGGTTTTTCGCCAGAGGGCCGGACACTTGCCCAATCTTGCCCATCTTCTTCTCACCACCAACTGAGCATCGAGTGATCTCTTCCCCTTGATAGTCGAGTGCCTCATTGCCGGCCTCGAGGTCCTTTCCCCGCAATCAGCGAGAATCGGCACAAGCTCTGGCATTCTCTTCTACAGATCAGGAATCACTCCGGCCGCCGTTCTAGCGCATGGTCTAAAACAAGGGCAGGCTCTGCCCCAGTGAGCGTGGCGGACAAACAAAAATAGCTTAATTGATCTACACTGCCACTTGATTGGCATGTTAATCTCCGCCTCTGTTTAGGTTCAGAGTTGATCCCAGAGGTCCAACTCTCCGCACGAGGTGAAGAGGGTTGTACGCGCACAGAGGTGCTTGCAGGCCAAAAAAGCTTGACCTCAGCTGGATCATGCTAGTGTCGAGACTCGACGTTTCCCCATCGGGAACCGCGTGTGGTAAGTAGCTTGCCACATGGACTTCATAAGAAGCGTGTCGTCAAACGACCCAGCTGGTGGCATGAAGCCACAGAAATACAAACCGATGCACGTACATGTCTATAACAGATAAGGAAAGAGATTGTGAACAGACGAGAGATAGATTATCTCAGCAGGTCGAGTTCGTCAGGCTCGCCATCATAGACATGCCCATCGCTGGGTTCTGTGCGCATCCTTTCCAACACACTCTTCGGAGGGCCCGAACGCTTCACGACAGCACCTGCAGATGAGGGGGGTTTCTTATCAGACTGTACATCCTTTGGAGCAACCGCAGGCGATAGGGAGTTCTCCTTGAGCTTCTTGGATGGTCGTTTCACACTGAGATTGCCTCAGCAGACGAAAAGGATCAGGACAGACACTCACGACTTCTTCGGCACGTCAGAAGCCGTTGCCCTGGCAGGTTTGTCGTTTTCTGTCGTCACTTTGCGTTTCTTGGCGACCTTCTCTCCAGGCAATTCGTCCGCAGGATCGTCAGGAACTAACCTGCGTTTCTTAACTTTCGGGGGAAGGGGATCCAGAGCAAGCACCGAGGCAGTTGTCCGCGCGGCAGGCGTCTGGATGTCCGAAACTTTTTCTATCACAGCTTCCTCTTCGTCTTCTTCAGGTATGACCTCCAGTCGTGTCTTTTCCGTCCCAGTGGATGCGACATGACTCTCCTTAGGCTGTACTTTTCTTCGTTTAGGTGCCTTTTTCTCCGCTCCAGGCTCTGAATCCGGCTCCGCCGTCCGTTTCTTAGACTTTTTCGGCGTTTTGCCCTTGCTTGCCACTTCGCTGTCAGAGGACTTCGCCTTGCCCTTTCCACTCTTCGTGGTGCGGCTAGCAGGTTTGGTTGGATCTTCAACCTGAGACTTCGGCTTGCCCGCTAGAGAACGGTTCGTCATTTCAGTGGCTTGGACGTCAAAAATGCGGACCTTTGCGCCGGACTGGTCCAGGTTCTGAGACAGGCTTGGAGGCCTCAAGGTCAGCTTGGCTTGTGGCAGATGCCTGCGTTTTCGATGCGCGTTTCTTTGGCTTCGCAGCGTCGGCCGTTGAGTCTCGCGTTTCAACGCCATCTTGCATCTCCGCCCGTTTCGTGGAAACTTTGCGCTTGGTCTCCGTTGCTTTGGAGGTTGTTCGCCTCGAAATGGGTTTAGCTGCGTGTTCTGGATCAGAGGCCGGTGTAAGAGTACTACGGATCACATACCCTTATCAACATTGGCCTTGGTAGTTCGACTCCCGCTCTTAGAGCCCCCCTTGCGGGTAGGCTCGGCTACTTCCTCATCAGATTCCGCAGGCTCTAGGAACTTGGATTGAGCTTGGAAATACGGGGGATCACCGTTTCGAGGTACCTGTATCACGATCAACGCCAGATTCAACCGCCGCAGCCGTCTTAGACGGAGGCCGGCGGGATGTACCTGAGACTTCAGGGCGTCAATAAGGCGGCCTTGGTCAGATGAACAATGAACCACTCACCGACTTTCATCGAATCGTCGACGTCGGGCAATGTGGCTGAAGGATCGAGTTCCAAGGTGCTATTGATTTCAGCACGTTTGAAAGCCGTGCCACCACTCTTGCGGGCGACCGAAGATACGCGTTTCGAAGGTGCCTTCTTCCCCTTGGTCGGCGAAACAGATGCACTTCTAGAGCGTGAGCGTGAACGCGATCTCGCCTGCGCAGAAGCATCCTTATTCCCCTGCAGAATATCCAGCAGATTATTGTGAGTTCGAGGAACGAACACCCTGTGGATGTGCATAAGCAAAGTTGTAGTAGTTGACGGACTAGGGACGCACCCCTCGCGGTCCCGGAACCTCGCCTGCAGTCTCTTCCTTCGAATTTCTCTGCTCGCTTGCGCGTCAAAAGAGCCTGGGGGCCCATGAGGCCGGGGAAGGGGCGTGTTCATCTGTCGGTCATCCAGCCGGAACGGCAGTCGAAGGCGGAGAAACAACAACTAGCACAGGTCACAGTCGCGTGCGTCACTGATCGTCACATCAGGGAGCGTGACTGCGGGTCGACTGCGGACTGTGCCGCATACAATGAACGAGCTATATAACCGGCCACATAAGGCTTTCGTGTTTTGACCATCAACATCTGCGTCTGCGGTCTCCTCTATCCTTGCAAACTGCACCTCCCGCAATGCTCTCCATCGCAGCCTCCCCGATCTTCGAATTCGACCGTTTCGCATGCACCAGCCTGTTGACTGCGCCCGCTCCCCCCGCTCCTCCGCCAGCTTTGAAAGTCTACAGCCACCGCCGCCGAGGCTCTTTCGACTTTGATGACCCTGCAAAAATAGACCTGAAGCTCGAGCTGGAGGAGGAACAAGAGTGCGCTGCCCGTGTTGCAGCCTGGATCAGCGTCAGCGCAGTCAGACTCCCATTCGTAAGCCACCAGCTCCTCTTCACGGACTGGCCTGTTATAACACTTCTGTGCAGTTCTCAGTCACTCCAGTCGTTACTGAACGATCTCATTCGCGGACTGCTTGTCGTCCCTCCGTATTTGATGCGAACTTGGACCTTGATCTCGACCTGGATCTCGATCTCGATCTTGAAGCTGACATCGACCTCGAGAATACGATTTCCCACGAGTTTTCTCATCATTGCTCATCTACACGCAAACCCTCTCCCGTGCCTGCTTCTACACCGCGGCGGAAGTCCAGCAAAGGTCGTCGGCGCAACCGCGGCCTCGCTGTCTCGCGATCCTCATCCCATTCTCCTCCCGCCTCTCTCTACGTGATCCGGGAAGAAAGAGAAATCGACGACTGATAGTCATTTGCTGCCAACTGAGCTCGGACCGTACTTTTGCGCATCGCATCGCATCTATGCCCACACAGCCCACGCAGCCCACGCAGCCGGCCCGGCACTGCTCAGCACCATTGGCCCGTCCATTCTTTGGTGGCCGAATTCGATCGTGCAATGCGAATCCGCAGCATCGATCCGACGCCCTATGGTGTTATCGACTTATCCCGCAGTGTGGCCGTCTACAGGAGAATCATGTCGGACTCGTGATGCATTGGTTTTCCCGGTGCACACGACCTGCTCCCTCATACCCATCTGCCTCTCCACGGCGACAATACATATATTTAGCACTTTGATATGTGCAGATCCTTCTGGATACCAGTTATACAGAATACACCCCAGCCGCGCTCATCAGTCATAAGACAGCTGAAAGCGGCCTAACCTATCTCTTTTCATTACATACACGGATTTTGACACCGATTGAGGATTGTGCCGGACGATCACCGAATCCAGGCTGGGAATGCTCTCGAGCCACTCTGAGCGGACGAGCTGAGTTCCGGAGACATCGCGAATGTGTAGAACACGAAGCTGCTTCAAGTCCATGATTACAGGGATGGTTTGGACAGTTTCCAAGGGCAGATCACCGCGCCAGATCGCCAAGGAGGGGAAGAACCTGACGATACTCTGCAGGAATTTGGGAGCTGCGGCAGAGGCTCGAGGAGCGAAGGCGAAATCAAAGTCGATGAGATTGCTGAATGGTCCCCGCTCTTCCAAAGCGGAAAGAAGCGTGTGCGTGGCTTCCTCTGCGTGGTCGCGTGACCAACCGATCGCCAGGCATTCCAAACGCGACAGACAAGTCGACCGCGCTCGAACTAGCATGAAGAGATTCTCGCTGTTCCCTCTGAGAACCTTCAGCTTCGGAAGGAAATCCGGTCCCAAGGATCGATTGTTCGGCTCGAATCGAAGATCGGCTTGCTGAAGAGCTTCGTTGGGGGAATTGCGCAACATGCTTAATTCCTCTAGCGTGTCGTTGTGTGAGGCCAGGAATGCGTTGAATCCGCTCGGAGACAATGGCCGCTGCCTGGTTTCGACGATTCTCAATTCGAGGACTCGCAAACGGGGCAAGTGTAGCGCAAAGAGATCTGAAACGAGGGTGAAAGGAGCGGATATGTGGAGATCGGATACAGTTGCTGGTTTCGTGGTGAGTAGGGCCGCGAACTTGAGCGAAAGCAGGCCTATTGGTAATCTCAGGGGGAGATGGAGGGCAGATAAGTAAAAGACTGGCCGTGGTGGTCAGCACGACAGTAGAAAACGGTTTTCTTGGCTTTGCCCAGTTTTCGGAGTTGATCCCAGTTCCTGGCGAGCAGGAACGTTCGAGCACCGGGCGAGGGGAAACTGATCTCGTCCAAGCACAGCTTCGCTAATATCTGGATGAAGACATCCACCGAAGTGGGAGATGCATTTCGAGAGAGATCGCCCACTAGAGTCACGCGTTTCAGCTGCGTCATATTCTCCAGCGATCGGATATGGATGAGATTGGGATTTCGGTAATAGTTCTCGGAGTAAGAGGTCGCATCGAGAGTGAGAGCCCGAACATGACTTGCTAGAGCTTTGTCGCGCGAGAGAAGCTCCAGCGTGTCTGCTACTGCGTCGTTGGGCTGGCATGCTGACGTTTCGGCCTTCAGCACCAGGTCGCGATACAGGATAGGCCGAAAGAGGGCAAGATTCTGACGGCATGTCGAGCAGAGCTTCGCGATTTCGCGTGTGTTATGATAGCGATCCACGATGTAGAGCCAGATTTCAACTGGTAGGTCAATCCACTCGCCTGGCATGGTTCACGATGAGTGGGAAAGCAGATCACGTTGAGGCTGGGTCGGGCCCAGCCTGTGAGAGGATGACTCCGATTGATCTTGACGGCACTAGGGCAGCGATCGGTGCCGGTGATGACGGCATCACAGACTTCGTCCCGACCTGGCGATGGAGACACCATAGAATACCTCTCTACCGCTCCTTTACCATGCCCACCACCCAGACTCGAGGATATGTTCTCGAGAACCAGATCACTCACGCGCGTCTATTTCCGGTGAAGAGCAACCATGCGTTTGTCTATCCCAGTCTCTCGCTCCTAGTGTCCTTGAATGCGCTGGAGGACCATGCTTTGGATCTTGGTCGGGGGTGGATATTTGGCTACGGCGGAAGATGGGCAAGACTTCTCGGTCTGCGACCTAGTCCTTATCTACGCGACAACGGTGGCACTATACGATCAAGACTAGAGCAAGTACTGCAAGACCGAGGGCTTGACAAGGCAGGGTTTGACGACGCGTGGATGATGACCATGCCCTCTCTACTCGGTTTCGAGGGCATCAATCCATTGACCGTGTATTTCTGTTATCGCCCCGGCGACGATCTATACTTGGTGGTGCTAGAGGTAAATTTATCTATCCCGCTTTCCACTCGCGCTGTTTCCAACACGAGCAGGTCCACAACACATTCGGCGAAAGCCACGTCTACTGCCTTGAAACTGGCAAGCAAGAAGACAAGACTCTTCCCACCGGGTACGGCGCTTCTCTGCATCCAGTCATGTTCCAATGCCTCAGCAGTTTCGATCATCAATGGACATTCCCCAGAGCATTTCATGTGTCTCCCTTCAACGACCGCAACGGTTTCTACAAAGTGTCTGTGAAGAACCCGTCGCACTCTCCCATTGGGTTCTCAGATGACGATGTGCAATCTCCGCCGCAGCCTACGGTTCGCGTAGATTTGTACACTGCGACGGAAGAGAACACCCCGACTCCAGACAAACTGAAGCTCACGGCGACTCTGAGACCGACTCGATCTCTTCCCCTGACCATACCAAATCTTCTGTCCGCACTTTCCCGGGCACCTTTCGATCTGTTCCTGTCGTTTGCGAGGATCGCTTACGTCGCATGGATTCTTCACTACAAGAAAAGACTGGATGTTTATATCCGACCTGAGCCAGTTCCTGTTCTTGCTGGCGAACGTCCTGCAGGCGGTGTGCGCTGGATCGACGAAGGCCTATTCGAAGGATACGCCCGACGTCTGGTAGAAGACTTTCTGCAGAGACGTGTCAGGGAGACAAAGATCGCTGTCGTGCTGGTGCCCGGGAATCCCTCGATCCCGACCCAGACATTCACACCTGATTCGTGCCCCGGCTCAGCCACTCTCACGATCACGTACCTGTCCGCCCGCCTATTCACGATCATCTTCTTGTCACCGTCGCCACAGCACGCACTGCTCCTGGGCGCGGCGGAACATGTGTTCTTCGCTTCTTCGGCAGAACACTTCTGTGACATATTCGCAGCTCCTCCGTCGCACTCGATGACTCGCCGTCAGCGATGGCGCAGTGCCCCGTTGCGCAAGGTTCCGCTCCCACTGGACATCCCCGACCAGCATGCGCTGGACACTACGTCTTTTCTGGGGGCCTGGCTGTCCGCCACTGTCGTCTGGTCATTGCTCTTCTTTGATCGCTTCGAGGAGTGGGTGTTCTGGGCAACTCGGGCTCGTCCACTGGCCGGAACAGAGCCTTGGAAGCAGTGGTACAGAGCTGCCCTCGTCCACGGTGGGAAACAGCTGCCTGTCGTACCAAAACAACGGGAAGGCAGCTTCCGAAGGGAGTTGAAATGAGAGAGATGTGCGATATAGACATAGTATGTTATATATCCTGGACTGTCAGTAGATCGGGCCTTGTTTGCCGACCACCGTTAGGCCCCAGCCTGCACACTTTCAAGGAGCGTCTTCAAATACAATGCAATGTAAACGCACCATAGGGCTTCGTATCTGCGAATTCTCGTGCCGCGGTCACGAAGAACAAAGAAAATGCTGACAAAGCCACCCGCCTTGGATCAGTTCACTCACCTGTAATTTATGAAATCTTCCGCGTGCCCTCACTTTCCTTCTATCTGACGTTCACTTTCTGGAGCCCGAACCTCATTGCTCTTCTGTCGGTTCTCCAATCGCCCGTGTATTCTCAAACGCAAGGCATCCATTGAGGGAGGCAGGATTCCTCATGGTCTTCCAGACCGATAATCGTCCACTACTTCCCGACGAGCTTCTGTGTCAGGTCTTGTATCTGCTGGAGGTGGATGAACTGTTGCGATGCAGCGCAGTAGGTGTCTGAAAGTGATGTCCTCGTCCTCGTTTTGCTCATCAGCGGGTGCCAGGCTAGCAGGTACTTCCACACTCTGATCGTCGAATCCTCGCGACTCCAGTTCACCCTCGAGCTTGATAAATACTGCATGCTCCCTCTCCTCCCGCCATCCGACTTTCCGCCCTATTCGACGCGTCTCAAACTCATCCGAGAGCGAGAAGCACGATGGCGGTCTCCGGAGAACTGGGGCCCTGTTCAGAAACTAGCCTTGCCGCCGACGGGGAGTGTTTATGAATTCGCGGGTGGATATTATGCCAATGGACGAGAAGATAATCACCGACTGACGTCTGGGATTTCCTTTTTCGAGCTTCCATCGACCGAGCCAAGCACGGAAGACTCTCCGGGGCGGATGTGGACGCATTCGATGGGGGACATACGCATCGTCGACTTTACCATGGATCCGGCGCAAGATCTGCTCATACTCGTGGCACTTGCACCTGCACAGTACGTCGTTCTTCAAGCCACACTCGGCGCTACAACTGCATTCTCCAGATCGGACTTTGTCTATGAACTCCATTTGCGCTCTCTTACTACCAACGAGCCCCATCCCGAAAGTTCACTGCCGATGGGCATATTCTCGTGTCTGAGCAAGTCGGCCAACGCCGCTGCCAATGTGCCTACCGAGAGCACAGGCGCTGTGCGCATCCAAATCACCGGAGACCTTCTCGCGCTGCTGATCAAAGAGGTTCAGGAGACCGTCAGAGCGCATCTGGAGATATGGAACTGGCGTCATGGAGGTAACAATTCGGTGTGTGATTTCGCCGACTTGTCTCGAGTGGATTATGATATGTATCACAGTGTTCCATGGCAAAAATAGAAGGGATCGAGGATTTCACGTTCCTTTCGGATGCGACTTTTCTGATTGTGCGACCGTTGGGTCGGTTTGAGTACTATGAGTTTAAAAATCCCGTCTTGGGTCAATCTGATCCACGCCTCAAAAGCAGCTACGCCCTTCCTCCCCTGGCGGAGGGCTTTGTGTACTGGTACATCTGCATGAGCAGCAATCCCAGTCCCGGATATTTTCCTCCGACGGCCGGATATGGCAAACGGGTGTATTATCCGAAGCCGGACGAGCGTCTCCAGGCCTGTTGCCTGTACGTTTTCAAACCCAACGGACCAGGAGATCACCCTGTGCACTCCTTCGTGTTCTTTCTCAATGTCAAGATCTTTCTGGAAGGTGACCCTTCAAGACGACATCCTGGAAATGACCCGATCGGTTTCTCGGATGGGGTATCGCCGTCGATGATCCAGAACCACACAGGGTCCCGCAGACAAAGGCATCTTCGCACTCTGTTGATGGCAGAGGGGGAGATCATTCCCTGGGAAAAGTGGGGCCCCGAGAACACGAGATGGTTCGACGAGGCTCTGAGTACGGATTGGCAGCACGCTCTTTACGGGCTCAAATCCGTCGAATGCATCGATCGGATCGCCGACTGGGCCAGTGACTCTCATATGGACGATAAGCAAGTACGAAGCGTGTCTATGGCAGCAGCCGACGGCCGACTCACGCAGAATCTGCCCACTGTCAACGACTTGCTCAATGGCGTCGGCTTTGACGTCGATGACGACGACGACGAGGTCGCGCTGGTCAACGGGGTCCCTTCGCGTGTCAAAGCAGCCCATCGTCATCTTCGCATCCGGGACTACAATCCCTATTCTCTGCAGCTCGACGCGCAGGAATCCGCTGGCCGAGAACAGTCACCTTGGGTGCGCCGAGTAGTCTGCGAGCCATCAATCTTGTCTTCGCGGGGAGTCTTTGCCCATGACATCCAGTCGTCTCTTCCGTACAGCGAGCTCATAAGCCGGATGACCTTCAGGGTCACAGATGTCATGATGGACGATTCGAGGATACTCCTGATGCAGGTCCGTCCTAGCCCGTGCCTACTTGCCCGCACTGACCGTCTTTGCTTACCTCAGCGAGGAAGGGCCGGAAAACTAAAATCAATAGACATTTTGTCAATGTAGTGCACTTATGTATCGCCCACACGGACTATGGCTTTGTATTTTTATCCTTCAAAAAGATTACTGCTTGCTGGGTGTTTGTTACCCCTTGTTCGGCTGTTCGCGATCAGGAGACGTGGTCTGACGTCAGTGAGTGTGATCAAAGACCTCACTCACTTCAACCTCCACCACCACAGTTCACCATGACCATCTAGTGCGTACCCTCTGCAAGTGGTTGGATTTCCATTGACAATACTTCAGCTATTCCTTGACTTTTATGCTCCTCGCTGCGGAGGCACGCCTCCCACCTCGTGGTTGCTTGCAAAGACTCACTCATTCACTTTTAGATGGTGACGTTCTGCCTTCTCGTGTTTCCTCTGCCACATTCCGTCCGCAAGAGGATCTTCACCTTCCTCTCTGAGAGCCCCATCGTCGCCAAAGTCGCGTACGCGCTGAAGATATCATTCATGTGAGCAGGCCGGATCCCTGCACACGTGGTCCGCAGTTCTTCTGACTATATTGTGGTCTTGTCTCTCTAGTTTCGTGGCCATCCTGTTTGCGGATGCCCTCCAGCGCATGTTCCGTGTCACCGCTGAGTCCGAGTCGGCCAAGAACAATGGAGCGGCACACGCCGCAGCTGGGGTACAGGTCGAGAACAGCTTCGCCGCGCGTAAATTCTAGTGCGTCGTGCTCGCAATTCCTCCTTTCGCTCAACTTACAAATATCCGTTCTCCAGCTCGCAGCGCAACACCTATTTGACTGGATTCACGCTCTTTCTGTCCCTGGTCTTGACGCGCACGTTCTCTCTTACTCTGGAGCTCATCCACACACAAGATGAATACGTCAAGCTTAAGGGTGTACGTCTCTCACTCGTCGCAATGCTGGCCAGCTTATCTCATTGCGTGTAGAACTCTACTTCCTCGAAATCCGACGATGTCGCCAGTCTCAAGGCTCAGATCGCCGAACTCTCCAAGAAGGATCGCGATTTCGGTGCGTGGTGTCGTTTCTTCGGAGTGTGTTCTCTCTGACTTTCATTTCAGAGACTCTCAAAAAGCAGGCCGCCCAGCAGGCTGCCGAGTTTGACCGGCTGTCGACCAAGTACAACGAAGTCACGGGTGCCAACAGCAACAAGCGCACTGACTGAACTTGATTAAACAAGGGTTCCTTGCGCGTGCGTGATCGCGGCATGTAGCATATCTGCGACTGCGTTTCTGTAGTACATCCAACTGGGACTGGCACAAAATCTTATTTTGGGTATTCGAATGCGTCACTGTAGCCATCTGTGAAAATAAATCAATTGACCTACTTTCACCCTCAAACCATCACGAATTTAGGTGTTGACTGAAGTTCGCGGGAGACAGCATGAGTAGCGAGGCGAGTGCAGCGAACGGCCCTGCGTCTTCGTGTTTCAAGGCATTTCACAGCAGAGTTTTATGTTTTGAGCTTGCATGACAACACGACTCTATGCAACCTTGTATGATCAATACGTCAAATGCACCACCATCCCAAGTTCTAAGTGGCCGGTTGGGGGGGTACAGACGCTTAGACCGCAGCAGTTCCCTTCGAAGGATCCTTCTCAAGCTCGGGCACGAGCATCGTCTGCGAGACGGGAAGTGGTCAGCATACAACACAGAAGCTAGACCCAAAGACAGAGACGCACCTGATGTCCACCGACACCGCCCTCCCACTCCTGGTAGCGCAGAGAAGTCAACCCGCGTTTCTCCGCTGACAGGCGTGCAGACTCGTTGAGCGAGTTGCGGACCGCGCGGGCGGTGATCTGAGAGTATTTGTTGAAGCTGTTGGGGAGGTCAGCTGGGAGCCTACGGAGGCACGGGGGGCGGGAGACTGACGTGAAGACGCTCCGCCAGGTTGCGCTCATCGTGGTGGATGGATTCGGGAAGAAAGGGCACTGGATTACGTGTGTGGGAAGTCCATCAGCGGGATGCCGTATGATGATCAGATCATTACTTGACGGGCCGCGGCATTACCATCGATCCGCTGTTACCTGCACTTGATCCAATCCCGCGATCTGTTTTCAGACTCTATTGACAGGTACGCGACTCACAAGCGTCTGCTTGTGAGGGTGCATACATTGTGCTATTCTTATGCTTTGGACACATCAGTCCTCTTGTCGGTGAGCCCCATCCCCACTCGAAACACTCGCTCGGATGTGATACGCAATAGAATTTCCTGACTCAACTCGACACTCTTATCTCCTGCCAGATTCACGAGCCACGGCTCCATATCCCTCGGCTTGGGCTAGCTGACACGCTTCGAATGATGGCAGATCTGGAACTTAAGGGGGCGAGTCGCGACTGCCAGCGATTGCTCGCCTCTTCGTTAGCCTTTACGTCCTCACTTACTAGCCATGTCCGAGACTGCAGGCCCCGCAGCAGGCAATGAATCCGACCGCCGCCTTCTCGAGCTTGGTTACAAGCCCGAGTTCCGTCGCGAGATGTCGCTCTTCGGTGTCTTGGGCATCTCGTTTTGCGCGATAGGCATCCTAACAGGGATGTCGAGTGCCTTTCAGACGGGGTTGTTTTCGGGTGGACCACTGGGTGCGTGCTCCCAGGAACCGTTCTCGTGCCCATTCTCACCTGTAGCAGGCTTGTTCTGGGGGTGGAATGTAGGCGTCGTGTGCCGCCGTGGTGTGCGGTCCCCGCTAACCCATGATTGCAGATCGTTAGCATATTCATGCTCCTCATCGCCCTTTCGCTGGCAGAGATCTGCAGCGCGTACCCGACTATGGGTGGTCTGTACTTCTGGGTGTGCAAGATGAAGCCCGATGTGCCGTTCCTTGGATGTTCGTGCTTTTGACCCTGTCTTGGCTTCTGTGATAATGACCTGTGTGCAGTCGGCACAGGGTGGTTGTACACCATCGCCATGGTTTTCACTGGCACGTCGGGAAATCTCAGGTATCCTTCTTGCCGCGTGTGACTAGGATCTGTAACTCACCGCGCCTAGTGTCGCGCTCTACCTGGCCTCTCTTGCGGAAGTCGGCACCGGACACATCTTGACGCGAGTGGAGATTGCTGCGATCGCATGGGGCGTCAATATCGCATCGGGAATCATGAACACCGTTGGGACCAAGGGCATCGGACGAATGAGCAGTTTCAATGTATGGTGGACTCTTGGCGGAACCTTCGTTTTGGTGAGTGCTGTTCACATATCACACTGCCTCCATCTCAATAATTTGAAAGGTTATCACGCTGTTGGTCAAAGCACCTGTCAAGGTTCGGTTGATTCTATCATCTATGGCAGCCCCTGATGTGTTCTCTCTAGAACTCTGCAACTTTTGTCTTCACTGACCTTGAGAAGTGCTTATCAGCCAATGCGGTCCCGTGTCTTGTTTGGCTGACACGTCCTCAGCTTCACCGGTTGGACGAACAAGGGATTCGTTGTTCTGCTCGGCTTCCTCCAAGCCGTTTACACTCTGGAGGGATGCGAGACGGCTGCACAAGTCGCGGAGGAAGCGATCCGTGCGGAATGGCTTGCGCCACTTGCCGTCGTGGGATCGATTGTCGGATCTTGGCTGATCGGTCTTGTGTATATGCTTGCGCTGCTGTTCTCCATCCAGTCCGTCCCGCGTGTGCAAGCCACGCCATATGCCATCCCCATCGCCCAACTGTACCTGGACGCGGTTGGCAAGCGTCTGGCGTTGATGTGCATAACTGTCATCGCGTTGGCTCAATTTATGGCCGCGGTGACTGCGTTTACGGCGAGCTCTAGATTGTTCTACGCGCTTGCCAGAGATGGAGCAGTGCCTGGCAAGCGCTGGTT
Source organism: Mycena citricolor (assembly GCA_963692855.1). Classification (NCBI taxonomy): domain Eukaryota; kingdom Fungi; phylum Basidiomycota; class Agaricomycetes; order Agaricales; family Mycenaceae; genus Mycena; species Mycena citricolor. Next base: position 1,415,587 of record CAVNYO010000169.1, on the reverse strand, counting down.
CATGAAGCTCAACCGCTGGCAAGCGCCGTATGTCGGTGTCTGGCTCTCTGTCTTGGTGGGATGCGTCATCTCCTGCGCCTATATTGGATCCGCTGTTGCAGTGAGTGGAAAGCCGGATAATCTGCAGCATCTCGTTGATCATCCAACAGTTCAACGCGATTCTCTCCTCGGCTGCGATCTCTGTCATGCTGGGCTATCTGCAGCCAATTATTATCAGGGTCTTTTGGCCCAAAGCGCAAGTCCATGATCCGGCCTTTTCTTCATTTGACTGACAATCAGATTAGCATGAGCGTTCGGGGGCCGTTTCACCTCGGAAAGTACTCGTGGATTGTCAATCTGTTGGCGTTCTTGGTGCGTGCCATATGACATGTAAGGTCTCTCTATCTGCCATTAATTCTACGATGACAGTTCACGGTCTTTGTCTGCATCCTGTTTATCCTGCCCACGGCGCAGCCGGTCACTTCCCTGAACATGAACTATGCCATTGTAGCGGTGGGCGGCCTGATGCTGCTGATCGCTGGCTTGTGGATATTCTGGGGGCGATTCAGGTTCTCTGGGCCTGTGTTCACTCGAGATCCCGTGAGCAGCGACCCGGAGGCCGAGAAGGAAAAGGAATCATTGTAGAGTACTTGACAATATGTGCTGACGTAGTTTTCCGGACTCAATCATGCGATGTCCCTTGTGGTCTCGGACGCAATTATGTATCCAGTGTCGAGTTGAAAGGGTCGGGGCTGGGATCATCTGTACGTTGTCATGCAACGAAAGTTGCTTGTCCTGCTCTGCTCCTGCGATACATAGTTGATGGCTCGGCGCCGGAACGGCCCGGTCCCCATCGCATGATTATCTCTGTTACGCCTGACCATACACACCTGACACAACTTTCACCGGTGCAAGCTACCTTGGTCGTTCCTTTCGACGTGCAATTTGTCAAGGGCGTTCATGAGTCTGGAGCACCGTCGCATGGGACGAAGCCTGGATAAACTTTTGCCCAAGCTTGGTCCGAGTTACATACTCTTATTGGCAAATTGCAACTGCTTTCGTCATGCCGAGGCCCAAGCCCAGTCGGGTATCGCTCCCACGTGCGACCAAGCTCGAGACGCGAACCGATAATCTGCCTTGAGCTTCCGCCGTGCACCATATAAATCGAGAGAGAGATGGTCATGGTTTTCCAGTCCCGCTCGCCACCATGTACGCACGGACGCCACTCTCCTTGCCCTCCCTCCTCGCGCTCGCCGCGCTCGTCTTCTCGACCCTCTTCGCTGCGGCGTCCCCGACGCTCGAGAAGCGCGCGTCGCGCACGAGCCCCCCGTCGGGCGCCCTGGTCGTGAACCCGGCCGGCGGCAGCGGTGTGTACAAGACGGTCTCAGCGGCCGTCGCTGCGCTGCCGAACGACAGCTCCGCGCGTAGCATCTTCATCTACGCCGGGACATACAACGAGCAGGTGTACATCACCCGTGCGGGCATGACCACCGTGCGTATCGCGTAATATTGGCTTGGTATCGTGACTCAGAGCGCGGTTCCAGATCTACGGATACACAACGAACACCGCCGACTACAACTCGAACGTGGTCAACATCCAGCACTCCCTCTCCGCAGCGGCGGCTGGCAGCGACGATCTCAGCGGCACGCTCCGGGTGCACAAGGACAACTTCGCGCTGTACAACGTGAACGTCAAGAACACCTTCGGCAAAGGCTCGCAGGCGATCGCCGTCAGCGCGTACGGCACTAACCAGGGTTACTACGCCGTCGGAATGTACGGATACCAAGACACCCTACTTGCGGAGAGTGGAAAGCAGTACTACGGACACAGCTTCATCCAGGGCGCTGTCGACTTCATTTTCGGGCAGCACGCCTTTGCGTTCTTCCAGGCCTGCACCATCGCCTCGAACGGCGCCGGCAGCATCACCGCGCACGGTCCGGCCAGCGCCACTGATGGTATCTGTACGTGTCTGGAATCGACTCTTCGCCAAGGAGCCAGGCTCGCTGACTATTTCTTCAGATGTGATCAACCAAGCCACCCTCACGACTGCGTCGGGTGCGGGCTCGCTGACCGGCCAGGTCTACCTCGGCCGTCCGTGGTCGCAGTACGCTCGGTGCGTGACCATGTCCTTGCGCTTTCCAATGTCACCTGAGCACCTTCCCGCAGCGTCGTCTACACCAACACGAACATGGGCGCGCACATCAACGGCGCTGGTTGGTCGCAGTGGAGCTCGGCGACGCCGAACACGGCCCACGTGCTCTTCGCGGAGTACAAGAGCTCTGGATCCGGAGCCTCTGGAACCCGGGCATCGTTCTCCAAGAAGCTCTCGTCCACATCGGGTTACACGATCCAGGACGTCTTGGGCAGCCACGCGTGGGTTGACACGGCCTACCTGTGATTATGCTATCAGTAGTAGGCACAAATTATTATCTGCTGAAAGATATCCCTGAGCGTCAGCGTAATCGCGGGAACGACCGGGCGTAGTGAGCCGTGCTGACATTCTCAGAGAGCTGCAAAGAGCAGTGCGAAATCAAGCTTAGTACGCATTGAATCATCTCAGCCATTTGCTGTAATGGGCATACGTGAGGCGAGCGATGCATCTCGGTGTCCATGCCTCGAGGACCTTCTTCCCGCGTGCGATGGCGCAATGAGAGTCATCGCCAAGGTTTCTCAGAACCTATCGCATCGAGCGATGGCTATTCGAACACGTCATAAGACATAAGCATGTGCTGCAGTTTTTCACCAGTGCAATCGATCTGATTATACCAATAGGGCTCTCAATCCAGGAGCTTTAATGAACTTTTTCGCGTGAATTTCATACTCGGGTCTCCTCGGGAAGCGTTTGGCTGATTTACCACTTAAAAAAGCCCAATAGAAATGTTGCGCAAACATTGGAATGAAGGCCACCCCATCCCTCCATTTGAACAGTGCTACCTGAATCCTGCCGAATCTGACCGATTGAACTTCTACGCCAATCCATGTTGTATGTGAGAACTTTCGGGAACAACTCAGCATCACGGTTCAGCACGCGGACATTCCCGATTTGGCATATTCGTTGCCTTTTTGGGATCAATCGATTCGCTATTGAATCCCCACGAACTCTACACCACATAACAGCTTCCTTGATAATGCTTGGGTCCACGAGATACCAAGAAGTACCAAGGGCGCGGATGACGACCCCATGCTTCGCCTACGTTGTTGACCATTCCGAGCGTGCTGGGTGACTCGGATTCAGTCAGGAGTCGTGTGGGACCCAAGAGACAACGTCGATCTACATGCATCGGCACCTGCCCACCCTGACAACAGGAATAATAGTCTAAGCCCCTGGTTATTCCCTACAAGGTTAGTCCGTCTCAAGAGGCTGATTTGCACTACCAAATCGGCTGGCTTGACTCAAGCGTTTATTTGCACTATATCGGACTGAGGACCACCTAGATTCGGATAAATTTGGAGCTTTTTGTCGTATGTTTAGCAAACTTTCGTCCAAATTTTCCCTCCATCGGATTTACACTGATGATTTATCACAATAGGTGAATGACCTGATTTTGGTTCCCCTCTGGCACTCAAGGACAAGTCGGCCTCAATTTGAACTATTCCAGACTGAGTCAACAGGAAGCAGTCGCAGGCCTCTATTCACCCTGTCATATGGGGCGAACGTTTCGCCACGCATCATCAAAACGCATTTGTGGAGCAGTGTCAGGACTGGCCTGAAAGCGAACAGGGACATGATCGTCGTCGATAATCCGGAATTCCATTCAGGCCCGGTCCCCGAGGCCAGTGGGATCGCACTCCGCAAGTCAAGCGGTGGCGAGGTTCCTGGCAGCAACTAGTGGACCGAAAATCGGGTGATGCGTTGCACGTCTGTTCTGTACCTCCAGAGAGTTTAATCAGAGCAACTCGGAACGGGAATAGCGGCGGGGAGAGCACCGAGGCGGGTATTTAAGCCGTCGCACGAATGCTAGGATCTGAGGAACGATGTCTTGGCTCCCATCCCTCCTTCTCTTCTGCGCTTCTCTTGCTCGCGTCCACGCAGTCATCGTCGACAATGCGAGTGCACTGCTCGGTTCTGGGCTTCACTTCGATTTTGTGGTCGTCGGGGGTCCGCAATCATCTCCCGGTCGATCTAACATGTTGCTGAGATGCTTTCATTGCAGGTGGAACAGCGGGCAATGTTGTCGCCAACCGCTTGAGCGAGAACCCGAAGTGGTCAGTCCTCGTTTGGAGGCGGGAGGATCGTGCGTGCTCGTCACACTTGATGGATCCACAATCACCCGATTTGATGCATACTGTAGTAACGCGGATGTACTTGACATCATCGTTCCGTTCTACTGCACTCGCGCTACTCCAAACACTCCACAAGACTGGAATTACACTACAACACCCCAGAGCGGGTTCGGTGGACGGGCGATTGCCTATCCTCGAGGGCATGTCCTCGGTGGCTCGAGCTCAGTCAGCAAGTCGCTTCAATTTCTGAGAGATTCTAGATACCGAGACTGACGTGATCCGGTAACAGATGACATGGTGTACACCCGTGGATCTGCGGAGGATTTTGATCGCTTTGCGGCCGTCACTGGGGACCACGGCTGGTCTTGGGATAAACTCATCCCGTACATGCGGAAGGTCAGCCCGGTTTCACCCCCCATTTCCATCCAAGTCAAGCGCGCACAGAACGAGAATTTCACGATACCAACACTTCACAGCGAGCGCGGACACTATGATCCCTCGGTCCATGGTTATCAGGGCATCAACACTGTGTCTCTTTCTGGCTTTCCGACTCCTATTGACGATCGCATCATCCAGACCACAGTCCAGTTATCCAAAGAATTTCCTTTCAACCGTGACATGAATTCTGGCTCTCCACTTGGGATCGGTGTGTGCTTTATCTCTGGAGAATTTTTCTGCAGAGACTCATTTGCGAGCAGGATGGACACAAGCTACCATCAAGAATGGATCGAGAAGCAGCTCTGCGACCTCATATCTTGGGCCGAAATTTGTCTCTCGACCGAATCTACATGTGATTTTGAATGCTCAGGTGCTTTCGATTCTTTCGACGGGACGAGACGAATTCAAGGCCGCTAGTTTCGTGCACAAGGGTGTGTTCTATCCTGTCACGCGACCTTTTGAACGCGCACCCTGACTTATTCACGATGGAGGCAAAACAATGACTGTGACTGCGCGCAAGGAGCTCATCCTGTCTGCAGGAAGTATCGGCACTCCTAATATCTTGTTGCACTCGGGCATCGGGAACAGTTCGACTTTGCGCAAGTTGGGAATCAAACCACTGCACAACCTCCCCTCTGTTGGGCAGAACCTCAGCGACCATGTGCTCCTGCCCTTCGGGTTTTCAGTCAACTCAAATCATACATGGGAGGCTGCGAAGCGCAACTCGACTCTTGCTGCGCAGCAGCTCGCGCAGTGGAATACATCCCGCACGGGGCCATTGGTAGACACCGTGCCGACTCTCATTGGCTGGCTCCGTGTCCCCGACGACCTCCTGAAAGGATTCCCCGATGCGTCTGCGGGCCCCAACACCCCGCACTACGAGTTTATCATATCCAACGGATTTTTCACCCCACAGCCGGAGAATCTCAACGGCATGGGCATCACCACCGCACTCGTGTCCCCGCTGTCGCGCGGCTCGGTCACGCTGAACAGCACCAACCCCCTCGCGGCGCCCGTCATCAATCCGAATCTGCTCGGTGCTAAGGTCGACCGGATCGTCATGCGGGAGTCGGTCCGCGCGGCGCTGCGGTTCGCGGCTGCGCCCGCGTGGAAGGGGTACATCATCGCCCCGCTGAGTGTCAATGCGTCCAGTACTGACGCGGAGATTGATGCGTTCGTCCAGACCTCGGCGGGGACGGTGTATCATCCGGCCGGATCGGCGAGCATGTCGCCCGTCGGCGCGGACTGGGGTGTCGTCGATCCGGATCTGAAGGTGAAGGGCCTCAAGGGACTGCGGGTCATTGATTTGTCTGTCACCGTGAGTCTGGTCTGAGTTTCCAAACGTGATGGTTTGCTGAAGGAACACTGGCCAGCCATACATTCCGGCCGCGCATACTCAGGCCGCTGCGTACTTGATCGGAGAAAGAGGCGCGGATCTAATCAAGCGTTCTTGGTAGTACACGTAATATTGAACATTAATTAAGTGCCTCGTAGTTGTTCACGTGATCGCGATTATGCACGGGCTGTCAGACGAAGAATTCAATGTGAAACTAGGACAGGATGTTTCTGACTGTTGAAAGTAGGAGGAGAACTTGCATGTTGAAATCATCACATAAGAGGGGGCAACTGATCTATACCTCCCAGGACCGGGCTCAGTTTTTCCTCTGTTCGACTACTGTAGTATTTTATTCAATTGCTTAACAATCAAAATTTTGGCTTCAACAGTTTTTTTAGGCATGGGGGCTCATTGGGTGTCCAATTCAGGTGTGATTTCAGTGGTTTGGAAGATTCTAAGCTTTTTAAAGTGTATCCACTCTTGTACATGCCCCACATGAGCTGATCGCTGCTGCTGCTGCTTTCGAGGTACTCTACACTACGATGTCAGCGCGTCAGGCGCATGTGCCGTAAGACAGGCTGACATCCTCAGAGACCTGCAGAGGGCGATGAGAAATCCATCTTACGCATTATTTATCATTCATGCAATGAGCCACACGTGAGCGAGCCATGCATCTCGGCGCCTGTTCCCCAAGAACCTTCTCCCCGTGTGCAATGGCGCAATGAGAGTCACCGCCAAGCTTTCTCAGAACCTATCGCGTCGAGCGAAGGCTTTCGGACGCGACGTAAGATACGGAGATCTGTGGCTTTTCACCAGTGTAGTCCATCTAATTATCCCAAAAGAGCTCTCAATCCAGAGCGTTTAATTTGCATGAATTTGATACTTGAAGCTGCTTAAAGAGATTTTAGCTCATCTACTATTTAGATATTGCGTAAACGTTGGAATCAAGGCAACCCCATCCCTCCATCTGAAGAGCTCCGAGGGGTGAACGATCTTCACCTGCATCTTGGCGAATCTGACGATTGAACATCTACATAAATGGTCCTCCCCATCAAATCGATCCAAGTTGTACGTGGGAACCTCTGGGAACAACCACTGTTCAGCACAGAGACATTCCCGATTTGGCATATTCGTTGCCTTTTTGGGACCAATCGATATGCGATTGCACTCCCACAAACGTCCTCACCACGCAGCAGCTCCCTTCATCATGCTTGGACCCATGGTATACCAAGTAAAATCATTCACGCAGATGATCCACATCATCCCAGACATCGCCTACATCGCCGACCATTCCGAGCCTCGTGCTGGGTGACTCAGATCCAGTCAGGAGCCGTGTGGCACCCAAGGGCCGACGTCGATCTATATATATCAGCACCTGCCCGCCCTGACAACGGGAATAATAGTCTCGCAGAAGGGGCTACATACATCACTGATCGTGCACCATCGATTGGGTATATAAAGGACATGCAATCACCGCATACAGTTATCTACTGCTCTCTTTCCCACCACCACTTACTTCACAAACACATTATTCCTCATGGGTTGGTTCGATCAGCACGAAGACTCCTACGCTCAGGTATGTCCCTGCGCGCGCCCCCACAGGCGGCCTGGCGTGTGTCTGGATCGCTGCGATCGCTGCGCCGCAGGCTGCGGGGCGGGCGCCAATATCATGATCGCACAGACCACTGACGGCGCAACTTGCAGGTCGAGAACGCCCCCCACGAGGCCTCCTTCTCCCACGAGCTGATCGCCGGTGCTGCTGCTTTCGAGGTACTCCACACTACGATGTCCCCGCCGCGCCGCGATTGCTAACTCGACGGGGCTGTGCAGGCGGCCAAGGCGTACGAGAAGCACTGCGCTGAGAATGGCAAGCCGGATAGCCACGCGACGGCCAAGGAGCTCATCGCTGGCTTCGCTGGTGCTTTCATCGACCGCCAGGTCGAGACTAGAGGCGTACGTTGTCGTCCACCTGGCCGTGCCTGTCTCTCGACGCGCCGCTGTGCTGACGTGTATTTGCCCAGCTTGACTACATCGACAAGGAGCGTGCAAAGCGTGAGGCGGAGAGACATGTCGAAGAGTCGTTCACCGAGGATGTCTACGTCGACACTTACTAAGCAGCGAAGGATCTTGTGTACCTATGTACCACATATCTGGAAAATGTATAACACTTTTGGATGAAAGGACACTGCCGTTTGTAAGTTCCGACGGATGAGGTCTCCAATTAATACAGCTAGAAATACACGGAGGGTAGATATTAAGTACAGGGTAGTCTAGTGATTGATATATGGTATGTAGGGGGCAGTTCTACACGCTGGCATCTCCCTTCTCTCGCTCCATTTCTAGCTCCGCTGCGATCTTGAGATCCAGACACGGCGCAAACTTGCTTCGCTGTCTGATCCTTGCCCCATATTTGTAGAACAGGAACGGCGACGGAGCGAGCAAAAGTCCGACACCTCCGAGGAGCGTCGCGGCCCAGTTGACACCCATCCCGTTGAGCATCTGCACGACAAAGAGCGGGAATGCGGCAGCCACGAGTGAGCGGAGAAATGTGTTCGCAGCAAATGCCGAAGCGGCGTTCATGCTGATGGACGGTAAGTAATGATTCAGGCTGCGCGATGCGCGAAAAACGCACAGGTAGGTGTCCACAAGATAGCTTAGGAAGCCCATGAAGACCGACGAAATGCCGATTCCGATGAAGATCGTGCTCAGCGCAGGAACGTACCACGGCACACTCGGATATTGGCCAGTCCATCCGAGCCAGAAAACGCCGACCACGAAGAGGGGGGCGCCGTACATCGCACCGATCAATCGCTCCTCGGCAGGCGGAAACCCTCTCCACTTCTTGATGAGCTCTGGGTAATGCCGCGAGCAGAGATAGTTGATGAAGGCGCCCAGCGAAGTGCCGATCCCGACACCGATGAAAACCAGTCCGTTTTGAGCGATCGTGAAACCGCGCTTCTGGATGAAGATGAGTGGGAATGTCTCAAAGACTATAGCCAGTGTCAGGAGTGGAGAAATGAAGCGGACAGACAGACGACTCACGACCGTAGAGAACGCCGTAGATGAGCGACAGATAAAGGGTGACGAGCACTAAGATAGGTTCACCGGCCAGCATGATGAACGGGCGAAAGAGCGTCGAGCGGATGATGCCCAGCGCGGACCAGTCCCGCTTTTCATGCGCCGCATACAGGTGGCCCAGTGCTTCTGGCTCCGCCTTGCGCTGCGCACGAACCCTCTTGAGCAACAACACCGGGGCGAACGTTTCCGGCAGTCCGAAGATGATCAGCGTGGTGCTCGTCCCCGCAAACATCATCATGACCCAAAAGACCCAGCGCCACGACAGCCCGCTCTCGACCATGTAGCCTGCGATGAGGGGGCCCATGACCGGACCGAGGAACACGCTCGCGACGAACAGACTCGTCGCCGTGCCGCGCTTCTCTACTGACCAGATGTCCGCGAGGACACCGCCCGAGCTGACCAAAGGAGCGCAGGCGAAGAGGCCGCCGAGGAACCGCGTGACGAGCAGTGTTTCGATGTTTCGGGCGAGCGCTTCACCGAGGTGGAGGATCGTGTACATCGTCATGGCAAGCACATACACAGGGCGGCGACCCAACAGCTCGCTTCCGGGTCCCCACACGAGAGGCTGCGGACGGATGGTGTCAGAACTGGGGGCACGAAAGAAGTCGGACGGACGTACCCCGAACACATAACCCAAGAGGAACACCGACGTGATGAGATATGATACCTCAGCGGAGATTCCAAATTCGGCACGGATGGACCCCAACGCCGAGCTCGGCGCAGAGGAGGCGAATGTCCTGGAGAGGTAGGTGAGACATCAACGAGGGCACGGTGACCGAGTAAAGGCCCCTACACATTCACAGTCGATATCACACAAACGAACGTGATCCACCACTTCTTGCGGTCTGTCCAGTTTTGCGGATTCTCCGGGTCGTCGGGCCCATCCCAGCTGACTGCTACAGGCTCTCTAGTCAGATTTTGTTGTTTGAATAGGGGTTGTTCGGATTTCGTGGCGTCTGGATCCGTGTGGGGTAGATCTTGATCGACAATTGTCATCGAAGATCGCGGTGTGAGCCCCATAGAACCAGGCATGGCGGCTGGACTGGTCGAGAGCAGAGGAGAAAAGAGATTGTGATGATGAACATATCGTCGGAGAGTCTCTGTTTAATATTCGCAGCGCCCTGGAGGGCTGACTCAGGTTGCCGGAGCTGAGGTCTCGGGCTGACTGCCTGTGCCAGGTGGAGCAGGTTCATGATGATGCCGGAAGAATAGGCTTACGGAAGCAGCTGCTTAGATTGATTTGGCAGCAGCTCGGGCCGATGCCCTTGCTGACGGGCCAAATACACACGTGACTGCGACCACAGCCAAGCCCGGAGATGACGACATAGGTCAAGTTACATATGGACCAGACGTACAAAGACAGGCACGGCCGCAGAATTGGTGGCACCGCCGAATTTGCATCCTGTTATCTCGAGCACAGGTCTAGCTGACGGTCTCTCAGAGGTACAGTATATCCCGATCCTCGTGGGCCGCACTGAGCCCAGGACCACATCGACCTCGAGCTTCAAAACAAGCGCATGATTGGCCCTGCTCACTCTGAGGCCATATTTGCGGGAAGCACGCGTCTGAAAACTCTCCGTATACGGAACCCTCTTCTCCGTGTGCTGCCTTTCTGTCACTTGTCAACCGCAACTTCTCGCCGTACAACCCAGCTAACGAACATTGCGAGGAAGAATCCGTGCATATATGCAGGTTCGGCGGCGCGTCTACCCGCCTCGGTACCGCCGTCTGCCTCGAGCTAATCAGGGTCGAGACCGGAAGCAAATTGTGCGGGTTCGTGCTCCAGAAGGGAACCTAAGTGGGCTCGCACATCCTCTTTGCGGCCGTCGTGGAACTATCGGTACTAGAAGCTCTACTACCGGACTTGCGCGACACAGCCAAACATCTCAAGTAGCCAACCAGTGGAAGTTGATTGTCTTCACTCTCATCGACGCACAGATTTCCCGATAGATCTCGAGGCTAGCCGGGGGTTGCGACAGGCGAGCGATTGGGTGTCTGGATCCCTTCATGTGTCAAAGCCGCTGTCGAGGGCGATGAGATCGTGTTCAGACAAGCGATGCATGACTAGCCAACAGACCACTTACTTGATGGGCAACACCGTTGAGACTAGAGTTAACATCCTGCCGGGGGTGTTCAATCAGTCTCCGCTGACGACAGATCGTCTAGCTTGGCTCGGATGAGGAGGGTCTGGATCGTGCCTCGCACGAAGGGAAAGTATAGCAGCCCGAAAACTCATTTGATGAGGATAAGTATCGGCATCGAGACCGTCGAAGAAAGAATCTGTACCATATCACTCCTCTCTCACAAGTGAATTGGCGGTATGATATAGTGCTTTCGCTCTGCGAATACAAATACACTGGGGGTAACGTAGTAAGTACAAGTGTAGTTAGTCTAATTGATTTATTTCGTCTAATGATTGATATATATTGCTGGAGCAGTTCTACGCGCTATAGCCCCCAGCGGCCTTTTCTTCCTCCATCTTTAGTTCTGCTGCGATCTTAAGATCCAGACAGGGCGCGAACCTGCTGCGCTTCCGAATCCGTGCGCCGTACTTGTAGAACAAGAACGGCGACGGAGCGAGCAACAGCCCAACGCCGCCAAGGAGTGTCGACGCCCAGTTGACTCCCATTCCGTTAAACATCTGCACAGTGAAAAGCGCGAATGCGGCGGCGACGAGAGAACGGAAGAATGTGTTCGCAGCAAATGCGGATGCAGCGTTCATGCTGATGGACGGTAAGCACTGATTCAGGTGGTGCGGGACGTGAGAAACATATAGGTAGGTGTCCACAAGATAGCTCAGAAAGCCCATGAAGACTGAAGAGACGCCCATCCCGACAACGATCGTGCTCAGCGCAGGAACGTACCACGGCACACTCGGATACTGTCCGGTCCATCCGAGCCAAAAGATGCCCACCACAAAGAGGGGGGCACCGTACATTGCACCAATCAGTCGCTCCTCGGCGGGTGGGAAGCCCTTCCACTTCTTGATGAGCTCCGGGTAGTGTCGCGAGCAGAAGTAGTTGATCAACGCGCCCAAGGACGTGCCGATCCCGACGCCGATGAAGACCAGGCCGTCCTGGGCGACTGTGAATCCACGCTTCTGGACGAAGATGATGGGGAACGTCTCAAATACTGGTGGGAGGGTTCAAAAACCAGACGAGAACAGTTTATGCGACTCACGAGCGTAGAGAACACCGTAGATGAGCGAGATATAAGCCGTGACGAGAACCAAGATGGGCTCGCCAGCGAGCATGATGAACGGGCGAAAGAGCGTCGAGCGGATGATGCCCATCGCAGACCAGTCCCGTTTCTCATGCGCCGCGTACAGGTGGCCCATTGCTTCTGGCTCTGCCTTGCGCTGCGCACGAACCCTCTTGAGCAGCAAAACTGGTGCAAACGTTTCCGGCAATCCAAAGATGATGAGCGCAGTGCTGGATCCCGCAAACATCATCATGACCCAGAACACCCACCGCCACGACAGGTCACTCTCGACGATGAAGCCTGCGATGAGGGGGCCCATGACTGGACCGAGAAATGCGCTGGCGGAGAAGAGGCTCATCGCCGTGCCGCGTTTCTCTGTGGACCAGATGTCGGCGAGGACGCCGCCCGAGTTGACCAAGGGAGCACAGGCGAAGAGGCCGCCGAGAAACCGCGTGACGAGCATCGTTTCGATGTTTCGAGCCAGTGCCTCGCCGAGGTGGAGGACAGTATACACGACCATGGCAAAGGTGTATACAGGTCGGCGACCCAACAACTCGCTTCCGGGTCCCCACACAAGCGGCTGCGGACGGATGGCGTCAGAACTGGGTGCACGAGAGAATTTGGACGACGTACGCCGAGTACATATCCCAGGAGGAACACGGATGTGACAAGATAAGAAACTTCGGCAGAGATCCCATATTCGGCGCGGATGAACTCCAATGCCGAGCTCGGTGCAGAAGAAGCAAATGTACTGCCCAAATGACAGATGAACGGGGATGAGCGGGGACGCGGTCAGCCGTGCGCTTACACATTCAAGGTCGCTATTACACAAAGAAATGTGATCCACCACTTTTTGCGGTCCGTCTAGTTCTGCGGATTTTCGGGATCGTTGGGCCCGTCCCAGCTGATCTCCTCGGGTTCTCTGGGCAGATCTTGGGCTCTGAGCTGGGATCGTTCACGTTTTGTTGCGTCAGAATCGGTGCGTGGCAGACCTGCGTCGACAATCGTCATTGACGACCGAGGACTGCGTCCCAGGGAGCCAGGCATGTCGTTCGCGATTGCGCAAGGGAGCAAGAGGATGGCATGAGGCCCCAGATACTCTCTGCTTTTATATTCAGGGAGCTATTTTGGGCACCACACACAAGGCCCGGACAGCCGGAGCCACAGAGTTTGTTGTAATGCCGAAGTGGGGGCGTTGGACCAAGACATACCTTTTTGAGAACTCTTGCCGAACCACGCAAGGCGGCAAGTCATGTCAGCAGCCTTTGTCGTTGCAGCCACCAAGCCAAACGGAGCCTCGCGGCAGCTTTGCAGGTGGGATCCTCTTTCCTCCCTTGCCTAGAAAGTCTTGTAAGCAATATCAATCATGCATTGCATTCATTAGTCTCTAAGTAGTTTATAGCTCTCTTACTTTGCAATTTCTGTGTCGATGCAACTCATTGCTGTTGTCATTGACTGGTATTCGATTGTGTGTAGCCACTCACATGATCTACGGCAGCCCCCTGTGCCATCAGAAATCATCGATTCATCATCAACGGCAAGATGCCAAAGTATCCAAAAAAGGCAGGTCTGTGTGTCGGGACTCGGCTGTCCCTGAATCTGCATCCTGTTGATTTGAAGCTAGGTCTAGCGCTAACAGTCTCTCAGAGGTATCTCGATCCTAGCAGGCTGGAATGAGCACCAAACCCGATCGGCCTCACTGCAAGCCCCTAAACAATCGCATAGCTGGCCCCGCTTGCCTCTCTCTATGGCCATCCTTGCGGGAAGTGCGTGTCTGAAACCTCTTCGTCTACGGAACCCTCGTCTCCACGTGCCCCCTTCTTGCTCTCATTCGCCAACTCTAACTTTGACTGTACAACTTGCGAGGGAGAATCTGTGGATATGTCCAGAGTCGGCGCGGCCTCAGCACCGTAATCTGCTTCAAGGAACTTGGAGCAGAGACCGTGAATGAAGTGTGTGGGTCGGTGCTCGAGAAGGGAGCCCAAGGGGGCTCTCGCGTCCTCTTGGAGGCTGTCGTGAAACCATCTGCGCTTGACCTCTGCCGTGACATGGCTGAAGCTGAACACCCGTGGAACTTGAAGTATCCAGTCACATCTCAGACGATGCTCTGCTTCACGCGCAAACAGACGATCTCCATCCTCCATCCGCAACAAATGAGCGTGGCGCAGACGATACAACATGAGCCTCTGTCGCGTGTCACGGAGACATGCCCGTTCTCTGCGGATGCGTGTCTCCCCGCCGACGCTCGGGTGCGCGCACATAAATAGTGACTCAACCCGGACCAAGCGTCGCCTTCGAAGCTGAAGTGATGTCGTCAGCAGAAAGTGCCTGCCCATCGATCAATCTCAGCAGCACTGGCGCCCGAGGATTACCAGGTGATTGTGAGGCTTTCTTACTCGATTTCTATCCTGGATTGGCCCCTCGCTACCGAGCGTTGCTCAATTTCAAACGCGGGCGACTTGCAGCGACTCGTATGAGATGGGGATACTCACACACAGATCTAGAGGGACCGGTGGACAGCAAGACCTGCCGGAATTTATTTGCCTGTGGGGTTCGATTGGCCCTCCTCCTCTCTTCATCGACGCACAGGTTTCCTGATGGATCTCGAGGTTAGCCGGAGGATTGCAACAGGCAAGCGATCGGTCGTCGAGATCCCTTCATGTGTCAAGGTCGCTCACGAGGGCGATGAGATCGTGCTCTGAATAAGAGATGCATGCCTGCCTAGACGGTGCTAAGACGCCGTCTGCCTTGGGCGACACCGCTGAAACCAAGGGAAGTATCCAGGTGCTGGTAGTCAATCAGTCTCCGCTGACGAGGAATCGTCTGGCTTTACTTGGATGAGGAGGATCTCGGATCGTGCTTGGCACGAAGCGACAGCATAGCAGCTCGAAGACTCGTTCAATGAGGACGTTGGCATTGGGACCGTCGAAGAAAGCAAGAATTGACACACATACCCCTCGACTGTCAGAATGAATTGACTCTGAAAAAGCGCTGCGACTTGGGGGAAATATCTTGAATCAAGGCAAGTAAAAATACACGAAGGTGACATAGTAAGTACAAGTGTAGTTGGTCTAATGACTGATATATGGTATGTATAAAGTAGTCCTACACGCTATTGTCCCCGGAGGCCTTTTCTTCCTCCGTCTTCAGCTCTGCTGCGATCTTGAGATCCAGACAGGGCGCAAACTTGCTGCGCTGTCGGATCCGTGCGCCGTACTTGTAGAACAAGAACGGCGACGGAGCAAGCAGCAGTCCAACGCCCCCGAGGAGGGTCGAGGCCCAGTTCACGCCCATTCCGTTAAACATTTGCACAGTGAAAAGCGGGAATGCGGCAGCGACGAGAGAACGGAAGAACGTGTTACCGGCGAATGCCGATGCAGCGTTCATACTAATCAAGGGGTCAGCGAGCGCACGAAAGACACAATCTGTGAGAAACGCACAGGTAGGTGTCCACGAGATAGCTGAGGAAACCCATGAAGACCGACGAGACGCCCATCCCGACAACGATCGTGCCCAGCGCAGGCACGTACCACGGCACGCTCGGATATTGGCCAGTCCATCCGAGCCAGAAGATGCCCACTACAAATAGGGGAGCGCCGTACATCGCACCGATCAGTCGCTCCTCGGCAGGCGGAAAGCCCTTCCACTTCTTGATGAGCTCTGGGTAGTGTCGCGAGCAGAGATAGTTGATGAAGGCGCCCAGCGAAGTGCCGATCCCGACGCCGATGAAGACCAGTCCGTTCTGAGCGATTGTGAATCCACGCTTCTGGACGAAGATGATGGGGAATGTTTCAAAAACTATAACCAGTGTCAGGAGAAGCCATGGAAAGAAGATAGAGCACTCACGAGCGTAGAGAACACCGTAGATGAGCGACAGATAAGCCGTGACGAGAACCAAAATAGGCTCGCCGGCCAGCATGATGAACGGGCGGAAGAGAGTTGAGCGAATGATGCCCATTGCAGACCAGTCCCGCTTCTCATGTGCAGCATACAGATGGCCCAGCGCGTCTGGATCTGCCTTGCGCTGCGCACGAACCCTCTTGAGCAGCAAAACTGGTGCAAAAGTTTCCGGCAGCCCTACGGTGATGAGCGCAGTGCTGGATCCCGCAAACATCATCATGACCCAGAACACCCATCGCCACGACAGGTCGCTCTCGACGATATAGCCTGCGACGATCGGGCCCATGACCGGACCGAGGAACACGCTGGCGGAGAACAGGCTCATCGCTGTGCCACGTTTCTCCGCGGACCAGATGTCGGCGAGCACACCACCCGAGCTGACCAAAGGAGCACATGCGAAGAGGCCCCCTAGAAACCGCGTGACGAGCATCGTTTCGATGTTTCGGGCCAGTGCTTCGCCGAGGTGCAGGATCGTATACATGACCATGGCGAAGACGAAGATGGGCCGGCGACCCAAGAGTTCGCTACCCGGTCCCCATACGAGAGGCTGCGAGATTTGTTCAGAAATGGTACGGGAGAGAAATCGAGCCTTGCTCACCCCGAACACATATCCCAAGAGGAAAACGGATGTGACAAGATAAGAAACTTCGGCGGAGATTCCAAAATCAGCACGGATGAAGCCCATTGCCGAGCTCGGTGCAGAAGACGCGAATGTGCTGCGAAGACGACAAGTAAGCGCGGATGAACGGGGGGCATAGCCAAAGAACACCTACACATTCACGGTAGATATTACACAAACGAATGTGATCCACCACTTCTTGCGGTCTGTCCAGTTTTGCGGGTTTTCAGGATCGTCGGGGCCGTCCCAGCTGATCTCCTCAGGCTCTCTCGGTAGATTCTGCTCCTCAAATTTGGGTCGTTCAGGTTTCGGTGCGCCCACATCGATGCGGTGGAGATCTGCGTCAACAATCGTCATAGAGGACCGGGGGCTGCGTCCCAGAGAACCAGGCATGATGTTCGTAATCGGAAGCAAGGGGAAAAGAGGATGACATGACGTTGCAGACAGTCTCTGCTTTTATATTCAGGGTGCCATTCAGGGCTGAGTCAGACTTCCTGGGCAGATATTTCGGGCGTCTGCCAAAGTGGTGGGGCAGAGGCCATTGATGCGGTTAAACGGACTTACGGGAGCCACAGTGTTTAGAAGCAGGTCGGGCCGCCGTCCGTGCATCATCGGAGGCTGACGCTCCAGTAAAGACTCATTGTGACACGTGACCGCAAAAACTCGTCAAGGAACTACCACTATGTTCGCTGGCCTCATCCGTAGACAAGCCCTTCTCACGACTTTGCGTCCGTCACGGGGCTCGTTCTTTTCCACGACCGCACGCATCTTGGCCGACGACAAGCGTCTCCTCATCAGACTCAAGAAAGTGGGCCCGAATTTCCCCAAGGAGGAACTGCAGGCAGCGTTCGATGCGTACGGTCCCAACACCTTAGACCTCCGTGCGTCGTCTTCTCTGCTCTCCCTATCCTCCCCGCGTCTCATTCGAACTTCCTTTCTACAGTCCCGGCGCGCAAGACGCCTCCGCCGTTTGCATTCGTGAGCTTCGAAAAGTCTGCAGACGCTGCGTCTGCCGCGGCCTCCGCATCATTGAAGGAAAAATTCGCTGTCGAATACTCCCGGGACATCGTGCCCAGGGCTAAGAAAGCTTGATACGTCGTCGTTTATAGCCGGTCTGCAGAATTCCCCCCAAAACATCACGACGTTCAGCTTCCCTGACACGTTTCGCATTGGACCGCCCGACCCTGATTTGCACTCTCTCTATCTAGAACGCACTACTTACACTCTCCCCACCATTGCATGATTTTATGTTTCCCGTCCGAACTGAACGCCAAGCCAGCCAGCATGAGCTTGCCCTTTCTCCGTCTGTCCGACTTTCGCTATGCGCCTTGCGCTATTACCTCATTTTCCGAAACAACGGTGATCCCGGAGTCCCACACCCATGACCGATGCTATGCAGCCCGCTCTCGCGCTTGCTGACACCGCCAACGACGTCAACACCGACATTACTAAACCCAGGTACTTTCTTACCTAGCCGGATCGAAGCGCCGCCTATTTCGAGTTCAGCTGTCTGATAAGTACGTCAGCGACTGATGGTGAAAAGATTTCGAAGTGATTGCCAAGTGCGGGCGTGCATGTATCCAGCAGTGCACTGCGCGAGGGCGTTCATTCAAATAAGACTCTGCACCAGCCAGACGCGACGCGATGAGCGAGCCGTAGTCCGGCGATCGACATCGCAAGCCTCATCGCTGTGACATACACAATTGGAACATGCGTCACATTATCTGTCACTGCAGTGTGACATCTTGTGCTCTTGTTCTTCGACGCCTACCACAGCAGTCGGGCTTGGATCTGGTGCCCCCTCTCCCCAGTCTCCTCTGCTGCTGCACGACCTTTCACGTCCACCACACCGCCCGCATCAAGTGGGATTCAGAAGCATCCGTTGATCCCTGCACCCAACTTTACTACTTACCCACGCGCCCCGTCCGATTCGGAGTCGTGGAATGCCCAGCTAACTTGTGCGTGCGTGCGCGAAACTTTGGACTCGGGAGTCTTGCTGAGAGGGCGTGAATGCAGCGACCGATACAGACTGAGATTATCTACTGACCTATTGCATACGACTATCATGAGCGAAACCTACAGCCCGGCGCCTACGCCCCCCGAAAGCCCTGTGCATGGGCCGTCTACGCCCCCTGGCTTGACGCCGCCCTCCGAGGTCGACGAACTCTCTTTGCTTGATCCATCGTCAACACCGGCAACCCCAGACGCGTCTTCGAGCAACGGAGTGCTTCTCCCCTTTCCAACAAGCTCCGACGCGGCATTCGCTTTTTCCGAAATGGACACGGAGGGACATCCCCACGAACCGCTGCCCTCTGAGCTTGCCGCTGCAGCGGAAGACATAACCGTCGCCCGTGCGTCCGATGTGGCTTCTCTTACCTCAATGTGTGCTAATGCGCGACTGCTTCCAGCTGACGGAAGCTTTGTTGAAACATCCTCGGGAGCACTCGCCCGCGAGCTGAAACGGCGATATGATAATGCGCATGGTGTCAGCCCCACTGTTCGTTCGCCGTATACGATTACGGCGCTCATCAACCAGCACGGGCGCCAAATGTATCGGATTGGGTACGTTCAGATGTCCCTCGACCTCCTCCCATTAGCTATCTTGTCGCTGACTCGCTCTCTGCTAGTCGCCGAGATAAGAAAACGCCGCCAGGCGCATCCGCACTCGAGGCCGAAGAACGCGTCACCTCGACCGTTATCAGCCCCGCAAGCGACCATGGCCACGGCCGCGCACGGTCACCCCGCCGATCTCGCATCAGCGTGAGCATGTTCAACAAAACGGGGCTGGGTGCTGCTGCGGGGGGCTCCGGGGCGGTTCGTTCCGGAGCGAATGGCGGCGCCGGACTGGCTTTGCCGGGGCAAAGCAGCGGCAGCACAGGCACGCGGAAACTGCGCAAGACGCGTTCGTCCTCGGAGCTTGTGACGAGCGAAGGTTCGTCGAGGCCCAATGGGCGGGGCCATTCGCAGAGTGTGACTTCGGCCGATTACCACCCGGCCAGCATGACTGACAGCATGATCTCGAGTGCATCGCACGGAGGCGCAGCAGATGCGTTTGCAGGGATCATGGGCTGGGGGACGCCCGCGCTCGGGACTGCGACCGGATCAACGTCCAGCTTCTCCAATTCGACTTCCAACATCAGCTCGCCCCCTGCCTCGAGCTCGATCTCCTCGCCGTCGGGGCACAAGAACCCATTCGGCGGGACGATACACTTTGAATCGCCCGTCCGTAAAGTGCAGTTTGAACTGCTGCCGATGCCCAGGCATCTGCGCGAGATGCAGTCGTTCGAGTCAGGCTTGACGGCCAAGCAGACCGATCATACGGATGGCCTGATTCCGGAAGGACTGCTGCCGCGAGAAGCCTTTGACACGGATCCTCAGCGACCGCCGTCAGCGATGCGGGTGCGAGATTCGATGTCGTCGGAGGCAGCGGAGGCTCCGGCTCCGGCTCCGGCTGCGCCTTCTGGGCCACAGCCTGAGACGCTGCTTCTCTCGCGATATCAGGGGGATATTTTCACTGTTTTGCAAACCTACCGGGGGCTGCCGTTGCTGGATCGACTTGGGCCCGGGGAGGAGACGACGGTGATCAAGCTCTCGTCGTCGGACAACAACGCGGCGCCGAAAGACGATCCGCGGTTTGTTATCTGGGGCGAGCCGGTTTCTGAGCGAGAACGAGATGCTGACGAGCGCAGTCTATCTGGTGTGACGGATGGCAGTTCCTCGTCTTCTAGGCCGCGGCGGAACACGAAAGTGGGCAAGGGCAAGACACCCGACTTGCCCGGAGTGAAGCTGGACGACTCCTCGGCGGTGGTCAAGGTGCTCGTCGCGGCCACGATCGAGAGGTGGATAGCCCAGCTGACGAGCGACTTGAAATACGACGAACTTCTCAACTTCTTTTTGACGTACCGGACGTACATCAGCGCGGTGGACCTGTGCCATCTGCTGATTTGTCGCTTCCACTGGGCGCTGCAGACCTCGTCTTCGCCGCAAGATGAATTTGTGCGCAGGGTTGTGCGAGTGCGGACGTTTGTCGCGTTTCGGTATTGGATCACCAACTTCTTTGCGCTCGACTTTCTGCCCGATCGGGAGCTGAGGGTGTCGATGGCGACGTGGTTGAACACGTTGTGGCGGGACCCGATATTGCAGAAGCTGCCCGATGGCTTGGTGAGCGCATTCGAGTGTGTGATGACCAAATTGGATGCTCACCGTGGGCGCAGGCTCTCATCCGGAAGCTGAGAAAGGTGGTCCGGGATCATAAAACGATATACACGCGGGCACCGGCGTCCCAGGAAGGCACGACCTCTGCAAACACCCCCTCGTCAGCTGCTTCGGACTCCAGTCACGTTTTGGGCGAAAGCTTTGCAGCGGCGACGCGCAACGCCGCGGTCGTGGAGGACGACGCCGACATCGACTTGGATTTCGTCGCAGACGAGAACAACATGCCGTATACGCCGCCGGATTTCATCGCGGACACGCGAAACAGTATCGTGCCAATATCCTCGTTGACGGTCATGCAGCGCACGGACCCTCTCGGTGGCGATGCCCCCGTGGTGGGCAACGCGGCACTTCCTATGCACCACAATGTGTTGTCACGCGCGTTTGTGAAGACGATGGGCCAGCTGGGGCGGTGGAAACGCGTGCTGAATCAGCGCTCGACGGGGGTGGTCAGAACACCGCTTGGAGCCTGCGCGGATCCCAATGCGATCGACCTCGAGTTGACGGTGGGGCGGGACATGTTGAGCGTCAATGGCGGCTTCGAGCAGTACTTGAAGATGAAGGGCAATGGCGCCGCTCACGTGAGATCGACACCGCTGATGGCAGCGCCGCACGAAGCGACCAAGCTGTTCGTGTCTCCGCCGCCGCCGATTGACATGCCCGAGCCTGCTATCGATCAGCCAGAACCAGAAGCGGAGCCAGAGCCAGAGCCTTCGGCTGAATCCGCTATGACTGAATCCGCTGAGACCAAATCTGCCGAGACCGAACCCGCGCCAGTCGATGAGCCCCGACCGGAATCGCTCGCAGAATCGGTTTACTCCTTCCGGTCGAGTTCCACGGATTCTTTCGGCGCGCCAGTATCGTCGACGCGGGCGCTATTCCCAGGCGGCGCGCAGTCGCAGTTCCAATTCGACATCGTGTCGATCGATGACCTGGATCTGTCGGACAACTCGTCCGACGGACCAGCGGCGCCGCCGGGGCTAAGGCAACCGCTGCGAAGGCTCCCACGTCAGTTTGAGTTTGCTGCGCGCCACCGGTCGGACACCGTTTCCTCAATGGGACTGCACTCGACCGCGCACTCGTCGATAGCATCCTCGAATTCGGCCGCTGCCGAGCCCATCAACGGTGGTGCCATCCATCAGTGGCAGATGAACGCACTGGTCCAGAGTTTGAGTGACGACGAGGAAGAAGGCGATGTCGAGGCCGCGCTGAACCGGCTCGAGGGGCAGATCAACCCGACGAAGCAGCAGGAGAAGCTCAGCAAGGTCGATGGCTGGATGCGGACAATGAGGGACCGGTTCTTGAACGGTGACTATGATGAGAATCTGCAGAGGCAGTTTTCGGATGACGAGGAGGAAGAGGTGGTGGAGGAGGAGGCGAACGCGGCCGACGACGGCGAGGACGATGTTGATCAGAATCTGGGCGAGAGCGATCTTGCCATCGAGGAGATGGCCACACCCGTCATCAGTGCACCGCCGATGTCACCGCCCAAAGTGGCCGACGAGGCGAGACCTGTCCCAGAGGAGGCAGTCCCGCTGGAGATCTTGCAGAGCCGTGTCCCGCCGCGGGCATCAATGTCCAAGTTTGTTACGGTCCCAGGGGAAAACGGATCACGGTTCCATCGGTCGTTCATTCTCGCGCACCGGGCAGTGCAGACCGCAGAACACTTTGCGATGATCGACAAGCAGTTGTTTGTGAATGTGCGGATTGAGGAGATCATGGAGGACTGGATGGCCTATGATGATTCGGTCGAGGTGCTCGACTGGGCGCAGTACCTCAAGGAAAAGGCGGCGGGCAGCGGTCTGGCTGCCGTGCGGGCGAGGTTCAATCTGATGACGAGTTTCGTCGCGTCGGAGATTGTGCTCAGTCCGCCCAGCGCAAGGCCAGCGGTGGCGGCCAAGTTCATCCGCATCGCCTGGGTGAGTTCCTGTTGTTGTCGTTCTTGTGACACAGCTGACGACGGGTGCAGCGATCGTACCGCATCGGGAGTTACAATACGCTCGTGGCCATCATTGCCGGGCTGCGGAGTTCGTGGGTCACCCAGGCCCTGCGGAACTGGAAGAGCGTCGGGCGATGGGAGCTGCGCGTGTTGAACGATCTGCGCGAATTCGTGACCCACTCTAACGACTTCAAGTACATCCGACAGGCCATCGCCGAGACCAAGACCCAGGATGCTGTCGTCGACGTCGACCAGGCCGCGGCCCGGCGCAAGTCGATATCGACGGGCGAAGCAAAGCCGCAGTCGTGCGTCCCCTTCATCGGCGTGTATCTCTCCCAGCTCTACCGCCACCACAAACTGCCGGACCTCATCGACCCCACGGCCCCGTCAGAGCCGGTCGGCATCGACCCCGTGACGGCCAACTTCGACCCGCCCGCGCACCCCGAGGTGTTCTCCGCCCTTGCGCCGCTGCCGGACTCGATCCACCTCGAGCCGCTGATCAATGTGCAGAAGCAGCGCCTCATCGCCGGCGTCATCAAGAGTCTCGTGGCGGTGCAGGGCGTGGCGGGCAAGGTGCAGTTCCCGGTCGAGAAGAGGATGTACCAGAAGTGTCTGAAGCTGAGAGCGTTGGACGCCGATACCATGCGACGCGCGTTGGGATCTTTTTGAGCTGGATTCCGTTTTTTTATTGGGCTGGAATGCTTTTCTTCTCTTTTTCTTCTTCGTTCGTTCGCTGTTGCTCCCCCTTTTGCTATCGTATATATATATCTAGAGCATTGTCGCAATACCGACGCTTTGTATGCAGAAATTCAATGAATAAATAAATAAAGGAATAACGGATATCGTAGCTGCCTGGTTATGTGTTATTATTATGAGGGAACAGTTCGTCAGGTATCCCAGTCAGGGGTTCCGTGTAATTAATGACAGAAAAGGAATTTCGAAAGAAGCAAAAGATACTGCCCAAGAGAGGGTTGAACTCTCGATCTCCCGATCACCATGAAGCTGAAGCTTCTTAACAGTCGGACGCGTTAACCAACTACGCCATTGGGCATGTCTGGGGAATAAATTTGTCAATACATATCGGGCTCGTGCTCTACCAATTCTGTAATTCAAGCTTGTTAACGAATGTGCGATGGGCATCAGGTGAGTACGGCAATGGCGCAGAGCGCTCCATCATCGCTGAACCCTTCCGGAGCGGTGAGGATTCGGACCTGTAGACAATGTCGTTGCTCGCTAGAATTGGCAGCGGCGCGACAGCCGCAGAGCTGTCAATCCAATGCGCGTATCGCTTGCCCAACTTAGGGAGTGTGTCCCATATGGAGATCGAATCGATCAATTGATCGCAAAAGAACAATAAGAGCGCGTTGAGAGCGCGCATGGATAAAGTCCAATCTAGGCAGGCATACTCTTCCTTCCAGCCAACCCCCCTCCGTCTCCCACGAAAATGCCCCGCTGCAGGTCTGGCGCGTCTCCGTCTTCGTCCCCCCCTCTGAAGCCTTCGCAACCGATCTCGACCGCGTCGTTGTTCAATGCCCGGGCCTTTCCCCCTCCTTCGCTGACTGGCGTGCCTGTCGAGTACATCGTTGACCAGCTCCGCCAACTTGCCCCGCAGTACTGGGATAAGCCGGACACCGCTGATTGCACCATTGGTTCGTCGGTGGCTTGCGATGTGTGGACCTGCTGGCTGGCTGGCTGACGCTGGACGCAGTGATTCCTGTTCCGCATGCACCTGGGCGGGCTGGCTCCCCCTTCTCCCCCGATCTCCCTGTCTTCTCCATGTCCAGTGACCCCGCGAACAATCGCCGCGCGACGGAACCTGCCCTCAACTCCGTGCCTCGGATATCTCTGAAGGTGGGTCCGCTCAGCTGATACACACACATACCTCCAACACGTGCTCACCGCGCGCCCGCATCCACAGCTGCACATCGACTTCCTCTCCGCCCACTCTACCTTCCTCCGGGGCCTCTTCAGCGGGGCGTCCTCCCTGGACCTGATCACCTCCTCCTCGCTGTCGGAGACGCCCGCGACCTCGCGCGCCAACGCCGCCGGCAGGTTCGCCGTCCCGGAAAACCGCCGCCCGCGCCTGATGCCGTGCTCGCCGGACCACCCGATCCTGTTCCTGCCCGTGCCGGACCCGACTAGCATCCACCTGCTCGTGCACTGGATGTACTTCGGTGCGACGGGCCCGATCGCCGACGCGCTGCGGGAAGGGGAGGTCGAGTGGGAGGGCCTCGCGCGCAATGTGGAGTACCTCGGGCTCCCGGCGGACATCAAGATGTTCTTGGGGATGTGGTTCCAGAACTGGCTGCGCCTGCGTGCGGCGCGCATCGAAGAGGAGGAGGAGGAAGAGGAAGAAGAGATGTCCGACGACGAGGACGACGCGGATACGGTGTACTACTCGGATGACGAGGAGATGCCTGGTGCTGCTGCTTCCAAGCCCGTGAGAGTGGATCTTGGGTCCACGGATGATCTCGAGACAGATGCCTCGAAGCGCGGCCGCACTCGGACACGACCGTTGTCGGTGTGCTCTGCACACAGCATCTGAACTACGAACACGACGCCTACGCTGCTTGGCGTTGCACACCTGTACGACACACCACAGACTCACTCCCTCGTTTCTTCGTCTTATCATTATTCATTCCCGCGGCTCGATGGGCCGCACCACGCTCTCTCTCTCTCTCTCTCTCAACTTCGCTTCGCTTCGGCTTCGAACACGTCCTGGTTCCCTCCTTCCTTCCTTCTCTCTGACCAATGCCCCGGCTCGCAGCGGGGTCTTACACTCTAGTACTGTAACAGTATCGATAGTTGCCCTGTACGATTGTACCACACGCGACGCTACTTCGTGCTAGCCATATAACATACGATCACTCTAAGTTAAATCGAGTAACTGCCCTATCCCGATCGTGATCGAGAGTTTTGTTGTTCTCTGAATCTGGGATCGTCATCTGCTTGTCATCAGGCTCCGGCAGACAGACACCCACAAGGTCGCCGCGGCGCCTAATTGTTCTCTCTTCGTGCGCGATCAAACAAAAGTGCGATCAATTCTCGTTTGCCAGGCAGAAACATGTCAAATCGCATCTTCCATTCGAGAATGGAACTTTTGGAGCCCCTCTGCACGTGCGAGAGACAGTCACGGTGTCGCTTTCAAGGCCATGTCGCGATTCGCGCAGTCCACGCATGTAGAGGGTGCCCTGGCGGGTCGAGGGAGCTGCGTCCAAGCCTCGGAACAGCCACCCCACCAGCGAGAACTCGTATCAGGTGATGGTGAGGAGAGAACCTGGATCCGACCGTAGTAAGCGTCGCCCGTGCGCGGGTGCAGTGCCTGACTCGCACCCTGTTACATAGACCTAAGGTCGCGTCGGATGTGGCCCTGGGCTGCGCGGGAGGAGTGAGTCATGGAAGCTGCAGCTCGTTCGTGCTTCAGCCGCGCATGTCCTCCGAGGGCTCTTCCCGGTCCTTCACAGTGCGCGTGAGCATGAGTCCTCGGAGACGCGGGTGCAGAGTCCATGGGATCACGCGAATCCGGGCACGTACGTAGGTGAGAGAGTCTCTGCGGATGTTTCCTGGCCAAAAATGGGTGTCTCTTACCCAGAGGAAGCATCTGTCCCCCCTAGAATTCGGGATTCCATCATAGAGCTCCTGGTTCAACCCAACATCAGGCCTGGTCGCGACGATCTGCATTATCACGTCGGAAGGAAAGTGGTGTGTCGATGATTGCACTCGCAGCACGATCGGCCAGAGCTTGCTGGGCCCGCACAGAGTTTGAGCACAACTGTGAGCCGGTCATAGATCACATTCCGCCGGTCGGACTCCAGTTCAAAAGAGTGCGCGCGTCTGAGATGCGGAAGAGTGCGAGACCTGAAGTGCTGGGTTGTGGTACTGACTTGCTCGAGTGTTTGCATTGCTTGTTCTTGTGAATAGTCGAAGTTGACTCGCATGCCCTGTAGCGATCCACGATACTAAAGAAGCCGGCACACTCGATGTGAGATTGTGGCGAGCGGTCGGCAGGAGGCTTCTGAGAAGGGAAGGCTTGCTCGCTAGTCACTGTAGTGTTGCGTAACTACGACTGCTGAGTTTGGGAAATCGAGTATTGTTTCAACCCAGTAAGGACTGAGACACGCACACTACAATAACGTTAGTGCACTGGTCCCGGTTGCCCGACTCGTTGCAGGATTCAAGCACTGCGTAACACTTGACGTGTAGTCGACAAAACCTGATTCCGTCCTCAACAGTCATACAAATTTGATATATACATACATCTTCACTCCGCCTCCTTGAAAGTCGCAGCCAGCCACTCTACTGTCAGCGGTGTGAGCGTCCCGAGCTTCTTCTCCTTGGAAAAGAAGAAATCCAAGAACATATCCTCGTGCAGGCCGTCCTTCTGAATCACAGTCTCCGTTCTCGGATGGTGCTTTTTGAACAGATCCGAGAGCTCGAGAATGTTGTCCTTGAGCACCTCGGCGCTGCCCCCGGTGATCAACACACGCTTGACACGCTGGTCCACTCCCGCGAACCAGCCCTCGGGCGCGTGGACCGCCTCGACGTAAGCCAGCTCCGACGGGGGCACATCTTTAAGGAATCCGCCGCCCCAATCTATCAAGACGCCCGCATTCAGGTAATCGATCCCCTCGTTCTCGACGTACGAGCCGCTCGTCTCCGAGAGGTTCGTCCACGGCGAGATCAAGTACGCGCCCAGGAAGGGACCGGATGATTTGAGCTCCGGGACGGTCGCGAGCGGGTGGAGGATGTGTGAAAGGACCTGAGTGACCAGGTTTCCGCCTGCCGAGTCGCCGGCCAAGATGATATTCTCGGGCTTGACACCTTGATCCGTCAGGTGATTGAGCGCGGAGACCGCCTGTTTGAGCTGCGTCGGATAGACCGCATAGGGCCTTTGAGCTGCCGAACATTGCGATGAGCGAGTGCTTGATGGGGCGACGACGACGATGGGGGAAACGCACTGTAACTGAACATCGCGATACCGACAGCGACGCCTGCTTTCTCCAGCTCCAGTTGCACGTGCCTCCAAAACGCCAAGTAGGTCTCCTGGGCGGGCACGATGAATCCTCCCCCTGCAGGACGAGGATGATCCATGGAGCTGCGGAGGTACGGCTGAGAGAGTCACACATACCATGCATGTACACGATCACGCGATCCACTCGCTTCGGCCCGACCCAGAGAAGGCGGCCACCGAATCCACTCTCCTCCACCGTCTCCGCGAGCTTGTTCGTCTTCGACCAGGCCTGGTACATGGACAGCGACGAGCCGAATGCGTTCTGCACCTGTCGGGAGGAGAAGTTGGACACGACGAAGCGCAGGGCGGCTGCCGCCAGGATGCGCTTGACGCTGCGTTCTTGATTGTACGGCGCATAGTAGGTCTTGCTGAGCGTCCACAGGGCGGAGACAGCTTCGCGGCAGGGCAGGGACGTCAACGATCGAGATTGCGGAGCAGGGGCAGGGACGTACGAAGCGTAAGGACCGCCCGCAGTAACCCCAAGCTCTCGCTCGCGGTGAGCTTACCGTACTCTGACAAGGGAGGAAGCGACATGCTGCGTTCGCATCCCTGCGTCCTGCACGTTCTTAAGGCCTTCCAAAATCAGTGATAGCACTTTGGGTGATGATAGCGGAGCTTCTTTGATGCTGACGAGACACTTCGGGCTGCGGCCTGTCCCGTGTGCTATTCGCGGGGCACACGAATTCCCAGGAGATCAGCGCACGCGAGAGCTATCTCCCTTGAAAAAGAAAAGTCCTGCTGCCTGCCGGGAGCTCCCATTGGCCCGGAACCATGGGGGAGGGCGTTTGATGCTGGCTTGATCAATGCACTGTACGACAGTTGCAGTCAGAAGATGCGGCGAATGTCTTCCCATCCGAGTTCTGACGCGAAAAGATCGGCATGGCAGGGCTTCCTTGGACCCTCCGGACAGCGCGAGCAATACAGTATCCGCTTGAACACCTTGAGGAAGCACGGGAGGCGTTGAGGCGTGATAAGCCGCTGACGTGGCGCATGCGGGCACTTGTTCGCTATCTTTCGCGAGCCGCCTGACGCTTGGGACCGGCATCGTAGAAAAGTTAATTTGGAAGCAACAGGATAGATGAAAGCGAATATAAACTGAAGTCTGAAGACTACAACAGGGACACACAAGTGGACGCTGCGTCAGCAGGAGGTGTCATCAGCAGAGAAACAGTTTGTACACCACAACCGCTTCATCTGTGCGACGTGTTTGCTGTACACATAGGATACATATACATCAACTGCAACAGTGTATTTTATTTAGTCTACTTCTAGTACAGTTCCCCTCTGCACACTTCCCCATCCTGTAAAAATGAAGGGTGAGTGTGGAGCGCACAACACGAGACGGCGAAGACTTGCCGACGAGTCGCCAATGCTTCTCGATACGTCGCGAAAGTGCCACCTTCTCGCCGATTTCGGTGCAAGCGGGGGATGTCAACTGGATCTTCGCCAGGTCGGCTTTAACACTGAGCACGCGGCCACCAGTCGACGTGGACCCGATATTGATCAGCAGCAGTTCGTTCTTGACCAGTTTCGAGACTTTGGTCTGCTTCTTGTCTTCCGACTTGACACCCAGGAGTCGTCGGAGCAAGAAAAGGCTGATCTCCAATTCTGAGGACGGCTGTTTACGATGTACGATCAGAAAGAGAGCGCAGCACACTCACCAGCGTAGATCTTGGGGAGCTCGCCGACCGCACCAAGCACCTGCCCGACAAGCCGATCCGCACGGCACAGCGTCGGATCGATCTTGGTTCCCACACCAATCAGACCACCGGGCACAGCGAAGTCTAGCAGATTGTTCTCGGCGTGCAGCGACATGATTCGACTGAAGATCGGCTTGCACTGGTTGCGACCTTGGCTGTCCTTCGTCACGACACCAGGCCGGATCTCGACTTCCTGACCGAGACGGAGCACGCCGGTGAGGATGGAGCCGCCAGCCACACCGCCCTTGAGGTCGTCCACCTCGGCACCAGGCTTATTCACATCGAACGAACGGATGACGATCAGTCGGGGCTGCGAGGTGAAGTCGCGGATGGGGATGGGGATGCGCTTCACGATGTACTCGTTGACGGCGTCGATGTTGTATTTCAATTGCGCGGAAATGGGGACGATGGGCGAGGACTCGGCAACGGTGCCTGTGTGATATCATCGTTCGCATCAGAAAGCGGGAGAAACCACAGAACACGCACCCTTCACGAACGCAGCGATGCTCTTCTGGTGCTCCAGCGCTTGTGTCTCCTTGATGAGATCCACCTTGTTTTGCAGGATGATGATGTGCTCGAGCTTCATGATCTCGACGGCTGCCAAGTGCTCAGACGTCTGGGGTTGCGGGCATGTTTCGTTTCCGGCAACAAGCAGCAGAGCGGCATCCATGACGGCCGCACCGTTCAACATGGTGGCCATAAGAATGTCGTGCCCAGGGCAATCGACGAAAGACACATGGCGCACGAGCTTCATTTTCGAGTTGCAACCCGGGCGCTCACACGGCGGGCTCTCCTCCTTGTCTGAGCGGTATGATCGATAGCATCCTGGACGCGGGCATGCTTCGTTCTCGCATTTGTAGATCTACTGGATGGTGAAACCTCCGGTCTCTGATCCCAGGGCCAGCACGCACCTTGGCGTTCGCATATCCCAACTTGATCGTGATATTCCTGACCAGTTCGTTTTTGAACCTGACGGTCTGCACTCCGGAGATAGCCTTCACGACGGTGGATTTTCCGTGAGCGACATGGCCGATCGTGCCTGCGTCTGAGTGTGAGTCATGTTTTCACAAAGTCGCGATTAGGGCTACCCAAGTTGATTGTAGCCTAGAGGAGAGCTATGTGAGAGGAGATCTCTCCCTGCGACGCGATTGGGCTCACCTGTTTTGCGATAACCTCAGGCGAGAGAGGTGTGAGTTTTGTAACGTCGATGTTGACCTGAGGAATAACATCCTCTTCCTCCTCGTCCTCAGATGCCGAATCCTCGTGCTCCTTTTGCAGTGTTTCGTCACCGGCCATGATGATGCAATTCGGAGGGATGAAGAGTAAAGAGTCAGATGATAGTGGACCCGCAAAAACGCTGGGACAAGAAGAGATTTGATCGATTCCCACGACAAGATCAGCCTTGATTCGAAACGACCAGCACGACCCGATTATGGCTCTGAGTGGCTCGACCTCGGAGAAGTTATTGACCATTTCGTTCAGATACTCATGATGGATGGGGCAAGAGCATCTCATTCTTATCAGAGTGCACTCAAGGACGATATCCTCAACCTATCTCCATGTTCATTCTAGAGAGGCGGGTCGATGGTGCTTCGGGATGATTATTGGTCTCTCGGCACAGCTACCTGAATCCCCATTCTTGAAACTCTCCTCAATCCATCGGCCTTCTATCCGGTATGACGTTGTATCGACGCCATGACGCTCAATCGGTACTGAAAAACTCATTTCGTACCTCTGCCTGCGTGTGAGTCAAGTGCAAGCCGACATCGCCAGCATACTCGAAGAGGTTTTTCAGGAAGGCTTTGGTTACATGGATTTTATCATCGGTCTCGAGACAATCAAGACCTTGTTCACATCTAAACTGTTGACTCCAACGCAACGTGTCTGACGTCTCTGCCGTCGCACAGCATATATATACGTGAGAATTCCCCCCTCCATCGTGAGCACTCGCCTTGCAACTGCGCGACGCGCCTGTAACACGCGAAGATCCTGAGAGATTGTTTGGACATCACCGAAATAAGAAGAGAGCGAAATGTCCAAAAGGTTCCATTCGTGAATTAGGATATAGGATGCACAGGTACAACTAACAGAGTTCGTAATGATCATGAAGGAAGCGAGCGAAAGGTGAGAAATCATACTGCTAATCATGCTGTGCGTTGCTTTCCCTTGTCAGCTCGCGTTCGTGTGCCGAACAACTTGGTCAAGCCACGGCCGGGCGCCTTTTGGCCGGGAACAACTTCTCCTGGAGCGAGTCCGGCCCCAGGCTGAATCTGCTTCAGATCTGAGACCGGAGCGATCAGGTCCTTGCCCTTTGCCCTGCCCTGCTTGTCCGCCTCCATCTTCAAGAACTCTTCGCCTCGAACGCGCAGGAACTCTTCCAGCAGCGCAGCGTTGCGGGAGTTCGCCTTGAAGGCGGCGAGGGCGACGTCGCCCGCGAATGGGATGAAACCCATCAGTGCGCTCGCGGCGTTGTTCGCGAGCATCTTGCGGACGAGCCACATCGGGAGCTCGGCCTTGCGAGCTTTGCGGAGGACGAGGAGGTAGTTGAGGAGTGCGTCGGCGATGTCTCCGGCGCCAGGAATGAGACCGAGGATGAAGGTCCAACCGAAGCGCATCCCGCAGATAGAGAATCCTTTGTCGAGGTAGTGGGCACGACGCTGGACGGATTTGAGGATGGCAGCATCGCGCTTTGTTAGTCCGGGAGGGATATCTCGCTGAACGATTTTGTTAGTCAAGCCATCGGCAGGCGAGAGTAAGAAAACGCACTCGTCTTCTGCGTTTCTTGCCGCGGTCGTCGGTGTACTCCTCGTACATGGGGTCAGCAGGGGTATACTGCTCGAGATGTTTCTCGAACAAGGCTTTTCCAGCCTTCGATAATAGTGGATTTGCGTTCATGAGTGGGAGTTGGGGTCAAGAGTGCGGGACTAGTTTGGATATGGAGCCGTGAATCATGTACTTAAGGATGTGGAGGCAGTGACATCATCGAGCTGCCTGCAGTGCCGCTTATTTTGGGACCACGCAGATCGCTTGATGTCACTACCACAGCAAACGGGGCCCGCGTGCGTGCGATAATGGGCATAGGATGCGCGTGCTTCCTGCACGACTTTTGTTGCTTGCATAGTCACAATAGGATGCAGGAGAGCCTTTGATCGCGCGAGGTTGATGACATGACGTAAACATCAGCCATACTTCCTCCGTCTTCCTTCACGTCGTTCACACCCATCCCATGAGCGACCGACCCCCAACTCTCGATGATTTGCGCGTGAAGCTGTGCTACATCTGTAGGGAGGAGGAGAATGGTGCGTGCTATCGCTGGGCCGTGGCCTCATCTTCTCATGTCTCGTCCACCCATAGCTGGACATCCCGGCCCTGTCAGGCCTTGGGTTCACCCTTGCAATTGCACTCTTGTTGCGCACGAGGCATGTCTGCTTGAATGGATCACATCCTCCGAAGGCACAGGACGCGAATCCAGCTCGCGTCAGTGCCCGCAATGCAAAACGCAATATCAAGTCGAAAGCAAGAATCCTGTGGTTCTTCGTGTCCTGCGCTCAATCGATAGAGTCCTAACCCGTGTAACTGTCTCATTCTCAACCCTTCAATGTGATCCTAAACCATCCCAAGGTCGACTATGGTTTCTATGCAGCAGGGTTCTATCTCATCTGTCGAGGTATGTGTTGTTCGATTGCGCTTGTCTGACCGTAGTTCATGTCACTGCAGCGATTTATCGCACCAATCTTCTCTACGGGTCTTGGGCACTGCGAAACTACATCGGCGACGAGCAAGTCTTTCCTCGTCGTGGTCACATGCGACTCAGACGTTTGCAGAACCTTCGACCTCCTTCTCGGAGAAGACTCTTCTCAGTGGTCACTCGTAGCCAAACTTCATATGGTGATGATTCCGACGGGTCTCATTATGACCCGTCTAGGCCTGGGCCATATAACGGCGGTTACACTAGGCAGCTGGCCTACATTCGCCTTCATCCCAGCCGTGATGCACCAGTCCAAGTCGCTAGATCTGACTCACTCCAGTCTTACGGGCGAGGGTGCAAAGCTGCCATGGCCACCATCTCCATTCGTATTCGGGTTCATCTTGCTGCCGCTCTGCCAGAGGTTTTACCGACACTACTTCAACAAGTTCTCGAATTGGGTGTTGAATGCGAACCCAGCAGCGGGACCAGCTCGAAGACGCCAGCCCGGATTGCGAGGGCTGCTCCAGGGTATCTTGGATGACATGGAACGGGCAGCGGAGGCCAGGGCGGCCCAGCAGCCGAACGAGGACAACGATCGTGCCGACATCCAGGTGGAGGTCGAGGGAGAGCCCGCAGTCCTTTCGGTCGACATACGGAAAGCATGCAGGCTTGTTGGAGGCGCGCTGTTGTCTCCCTTGATTGCTAGCGCCATGGGCAAGCTCCTTCTCCGGATATCCTCGTACTTCCCTCTTCTTCGACGCTTCCTCGCGATTCGTCCGGCCTCGACTGGCTTCCTTCCCGCTCCGTTTCTGCGCAGATATTCTCCAACGGAGATCTGGCGTCGAGTAACCGACCCGACTATCAAAGACGGGAAACTTGACCTGACGCAGACGCTCAAGTTTGTATCCAGAGCTGTTTGGGGCGACATGCGGAAATTGGATGAATGCGATCCTGTTTGGTGGCGAAACTCGATTGGATTTGGGATCTTCATCATGGTGATCATACCTTTATCTGTTGATGGATGGGCGAGTTGCTGACACAACACTCAGACCAAAGACCTACTGCAGCTGCTTCATGTGTGGCTTTCCAAGCGAGAAGTCGCGTCTCGACGGGTCAAGAGCTGGGACTTTTCGGCTGTAGATCCCCGGGAGCTTGATCTCATTCGACCATCAGTACGGGCTGACCTGACTATGCCAGGAGCATTGTGACCCTTGGCTATAATTTGTTGTAATATCATCGCCGCTCATTCATATTCTCTCTACAAATAGATTCTCGAAGCCGAGTTGACAAGCTGCTGAACGATGCCCGGCAATCAGCTGCGCATGGCTGGGTACCTAAGGTTCCTTGACGTCATTGGTCCATTCCAACCTGACCTGGTGGGATCTGGGCCTGCAGATCACATACTATTCGAGGGCAACGTCCGCGTTATCGTGGACCATCATCGCGCGCCCAGTGACTCATCCCAGGTCATTCGTTCCCTGGAGGTGCGTATGTGTGACAGCGATGGGCGGAGAGAAGACTTTCAGGACCACATGGCTGTTACTCATTGCACAGGAGTGTCTTTCGGAGAATTTCTATCCCCGTTCCAGTGCCACCTGGTTGGCAGCGCCATCATGCACCGCAAGAGGCAGCACCTATGCCTGGGACGAGAGATTGCTAGTGACACTCGGGATTCGCATGCTTTAAAGTTACTTGTACAATGAGTGAGATGAGATATGTGTGCATGGAGTCGCTGGAAGAAGGAACGCACTTCGCATTCCCAGCTTACCGCGCTAAGCAGGAACGTGCCACCGACGGATCTTCGTTCAAGCATCATCATCTCAGGGCGATGCGATCCACAAACGGGGGCGCTCGTCGCGAGGGCCAAGAGGCGATGCTCCATTTATTCCCAATTGGGGTGCATACAATTGGGGCGTATATAAGCCCTGTCACTGACACTGGCTGCCACGCATTCACCCACTCCTCTCTCCTTTCTCCTTCACACACACATCTTTGAACAATGGGTTTCTTCCACCACGAAGAGTCTGACCAGGCCCAGGCCTACAACGAGGTGGGCATCCAGCTGACTCCGGCTGCGTGCGCGATCGATGGGATCGCGGGGCGCAGTCGGCGGATGCGGCGCGAAGCTAACGTCCCTCTCACAGGTCGTGAACGCCCCCCACAAGGCCACCCTGTCCCACGAGCTGATCGCCGGCGCTGCTGCATTCGAGGTGCGCCACTCTCTCCCCCCAGTGGCGTTCTATTCCCCGCATTACTTAACACGCTGTACAGGCTGCCAAGGCCTACGAGAAGCACTGCGCTGAGAACGGCAAGCCCGACAGCCACGCTCAGGCCAAAGAGATCCTTGCTGGCCTCACTGGCCTCTTTGTCGACCGCATCGTCGAGACCAAGGGTGTACGTGTCTTCTCTAGCTACCTTGTTAAATCCCCACCCCTCCTTTCCTCACCTAAACTCGGGACCTGCGTTGGATTGCTGCTGATCTTGCTCTCCAGCTTGACTACGTCGACAAGGAGAAGGCGAAGCACCAGGCGAAGAAGCAGCTGGAGGAGCCCCTGCAGAGCGAGTGGTAGAATGTTGAATATCGAAAAGCTTTTGTACCTGAAACGTGTATATGAATGAAGAAATGGTGTCCACGCCTAACGCTTGGTTATCGATAGCGTGATCGCAGCAGCGGATTAGGGGAGAGTCTGTGATGAGAATAGTTGATCCGATCATTTGTGGATTACTCACACGTGCGAACCCATGTGGTTCATTTGAGAACGTCTCATTTCGCCGAAATCAGAGCAATGAAGCAGTCATGGCACGCATTGGATGAACCCACCATGAGATGAACGCAACAGGAGAAAAGCGTGCAATGTCACTTTGGCGTACATCGAGTGAAGGCAGGTCTGACCGTCCAGAATATGCATATGGCGAGACTCTCTGCTTGAGGAGGGATTGAGCCCCCGGCGGGTGGAGATTATTCAGATGTAAACGGCCCGGGTTAGCAGTACCCCATTCAAGCGCGGCAGTCCTGCGACCGGAGGCACACTCCACAAGTACCCACGGCGAAGTCAAACATCAGCATTCCGAACGGGTGAAGTTGGATTTCTGGATCCTGGTCCACAATCGTACAAAGGAGATCCCGGGTGGCTTTATTATTGTGAACCAGTGCCGCGAGGCTATCCATCGTCGGCTTGAGTTGATGTTGAATGTTCAACCGCTGTTTGATCCACTCGAGTACAGGGCTTCTTCCAAGTTCCCTCAAGTTGTCAGATAGACCTCGGAGAGAGGTTCTCTATTATTTTTACAGACCCTTCTCTCGGAATATGAGTGGGCATAAATGATGCCAAGAATCAAGACAGTTGTAGGCCTGATGTTGGTAGTGGCTTGGGAGACCACAGACTCGGGCTATGCCGGCGTCACCGCTCTGACAACACAAGCCATCGGGACTCGACCAAGCGGACCACAACAAATTATATCCTCACCCGTTCAGCTTCCACCCCAACAGCAATCTGCTGCTTCCGGCCCTTTCAACCCATGATTTCCACTGTCACTGCTCCCGCTGACACCTCGCAGCGGCATCGATCCGGCCAGTCCTCCGGGCTGAATTTACAGGCGGATGCTGTCCTCCTCTGTCTTGCACTCAAATTAACTCCTTTGCGGCCTGAATTCATGCACGCCGTGGAACAGGTCTTACGCTGTCAGAATATGTCCGCTCAAGAATTTCGCAAGCATGGTTCCAAGGTCATTTTTCTTCTTCACATCTGCCGTTTACTGAGCTTGTTGTCTGATGCTCATGTTGTGAATGCAGATAACTCGACTGATTGAGGTGAATGCCCTAACCAGGTCGTATAATCCTCCGCGAGCTTTACTGACCAGAACAGACTGCGCGCGAAACCTTGGAAGCGGCGGGAATATGTCTATATTCATTTGCCTCTCCCTCGCCGCTACGAGACGCATATTTCTCCCTGCTCCGGATGCTGGAAACACGCCGAGGCGATCTGGATCCTTCTCTTCAAGGTGAAACTTTGGTCTCTCATTGAATATATTCTGTTCTCTTTCCGTCTGACACCTTGTCATTTTTGCGATCAATGCAGCAAGAGCAACAGCCCTGCTGTACCGCTTGTCGAGTAATTTCCTCGTTCAAGCTCCATCTGCGCAATTTTGCAATTCTCTCGGGACCCGGAAACAAATCGATCACCGCCTCACGCCCTCAGCGCCCAACTCAACACCGCCCATCGCCAATTCGGACACCCGCATGCCACGTCCGTTGCCACAGCTTTTCCACGTGCAGATGGCACATACTGATTCTACACTACGACAGCGCCGGACGCCTTCCCGCCCGTTGTCGAGCCGCCGATCTGGCGCCGGAAACGCCGCGCACGCGCACATCCATCGCCCGCCAAATGCTGCTCGCGACAGCCCATTTCGGAGCCAGCGCGTCCGAGTCGCCGTCGGCGCATGAACTTGAACCCGAATGCGCGATCCGGCGCTCGGGCGCGCAGAAGTGGGGGTCTCTCCGCCAAGGACACGGCGAACGAAGATTCGGAGAATCTCAACATGACTGGTCCGAGAGCCGCGCTGGCTCGGGGAAATTCGTACTCTGCCATGGGCGACGCTGGAGATCATGACGACGAAGCAGCAGGGATGGCGTACCATTACAGGAACCCGCCACTGTCCAGGCGGTTTGGAATCTTTTGTACTGGGAATAGCTTTGGCCGTTGATTTGGATGACTATCAATTCATTTGCCATTGAAATGGCGGATATCCATAAACCCCTCGGCGCCAGGAATCGTGCTGGATGCTATGCGGGGCTAACACGACCTGACCTGACTTGTATCAACTCAGGCTGACACGGATGTGCAAAAAGTCCATATGATGCTACAGTACAAAACGAGGTGCTCGTTATGTTCTTTATTTTACTTCTTCAAATTCTGTTCGACGCAAGCAGTTCTTCCAACCCCAGAGAAAGGTGAAATCTTAGTCGACAAACAGTCCGCCCTCTCGGGTAGTGGGCGAGCGACTGCGCCCCGGCGACCGGCTGCGCGAAGGTGTGGCCAGCTGGATATACGACGCACTGGCAGAGCTGCGCCCCTGTGACGCGCGGATCATGTCGAGCTCGTCGCGCCAGTCTTTGAACTTGGTCAGCAGCGGATTCTCTTCCTCGTCCAGGAGCGAGTTGGCCTCCTCCTGCTCGAGGAGAGCGATGATCTCCCCCAGCGAGTGGTCTAGCTTCTTGAACGCGCCGTTCATCAGGTACGGGTTGCCGACGTAGCGCGGGAGGTAGCGTTCGGAGGAGTTGGTCAGCGGGGCCGCTGCGTGAGTGGGCGAAGCATCAGTATCTCTTGGCAATACGATCGTGCAGGGGGGTTTATGTACCTTTCGCAGGATCGGATCTGGGGTACACCTGCCATCATGATCAGCGTTCACACAGGGAGGATGCGATGTGCGGGAACGCGTACTTGGCCGGGGTTTTCGGCGCAGGGAGTGGGTGGGCGGTTGGCCATGTCGTGATCGTTGTGGGTGAGGTAATCAAGATCGAGGCCTTGGTGAAGTTAGTTTCATCCCACTGCTCATCGACAGAGCGGCAGGGGATCCTATGGGGCCGGACCGTCATGGATGAGCGGCATACCTTGGGACATCGGGGGATGCGATGCTGGGAAGGGGGAGGGAGGGGAGGTGACAGTGGTAGTAGGAGACAAATGAGGTGGTCGGAGGACACCTCATAAATGAGAAATGGCCGATACGTAACTGCCGAGGTCACGCGCATGCGTGAATTATTAGACGAGAGACACTTTGGGGCTCTGACGTCATTTTGTGGGGAGGTGATTTGGGAAGAATCTCCTCACATCACCATGCGCGATGCAACGAGGGGGCCGCAAGGGGGAATTGTGAATTCTTCAGCAGCGTGTCGGCAACCTCGACCAGCGATGAGCATACTTGGCAGTGAGGGATTTATCGCAGTCATGACCAGCTGTTGCGCAACTCGCTGCAGAAATGATCGCACATGACACCACCGTGACGCTGCCATCCGCTTTTTTTCGGACGGACATCCGAATTGCAGGGTAAATCGGTCCGATAAGTTAGATGCAGAGGTCAGTAGGTAGGTAATATACGAGGTGTACCGTAGATACATCAGAGACGCTTGCATATGCAGACAAGAAGATCGTGTGTTACACAGTACATACATGGATTATTTAGATTACATCAGGTCCGCTCGGCGGAGATGATCCCGCAGTATCGATTCCTCCACAGCACCCAGGGTGACAGCGGTGGATTTGGTGTCCTGCACGCACGTTCATCAGCAGGCGGCGAGCGAAGTTGGGGTGAAACGCTCACGATAACCGAAGTAAGATGAACGTAGAAGGGACGCTGAACAGGCGAGTTGCTCCGCTGGATCTCCTTGAAATGCTGCTGGAAGTCTGCAGAAGGGAACGGTCAATCAGGCGACCGAGAAGTCGGGCACTTCGGCCAAGGCCCCTATGAATGGGGCACTCACACCGTGTTGCCGTTGCTACATCGTTGCGACGGTCTGCGAAGCTCGGGACCGAATCGCGAACTTTCACGCCACGCATAAGCTTTGCTTGAAGCAGGTCGCACTTGTTCAGAACTGGGAGCGGATCAGCACGGCCTTCTCGGTAAAGCCTGTGACGCACAAAGAATTAACTGGGTCCGAGCAAGCATCTTGCATGCACAGACGCTCTTCCACAGCATGTAACTGTCTTCGAGACGGTTCACCCGCCGGTCTTCAGCCAGTTTCTCGTCGAAACACGACACAGGCCTGGTCCAGATGAGATGAAATGCGGATAGAATGTCCGGGAACACACTCACGCAAGGAAGAGAATGGCGTCGCAATCGTCAAAATAGCTATACCACGCAGCACGCTGCTCCTCGATCAATTGCGAACAGGAGAGGTATGCAATGCCCTGCACTCACACTACTACGCGTTCCACCCACATCATACATCCGCCATTCACTTCCGGCGGAGTGTCCGTGCTCAAACGTGACACGGTATTCCTGCACCCCCAGAGTCCTCAGACGCGCACGAATGACATCGTCATCTGTGATCTGGTAGTCGTCGCGTGCGATGCGGTCAACATCGTTCAAGAAGCTGGAGGAGTAAGAGTCAATGTGATACAGAGGATGATGCAAAAGAAACGCACAATCCTGCAGAGTCCTCGATCCTCGACTTCCTCCTGGAGAGCATCTCGCGAACCGTCCGATCTTCCCATAGTGCCCTGATATCCTCCCTACATCCAGAAACGACACTCAGCATTTCATCCTCCAAGTTTCTCGCTTTGCCCCGCTGTGCTTGATCCCCCGAGCGCCTCCTTCCCGAGCGGAACTTGTCCAACGCACTCTTCCACCCGTTCGTCGAGTTGATGCTAAACTCCTTCTCCCGTTTCTGGAACGCCTGCGATCCGCCGGGAACGGTCTCAAAGGGGGCCGCGGACGTGGTTGAGGTTGTGTAGAGTTCCGTCGCGGCCGCGCCGAGGCGTTGCTCGAGATCCGCTTGTATGCGGCGCAGTGGCACCAGTTTCAGCCTCAGCAAGCGGTGGCGGTCTTTGAATTTGAGTGGTGGGAGATTGGGTGAACGCGGGCCGCCGAGCGTCGCGCTCTGTCGCCGCGGAGGTGGCTTGTCGACCTCGGGCTCCGGCTCGTCGTCCGAGGAGAGAGGGGAGGCCGACGGGGAGGAGGAGGTGGAGGTGGGAATCGCAGTGGAGGGAGCCTGAGACGTGGAGGTGGTAGCGCTGGGCAGCGTCGGCGTCTTCGTCGTGGCCGAGGCCATCTCGCGACCGAGGAGATCAAGGATGTCATTGACGTTACGAACGAGGTTGAGCAACACAACACAGCGCCATGAAGAGCGTTCTTCTTGCCACCGTCGTTTGCAGTAGAGAAGTTGGAACTGGGATGTGGTCAGAGGGGATAACAAGCATGCACCGATCGCCGTGTGCGTGTCCTCACATCTACACCAATGCTCATGAGCCAACTTGACGAATCGATCGAATGACGGACTTACTCTTCAACGTCGCGGTCTTGCCCGACTCCGACTGTCCTAGAAGCAACAGCTTGACTGGCTTGCGCTTCTTTTCCTCTTCGCGCTCTTTGCGTAGCTGGGCGTCGATCTCATCACTAATGCGCTGCGCCTCAGCCTCCGCCCGCAGTCGCAGCTCGCGTTCTGCCGGAGTTTCATTCGGAGGCGGGGCAGTGAACGCCGCGAGCGGGTCTTCGTCGTACGAGCGGCCCATTCGCGAGCGGGAAGTGGGAAAGATGGAGGGTGCGAGCTTGCCCGATACATATACATACTCGAGTTTCATCAGCATCATTTCATCGGCCCAGCTCCCCCAGGCTTCCGAAAGCCTTCATGCTCGGACTGCCTCAGGTGCCACTGCATGATTCGGTGTCAAGGAAAGCACGCCCAAAGGGGTGCATGATTCCTGATCCACGATCTGCATCTTGCATAGCTCCATCCCCCAGTCCGTGTCCTATCCTCAGCTGCGCTGGCGCTCGCCAGCCGACTAGCATCCCACTTCGGCTCGGCCTGGGCCCAAGCTTTCGAGCCTACCGTTAATGTGCGCGCTACGCGCTACTCGGGTATCAGCCCCGGCCTGTTTGTTTCACATAAGTATTCTGGGCCGCTCCGTGCTGTTGTTTTCCACCAAGCCACAGAGATGGGGAATGATAGCGGCTTCGGCAGAACCTCGAGAAGCAGCGGGGCCAGTCTGGGATCATTCCAGGCAGACTTCTCTCACCAGGCCGTTGAGTGCAGAATGATGACACCTCGCCCGAGCAGGAGGTACACATCTCATCCGTCACGAACGACATTGAAGACGCCGCAATGAAAAGGCACTTTACCTCTTGAATTGCCCATGTGCCAACTAAGCAGTCCCTGGCAACGAACAAAGACGGCCTTCTATATGAACTTCCCGATGCGATTTCCGTTCTTCCGTTCTTTTTCATCATCATCGACTGAGAATCAGCCACGGTCAAGCCACACGTTATCAGAGATGGATGGATGACTGCTGTGAAGGAGTCGATGGTCCCGGAAGATAGGCGCGATGTGCCCTGTCACCACCCATTGCGCAATGGCTGCAGACTTGAAAAGGCGCCCAAACTTCCAATTGACGTCCTGACAACTCTCTGATCGTTCGTTGGGGAATCGTGACTTGGTCATGTGAGAGCGTCTCGAACGTGTGCCTTGGTAAGCCTGATACATCAGACCCACGCTCGGAGATCCTCATGTCGCACGCCATTAGTTACTCGCCAATGTCTGTGCATTGGCCCGGGTTGCCTGGTCCCACTCAACACATGCGACTACAACAATTGTGGAAGCTGAACAGGAAACTGCATATATCTTCGCACTAGCCCTATCACAGCTAGTCTGAGAAACCGAGTGCTCTCCGGTGTACACACGGAACAAGCGTGACATTCCCAAAAGCATACAAACTGCGAGTCCCGAGTGAGAGGCCAAGCCTGGGCGCGATTCCCACTTTCGGTGACAGCCAGAAGCCTTCCGTTCCTTGCCACACGCTCGGAGGATCAGATTAGCGGTTGCTAATAGGTCGAGGTACCACGGTAACCTCGAACACAATGGCCTGTGAATTATACCCGAGATTCGAGATTGCACCCGACGTTTTAACCCGCAGAGTGGTCGGATCCTGTTGGAACAGTCAATGAGAGCACGTTTTTCCGCAAACCCTGAGGTCCTACCATTTCAGCTGCCTGTTTTGCTTTTTTTAGAAACCCGCCAGGTGCGCGAGATCAGAAAAAGCAGGGGAGAAACAGATGAGCTGGAAACTGCAGTCACCGCATCCCAAATCCGATCTGTGAGGTCAACAGTTACAGGACCATTTTTGCCGTCTTACACGCCGCACGAAAAATCGATCCCAATCACCCGACCAGTCCGAAACAATCGGTGTTTGGCTGCGCGCCAGCACTTCGATCGCTTGAGCAGCCGGATTCCTCCTCGAATCACCGATTGCCACCATCATCCATCCTGAACCGACACACATCTCCAGACGCGAGGACGCCCCGTGCCGCTTCGTCAGACGCATTGGGACACGGGCAATCATAGCCCGCAAAAACGATGGATGACAGTGCTGGCTGCAATGGGTGAAACGCGGCCCAAGAGGACGGGACGCGTTTGCTCGGCTGCAGCGGTCGGTGTCCGAGCAGTACCAGACTGGAGCCTTCCGTCCAATCCAGACCCAGACGCCACTGGAACCTGGCTCATTCCCGTGCTAGCTCGGATCGGCAGAAGACGCGGGGCCCAAGGATGAATACAGTGTGCCTGGGACTTGCAATCGTCATCGGCGAGCTCGGGGACACTCGATAATACCTCGACGTTGAGCCATTCCGGAAACAGAAAAAACACGCCCCAACCGGAACCCTCCGTTGGTCAGCCCTTGTCGCCAATTTGTCGTCCAGATAGTGAGCTGAGGTGACAGGCGCAATGGAGATAAAAGCGCAACTCCCCCAACACCGGCGGTGGAGCCTTCAATATCGATACGGGTCCCGACTTGAATCCAGGGAGTGTGAAGGGAACAAGTGCGACCGCCACAGTTGAATCGGCGAGAAATCGACGCCAAGGCTCCAAGTCAACACAAACACAGAAAGCGAGGCAGAGTCCCATAAATAGGCGGACGAGCACCAGAGAACAGATCTTGGAGACAAAACAGCCGGATCAGTCCGAGGTCGGTGTGCTTACTTGGATTGATTGATGGCGGCTTGCGGTCCTGGTTCCAGTTTGAGAGACCCTTCATAGCTCAAGTCTACTCCGGACGTAACGAGGGTTATCGAGTCGGAGAACACGACGCCACTTGGGTGAGGAATACTCTTGTGATTCGTTTTACACCGAACAGCAGTTGTTACAGAGATTGGACGCCACAGAACTGAGCGACATCGAGCCAGGGAAGTGTCGTCATACATGAGAATCGGGGTGCCAACTACTATGCATAGTGCAGATGTGCTACCCGCTATCCTCTCGTTTGCACATCCTCAGGCGTTG
Source organism: Mycena citricolor (assembly GCA_963692855.1). Classification (NCBI taxonomy): domain Eukaryota; kingdom Fungi; phylum Basidiomycota; class Agaricomycetes; order Agaricales; family Mycenaceae; genus Mycena; species Mycena citricolor. Next base: position 1,371,271 of record CAVNYO010000169.1, on the reverse strand, counting down.
TCGTATGTTTCCTTTTCGGGACGATCAATGTTCAAGTTGGATTTGGTTCAACTCCAAAACATATAGCACGTGACTCTGACATCTCAAGTGAGCCACGGAAGTATCACAAGCTCAAACCTTGGTCAGGATCAGCAGTCATCTTGGCTTGGACTCGACCATGTGGCAGTTCGACATGGCGCGGTATCGACGTAGTTGATCGATGCTTTGCACCGGAATGATCCTGCAGTACTTACAATGTGCAAAGCGCTGACTAGCCTAAGCAAGTCATCAAAGATCCCGACTCGCAAATCACAGATCGCTGATTCCGGCCGTCGATCTAGTCCGTGCTATGTCCGTGAAAAAAAAACTGCCGTGACAACCATGAGAAGATGGACCTTGGCTTCCAGCTCCGAGTACCGCACTGTCTTACATAGCATCGTGCTCCGGATATGTCGTGCGTGGCCCAGAGGGCCGGATTGCGGACACGCTCGCCTTCTCGTCCGCGCGCTGGGGCTGATTCCGTTCCCACGCAGAGGCAAAGGCTATTATTACGCACAGACTCAGCGGAGCCAACCGCGTCTTGCACGTTGCCCTTCTTGGTTCTGTATGTCCGATCAAGATCCGCAACAACAGGCTAGCCGGACCAGGGAGGGATCGGACGAACTCGTGGGATTACAATACTTTACAGCCACATATTCCGTGTACGTACTAAATTCAGTATTTAACAATAAATACCCGGTATTGATAGCCCAAAAAGTACCTTGGTCTGGTACATGTATAAAAAACATCGAAGCTTGAGATGGTAGCATACTTTACATCGAAAAACAGTCCTGGAAGAAAAACGACAACAGCGAAGAGCAGAAGAGAGAGAGGACGACGGTTCGAGCCAGATCGGAGGCAGTCGTGAAAATTACATATACGAACCCCCGTTAGGTACGATCTGGGAGTAGAGCGGGTGGATGTAGTCACGGAACGAGACCCAGTCGGGCTGCGTCACCTCTGGAAAGAAAGCAGCCAATCCTGACCCACTTTCAGGCCACAGCACATTGTGGTCGTGCGTGGAGTAATTCGCAGGCATGTTCGGCGATGGAATATCCGGCATCGTGCTCAGGGTGTCTTCGACTGGGGGTCTAAGCGCGAGTGAGCATCAGAAATCAGGAACCAGGTTCGACTTTCGCACCCTAAAGGATCTAGGGCGAGCGCGAATTCCGGGGTATTCTTGGCAAGCAACGGAAGCAGATGCCGGGCACGTGCTAGAGCTAGATCCGCGAGCTCGAACGCAGGGACGGTCTGCCTGGCCTCCGATAGAGAGAAGATGAACACCCGCAAAAGGTGCAGGATCCGATGCCGAGCGCCATCGGAATGATCCGACGGATCAGCTTGAAGGACAAGTCTGATGAGGAGCATCAAACAGGTCGAAAAGTGGAACGCAGAGACTTGGGCGTGTGAGTGAGATCATGGAGCAACCCAAATTAGTACTCACAGGTGGTAAAATAACCGCGAAGATCATCAGCAGTCAGATTCGACGTAAAAGTCACAACCTCTTCCGCAATCTTCAGAGCACTCTCGTGTGCAGAGTGTGCAGCATTGGGCGGAAGTTCCATATCTTGGACGCTCCGAACGAGTAGCAGCGCCACACCAAGATAAGAAAGGTTCAATGAACCTGAGGTTAATGTGAGGGCAGAAGATCCAAGTCATCAAGTTACGCACGAAATCCGGGTGGAAGATATCCATTGTGAGACCGCCCCATCGAGTCAAACCTGCGCTTCCACGAGTCCAGATCAAGGCCAAACTGGGTCAAGCGCTGGACAATGTCTCGCGGTGTGAATATCTCCCCGGCAGGCCGGCGCTGCACATCAACTTCGCACAGAATTTCGTCCAAGATCAATGTCAGTTCGCATTGTGCGACAAAGACATAGTCGTTGGTCGTTTCGCATGGAGGGAGAGGAACATCCCAGTCATTTCGGTGGATGTAACTCGAGCGACCATAGCAAAGAGCAGCCCTAGAAGAGTTGATGTTGAGTGGATCCAGCTGCACTCACGGTCACGCACCATTTGTCTTGCTGCAAAACAGCCCACCACAGTTTCACGCGAAGAGCCTTTTCCCAATTGGGTATCGACCATGTGGTACAATCCAGATGCAGCCCCATCAGTCTGGCAGCGGCAATAGTCTGGAATCATCAGCCCAAGTGGAACGAGAAGGAAGATACGGAGCGAACCTGGCCCAGCAGCAGAGAGTTCCCAGTTGGATTCAACGAAGGTCTTCCGTCCAAATCCAGCAGATTGGCCTGGATGGTTGAGACTCGCGCACTGCGTGACTGCGCACGATTTGTCAGCGTCGTAATTTTCCAAGCCTGCGGAGCAAGAGATCGAAGCTGATCGTCATATATCACGCCGCGCGTAACATAGGCGCAGAACAAGCCTGCAGGTAGCCGCTTCTGGGGGTTTTCGGCAAAATCTGTCGCACGCCAGATCGGAACTGCCGCGCCGTCCATATTGAGGTAACTATCTGTGTGAGAACGGGCGATCTTGTCAGTCGATTCGCTTACTTGCGGAGAAGACGTTGGATGTTGTTGGGGCCCAACAGGCTGACAAGCTCTTCACTCGTGTAGCTGCCGACTGTGTCTTCTCCATACGGTCGCGGGGGTTCGAACAGAAAATAGATCGGCTCCTGTTGGTTCGTGGAAACTTGCCGCACCCGGAAGTTAGCCTGGGCTGGGGTCGTGGGCCGACCAGAGCTCGATGAGTTTCGCACTGAGGCGATCGCGCTGAGGACGAGCGCGTCTCGTTCAGCCGTCCTGCCTACATAGTGGGGTTCGAATTCGTCATCCGCGTCTGAGTCTAGTGCGCGACAGTCTTCCTCCTGCAAATGAAGTGGTGCCTGGGGCAAGAAAACAGGGTGAAAGTACGTACCTCCCGGATCGACAGCTGGTTAATCCCCTGGCTCAGGTACGAGGGTGGATCCCAGTTGAGCATGATATTCGAGAATGCGCCGCCCAGATCGAGGTGGGACGACGACGACGAAGACGTAAGAGGCGTCCCGGCATTGACGTCACGAAGGGAGTTGAGATGCGTCTCGAGCTTCACTGGGGATACGGGTCCAGGCATGGAGAGGGACGGGCTCCTGGGATAGGTGCTAGAGCCACCATGCGAAGCTCCGCTGAAAGGGTGCTGCTGGGCTGCCCTGCTTGAGCCCGCCTCCATGCTCTGGGGCGACAACGGGATCCCGCCCGACGACATGCCCATCGCGCCTCCACCCGACCCGCTTGCTCCTCCTGCTCCCGCTCCGCCGTTCCTTGACTTGGCCTCACCCGGGGGCTTCTTAACTCGGGGCCGAGGAAGATCCGCCGCCGCTGGCGAGTCGAACGTACAAGCTACCGCGGATATCTGGCAATTCAAACACGTCCCACTCGGCTTCGTTATGCACCTACGTATCCCCCACCCATCAACGGTCAGTCTGAGAGTCTCTTCGGCTGACATACCGCTGTTTACGCGAGCGACACCTATCGCAAGGCCGGCTCTTGCGGGACCGGTATGGACGTTCGCTTGCAAGTTCCTCGGGGAGCGACATTCGTTTGGCCGTCGGGCACGACGAGAGTAGGACACTTGAGCGATCGCTTTGATGGAATGAGGGGAAAGAGAATACGGTGACTTGTCCGTGACACCTCGTGGTCACGGCATTCCCAGATAAGATGGGTGGCTGGTCAATCAAAAAACAAACATATGCAATGTTGGTGAGCCAGACATTTTTGTACTTGGTGCCCTCGCTCCACTCGGCGGGTGGGGCGCGATTTTCTGGCTCGACCTGAGATCTGGTCTGGCGCCGTCATTCGGGCATCACATCATCTCAACCGATAGATCGTATGAGCGGGGATCGGCCGCCGCGGATCCAGTTTTGGCCGGGGGACATAAGGGGACAGTCCACCCCAGAAAGAAAGCGAGGACATCCAGGACATTGTGAGGGCATTACCCAGCGGATATAGCTCAGGATCTGGGCCCTGTACATGAGATAGCTGCAGGTGCTTATCTACCCTCTGGCGCTGTTTGCTTACAGTCTGCAGCGTGGATCAGCCTCCGATTAGTAGGCCTTTTCATGATCTCATCCGCTGTCTACTTACCACGTTCGCAAACTTCATGAACCATCAACTTCGACATGGCCCATGCCGCGGTAAATTGTTATCTTATCTGGCGGAGGCGAGTTCTTTTCCCAAGGACTGATGACCACTGATGATCAACTTCAGCTCCCCGCAAAAAATTCCGATACATTTTCCGGCGTGCAAGACCTTCTAAACCTTCAGCCGAACATATGAAAGCGATCAGCGTCGGCAGTCTCTCCTGCTCTCCTCTTCTCCGTTTTCCACCTTTGGGATTTCCGCGTTCCCGACGGGGAAGGTATAGCCTACCATAAAAGGACGAACCCCTGTCGCACAACCCAATTGTCTTGTCTCCTCTACTCATGACTGCTGTACACACCAACGCTGACTTTTGGGAACGCGCCGACGGTTCTCTCATTCGATACTCTGGCGGCGGGTCCTTCATCCGGAGGATCATCGAGCGCGCCGATGGCGTTTTCCTCTACGACTCAGAGGGCAAGCAAATTATCGACTTCACGTCCGGCCAAGTTCGTCCTGTCTCCGACTGTCGTGCTTTCGACTAACATCTGGCACAGATGAGCGCCATCCTCGGCCACTCCAACAAGGAGATCGTGGAGGTGATCCAGAAGCAAGTCGCCAGCCTCGACCACTTGTACTCTGGCATGCTCAGCCGGCCCGTCGTCGATCTCGCGTCGAAGCTGAGCTCCATGCTACCTGCGGGTCTGGACAAGGTTCAGCTTCTATCAACTGGCGCGGAGAGCAACGAGTGCGCGATTCGGGTTTGTCCTGTTGATGCTACTGTGAAAAACTGTTCGTGCTGACTATGGCCCAGATTGCCAAACTATACACTGGCAAGTTTGAGATTGTCGGACTCGCCAACTCGTGGCACGGCGTTACATTCGGGGCGGCGTCGAGCACCTATCAGCACACCCGCAAGGGATACGGGCCGGCTGCTCCTGGTTCGCTGGCCCTGCCGACCCCGAACGGCTTCCGGAGTCCTTTCCGAAACGCTGACGGCACGTATGACTGGAAGGCGGAGCTCGACTACGGATTCTCGATGATCGATTCTCAATCTGTCGGCTCTCTGGCGGCCGTTATCGTCGAGCCTATCCTCAGCTCCGGAGGCGTTATCGTGCTTCCTCCAGGATACCTGCGCCGCCTGAAAGAACACTGCGAGCGTCGCGGCATGCTTCTGATTGTCGACGAGGCCCAGACTGGAGTAGGCCGGACCGGCAAGAACTGGGCGTTCGAGCACGACGGAGTCGTCCCCGACATTCTCACACTCTCGAAGACGCTCGGGGCCGGCCTGCCACTCTCCGCCGTGGTGACGTCAACCGGGATCGAACAGGTCGCTCATGAGCGGGGATTCTCCTTCTGTGAGTGCTCAGCTAGCTGTCAGACTGCCAACAGAACCACTGATTCTATTCTAGTCACCACCCACGTCTCGGACCCTCTTCCTGCTGCAGTCGGCCTCCGAGTGCTCGAGATGCTCGAGCGGGATAACCTTGCACAGCGCGCTGGGATCCTCGGCGGCCGATTCCGCTCTTTCCTGCTAGGTCTGCAGGCGCAGTACAGCTGCATCGGGGAGATTCGGGGACTCGGCCTCATGCAGGGCATGGAGATCGTAAAGGACCGCTCGACAAAGGAGCCCGACGAGGCGCTGGCCACTGCGCTTGCGACACGGATGCTCGAGCTGGGGCTGAGCGCAAACGTGCTGGGCATCCCCGGGATCGGCAGCTCATTCAGGATGGCCCCCCCGCTCTCGATCACCGAGGAGGAGCTCGATGCTGGGCTAGCCATCATTGCGGAGGCTTTTAGGTCTACACCCGGTATCGAGAAGCATTAGAGCATCAGTAGATGCATAGACTTTTTCGCATACATAGACCCTTGTAATCGCTTGATCTCACACAATTGTAAAGTCCATGTCACGAACCTGTCAGACCGCTCCTTCGATTTTTGACCACGCACCCGGCCATCACTCTTCCTGAACCGCCGGTGAGCGCTACGCCTGTGTTGCAAAGGCTCCGCGACACGCGTCCCCGTGTTTTCCCGATTTCTATCTGGTGTTCTATCTTTGCGTGGCAGGGAGCTCGGAACCGTTGCCATGACTTACCCACCTCGGGCAATACGATGCGAGAATGACGAGCCCCGTTTACATCCCCCGTAGCCTGCGATTGCGCTGCCACTGGCTTACCCGACGCCGATCCCACCGAGAGCCTGAGGATATTAGATTGGCCGAAAGCATCCCACCGGCCAAGGAGTGGAACGGTGGCGCGCGCTCGCCGAATGCGTGGAGGTACCGTATGTAACTTCCGATAAGGATAATCCATCGGTGAGAACGTGGGCTCGGAAAACCTGCGCATCGCCGCAGGATTATCACCGTGCTCGATTGCCCGCTTCTTGACATTGGACAACGTGCCATAGAACCTAAACTTGCAGGTCGCTTCCAGTGAATGTCAGAACCTCGTTTCGCGTAAGACCTTTCTTTTCAATCAGATTGGTTCGGTCAGCCACGGCGAGCGTTGTGCACGGGTAGAAATCATTCGAGACTGGCATTGGGAGGGTTCGCAAATGCTGGTCTCGTGACTGAAGAAACTTGAACATCGCACACGTGCTGTAAGCTGGCTTGGCTGGATTCACACTTCTCATAGTCAAACATGTTCGGCCGAGGAACCTACGCCTGCGGCTCCCGTACATGAATCTCAGATCACAGTAGCTTGACGGTTCGTGAGAAGCAGGATAACATAAAGAACCAGTATCGCGTCGGAACTTTAACGGGGAACTTATTGGCACCTTTCGCCACCGACTGAAAGGTTTCGCTACCCCGAGTCCCACGCCCGCATCGCCCAAGGCCACGCATCGGCTCTTGTCCCCTCTCTATTATGGAGGCCGGGAATTATATGCTGATAAGCGGAGGACATATCACTGATACGCGAAAGTTTGCCGACATGGCATCAATGTCATGATGCGCTCTATGTCATGATGCGCTCTGTCTGGACCCCGAACGCTGAAGTGTATTACTAGCATTGACACGCCTACGGAGCGTATGAGCGCGCAGCTGTACGGGGAGAGACAGGGGGCTAGTCGGAGGTCGTGGGGAGGGAGCTGCGGCTCGAGCTCGCGCAGTATATTTGTGGGATTCTGATCCTAACAAGGTCAGGCTCGGGGAAATGGGCTTAACTGAAATGGGCGGGGGCAGCAGCGAGCAACAGGGGGAGTAAAGGGACAATAGAACAGGCGATGGGACGATAATGACGACGGAGGACAGGACGAGAGGACGATAGAACGACGGGGAGATCAATATGTATGTCTGTAGCACGAAATGGGGGTTTGGGGGCGATGTTGGGAAAATAATGCAGAAGCAGGCGCCGAGAAAGCGAGATAGAAAGTACTGGGAAGTCACTTTAGACTCTAGAGAGTGGGTGAAGAAGATTTCTTGTTTTTCTTGTACTGTACTACAGGTCTTTTATACTACTGTACCGTGCCAATCAAATCGTCAGGGGGTGTGATGCGTGACACAAAAGGTCAATTCGTCAATTCGTCAGGTCCCCCCATGACATGTGACATGTTGATTTTTTCGTCAGGTCATGCATTCACCTCCCTATGAGTTGCTTGCAACTTGATCTGAAGCTATCTGTGTGATAGCCCCAGACAGACTCAAAACAACACAGGGAAGGGTACACAAGTATTTTTAACACTTCAGCTGAACCCCACAAGCCTTATTTATTTCCGAACGGAAAAATGAATTCGTCACCTGAGCATGTGATGCGTGACATCAAAACAAATTTCGACTTCGTCAGGCAGCCTGTGACGCGTGACTGACGATTTGATTGGCACGGTACAGTAAGTGTGAATCAAATCCAAAGGAGATAAGTAACTTGAACCTCCTGTTGATATGGTGACCATTGAGCTCTATGTTAATTTATTTCTTTAGTCAGTGCTGAATTTTGCCGAAATGAATGAGTCCTGTGAGCACAACAAGGAGACGAACTCCGAAATAGGACCCCGCCGGAGGCATCCAGTGATGATCAGAATGATCACGTGCAACAACCTTGATGAGCTCGCTGACAAATCCATTGAGATCTTTTCGTGCACGTGATCGATTGATTTCAGGGCTAGGGCGCATCACTGCTCGTCAGCATGTATGTACTACCAATGATCATTGAAATCCTGAGAGTCCTCTTTGTCCGAGAACCATGCGTACAATGCATGAGCGTCATCCGGTAACTGGGAGTTGGGCATGGGATACACTTCGGGCTCGATATCGTTGATCATTGCGTTCAGACGTGCGTGATGTTCAGGACCTCCGAAAGGAGACGAGTCAGTGAACAGTAAGGTTCCCAAGTAATGGAACATACCGAGACCATCCCCATTGTTGACTCCACCCATATAATAAGCACCCTCTCCGACGACCCCCTCACCGCCCTGCAGTTCCTGCAAGTTTGGGAGAAGGGGAATGTTTTTATCGACCGGCTGGGTCAGCACATGCCCCCACCTTGCATCGGCACTCTGATCGATATTGTTTGTAAGGGCAACTCCTGCCAGCCCGAAGGAAGAGAGCACACAGCACACAACAACCTCACATGAGTCTGAGCACAGAGGGGGATCCTTAGAGACTATCAAATACAAGGGAGGTATACTACTCACCTGAGCACAGAGGGGGATCCTTAGAGAACGGTTCAAGGATCCATGTGCCCAGGTGTCACACTATATAGTCAGCTGTGACAAGTGACTGATGATGATGGGATATCACTGCCATGGAACAATGGCAGATGACAAGTAGATAATGACAAACCCAGATAAGATAGTGAGTGGCTCAGAGGGGCCAGTGATGGCCAGCTCCTGAGACACCAACAGTGGAAGGCCACACTGGAGGAGCCCAGCGGCCAGGCCAGTGCCCGGCCGGCCAGTGGAGACATTGGAGGCGAGGACCAATGCCCAACTGGGAAGAGGGGTGGTGCAGATGAGCGCAAGGGCATCTGGTACGAGCCTGTACGGCAGTAGACCACATCCGCGGGGAGAAGGCCGAAGTGAAGGGGGAGGAGTGCATACGGCAGTAGCACTCCCTGGTGCAAGGAATCGGGCTTGGCTAGACCGCTTGCGGGGATTCGAGGGAGATGGCCGGGGGAAGAAGGGAAAGGGCGGATGTTGGCATGGATGGAGATGAGGATCGGAGGAGGAGGAGGAGGCTGGGTGATCGACAGGTGAGCAGGCACGGGTCGGCAGAGAGGGTGCAGTGGGTCACGTGCATGGTCACGTGCCCAAGGAGCGCGGCGTCCCCTGACATTGTTGAGCTGATCCAACTCCTTGAGGCGATTCAGGAGCTGGAGATATACATCCCAACATGAGTCCCGGTCCACAATAGGGCTATTAAGCTTTGCATAGATATCCAAGATCGCGATCTCGAAGTCAGGGGGAACAAGGAGAAAGACGTCATGATCAGGTGGTGCGTACATCTGTCGGACTTTTTCAATACCGATAGGATCGACCTTGATCTGTAAGGGACTAGTAGTTAGTGGCTTGTACTTGATGAAATCGGACTCGTACCTTGAAATCGAGGATGGCGTAATCCTCTGGGAACTCAAACATGCTAGTCGGAACACTGTGAGGAAGGATCTTGTTACGATCACAGCGCTTTGCGGTATTGTTCACGCGATGCCGATACAGCTCAAGCTCGCCCTGAAGCCACGGGATGAATACCCAACGGAAGACTAAGCTTCCAGCCTTCGGAGAAGCCTCTGGGGATCGGTTCGTTCAAATCTGCTCATTCTGCGTTTCTGACGCTGTCCACTTTGCCAACCACACCCCTCGGAGCGCTTCCAAATCAAGCCGTTGCCGCGAAACGCATGTTCAAGAACAACGAGAATAGCGTCTTGATCCACTTCAACCCCATCGATGAATATGCGCACCATGTATCGGAGGCACATCTCCTATTCTGGGGCACTACCCTTCTCAGTTTCGTTTATTCTTTCGTGCGTAACTACATATCAAAGCATGTCGCGCCACCAGGCGACCTCCCTATCTTTGAAGTCCGCTTTGTCGAGGCCGGCGTTGCTCTGGTTCACAATGCGGTGGCAGATGGCAAGTCGAGCAAAATGATGACATCACTCCGACGATCATATCTCATTGAAGAATTAATTGGAACGGATTTGTTCTCTGCAACGACTCGAGTATATTGCTCACTGAATTTCAGGCAATTTTGTGAAGTACATCAATAACAATAGTGCAGTGCCCGTTCCGTCGCTTCCAGAAGATCTCAAGCTGTTGGCATCGTTCCTCTGTTTTACACAACATGTCCAATACGAACACACCGGGCGTTTGGTCTTTCTTTCTGATCTTCAAGGCCGGTTCATTCGATCTGGCTCACTGTTTCATACTAACTCTATCCAAGGCTCCGGAAATCTCTTGACGGATCCGCAGGTTATGACTTCACCGTGCGCAGTCCACTGCTGTGTCAATCTGCGTGCTCTTGATATCTGACTGGATCATCAGGACTCTCGAACGTGGTCTGTTTGGTGGTGGCAATTCAGGCAGGTTCTTCGAGAAGTTTCCTGAGCAGCATGTATGCTCCGGTTACTGCAAGTTTTTTGGACTGTCTAGTCTCATGTAAGTAGTTACGCTCTATCGCTACTCTACAGTGCATGTACTTGGCCTTTTTCATACATGTTAACGAGCGTTCGGGGTCCAGACAGAGCGCATCATGACATAGAGCGCATCATGACATTGATGCCATGTCGGCAAACTTTCGCGTATCAGTGATATGTCCTCCGCTTATCAGCATATAATTCCCGGCCTCCATACTCTATTGATTCCGATTCGCCCACGCCCACCCGGGAGCTCATCGGCGAAACATCACAATAACGAACTTCGATTGAGGGGGACGGACGGACGAGCTCCAGAGCTTGATATCTCCTTTCGAGTGGTGACTAAAGATGAGCTGCGCTGCTAGAACATTGGAAGGGTGTCTAACCCTATGGATTTGGCAATCGAGACCTGTAAGGACCACGCAGTCGAAGCGGCCTTCCGCCCTTCGGATTTGTCAACTAAAGCACTCATTCAATATATGACCTCGCATCGAAGGAGGGGCGCCCCTGATGTGTGGAGGCTTAAATACTCACGTGATCGCGTTTCACGGCTGTGCGGAGAACCGAGGTTCTAATAGAGGCGATTCAATTTACCTTATCTAAGCTCGAGAGCGTGTGCTGGATTTGCACGCCGATGGGGGTCAGCTTCTCCGTACTTGCGTAGCTATCCAGAAGCGACATTCCAGTTGTCGTATGCCTATCGCCACTTGGCTTTTGGAGCATGGCTCAGATTGCCTCATCTTGGCTCTGCAATCTGTTCTGACCAAGAATTCGCATGCCATAGCTTCCATGTGAACATCCTGACCATATAGCGTTGGCCACGAGATGATCTCATCAGTGATTTCATCATCTCTGGGTCCGATCATTGTGACAATCACCCCTCGCGGTGTTTGCCGACTGCAGCCGTGCGAGTCTTGAAAGTAAGTATTGATGCAGTTCGGATGATACAGCCAATGATAGACACGATGCTCATTCCTCCCGGCGCCCTGAGACTTCACGCATGTTTATCACGTACATCGACCGCACATTCGCTCCCCCTAATACTTCTCGCTGCTACGACTCCAACTGGACTCTTCAATCGCCCGTGCGGCTAGAAGAAGCGAACATCGACCTATTCATCACATCGCTCGCAAAGCCGTGATACGACTGCCATCTATCAGCAGGAACTAGGAGTTGGACGGCTGGAGAAGACCCTTCTCGCTCAATGCAAGTGGTGTGGAGGATGATCTCGACGGGGATGGTGGCTGGAGCGGAGGGTCGCACAAGGGCCATGCTGTTGGCGAAAGGGTTAAAATTAAGTACTCCGGATTTCGAGGTCGTTTTCATACGTATAACCGGGTCAGACATCCTGCCCAGTATAGTCAGGGTCGGTCTCATCCCGGGTCGTCGAGGAAAGTCCACGGTTGGCTGTCGTAAGACCGAGTCCTCTACCACCCTGAATTATCCCATACTCTCCGACCGGTCTCTCTTTATATGTGCCTGCTTACGCGGGTCTGCTCCCGTGGACATCGGACGGAGTATCCTTCTCCTCGTTGACAACCTCTCCGTCATCCCACATGTGAAACTAAAATTCAGACAATCATAGTCAGGCGCCAGGCCATATAGTCAGGCTGTATGCATCATGCTTCCATCGAGCGGGATTGTCGAGATGATCTATAGAACCTGCTTTGCCTTTATAAAGCTGGTGTTCTTGAGACGTTGAACCGGCCCTTCTCCGCTTCTCCATCTTCTCCCCTTGTACGCGTTCAGCTATGAAGGCGTCGGCATTCCTCGCATGCAGCGCAGTTCTGCTGCCAGCACTCCAAGTGCAGGCTCTCTGGCCCCTGCCGTCGAGTCTGGCGACGGGCACGACGCCCCTCAAGCTTGCCCACTCGTTCGACATACACATCGCCCTCCCGCATCCCCCCGCAGACCTCGCCGCCGCGGTGTCCCGCACGAAAGGCTTCCTCGTGAAGGACAAACTCGCCGCGCTCGTCGTTGACCGGGGCGCGTCGTCGGCTAACGCGATCTCTCACGCCAAGAGCCTGCCGGCGCTCACCCTGACTCTAACCAAGGGTGCTGCCGTGAACAGCATCTCCGCCGAGGCGATCGCGCCCATCGAGCAGCGCGACGAAGGCTACACGCTACTCGTCCCCGCCGACGGCACCGGCGCGACACTCTCTGCCAATTCGACGCTCGGCTTGTTCCGCGGACTGGCGACGTTCGAGCAGATCTGGTTCGAGCTGGACGGAAACACGTACACGCTGGAGGCACCGTTCACGATCGCAGACAAACCCGCCTATCCGTACCGTGGATTCATGCTGGACACGGCCCGAAAGTGCGTCGCAGCTGACCTTGGAGCACTCTGGATGTATCTGATGGGTCACCTGCCAGCTACTTTGCCGTCGCTGACATTCTGCGGACCATTGACGCGATGAGCTGGGTGAAGGTGGGTTGGGTTCTGATATCTAAATCTGCACCGGTCTGATGACTGGTCTCCGATAAGATCAACACTCTTCATTGGCACATGGTAGACAGCCAGAGCTTCCCTGTCGTCATTCCTGGGTACACAGTGCTGTCTGAGAAGGGCGCCTATTCGCCGTCGTCCGTCTACACCACCGACGACGTCAAGAACATCGTCACGTATGCCGCTGCCGTGCGTCGACTCTTTTGATCGGCCTTCTCAACGCTGATTTGGATCGCAGCGCGGGATCGATGTCATTCCCGAAATCGACACGCCCGGACACACAGCTGTTATTGCCAGCGCGTTCCCCGAGCACGTAGCCTGCCCCGGGGCGACGCCCTGGGCATCCTTCGCCAATGAGCCACCCGCGGGCCAGCTGCGATTTGCCTCTGAAGCGACGCAAAAGTTCACTGCCGGTCTGCTGTCTGCTGCAGCCAAGATGTTCCCGAGCTCGTTCTTCTCTACCGGGGGCGACGAGATCAACCAGAACTGCTACACCCAGGACAAGGAGACGCAGGCTGAACTTGCTGCTCAGAACAAGACATTCCTTCAAGCCTTGAATGATTTCACGCAGGTCAACCACGCAGCGATCAGGAAGGTAGGGAAGACTCCCGTCGTCTGGGAAGGTGTGTTGTACTGCTGGCTTTGGTTGTGAGGGACTCACCCAAGTACAGAGATGGTACTCGCTGACCCGGTCGATCTGGCTAACGACACAGTAGTCCTCGTGTGGATCTCGTCAGATGATGTCGCTGCCGTCGCCAAGGCCGGATTCCGTGTGGTGCATGCTGCCTCGAACTACTTTTACTTGGATTGCGGACACGGTGGCTGGGTCGGCAACTTCCCCGCTGGCAACAGCTGGTGCGATCCATACAAGACATGGCAGAGCGTGCGTTCTCCATATCGTCCCATCCTACCTTGCACAGTTCGGCTCATCTGCCGCAGATGTACTCGTTTGACCCGCTGGCAAACTTGACCGAGGCACAGCACAGCCTGGTGCTGGGCGGACAGTCCCTGCTGTGGACTGAGCAGAGCAGCCCGGCCAACCTCGACAGCACCGTCTGGCCCCGTGCGGCCTCCCCTGCTGAGCTGTATTGGAGCGGGCCTGGTGGAGATGTAGAGAAGGCATTGCCGAGGTTGCACGAGGTCGTGTACCGGTTCCGCGCCCGGGGTGTCGCTGCAAACTCGCTGCAGCCGGAATGGTGTGTTTTGAGGCCTGGCGCGTGTGACTTGACTGCGTGAGGTAGTAGCTTTGCGTATTGTACCCAAGTAAAATCGAAGTGGGGCTGCTCTCATTTTCAGACCGGAAGATCTGCACGTGTTTTTGCGTTAAGGATCGATCAGCTGACTTGACGATATGCCGCTTTTTCGACGCGTCACCGACGCGTCACTTGTGCCTTTGAACGGAGATGAACATCCAGAGTAAGTATCGCGGGATGGTCATTTATAGACGTCATCTCTGAAACAGTGATCGTCGTGTTGTTTTACCTGGTCGTCGACTCCTGATACCAATTCCCTCCTAGGCGGGAGGAGCGCTGAGGTACGACACAATCTCAGTTATCAGACCGTTGTTCAACAACACGAGTGTGCAAAATATTCGCCCGACCGGCTCATCGTCGAGTGGATTAGCTATCTACTTATCCATCGGATCCAGGGCCAGACCCCCGCTCCGGCTGTGTCAGGGTTGCTGACTACGGGTAAACGGGTTAGGAAATGTTCCGCTCGGAAAGGTGGATGCTGACTGTGGGCGCATGGTGGATGCACAGAATTTCGGCCCGGAGGATACGTGCATCGGACACGGTGTTTACAGATCGTCAGACTGACCGGGTTTCACCCCGATCGCGGAAATAAGGCAAGTCGGCCCTCCCCCCTTGAGGCTTCAGGCCGCACATATCAAGTTATCAATCGAATTCAAGCCGGATCTACAGTAGCCGGTCCGCAAACGACTGTTTTTTGCGGCCCAAGCGGGAGTGTAAAATATCTCGCCTTCCGATAAACGCACAGTAGTACATATATCCCTGCTCGTAGACTACGAGCTAGCTAGCTGTTTTAAAGGCAAGCGCAGTTGACGAAAGCCCCCGTCCGTGGGTTTGCCCCTGACCGTTCAGTCAAAGCAGGAAATACCCTCCCGAAGGGGATACGATCGATGGTTCGCCAAGACGCTTACGTCGTGTTATGAAGTCACGCCGCATAGCCGACGGATCCGTCTCTATTTCACACACCATCATAATGTGTTTTGTGTCTTGTCTCGTTTTGTCTGTTGCCCGACTGCGCTCACTCTTCTTTCTCAACACTACAACACCGTGAACGAGCGAGCGATGCTCTCGTCGCTCTCCAACCTCCTCCCTTCGACGCTCAGCACGCTCAACAGGGCGCCGACGCCGACGCCGACACCTGTGCCAACGTCAGTGATCCGGGCGGACGCGGACCAGGTCGACGATGCCGACGGCGCTGAGCTCAAGTCCGAAGTCAAGGTGGAGGATCCCGGAGCGTCTAAACAGAGGAAAATCAGGTATCCGAATGAGGTGGGTCTTTCTCTGCCTGCTCCATCTGTCTCTATTGTCGTCTGCGCCGACGCTGTGCGTTGACGCCGCTGCCTGCGGACCGGGAACAAGATCAGCCCAGGCGATGCAGACTAGTCTGCGGAATGATTCACGCATGAGAGGTTTAGGCAACTTGACATTTCATCTTCGCTGCGCCGCATAGCACCCGGGGGCTTGTCACTGCGCACTGCGCCGGATGTCTCAGAACCGGGACGAGGATGCAGAAGCTACTCTCGTTTTGATCGAGCTGTACACGATCTGATGTTTCTGTGCGCGTGGACTGATCAAGAATGAATGCTGTTCTGCCCACCTGCGTGGTCGCCGGCGTTAACAATCGCCTCGCGTTTTCACACTCTACTTGTGGCGATCTTGCTTCCTACTCTGCGGATTCATAATTTGGCGCCATTCTCACACTCTGGATGTACATACATTGCTTACCGGACATCCCGCAGACCTTCATCTTTGTGCGACCGCCACCAGCAAAAAACAACCACCCTCTCAATCTACAAGTCCAACTGGTCCCTCCAAATGCCCGCGCGCCATCGGGACTGACCAGTGCTTCGCGGCAGTCGCTCGACCTGGGTCAGCCCCCCAGCTCTTCACCGATCAATGTGCCAGTCTCAGCGGGGGGGAGTTCTCAATACGACGCCGGCATGCCGCTGTCCAGATCGCCGTCGAACAGATCTATCGCCTCGTCCACGTACTCGTCCGTCAGCACTAGTTCTGTCTCCTCGAGCATCAGCAGCCGGCGGATGATAGTCCCGCTGTACAGTCTGCAAGCGCACAATGTCATGACGAACACGATCGTCGACGCGGGCACGGACGCCAAGATCGCGCGATTTGGGAGGCGTGGGATAGAGATGCTGGATCTCGCCATGCTAGAGCCGATCGAGGTTTATGGCGGTGAGCTAGGTGTGGCTCCGAGTCGGAATATTGGGAAGCGATCGAGTGTGATGAGCAATGCCAGCAATGGACTGCTCTCCCCACCGCTACAGCGCAGTCGACCGGCGACTCCAGAACACCCTGCGTCGTCTCAGGCATCGCTTGTCTCGAGCAGCGCGCATTCCTTTTCCATCCCTGAACCCCCGAGCGACAATCCGCCAACTCCAACGCCGCAGAAGCGTTTTGGGTTGGGTAAGCTTTTCAAGCGCAAAGAGGACGGCGAGGATGGACCAATAACGCCGACGAAATCCAAGAGCCGATTTGGAACAGGGTTGCTTCGGTCTCCAGCCGTTTCGTCGTCGACGAATGCGCTCCCAGTCGCCTCGCCGCGAACGTCGATGAGCAGCAACCAGGAGATGCCATCCGAAAACATACCCGCGCCTCAGCCGACACAGGCCACGGCGCGTGCGCTGATCCTCGGTGTCCTCCCGACACAGTCATCCCCGGTCCATCCTCCCAAAGGCCGGCCGGGACTTTATGTGTGGGTCGTCCGGAAATGGCTCAAAAGCGACGGGACGGGGCTGTTGTCCGTGGCCAAAGGGATGGTCAAAGGATTCGAGCCGGGGATCACGAACGACGTTGAGGTGCGCTTCGAGTGGAAGCGCGGGAAGCCCAGGCGGCGCACGAAAGACTCCAAGGCGGGTACAGACGAGGCGAACAGCCTGCGAGAACGCTCGAACAAAGGCCCGCTGGGCTCCCCAGCGTCTAAGCGCCTCAGTCTCACTGCCCTGTCGCGCCAGAGCAGCTCGAGTTTGAATCCAGCCTCGGAGGACAGCTCGGCTGTCAAAAACGACCGGCGTCGGTCGCTGGTGCTGCACCAGGACGACCAGCGGGACGATTCGGGCGACGAGAGCGATCCGGAGGACTCGGAGGTGCCCTGGACGTGCACCGTCAAGGTGCGCCGCATCGGGCCGCATCCTGGCCCTCGTGAGCCCCATCCTCGAGATCCGAGCGGCGAGAACGCCGAGGTCTTGCGTATCAAGGTTGGGACGATGTCGCCGACACCCCATCACCCCAAGGTCGTCGGCATGCTCAAGGTGCCGTTCCCGCTACCAGATGTCGACGTGGAGCATATAGCTGTGCGAAAGCGGGAGTCGGGGCAGGGGCCGTTGGGCACTACTCAGAAACCTGGTATGTCCGACCGACAGCTCTTGCTGCTGCTTCCATTGCAATGTCGGGGTTCTGACAGCTTCGCAGGACACGGTCTGATATTGACAGCCGAAGAGATCAAGGACGTGATATGCAGCACCGGGCTCTGGCTCGTCGTGCGCGAAAATTTCGGCGGGGTCGGGAAAGTCAGTCGAAAAGGAGATGGATGGAGGATCCGGGGATGACTAAAACTCGTTGCTTTTTTCATGCGTGGTATTGGGATAGAGACCGTGTATTGCATGAGTAAACGAAGTGATACAGCTGGTTTGGCCTGTGATTTGTTTCCCCGGCGATATCAGATTTGATTGTGAGATGCATCGTTATGCTCCCATTCATAATACTGCTGAGACGACGCGCTGGGAACAGCCGATCCAATGGGCCATTGGATTAAAGCTGCAATGAATGCAAGAATGAATGTTGCGCACTTGGAACGGCTGCGCCGGAACAGTAGAGTAGCGGCTGCGAAGAACTGGGCTGGGAATCCATCCCACTCGGATGAACTGAGAACCGGGGCACTCAGACTCAAGGCATTGCTTCCGGGATACTGCGGAAAACGTTTATACCAGTGGACTGGGTACTGCGGCGGCTGCTGTTGCTGGTGCGAAGAATTGTACGCGCTGAGAGTGATGGGCAGGGCCCTGATGTGGTTCAATTAAACTGCGGTCAAGGACATACGTCAGGATTACGCCTCAAGCGAGTCATGAGCACTCACCCACTCCTGATTCGGAGGGGGCATACTCAAATCCGCCTAGTTTTTTTCTTGTCGAGCGGAAAGGTCGGTCAAACCTCGGTGCGCGGCGGACGTCGCCGCAGAAAACGACTGGTGAGCTCCGACGGACGTGTTCTATGAGATGTGTGCCACAATCACAGTCGTGTATATCGGCAAGAGGCGATGTACCGACTAGATTTAAAAAATTCAACCGAATGTGCTTGCGATTCAAGGATCTCGTTCTAGACTGCCCCTCCCTGGATCGGCAATCTCCGGCCTTGTGGATACTGCGTGACTGTGACTCGGGATGATCCAATTCCATGATCTCAGTAACAGTGGGTACCCATGTCCTGGTCATTTCTTGGGCGCGGAATCGAATAACAGCGTCCAAATCTTCCACAAGGTCTTTGATTTCACGCGCGCGGATGCTCTAGCTAGCACTTACGATAGGCTGGTTTCACGGATTGCTCTCACCGGCGTCGTCGATGTCGACATCGAAACTCTGTCCGGGTGAAGAGCCCTCAAGGCGCTGAAATCTTACTTCACCGAGCTCTTCATGTCGGATTCTGTGATGTCTTACTGACCTAACCAGCAGTTTTACGATAATTAATCCTTCGGGCGTGTTGGACGATAATATCTAGTTTATTTCGCGATATGGAATCGACGCGACTATTCGATGTCTCCGGGATGTGGGTGAAGCACTCTTGGACGCTCGATCGCAACTTTCAGGAACCAGAGAACGGCATTCCTTACGCGTGGGCGATCTGCGACGATGTTCTGGATGCTGCCTCGTGCCTTCTCCAGAACCGGCAATGGGCACGCAGCTCCAAGGTGAGCTATTCTGGTATTACTTCTGACCCTGTTTCTAACTGCTTCCGTGTCACAGTGGCTGGTAACTTCGTAGGACACGTCGACTATTTTCGGTGCAATACAGATGGAAAAATGACACCTCTGACTTTTTCTCCGCTCCCCCATGATTTTGCCGCTTGTTATGCTTCTGATTTCTCACTGCGTATCATCTCGTGTCTTGCGGAGCTTCAGGGTTTGAATAGAGCAGAAGACGGATGTCCATCTTTTGTGTGTATGGTGAGAAGTAAGCCCTTTTTTGTACGCTTGCCGCGCATTCCTTGCGTTGATATGACAGATGAGCGCCCGCAGAAGCCTGCAAGCCGCATGTGTGATTTGATTCATTCTCCCGAAGTTCTAGATAGCAAGAGCATCCAATGGTGAGTGAGGTATTGAACACATGCGATGAAGCCTTTGTCAGTGGTTTGATTCATTCCTCCGATGTATGCGGAGGTGGCCACGAAGACGTTCATGATGAATTCCTTCGAAGAACGAGTCAGTAATGAGATAGCAGAATCCAGGCCCACTCCACATATATTGTTCACGCTGCCAGCGTCCGAATCTTCCGAACCGCGTCAATAGATAGTAGCCCGCAAACTTGCAACTAAGCCTGACGTTCTTCCAGTGTCAGTCGTGTTATCACTCTGTGCATTTCGTGAGGGCGCCTTTTGTGATTAGTGTTTCTTTTCCGGTTTTCAGGTATCATCAAAGCATAGGATACCCATACTTCGGCCAGGATTTCCGTTTCATTGCTCAGTCACAGACTGTCACAGCTGGGAATCACCGGGGCTGCTTCCGCATTTTAGCGTGAGACTGGACACGGGCCACTGAGCAGTACAATTCCTGATGTAAAAAGATCTCTGGTCCTATAATATGGTTCAGGCATTGCGAAAGCACCTCAAAGACGTCTCCCGTCAATTGAGCGTTCGGATCCGAGACGTGACGGACGTATCGAATATCATGTGATCGCGTTGTACTCGTGTCACAGCCGTGGTGGTATGCACGTGGCCGGGAGTCACACTCTAACCAGCTCTGTTCGTCGACATTTAGCATGGCCTTTGGGGTCTGGATTGACAATGATAGCGCATTTATATGCCTATTTCAAGTCTTCCATGCTCAAATCCGCAATGGGCTGTCACGTCAAAGTCACGGGCAATGCAAGGCACCTAGAATGGGCGCGAGGATTTCTCGCGTGCAAAATGGGCGGTGGAGATGCGACAAGGATGTAATGAAAGCTATGCGGTCTGTCATAGTCCATGGTATGAATCCAACGGCCCAGAATCAACGCCTGCTTCCAGGATTCGGGCTTGATCGTGTGGCTTTTGGCGCAATGCAACTCGCATGTTAGTCAGAAGTGACGGGATGGTTCTTTTGTCTGTTGCCGAAGGGATAGGCAAAAGGTTCGACCCCGGCATAGTGAACGATATGGGGATGTGCTTAAGGCGGAAGTGTGGGAAGACCGGGATAGGTGCAGAGGCGGTGAACAGCCTGGGGATGCTGAAATAGAGGATCGGCGGGGTTCCCAGCCATGAAGCGTCTTGGTCTGGGCGCCCTCTCGTGCCAGAGCAGCTCGAGCTTCAATCCGGTCTCAGAGGACAGCTTGGCTGTCAAACACGACCGGCGCCGCTCGCTGGTGCTGCACCAGGACGAGCAGCGGGACGATTCGGGGGACGAGAGCGATCCGGAGGACTCGGAGGTGCCCTGGACGTGCACCGTCAAGGTGCGCCGCATCGGGCCGCATCTTGGCCCCCGTGTGCCAGGTCCTCGAGAACCGAGCGGCGAGAACGCCGAAATCTTGCGTGTCAAGTTTGGGACACTTTCGCCGATACCAAAGCACTCCAAGTTCGTCGCCGTGCTCAAGGTGCCGTTCCCGATGCCCGATATCGATGTGGAGCATCTGACTGTGCGGAAGCGGGAGTCGGGTACGGGACGTTCAGCACCACTTTGAAACCTGGTATGTCGTTCTTGCTGCTTCCACTACGAACTCGTGGTTCTAATACTTCGTAGCAGATCGTCCGGTGCTGACAGTGCAACACACAAAGAGTGGTCTGCAGCACCGATCTCTGCCTCGTCGTTGGCGAAAACTTGGGGCTGTCGACCAGTCAGTCGACAAACTCAGTCGCGAAGAAGATCGAGGGAGACTCAGGGCTGATAACCAGTGAGGGCCTTGGTGTGCGATGATAACCAGGTACCCCGGAGACCGTATATTACATACGTGATTGAACGCGTCAGATTACCGAGGCATTTCCAGCGCGGTGAGAGTGACGCGCTTCGTTATGGATAGCGCATAATCTTTCGGGGAGATGAGTGACTATTACGGTGAGTACTGTCTGTCTATACGACATCGCGTTCGGTCATACAGAAGCCTCCTCGACACCATCGCGCTCAATGTTCACACCGCTATCCTTCAACTCCTCTCCATCCGAACGGAAAGCGAGAAGTGGGCCAAAAATCACTTTCGATCTACAAAACGCTGGCCGTCCGTGAGACTAGTCTTAAGATCCACTGGATAGACGGAAGAGACGCTCCAGCACAAATCGTTTCGGAGGGTGGCATCGGTATACAGTTCTATCGCAAACGACTGGAAGGGGCTCTCTTACATGAAGCACGCAGTATCAATCCAACTTTTTGGTGAGCGATCTGCAGGATTTTGGACGGGTAATGTCAACGTGCGATTCTGCCGTCAAAGTTCACTATCGTTATTCTCGCAGGCTTGGAACGGACATTTGGAGATCGTTATGTACGTTGACAGAGTCAATAAGACAGCCACTGCTTTTGTCCCGATGCTGAAAGGATGTAGTGACGTCCCGCTTGTGAATCCCATAGCGGAGGCGATACAGACGGTCCTGTGAATGTGATCAGAGCCTATATCAAGGCCGGGATAGTTACTCAGTACCGGGGATGAAAGGGGCTTGATAGTTGGGCAAAGTTTGCTCGCTGCTGTAGTCGGGTTGGACATTCAAGGCTTCCGCTTGCTGGGGAGGATCGAAAGGCGGCCATTGAAATGAGGCTTGTGAGCCGGGAATGAAACCGGGATGAAACGACGTCGCAGAATACTGATTTAAACCAGCACTTCCTGGCGAAGGGTATTGGTAAGGGGGATGCTGGTGCTGCGCATTCCAAGGAAGTTGGTACTGCGCATATGGAGATTGCAAGTTCCGGTTCCAATAAGCAGCTTGCGATTGTGCTAAAATTCAAATCAGTGGCGTCCATAATAGACCTGACAAGAATTGCATGCACATACCTTGTTCTTGTGCAAGATCAGTCGTCGTCGAGAACGACGGATAATTCTGCGGAGACGGACGCTGTGGGCAAGTTTATGAACAAATTCAGTAATGCGCATACAATGGTTCATACCCAAGAACTCAAGGACGACTGTCAGGGGCAAAGAAGAATCGTCAATGCGAGCCTACGCGTTTCACATGTGAGCTCTCACCACTTCTGAAGGATGCTGAAACGATTGATTCTGGCCCTGTGATTCACTATGAAAAGCGGTCGTAGGCAAGTTGATGATTAGCGCTCACTGATATGTGGGAAGAGGAGGCAGATTCTTCAGTGGTTGGCCCGGCCTATAGAGAGATTGATCAGTTGGAGCCGAAAGTCTGGGAGAGCGAGCACAACGTAATGAATGGTGTGGGGGATAGACCGCTACGATACGGAAACAATATGTGCAGAACTATCAGATCGTTACTTTCTATGAGACTCGGAATCGCACCAGATCCTCAGGTTCAACACGAGGGAATACTGGTTTTCCAGGCTAGAATTAAGCTGAGAGTGATAATCGAGAATTCAAGGGTCACGAGCTCACTGCATTGGTGGCAAATTTTCCGAATTTCCAAAGCACACGCTTGAACTCGTCCGGAATGTCCTAAATGTAGTATGGTCAAATTTTCGGGCGATGAATCTGAACAGATTCGCTGACATCTTCATGCGTTCTTGCATCAACATATTGGAATGTCGGAGGATTGCCCTATTCCAAGGTTGTTGTCACAATCATTACCAGAATCGACAATACAAACGGTTTTCAATAGTCGGGGAATTTTATTCTGTGTGTGGTGTGAGATAGCAATTCAAGGAGGATAGAAGCTGTCCTTGGAAAGGATCATGAGAAGCTTGATGGAATCGCTTGCCTCATCTATAGATTGAGGTGAATATGCTGCCCGGACGCTGTCTACGAAGAAGAGTATCTCTCACCTTTCATTTGTTGGTAGCGACGCATATTGACTGTTCCAGTTCAGTGGGGAAGTCGGATGGAATAGGAGTGCGCACCGTCGTTATAAGCGTGACCTGGGAGAAAGTCTGAATAGGATTAGCCGCCAGAAGTGCCAATGAATAGTGGAATCAACTGACGGCAGAAGTTGAACCATTCAGCCATCATCGAGTAGGCATGAAAATTCTGGTCCCTGAGCATCTTTCCGAAGGCGACACGCATGTTCACAGGAGAGTTCATCTTGAAAGCCACGGTATTGTCGCCCAACGTCACGCTGACCTCGAACGGTGGGCCCACCCAGATATGTGGGCGTCGTGACCATCGCTCATCAACCGACCTCCACTGGGCTGGCAGGTTGAACATGATGGGATGTGTACACATCTGCTGCCATCCGGGATGCCGCCTGAAAATGGTAAGATGGATAATATATCGATGCGAGCTGCGAGGCTGACCCGTTAGGACAACTGGAGGACATGGGCGCCAGCCAGAGCTTCACGGTACGCGACTGCATTTGCCCGCGGTGCGAACGCTCGATCTTGACTATGAATGCCGGATGAGCCACCGTGGGATCGAGGTTCAGAACAGTGCTCTTGATATTCGCATCCGTCAGGAAATGTAGCAGAAAGCCATGGGGGATAAATTCGTCCGCAGTCGAGAAGGCTTCGCGCGAAAAGGGACTGCGCGTGGTCATCTGGAAGGCAGCAGTCAAGGGAAGGCTTGTCCGTGCGTTTAAATGGCGACTGAAGCGACCGAGTCATCGTTGTTCTCAAGAGATTGAGGATGTGAATCGTAGATCGTGTTTGGGAGTGTCCTGGTATGTCGATCGGGACTCAGAACTCACACATACTTCGACACAAGCCCATCGGGACGAGGAATCTTGAGAAACGTGATTCGTGACGTGTGTGTGTGTGCAGTCGAGTATCCAACAGATCGGGCTGTCACTTTGTCACACCCAGCTGGGAGGACCAACGAGTTCGGGGCCCCCAATGAGATCGGACTTTCGTCTCTTGTTTGCTCTGGTCTCCCCTTCGACGGCGGACTCGGTCGCGTACTTGGGGTCTCCTCTACTCGCATCTGCGGCCCGGCATACCGAAAAACATGGCCGATATCTGGCTCTCGTGTCTGTCGAGGCCCACGAGCCTGAAATGCCAGCTGCGGTCTATCCGGTGCTCGCCTTAAATGGAAAGGAAGCGTTGCCGAGGTTGTTCATTCCGGTCGCATCCCCCTGTGGCTCTCGCGCTGTCATCGAGCCTCGCTTTCCCTGGCGCCATGGCCCTTGTGTTGTCGACACGTCCAAAGCATTCATCATCCAGCCTGTCTTCGAATCTCCCTTCGCACAGGCTGAGTCGCGCAATTTCCTCGACTCGACCAATGCCGATCCTGCTTTAGCCTATCTCGATGAGGACATGTATGTCTTTCGAGATATAGACCAGGAGGACAGACGTGCTGGGATCGTACGTGAGATGGAAGAAGCCGGCATCGACACTGCTCTCGCAGAGGCGCAGTATGCCTATTGGACCGACTTCAACACGTATAACAGTACAAAGGCTTGTCCTGCTCCCGGGGAATGGAGCGCTCCGGCTTGGATTCACGCCAAAGTCAGCTTCGACGTGGAATCTGTGCTGGAACTACCATCCAGCACTCGACTACACGAAGAGGTCAAGGACGTAGAGCGGTGGGTTTCGCTCTCGACGTCCTTGCAGTCTACTCAGTATTTCCAGCGCACGAGCCCATCTTTCCCGACCAAGCACGACGGCGGTCATGTTTTGGAGAATGGCGCAGGTGTGAGGAAGCCCTCCCGCTTGGCACGGTTGCTCATCTTCGATCGATATCCAAGTCCTTGTGTGGCACACCAGATAACCCTCGAGGGGAGGAAGTGAAAGACCTCGAAAACGCAGTCTTGGTGGATCTATGTGCTGCTCTCGTGGATGAAGACCCCGATCCCGGAGAGGAGACTCCCATAGAACTCGACCCCGACGGATTTCCTCTTTATCCCGAAGGGGATGATCTGGACTTCGCCGAAATGTCCGGTCTACCATTCACATCCAAAGGTTTCGACCGTCTCCCGCCGGTATCTCCGCCCGACATCCAGATTGTCTACGTTGACCTCTACGGAACCCTGATTGTGAGTTGTCGTGAAGGACTTGCTCCTGCTGCTTGGCTCAATCTGCATCCCAGGACAACGAAACAGGCATCTACAACGCGCTAGCTCCTTCGTTAGAACTGTCCATCCACTCTCTCGATCGATCCCAGGCTCTCTCGCTCTACTTCGACGTCGAAGATGATCTTAAGCAACGATGTCCCGGCTCAATCTATTCCGAAATCCTGGCGAGATCGTACGGTGAATTTTGTTTGCGACTCGGACTAGATTCGGACCCAGTTGGAACGGCCAATTTCGTCGAATCGTTCTTCGACTGGCCCCTGTTTCCCGATGCTATAGAGGCTATGTCTCGACTCAGACCGGGTCTGCTCGTTCTCGCCGGTGTCGTCGATGCTGATATCCGAACACTTTGCAAGTGCAAAGCCTTTCGGGCGTTGCAACCTCACTTCACTGAGCTCTTCACGTGGGACGCTGTGAGGTGTTACCGACCTCACAAGCATCTCTACGACATGATATTCCGATACCACGACAAATCAAGAATTCCGCGTGCGTGTTGGACAATGATATCCAGTAGTTTATTTCGCGATATCGAATCGACGCGACCATTCGATGTCTCCGGCATGTGGGTCAAGCGTCCCGGGACGCTCGCTCGCAACTTTCAGGAGCCAGATGACGGCATTCCTTACGCGTGGGCGGTCTGCGACGACGTTCTGGATGCTGCCTCGTTCCTCCTTCGGAACCGGCAATATGCACACAGCTCCAAGGTGAGCTATTCCAGTATTGCTTCTGACCCTGTTCCTGACTTTCTCCGTGTCACAGTGGTTGATCGCTTCGTAGGACTCGTCGACTGTTTTGATGCAATGCGGAGGGGAAAATGATACACCTGACTCTATTTCTCCGGTGCCCGCTCGCCCATGATTTCGATGCTTGTTCTACGACTGATTATTCAGCGCGTGCCATGCGGGGCTTGAGATTTTGAATGGGCCAGAAGACAGGTATTCATCTTTTGTGTGTACGGTGAGAAGTAGCGGTTGATGCGAGCTTTTTTGGACTCTTGCCGTGCATTACTTGCGTCTAGATGACAGATTGGCACCCGCAGAAGCTTTCAAACCGCGTGTGCGACGTGATTCATTTCTCGGAAGTGCGAGTCAGGTTCTGGACCACATGCGAACCCCTTTGCGATGTGTCAGATTCATTCCAACGAAGTCTGCGGAGGGTCTCACGCACACACGTAGATGACTATTTCCTTCGAAGGATGAGTCACTGAAGAGATAATCACAGCCAGGTGCGATCCGATATCCATGCTCTGGCGGTCATGTCCATTCCATCGCTGCGTCAAGTGTGAGAATTATTTGTACAAAAATGACATGGCATTGAATTGGAGATGAGTCAGCGAGCAGTCTGGATCGAAATATCGCGATGTTAGGCACACTCCTGGAGCTCGGGCATCGAAAAATCATCTCAAAGACGTGCTATGTGAATTGGGACGTTCGGATCCAAGTTGTGACGGACAAATTGAACATCACGTGGTTGTGTTCCACTCGCGTCACATCGGTGCCCCTGTAAGAAGTCACACTTTGCGAGCACCTGCTGTGCAGTCTGCAGATCGACTTCAACCCCTGACTTTGATGGACTCCGGTCGTCTAACATGGGCTTTGGTGTCGCCTTCGACGACGCACTCGGTAGCCTATCTCAAGTCCCCCCTGCTCACGTCTGCAACGAGCCGTCACGGCAAAACTTACGGGGTGTATCTGGCCCTGCTCTGGATGTTTGACGACAATCAAAAATGGGCGCGAGGATATCTGGTGCACAAGATCGACGGTCCAGAGCCGCTTCCAAAGAGCTACGTCCCGGTTTTCTCAGCCCATGGTCCCCGTGTTGTCGTCGAACCTCGTTTCCCATGGCGGCATGGCCCATGTGTTCTAGACACCTACAACATCATCGTCGTGCAGTCCGTCTTCGTGTCTCCTATTCCTCCGCCCGAGTCGCCGAACTGCCTCGATCCGACCAACGCATCGCTCGTCGAATCCTATTTCGACGAGGACTACGAAGCGGAATTGAGAGATTATGTGGCCGACATACGGCCGTCACGACTCCGGGAGATGAAGGAGGCTGGTGTCAACATCGAGGATCTGGGTGATGAAAGCCCGTCCTGGGCCAGCTTTGGCACGTTCAAGAGCCGACACGCGTGTGCTGCGCCTGGTGCCTGGGAAGCTCCTGCCTCGATTTCTGCGCGCGTCAGTTTCGACGTCGAAACTCTCCAGGAACTACTACCTCGGAGTCAATTGGATAGTGAAATTGCGGAGATCGAACGGTATGTCGTGGCTTTGTTCGCCCTCGAAAACTCGAACTCAACGTCTCTTGCAAGAATTCGGGCCCGGCACTCGCGCTCTAGCGCAACACAGCTTATGTATTGGAGATTTGGTCAAGTGTGTGGGACGGTGGTCCACTCGAGGCGACATGGTCTGACATTCTTTCAAGTCCTTGTGCGGCATACCCGACAACCCTCTGCTGGAAGAGATCTCCGACCTGGAGAATCCTGCGTTGATAGAGATCTGCGCCGGTCTCTCTGACCCTGACCCCGACCCCGAGCCTGTTGCAGAATTCGACGAGGAGGGGCACCCGGTGTACTCTCCAGCGGATGATCTGGTTTACACACGGATGTCCAGGCCTTCATTTCCGGATAAAGGTTTTGACTGGCTCCCACCTATATCCCCGGCCGACATCCAGATCGTCTACGTCGATCTATATGGAACTCTCATTGTGAGTTGTCGTCAAGAACTCACACTGTTTGGCTCAATCTTCTTTCAAGGACGACGAAACCGGCATCTACAATGGATTAATCACGGCGTTGAACCAGGTCATATGCCCTCTGAGCCGATCACAGGCGCTCACCCTGTACTTTGACATTGAGGATGATCTGAAGAGACGACTCCCCGGCAGTCCTTATGTGGAAATCCTCGCAAAATGCTATGAAGAATTCCATCTCCGACTCGGACTGAATTGTGAGCCGGGTGACATCAAGCACTTTGTCGAATCGTTCTTCGAGTGGCCACTGTTCCCCGATGCTATTCAAAGCATGTCTCAACTCAAGCCGACTGTGCTCGTTCTAGCCGGCGTCGTTGACGTCGATGGCGAAACATTGTCGAAATGCGCTGCCTTCCGAGCGCTGCAGCCCTACTTCACTGAACTCCTCACATGGGATGCTGTGAGGTGTTACCGGCCCCGCAAGGATCTTTACGACCGAATTTTCCACTACCATGACACATTAAACATCCCGCGGGCCTGTTGGACGATAATATCTGGCAGTTTATTTCGGGATATCGAAGCGGTGAGATCATTCGATGTCCCGGGAATGTGGGTCAGGCGATGGGGAACGCTCACCGCAAATTTTCAAGAAAGAACATGCATCATAAAGCACGCTTGGGCCATCTGTGGCGATGTTTTGGACGCTGTTACCCGCATAGTCTTACACAAAGCACTCCCTAGCTTGTAGTAATTCTCTTTGTCAATCTTCCTGCAGTAAATATCTTCGACGGACCGCTTTTCCAAATCAGAGTGCCTTGGAAAGAACTGTGAAAGGCCGACACGCTCGAAGGCGAAGTTCTTCCTGCGAACATGGGAAAGATTCTCGTCCATTTTCTGCAGAGTATTTTGTGGAATGATGAAGCTAGCAGGGTGGTTAAAGCCCTCAGTGAAATGCAGTCGCTTTATTTCGGAGGGACAATGGTGCCTGCTGCTCCCTACGGCGCTCTGCTTCTGCGACGGTGCTCCTCGGTCCGGGATCTGATGATCTGATTTCCTATCTGTATTGACATGCTTGTCAGTCATGTGAGCTTTGTGGGCTGCATCTGACTTTGATGGTGCTGCCGACAATGAACTCAGCTGTCGTGGTTCGGGGCTGTTGTACCCATCGGATCTGTGGCGGTAGTCTATCCTGGTCTGGCGAGCGATCGCTCTGTTCTTTCACTCGCGATTTTCTTGCGAGCAAAGTCCATCCAAGTCTACACAACTACCCTTCCCAATGCCCATGAACCTAGAGCGTCGCACCCTGTGGGCTCTGGTATCGCCCTCGACCATCGATTCGGTCTCATACTTGGCCTCTCCTCTCCTGTCGCCTGCTGCTCGACGTGTCAAAACGCGTGGCCGATACTTGGCTCTCGTGTTCATTTACATCCACGAGCCGGACCTCCCTGCGTCGGTGTTCCCTGTGTGTGCCATCGACGATCGTGAATCCTTGCCGAAACAATACATTCCGGCTGTAAGCGAGTGCGGTTCTCGTCTTGCTACCCAGCCTCGATTCGCATGGCGCCACGGCCCTTGCGTCGTAGACACGACCAGAGCCTTTGAGGTCATACCCGTCTTTGAAACAGCCCTGCCAGGCCTCGATTCGCCAAATACGCTCGACTCCCTGTCTGCACAGTCTGTGCTATATTACCTGTCCGATGACATGCGCACCGTTCGGAGCAGTCGCAGGGAGAGTAAACGGATCGAGATGGAAGAGGCCGGCCCTCGCTTCGCAGATTTGGACCACGAGTTCTCGCGCTGGAGTGCATTCGGCTCGCAAAAAAGCACGAAGGCACGCCCCGCACCGGGTGACTGGAGCGTCCCGCTCGCTATCTCGGCTCGGGTCAGTTTCGACATAACCGAGATGGAAGAGACGCCGATTCCTTTGAGGCCATTCCACGAAGAGTTCCGAGATGTCGAGCGGTGGGTGTCATTTGCAACGAGGCGGTTCCTGATTACTCAGTTTTTGCAGTGCACGAGCACATCTCTCTCGTCCAGCTACGATACCGGTCATGTTCTGGAGAATGGGCCAGGTCCGTGGAAGGTTTCTTTCTTCCATCTGTCTCTCTTAGCAGGTCTGCAGGCATTATGCGGAACACTCGACAGTCCTCTTGAGCAAGACGTGAGCGACTTGACTGATCCGACTTTGATGGAGCTGTGCGCCAGTCTACCCGATCCCGACCCCGACCCAGAGCCCGACCCAGTGCCTGTTCCGAAGATTGTTTCCGAGCCTGCTTTAAAGGCGGCCCCACAGTCTGCGCCGGAGCCCGACCCAGAGCCCGACCCAGAGCGTCTCAGTGGAGAGACCGTCGGGTCCGAGGATTACATGGCGCTCATTGCGATGGAACATTCGCTGCTCGCTCAAGAAGAAGATGATCTTGTGTTCACTCGCATGTGCGGTCCTGCTTTCACGTCCCGAGATTTCGATCATCTCCCTGTCGTGTCTCCGCCGGACATCCAGATCGTCTACGTGGACTTGTATGGCACTCTCATCGTAAGTCGCTGCGTTCTCGGCGATTATTCTCCTGATTTTGCTGTCTAGGACAACGAGACAGGCATCTACAATGCTCTGCTTCCTGTGCTCGACCTGTGCGGTCAATCTCTGAGTCGATCTAAGGCTCTCACTCTGTATTTCGACATCGAGGACGATTGGAAGAAGCGGTTCCCTGGGCTGATCTACTCGGAAATAATGAGGAAATCATACGACGACTTCCGTTTACGGCTCGGACTGGATTGTAGCCCGGGTGGAGCAGCGAAGTTTCTCGAGTCGTTCTTTGACTGGCCCTTGTTTCCTGACGCCGTCGAAGCTTTGTCCCGGCTTGTTCCTGGCCTGCTCGTTCTCGCCGGTGTCGTCGATGCTGATATCCGAACACTTTGCAAGTGCAAAGCCTTTCGGGCGTTGCAACCTTACTTCACTGAGCTCTTGACGTGGGACGCTGTGAGGTGTTACCGACCTCACAAGCATCTGTACGACATGATATTCCGATACTATGACAAATCCAGAGTCCCTCGGGCGTGTTGGACGATGATCTCCGGCAGTTTGTTTCGCGATATCGAGCCGACGAGGCCATTCGGTGTCCCGGGATGTGGGTGAAGCGTCCAGGAACACTGGCTCGCAACTTTCAGGAGCCAGATGACGGGATACCTTACGCGTGGGTGGTCTGCGACGATGTTCTGGATGCTGTGTCGTTCCTCCTCCGGAACCGGCAGTACAAATACAGGCCCCATGTGAGTCATTACAGTATCCCTTCTGCCCATGTTTCCGACTTTCTCGTGTCATAGTGGAAGGTAGATTCTTAGGGCATGGGCCTAGATATTCTTCGACTACCTTCAGCGCAATCCCTGTAAGAAATGACAGACCTGACTCTTTCCTCTCCCGTGCCTGCTGCCCAATGATTTCACCATATCTTCTTCTGTTACTCACCTGGTGCCGTGCAAGGCTCCAACTCTGTAATACGACAACGCGGATGATCTGAAGAAGCGGTTTCCCTGGCTGTATCCAATCTGAGATACTTACGAGATCTCAAGCACTTTGTCTAGTTCTTTGATTTGAGACCAATCAGCTTGGATGCGACACGTTTGTTGCGTCCTTCTTCGACCTGCCTCGCTTTCCCGACTCTTTTAAAGCCATGTTGCTGCTGAAATCGCATTTGGTCGACCTCGCTGGTGTCGTTGATGCTGAAATTGGAACGCTGTCTAGATGCGCAGCTTCCGCAGTGCTGCAGTCTTTTCGGCATATCGTACCGTGATCTCCGGCAGTTTATTTCGAGACTCTGAATCAGCCAGACCGCTGGACGTCTCACGCATATGGGTCCGGCGTCAAGGCACACCTGCTGGGATCTTCAAAAGCCAGATAACGGTCTCCCGTACGCGTGGGCTGCATGTTCTGGTCTTCTGGATGCAGTCACTAGTCTTTGGCAAAACCGGCAAATTCGATGCCCGTTGCATGATTACTACGATGGAAGGTCAATCAATTGTAAGGATACGAATGCGAGGAGGAAACCGTATCTACCAAAGTTATCCCGGAGCGCTGGATCGACTCGGCTCCGACCACGTCTATGTGTCGCTCGTGAAACGCGAAATCTCTTGAATGCACCCCGTTGCGAATCGTCATGTTGGATATTGGAATCCACCCCATGTCACAGGTCTGACCACGTGTCGCGTGTTCGGGCTGTTGCCGAAGCACGTCACGACGTGTGATCCATCCGCGATCCATCTGCCCACCCGATGCAACGCTGCCACAATCACGCTCCGGTCGCGGCTGATGCCCTTTCGTTGCTCGGTCCCCATGTGCGTCTATCTTCGACAGAGATAGAAGCCGGGGAGGAGTTGCGTACTTAGATGGATGGGAATCGCGACAGGCGGAGATTTCTCTTGGTATTCGCTACTTGCCTTCTGCCCGTTGCACCCGCCTCCGGTCTCTTTGCCCTCTTTTCCCTTTCTCTGCGTGTGTTCCTTAATCTTGGGTCCCACCATGTCGAACACCACTATCACGACAAGAGTTGGACACGGGGTGCACGGTTGGTTCACGGTGGACAATACTCTTGGCGCAGTGGTTATAGGCTTCGCTGCTTCGTGCGTCGTATTTGGGATGTAAGTGCTCTATGCATCTTGTGGTTTCTACTCCCTAAACGTGCCCGATTAGACTGCTTACGCAGGCGTGGTCGTACTTTACGAGGTTTGGCAGGGATGCCATCAGGGTGGGTCCTTCACTGCTCTCGTATCTTCATGCTGTCGCGACTGACGGAGCGCCTGATCAGTATAAACTCCTGGTCGCTGCGATACTGTACGCGCTTACTCCATGCTTCCTTCGATTCTTCCGCCAACGATGTGTATGCTCCCAGACTCTTTGCGACCGCAGATCAGGCTTTCATCAGCCACTTTGTGTACATGTACTCGGTGCGGCTGGGCGGAAGTCTCCGCGCCGTGGTGAATGCGCGTACCGCATGGTGGTCGCTAATCTTGCAGGAGATTATCGGCTCGTTCACGGGCACGCTGGTGAAGTGGTTAGTCACGATGTCAGTCGCCATGGAACACACCCTCATGAGTCCGAACAGCGCCTTTGCCAGCAGGGTCTATCGATTCAGCGACAAGAACATCTGGATCACGGCCTTCATTGTACGTCGATCCCTCGTTCCAGCTACCGCACACCCGGAACTGAGTCCCCCAGCTCCTTCTTGCGTTCGCTGATTTCGCTGTCTCCTTGGGTGCGAGTCCTTGATACGCGATGCGTAGTCTGTGCTGAAGGGGGTTCCCAGTGTTTGCTGTGCACGCTTTCACTCTCGAGTCCATCACGGCTGTGTTTGCCCTGCAGGAGATCGTCACGGTGGCGCTTAGTCTGGGTGTCTTGACGGACATTGTCATTGCCCTCTGCTTGATTTTCTATCTGTCTCGGATGCGGACAGGGCACCACAGCTCGGATTCGCTAGTGCGGCGACTGGTCATGGGGGCGATCAGCACGGGCGTGCTCACCTCCGTTGTCAGCGCTGCCACGCTATTCGCTGTGCGTCCATCTCATCCAGTCGTTCTCCTCGCCATTGACGTGTGACGTGCTCAGTTCGATTTCGTCCAACATAGCTTCATCTTTGCGGCTTGTTACTTCCTTCTCTCCAAGCGTATGTATTCATTCATCCTGTGCCGAGAGTAGTATCCGTCCTGACTCGCTGAGACAGTGTATGCTGTGTCCTTCCTAGCGACGCTCAACTCTCGCACCATCACTCACGAGCGCGGGTCCAACGACGCTGCGTCCAGCATACAAGAGGGACTGACTCGCACTCCGTCCCGGATTCGATATAAGCGAAGCCGAGGGCAGTCGATGAATCAAGCCTCTGAAGTCGAGACCAACATGTTCCATATGGGCACTCGCCTGCCCAGTTTCTATGCCCAAGAATCGGAAGAATTGCCGAGTCCAGGGTACGCCTACCAGGGGAACGAGACGGAGGAAAAGGTGCATTACGAGTCTCCAGCTTATGCCGTGTAAAAATGTGCTTCAAATGGCCCAAGTATCGCAACCAACTGTATTACCAATGTGAACAATGCGGATTGACATGTCCGCTTATGAAAATTAGGTGAGAAACAGTTGTGTAGCATGCAGGACCCAACATTAAGCCGATAATGGCCACTGAGCGTCAGAGAGTTCCTTGGGTGTTTACTAGCTCGCCCACCAAACAATTTGGAGACGGTCTGAGTCTGGATGCAAACGCGACAGAATGAGACGTGCAAAGCGCAGAGAAGGTAATCGAAAAACTTGATTCAATGGCGGCACGCGAGACTCGCAGTTCTTCAGGAGTCTACGCGTGCAAGACCGACAAACAATATCCGACCAAGAGCACTGCCCTCGACAGTGAAAGACTTGCCCTGGTCTCTGAGGAATGTCGACTCAAACAACTTTCGGAAGAGATGCGAGCCCAATTCCCGCATCACCAGCTGCGACCTCGTTCTTCGTCTAAATTCCCTCCGACCGAGTCTTGAGAGCCTCCGCCATGGATCTGACCCCATCATTCAACTGCTTCTTCAAGAACCAGCGGATGATGTACGCCAGGACGCCGCTGAAGACCTCAAAGCTCTGGTACTTGGTCATCATTTCCCCATCTACCTCCTCCCGCGTCAGCGTCTGCCACCGGTCCGCGTGCAGGGCCCACTTGGGCAGAACGGGAACCGTCTCCCATGCGACGCGGAAGTTCGCGGGGTCGAGCGTATGCATCGTCGCGGTGATGGAGGACAGGTTGACGGGGTAGATGACCATCTTGCGGCCAACGGCGGGGGTTTGGTCGGCACTGGGCTCGGTGCTTCGCTGGTCAGAAACAAACTCGACTCGGTCGCTAAGACCGAGGGCGTGTGTCAGGCATTGGCTGGTGCTGCTTCATGGAACGAACTGACACAAAAGAGTTCCTGCCGAATGATGCAAATTAGTAGCAAAGGGATGGGGTATAGAAGGTGCTTGGGGCGCAAATTAGAGCCCCGTACTCACCATTCCTTGTACGCTTTGAAGTCGAGTAGCGTCTCCCAAACTCTGTCGGCCGGCGCGAGGATGTAGATTGACTGGGAGATAGTCAATATGCCGTCTTCAGACCGCGGTGGGGACCTCGGTGCATGGCTGCCCGACATAGCTAGCCAAGGCACAGAGTAACCAGAAACAGCTGGGAAAGATGACCACCAGTCCGATTTCTTTCGGACCTTGATCCGAATTACTAAGCTGCAACTGGGTAGAGTTGAAACCTGGTCCAACCACATTCAACGGCCTTTCGATCCTGCTTTGTACCGGAGGCCCGGAAAAGAAAGAACTGGCCATTGCACCCACTCATGTGTATCTGGTTCCTGACCTCGACATGGTCTGGGAAAAGTCAACCCAATCTTGCCGCACTTTCAGCTTCAGCGTGAGTCATGGGCAATTTCTCGTGTAATAAATAATACGAGCGTATCTTCTACAACACTGTGATACACTGTCTCAGACTTCGATTGGATATGGAGTTGCCTTGCTTGTCAAGGCTTCTCCAGACCCTAAATTCGTGCATCAATCAGATCCCATCAATGATGACATCAATCAGAGGACTCTGCTCCAGCATCTGATCCGATCAATTTTACCTTCGTCTTGAGTATGTCATGGTCTCATTCACTCTTCACTCTTATCTTTGTACTTACGCTCCCTGCTGTTGCTGGCATTATAGCGCGGCAAAGCAGTGTAATTTATAGTTCCATGCATGATGATGACTCTCTTTTGCAGTTTGCACCCACCTGTGGGCTGTTTTTGTTTCTGCTTGTGTCACTCTCTAACAGCGCTGCTTCACATGCCACCATTGCGCACACAAGCGCGTACACTGCATGATGTTGTCTTGCCTCATCTAGTTTCTGCCGGCAATGCCTGATATGGACAAGAGCCTGAAGAAGAAGACGAGAGCATCTGGCGCTTAGTTACAACTGCACTGGTATTTTACTTGTTTTATTGTATATAAATTTGATCATATAGATTTAATTAGCAAGCAAGGCATAATGTTGGCAGAGCCAACACTTTCTAGTATGGAGTTGAGTTAGGTGGTGGCTCTGAGGGAAACCGTCGCTGATCCCATCAAGGACGCTTGATCACGTGGTCGTGCTTGGTACTCTCGTCACGAATGACTTTCTTGGTGCACCTTTTTACGCGCTCGCCCATTTGCAAGCGGCGCGCTCTGCACGCGCTTTACAGTGCATCAACATGCCAGCGTCGGGCTTTCTATGTCAACGAAATCATGTACCGCTGGTCGAGTCCGGTCCTCAAGGCCAAGTCTCCCAACGTGATCCAGAAATTCAAGGTACTCAAACACTCAAGAACGGAGCGGGCCACGGCATAACGTTCCAAACAGCTACCCGAAAACATCGACACATTTCACCCTCAGAATATTACAGACCGCCACTTCATCGACATCTCTAAATCCGCGCTCGCCGACATCAATCTATACCGTCGCATTGCACGAGACCAGAAAATGGATCCCCACATGCGGCAGTTTGGACAACAGCTCGTTACGAGCCACATTCCGTGGCCGGAGGACCTGCGGGGGTTCTTTTATTATCACTCCCCTGCGAAAGAATCGCCGATCAACGGAGGGCTCCGTTTCCGAGTGACCGACACCCCGACTCGCGATGGATTTCTGCAAGGAAAGGATCTGCTCATGCCTCACGGACTTCCTTGGGCTATCCCCATAGACGAGATCGCCACGCGCGCGCATTATCAGGATCAGCTCCTTGGGATTCTTGTTCGTGATGGGTTCGCTCCGCCGCATCTGCAGAAGGCCTTGGTGAACCTCGACGTTATACGGGACTCCAACTGGGTCTCGGCATTTGGGCAGAGCTGGCCGGTTGACTGGCAGACGGAGTACTCGAGAATATATCTTCTGCCCCCGGGCTATCCGCCGGTGCCAGTGATGGTGACTCATCCGTGGTACAACAAGCGGGGCAAGCCTAAGAGTCCTTTCACTGGTGATTCACAATGTTTATGGTGCTGGCCGTTGTGACTGACTAGAGTCCCAAGGCAGTGGTGTGGTCACTCTCGTCCGCGGCGACAAGACATCAGGCCATCCGTACATGCTGCGCGTCAAGACAATACTCTCGCTCACTCAACATGGTGTAAATGAGAACGCGGTCCGGCCCTCGGAAGGGATGGAAGTTCCGTTCGAGCCGCTTTGTATACTGAAGACGACGAAGCGAGTGGAGAAGAAACGTCAAGGGGCTCAGCCCGCGGTCGACTTCGCACTCAAGCGGCTCCCTAACAGTCCAGCGGAGTCAGATCCAATGGACTTTTATCGCTACACGGAGCCGATCTTCCTAGAGAGGAGGCAGCTGCCAGACTGGGAGATACGGCTGATTCAAACTCGTGAGGCCGAGTTCAGAGCGAAAGCTGAAGCGCTGCATCCTCTTTGGTCGAAAGCTGAACACTCGCTGCCCAGGTCCAGTCCGCCTCATCTGGATGTAAAGGGTCCGCAATTGACTCTGAATTACCATTTCAAGCCAGCTGGGACCAAGCCTGTATCGTCCTAGTCTTAACGTTGCAGGTGCACTTCACATTCAGCCTAGTCTTGTCCGAATCTCGGCAGAATCCGTATTGGTGCAGTCGAAGGACGTGTGTATGGAATACAAATCATTAAATCAGAGTGGGATTGAAATTTTTACATACTGTAAGATGAAGAATATATGAGGCATTGTGTATATTGTACATGTGTGGTAGACAACCAATGAAACCGATAACAGATCACTTCTGGCTCTATATCATCACGAAGTCGTCGTCGCCAACGAGAGGCAGTGGCTCGGTCGCTGGAGTCCCGGGCGGTGTGACGAACTCTGCGTCGTCATCCTCATCTTCCTGGTCTTCAGCGGAGTGAGCGGGGTCAACGACCATGTCGCGGACTTCATCCTCCTCCTGCGTCACATCGGACTGAAGCTGCGAAGCCCAAACATCTCGAACCCAAATCTCCACAGCCCGTGCCTCTTGCTCCACGCGTCCGACCACAGACTTGCGCCGCTCCCGGACATGCTTGTCGCCGAAGCTCTCGACGCCGTCTAGTGCGATGAGAAGTTTAGAGAGAGCGTCGAGGTGGCCATGTATAGGACGTGAAGGAGCGGTGTAGGCGAGTTTCGGTGTGCGCGCAGCCTCTTGCTCCACGTCGTCCGATGGAACCGCGTCCGATCGAATGGCAGATAGAACCTGTGGAACGGGCACAGAGACGACTTGGCCGTCGACAATGTACTCGAGCGTCGTAGGTGGACAAAACTCGCGCCTTATAGCCTCAAAGCGCATTTCGAAATCGGAGATGGTACGAAGAGCGCGATAAACGCGGAATGCGCGTTGGATGGTGGATGCCGCCTCCTCGCGCTGCTCAGCAGAGAAGGTGGTTTTGGAGGAAGAGGTGGAGGCAGTGGGGGAAAGATGTGGCGGGGGAGATGGAGTGGTTTCAGGGGATGTCATAGGCGCGGCATCGCTGGGAATGGGAATGGAAGCGTCCTCGGGCACAGTTGGGCGCTGCGGAGACTGCGAAGCCGCGCGCTGTCGCTGCGCATCCGCCTGCCGCTGGGCTTGGACTTGAGCCTGTGAATCTTCGTCAGCATCTCCACGACTATGCTGTAAGCTGGCAGGGAAACTGACCCTACGCTGGTCCTCCATAACTAACTGACGACGTTTCGCCTGCATCATAGCACGCTGACGAGGAGTCAGGTATTGGTAGACTTCCGAGTCGTCCTCATCCTCGTTTTCTTCGTAATCGGGATCATATTGATCGGTTGACGGTCCGTAAGGCGAGTACTGGTGGGAGAGGCGTTCGCGTTCGAGAGCCTCATACTGGCGCTGGCGCTGGATGTGCGCCAGACGTTGACGTTCGCGCTCCTGCGCCAGAAGTTGCTGACGTTGGAGCTCGCGTTGCCGAGCCACCGCATAGGGGTCATACGCGCCATAGCCTCCGTAGCCGCCTTGTTGTCTTGGGTAGTAGAACATCTTCAGGTGATAGAGTGTTGTGGGTGAGAAGATGTACGAGTGGTAGATTGTGATAACAGTGAATCTGAGAAAGGTGGCGTGGATAAGCCGCAGATTATATACACCACCGGCGATGATGTCAAGATGGTCATCGTCGGTGGTGGAAAACGGGAGAAAGTTCGGCGAGGTTCTAGAGCCGATCAGATTAGGAAGGAGTGACCTCTGACGTCATAGCACGTGTAAACCCGCCCACGCCCGCACAGCATTGCTTACTGACTGATTGACAAGCCGGCCATGACTCCGCATCAATCAGCTCCGGGCCAACTCACCCCACCCGCTGCGGCGGCTGCGCAGCCTTCTTTATAAGGCCAGATGCGGGCTGCTGCTGACAGTCTTTCTCTCCGTTGGCACTAGGGCCAACATTTCTTCGATCCTACCCTATCCTATGCTCTCCTACACAACTTCACCTACCTTCGGCTTTGATCGTTACGCATGCGGCGACGTGCCCGCTCTTCCAAACTCAGTCCCCGAACCTAATCCGCACAAGCTTTATTGTGGAGGGCCTCTTGACTTGGATGATTCCGACATTGCAGTTGACTCGGTGCAGCGGCAGGAGATAGAGAATCAGCAGGAGTGCGCCGACCGCGTCGCTGCTTGGATTAGATCGAGCGCAGTCCGAATGACATTCGTATGTTCTTCGTTTCGTATGCACCAGTGGATCGTGCTCATTTCTTCTAGTTCGCCCCTACATCCACTATTCCAATCCACTCTCAGCGGCCGGCCCACCGTTCCTCAAACGCATCCAACCTCGATCTCGATTTGGACCTTGAAACAGACTTGGACCTCGACCTTGATCTTGATGATACGACATCTGCGCAGTTTTACGCACCGATACCCAAGCCCTCGACTGCGCCCGCTACCGCTCCCCGTAGGAGGTCACGCCGGTGCCGGCGGCACCACCATCGAAGCATGGCCACTCCCCATTCCTACTCACGCTCTCCCCCGGCGTCTCTCTATCTCATTCGGGAGGAAATTGAAACCGACGAGTAAGGGTCACAACCCTGGGTCTGATATTCATTTGCAACAACTGCTCTCGCCTCTGCAATAGGCGTAGACCTGAGGGAGCGCCTCCCAGCTTCGCTCCCCCAGTTGCGCTCGAAGAATCATTCGACATCTCACAGGCGGTACCTTAGCTGCGCACGCATCCGACGCGTTGTGGGATTGGCGACGCAGCTTGCGTTACCGTCGTTATGGGATCGACCCCCGAGTTGAGCCACCCAAGTCAGAAGTGCGAGTTCCCCAGAACTATTATGGAGATTGTACAAAGGCGTCGAACGCGGTCTATGTTTTCGGACGGGGCCAGGGAGGGGGGAGAGTGCTTGGAAGTTGGGACATCGAACTCGAGTCGAGATTGGCTCTCGTAAGAGAAGCCATATCATTCTGGATACCAAGTAGTGCTCCGTGATAGATAATATTACCAGGCTGATAACACGACCACGCTTCGTGTCCTTGAATAAAACAAAGATTTCAACGCGTTTTAAAAGAGAGAAAGTTGAGATTGATTGTGACTCCATGATCATGACGCCAAATATCATCCAAATACACCTATGGGTCTGCTCTTGTAATGTCCACGGTCCTTCGATAGTCAATGACGCCGTATCTCGTACTTTCTCATACAACTCCTAATCGTCCTGGACCAATTAGTCATTCTCCGGACCGGGCTTTACTCAGCAAGCTGGGGATGGATGGATGAAAGCTTTGGTGATGTCGACCTGGAAACGAGCAATGTATGCAACGAGGTCGAGGTCGCTCAGGGCAGAATGCTCATACGCCTGAGTCAATTGTGTGCGTAACTGTCATGGCTGTAGTCACTCTCGCATTCGCTCGAGAATAGCGAACGCACTCTCAGTAGCGCTTTGCGTCTGACCGCAATTCGACCGCTCTCGCTCTGTCCTTCATGTTTGATGTGGAGGGCAGCCAAACGCTCGGCAACGCGCTTTCCTTCCATCAGTACTTCTTCTGGGAGATCAGCCAGTCGGGCGAGCTCTAGGCCGTAGTGATTCGAGTCGGGCGGCGCGCCATCGACAATTCTACCAGGAAGATAGTAAACGGGGATAGATGAAGAGCCAAGACTCACTTGTACTGAAATGTGACTCCAAAGCCAGCTTTGGTGCTCCGCTGTTGTC
This sequence comes from Mycena citricolor, assembly GCA_963692855.1. Lineage (NCBI taxonomy): Eukaryota > Fungi > Basidiomycota > Agaricomycetes > Agaricales > Mycenaceae > Mycena > Mycena citricolor. The sequence continues at coordinate 1,329,765 of CAVNYO010000169.1, read as the reverse complement.
TTTGTGTGAACTCCAAGACACCATGGCGGTCTGTCAGTACACACCTGGACAGACAAGTGCAGACTACGCATTGTGAGTAATGTCCTCCTTGACCGTCACAAAACGCTTACTTAATGACTGGAGGTTTCCTTGACAGCGTTGTCGTCAGCTCGTGAAAGTGCCTTGACGGTGTGGCCTGAGCGACGAGGACAAGACGCAAGCCGAACTATGACTGACGTCGCGAAGAAGACAAACGCCCTACTTTCGATCAAGGCCTCTGCAATGGCATGCGAGATTCCAACCCCTTCGCGCGGAGACGTTCCTCGACCAAGTTCATCCACAATCACTAGCGATTTCGAAGTTGCCAGACCCAGAATCATGGCTGACGTGGCCATCTCATTCGCGAATGTACTCAGACTCTTTTCCATATCGTCATCGTTGGAAAGTCGGCTGAGTAATGTGTCGTGAAGGCTAACGGTCGTGCGTTTGAACATGACTTTCGATGCCAGAAGACAGGCGCTTACCGGAAGCTGGCATATTCAGCTGGCACGAAGCAACCGCACATCGCCATTACGGTGAGTAGTGCGACCTGCCTGAGATATGTGCTCTTTCCTGACATGCTGGCAGACTTCGTCATCAAGTCTCATTGCGCAGAGAACCACTCACTTGGGCCCCTGCACGATCTGGAACGCGGACGAGTCATCGCAGTACACATCATTAGGCACCAGTGTCCCAGCTGATGCGATAGTCTCCAGAATAGGATGTCGGCCGGACTTGATTGCGAGGGTGCCGGTGAATTCTGGTCGGACATAGTTTCGCACTTTGGCTGGGTTTAGCAAGCATTATTGTCGATCCAGGCCGGTCGTACTGATTGAAGTATGTGCAAACGACCAGAGCATATCCAGCAATGCAACGGCCTCAGACGCCTTGTATAGAGCACCGACATCGAGCAGGATGTCGCTCACGAGGTCTTCGATAATCTTCTCGCTCAAAATCAGAGTCTCGTCCAGTGCGTCTTTCATCCGGGCGTTCATCTTCTTCTGCTCGCCACAATCAGTTCAGATCCGGGCCACTCAACATGGCATACCAGATCCATAGACTCGAATACCCACTTTCCCTTTTTGATCTGTGCATTAACGAATCCTTTGGGCAGGGTCCCTCCCTCCCCCAGATCACTCTTTTTGAGAGTGAATACGAATCCTCCCTCTTGATACGTCAGTCCGAGTGGCAATTCATGCGCATCGGACAGATTGCGGCTCAGCGTGAAGATGTCACCGACATTCTCTTTGTATGTCTCGCGCGCGACGTCCAGCAGCCGATTGCAGTTGGCCTTGACTGCATACACTCGAGCGTTGACTGCTCCGATCCCACCCTTGGCAGGAGTGCTGTCTTCGTTCAAGCTCGCGCAGACCAGTTGCTCGATGCGTTTTATTCTGTCATCTGAAAGCATCTTTCGCTTTGTTCAGTAGAGGCGGGAGGGCCAGCGAACGAACCCCACCTCGTGGATGATTCTCAGCAACTGTGCTTGACTCCCCTGCAGCGCGCTATGCACCATGGGCAGGGTTCTCACCGCATTGCGTAGCTCAAGCATCTGCGAGACGCGAGTGGACGCGTACTTTGCTGAATTGCTCTGCTTCGTCTCCGAAGCGACGAGGGAAGCAATGAGTTTGTCGAAGTCCATCTTGTTCAGCGGCTTCAGTGCCGCGCGTACTTCGGTGAATCGTTCTTCGGACTGAACGAGCTCCTCGACGACGTCCAGTCGCGCATCTATTGTGGTTTGCGCTAGCGGACCGTCAAATGCGGACCGTGAAAAGGGTTGTAAGAGCGACTTGCATGTGATGGGAGAAAGGATGTTAACTCTTAGCAGTCTGGTGGCCATCGCCGTGTAAGAATGGTGCAGAGTGCTATCCATACCATCAGCTACTGTCGTTGCATATTGTGCGATGTCGGTTTACCCAAACAAGGAGTGCGTCGACTTCTTGCGCGACATGTTGTCCACCAATTCCAGATTTCTGGCCGTGTCGGGATCGATCATCATTGTGCCCTCGACAGGAACGTATCGGATGAGCAGAGATCCCGACGCAAAGCGAGTGTTGAGCTTCGTCTCGGCATGCTTGAAGAGCGCACAGGCTGCAGAGAGCGCGTAGTACCTGAGGGAGGGTGTCACGAAATAGATTGATGCATATATGCGTGTCCTCACTTGTTGGCAACCGCCAATAGCGTTCCGGCACGTTCATCGTTTTCGACGCAAAGTTGCGAGATGAATTCAAGTCCTAGGAAATGCTCAGCAGGAGACCGACTTCGATCTTTGTCAATGACCTACCTCCCGCTTCGTTCCAGTACTTCCTTCCAATAGGCTCGACAGGCACGCCCGGAAACTCCTCGTAGATGTACTCCACAAGAAGGGAATTTGGTGCCGCGTCGGTGGCAGAAAGAAAAGTATCGGGGACGAGCACCATCATCGGTGGGTGGAGATGCATCTGGTGCAACGTCTTCACATACGTCGGGCAATCAGAAAGCTTAGGGCGTCTTTTTCAATACTGTTGCGACACACCAGACATCAGCAACGGAACGAACCTGCACTAGCATTACCCTTCCCGTGTCCCGATCGAGCGCTGCAATACCAACTTCCCTCGCAACTCCCCGACCTTCGAGCAATGCGATGACATGGCTCGATTTGTGAGAGTCGCCGCCAATCGCTGAGGCGGCGGTAGTTGGACGCGCTGTTCCAGGCCGACCAGTGCCTGGTCTTCCGGTTCCTGGACGCGTCGTGGGTCGCGATGCATATGTACCGGCGCGTGATTGCGCGGTCGTAGGTCGAGCAGATGTCAGTGGCCGCGAGTCACTTGCTGTAGGGGGATTTGAACTAGGGGGGACGTAAGTGAACCTCTGGCGCGTTTGCTGCATCTGAGAAGTGGAATGAATTGATAGTTTGATGCGAGTGAGAGTGAGGAAGATATTCGATCTCGAATTCTTGATCAGTGATTCCAGTTGCTTGTCAATGTCATAACCCTTTTGGAAATGATCTTGCCTTTCTGGGATTGGTGATTGTTATTGATCTATTGCTTGACGTATCGAAGCTGGAAGAGACCGAGGGTCAGTCAGTCAATTCTTTCATTTTCAAGAGTCTCTCTGCGTTTTTCCACAGGGAGCTCGAAGCAGCTCACAGCCAGGTTCGGGTTCGGCGAAGTACTTGGAGTGGCTACATTCTGCCATCGTGTAGAAGTGACGCAGACGAAGGACTAGGTACCGGCATAATTGTTCAAACATTCCGATGACCACCTCTGTATCCCCATCTCTGATCTATCATCCTGTTTTGAGACAGACAGACGGAGACAGACGGTGTAGGACTTGAAAGGCGGCGGATCATAAGTTAAGCCTAGACGGATCATGGGTGATCTGTCAATGACAATACATGCTGATTTCCGTCGTCACCCGTCACGGGTGACAGACTCATGTTCTTTCACCTCTGCTGTCATTGAGCGCCGCGAGCCAGGATGCAATTCGGAGGCCCGCCGCCGCCCCTTATGGCAGGGCATCCGCATCCTTCCTACCGCAGAAGGCCATCAGGTCCACCTCTTCCCCAATACGCCAATGGTCCGCCCGGGATCATCGTTCAGGCGCATCCGCCCGTTATGAATCCGTACTACCCCCCACCATGGAATATCCCTATGCCCGGGAACATCCCCGCATTCCACCCGCGTCCTGATGGGTGGTTTGTGTCCCAGCCGCCTCCAAACCTCGGGGCCTTTCCAATGTCGCCTACAGCGACCGCAACGAGCGAAACATACTTCCCACCCTCACCTTCTACGACGCTCGTGAACACTCCAGGCGTCAACCTGCCACCGGTGGAGGATGATCTGGTTCATGACTTCTGGAAGGGTCGATTCGCACCTTTTCCAGGCTGTGCCACATCGCCAAGTCTTCTCCAAAAACAGAAGACTCCATCCCGCGGGATTCCCATCACGGCTCCGTCGGACGATCCTCTCAAGCCCACACCTCCTAATCACACTATTCTGTTTGAGACCTCTCTTTCTTCGCCCATCTCCTCTGCTGTACCATCATCTACTCCCGGAATCAACGTAGGCAGTGCTTCATGTTCACTAGTCAGTCAATCAGCTGACTGTGCGTCGCGCCGTGCAGGAAAATCATATAAACGGAAAAACATCAGAAAACACAATGTTAGGAAATGACAAATTGCTTGACAAATATGTGCGTGGTGTCCGCTTGTCCCGATCCATTTCTAATCCGATTTGCAGGCCGACGTCTTCGTCCCTGTGTATCTACAAAAAATTCAAAAACAACCTCATCACCTTAAGACTCTGCCCCCGATACCACCTTTTCCTAGTGTAACTTACATCAGAGCATTCTTTCCTACTTCTGTCACCGACTCGATCACTTCTACCTCATCACTAACTCCGTCTTCTATTTTATCTAATGCGCCTCCGGCTACAGCGCCGGCCCTTACCACCGGGTCTTATCACCAACACTGGGCAGCGCTTCTTTCATGGGAGCTTCACAAGCTCGCAGTCGAGAAGGAACAGATCGTGTTGTGGAAGGTGGGGGTCAAGATCGGTGCTTGGGACCAAGCCGAATTCATTTTGGTCGTTCCGAGCATTCGAGAAAATTCGCCCCGACTGGAAATTGGAGATGTCATCCTATTGCGGGAAATCTTGGAAGGGCAAAAGATCGGGAGTGGGATCGCATTCGAAGGTTGGTGATGTTCACCCTGTGATCAATCTCTCCGACTTTCTTGCAGGGCGCGTTGTTGCGCTTCGCAAACGGGAAGGCCTGATTCACTTCTTTTGTCCCGGACTCAAACTACACATTGAATGCTGTATTGCTCCGATTCATCCTGCGCGGCACATCAAGCCGGGGGGCAAAATCATTTTCACCCCGGAAGATATTCTTCCTCTCGTGTTCAACATCTCTTTCATACCCACGGCCCGTCCGGCGGTTCTGATGGATAACGCGGCTTTGGTGTTACATCAGGCAATGTCGGCTCCATTTGACACACACCGGCGAAGGGCTGCCCGGCGATGGCTGTTCCCGCATGAGGACGATCTGGTTCATTTGGAAATGGATCTCGTGCAGAAACATCTGACGCAGGAGAGTTGGACCGATGGTGGGTTGAACGCTGAGCAGAAAGTGAGTTGCATTGTTTGTCTGTATTCGTTGAGAATTGAGAGTTTCTGAAGCTTGCTGTTTCGTCGATCGTTCTACACGAGTCTCCTGTGCCATTCCTGATTCACGGCCCCCCAGGGACAGGCAAGACCAGAACGATGGTTGAAGCTGTGCTCCAGATACTGCGAAATCACCCAGAAGCGTGTATACTGTTGTGCGCGCCGTCGAACCCTGCGACGGATACATTGGTGTCGCGCCTGAAATCTACGTTGCAGCCGAATGAAATGTTGCGGTTGAATGATCCCAATCGGCGAGTGTCTTTTCTTTTTGCGTCTCGTTTTCTCACAACGACTATAGAACGTTTGCAGAGGTCGCCTTGAATATTCGACAATATTGCTGTGTGTCCTTGCTGCACTCCATGTTTTCGTCCAGCTGACGGATCATTCACAGATATCGAGGACGACAAATTTGCCCTTCCGAGCTGGGATGTTCTACTCAAATATCGTGTTGTCGTTACATCCTGTGTTGATGCTGGGATTCTGGTCGATGCGCATTGTACCAATTTTGCACTTGCCCGACTCGAAACCCAGCTCATGGGATGCTTACGTCCACGAAAACAATCGGCAGAACCAGTTCTACCGCATTGGACACATTTGCTTATCGATGAGGTGCTTGATTTGAGAGTCTATCAAGGTGTTGTGAAGATTTTGACGAATTTTGTACAGGCTGCCCAAGCTGCCGAACCCGAACTGCTTATTCCGATCTCTGTCGTCCTTCCTGGAGAAGCCTCTGTCGAGGACACGTCGTCTGTTGTCATGCCCGGCGGGTTGGTATTCGGTTCGATTCGGCCACAGACCAGTGCCATGCCCCAGCTCGTCCTATGCGGTGACCCGAATCAATGTGCGTGTGCGGCTCTGTTATTCGCAAGACCTCGTACACAACATCTTTGCAGTGGGCCCAATCGTAGCTGCGGATGCTGCCCGGGAGCAAGAAATGGACGTCTCCCTTCTCCAACGACTCTTTGATCGCTCGGTATACGGGAAAAATCGGGATGGACGGCCTCGAAGTTCCACGGCGTTCCGGCCTTACGCCAATCTCATCCGCGTGAGTGGTGCATTTTTCTTTTTGGTTCAAATTAATCATGGCAATGTGCAGAATTATCGAAGTCATCCTGCGATTCTGATGCCTCCATCAGCTATATTCTACGACGATGCGCTGATACCCTGTGCCCGAAATGGAACGATCACGTGGTCTGGTCTCCCCAATCAACGTTTCCCACTCTTATTCGTTGGGACTGAGACCGAGGAGTCTTGCGTCGATGATGTATGTGCAAATTTCTTAATCTGTCTACTTGCAATAGTTTGACTCTTTTTCTTGCAGCGCGCATCGTGGTATAACCCTGGCGAAATCGACCACACAGTTCGCTTGATTGTTGCACTGCTCTCGGAATCCGCGTCCTGCACACCGCCGCTCCATGCTGCCGAAATCGGTGTGATGGCTGCCTTCCGCGAGCAAGTGTGGAAAATTCGCGAGCGGTTGAGGAAAGCGGGGCTGAGTGCTGTTGATGTTGGCACTGTCGAAGACTATCAGGGCCGAGAGATGCGTGTTTGCATCATTTCGTGCGTGCGTAGCAGTACACGTTTCCTCAAGGACGACTTGGCTCGGGGGTTGGGGCTTGTGCGGGAGCGAAAGAGGTGTGTGTGTGTTTGGGCATCCTATTCGCGCCGTTGCTGACGGGCCGCCTCAAGAATGAACGTGGCCATTACTCGCGCAAAGGAGCTTCTGGTCGTCGTCGGAAATGGATCCATACTCAAGCAGGATCCATTTTGGAGGAATTTCTTGCAGTTCATGCTCAGGAATAAGCTGTGAGTCGTCGCCTGTGCACTTGCGTTTCCGATGGCTGAGCACCTGATGCGTCTAGGTATGTCGGACCTGCACTGGACCTGGAACTCGATGGAAATTATATTTCGAGACTCGAGTGAGTGCTCGTTTCACGGTGTTCAGACCCGGCACAGCAATGTTTATACGATCCAGATCGGCATTGGTTTCTGAGGAGGATTTGGACGAGGAGGAGCGCGGGGTGGCGATTGCGGGGGGCATGGCCAGGGAAATCCTGAAGGATGAACTTTAGCAACAGAGCATCTCCCGTAGCATAGTCGGATCGCTGGTTCCAGAACGATCTGAGAATGTGATCATCCTGCTCGCCGTTGATTTCTCACGGTCCATCATCCAATTGTGATCTATGCTCTCAGAAGGATTATCAGACACGGCTCTGACCTATCAGGTATCAGGAAGTCACTAGCACTCTGTCCCGTGAATTGACAAAGCAAATGCCCCGAAATCTGATTTGCCACGGTTCATCGTGCTTGCACGCCAAAACTGTACCGCCGCTGGTTTGTTTCCATTTATTTCCAAATGGTCGTCATTGATATGCGAGCTCTTCGAGTCGTCTGTACCAGTTCGAGCGAGACGGGTCAGTTCGTGTTCTATACCACAATAATACTCAGCATTGTGGAAGTAACATCTCGTGCTCATTGGCGGGGTCCCACCGAGGCGATTTTACTGAGGGCGGTAAAGTGAGGACCTTTCGAAACGTCATCAGGACAAACGTCACCTTCGTGTCTCTCATTCGGGAATGGAGATCAGCACTGCAGGTAGTACAGGGAGGGCCAGGTGATGTCATCAGTCGATTGAAATGAGCACGAGGCTGGGACAGTTTCAAAGGTGCGAACGGCAAAAGTGATTCGACCCAGGTTCGAACTGAGGACCGCCTGTGAACAACTCGGAGACAAGTTCCAAATGTTAGACAGAAGTGATAACCAACTACACCATCGAACCGACGGGAAAATGGGTCCTGGAAAGAACTAGAACAAGCTTAACATATTTGAGACAGTCATCCTGAATGCACTGATGTGATGGAGGGAACAATCTACGTCCTCGAAACACCTTGGATGACGGATGCACTGCGAGGTGGCACGGTACATTACGGGATATTCCCGATTCTATGTCTAAAGGTCTATATTCTAAGCTGAAACACGGGAGAAGAAAGCGGCTGCACGGATGCGAATTTGAGTGATTCGAACGCAGGGTCATCCAGAGTGCGCACCAAAGTTATGATACAGAAAGCAAGGCGTCAGTTGATAACCTGACAGCGAATCCTTGACGCAACCTGTAATCAGGACAGGGGCCTTCGCATTCCACCGATAAAAGATCGGTGAACGTTTTCCTTGTCGAAGAATCGCAACCGCTGCAACTCTTTTATGCGTTTTGGCGTTGGCTTCGCGATGTAATGCGGCTCCTGAGGAAGCAACGAAGAGAACGGTTCTCGAGCAGGCGACGGCAGCGGCTGGCTCCTAGTGGACGTGCTGGCGGTGTCTGGCTGAGAAGGTGCGGGAGATGCAAGGATAGTCTCGTCTTCGGCGGTCGGAAGCCATGGCGTCTCTGCCGCATCCGGTTCACCGATCGCAGGTTCCGCAAGGGCCAGGATGTGTCGGAGCGGAGAAGGTCGGATAGAGCACCGCGTTGAGCGATGAACCAGGCGGTCCGCCGTTCGGGCGCTGTGGGGCTCGGCGGAGCGTCTCATGCCAGGGACGATCGCGGGTCGGCCAGCCAGATGACGGTCGCGGTTGAGTCGGTACCTTGAGCCCTGGAGGTGTATGCGGGACTTGTAGGCATTTTCGGCTTGGAGAGTGGCATTTGAGAAACCGAAAGGGCAGTTGGTCTCGAGGACATCCTGCAGAGCGTCAGCGGATGGCGGGGTCATCTGGCGACCGAGTCAACAAAACGACGAAGAAGGTAGAGCTGCAGGGAAGGCTGACTGACCTCGGCATGCTCGACGAAAAGCTGCTCGATCGAATCCGCATCCTGGTCGGCGCCAGACATGCCGACGGAGCGCCGGTGGATGCGACGACGGAGGGCCTTGGTGGGTGAGAAGCGAGAAAAGATCATGGCAGTTTGAGACGTCACGGTGTGCCGCTGAAGATTGACAGACAAGGGCAAGAGACCGGAGTTTGGTGCGATAGAGAAATGCAGGATAGTGGTATTATATAGGGTGAAGGCGACCCTATTCAACTCCGAGACAGCAGCGGATGCAAAATATATCATCCTGAAGTCGCGGGCTTTACAGCGCGAATCAGGAGACTATGTGGTGTCTTCTGGCCCATTTTTCAAGAAAGGGAGAGCCGATGTGAGAGGCGTCAGAATCTCAGGCCATTTGTGACAAGATGAAAATCCTTCCGGCAAAACCCGCAATCACACCGCCACCTCTCCCTGCACAACCTGGGGGACGGTCTCGCACACAAATGAGGGTCGCGATCCAGGGCTGCTGCCACGGTGAGCTCAACACGATATACGAGCAAATAAGCCACCTCGAGACGACCAATGCCTACAAAGTCGACGTGCTGCTCATCTGTGGCGACTTCCAGGCCATCCGCAATCACCAGGATTTGCAGTGTATGGCGGTCCCCGACAAGTACAAGGCGCTTGGCGAGTTCCACCAGTACTACATCGGGGAGCGGCAAGCGCCAATTCTGACGCTCGTCATCGGAGGGAACCACGAGGCGTCAAACTACATGTGGGAGCTGTACCATGGCGGGTGGTTGGCGCCGAATATGTATTATCTTGGAGAGGCTGGCTGTGTTCGGGTGAACGGGTTGCGGATCGCTGGCGCGTCGGGAATCTTCAACCGGGGATCGTTCAAGCAGGGTGCGCTGATCGTTGATCTTGGCCGACGCGTTTCGTCTCATGCCTCTTCAGGTCACTACGAGACTGTGCCCTACGACCGGAGTTCGATCCGGAGTGTATACCACACTCGAGAATACGCCATCCGAAAACTCTCTCTGGTGTGTCTTTCGTGTCCCCTTAGGCCCCGCTCACAGATCGTGTCAAGTAGCTGTCTCCCCACCCGGACGTCGTCCTGTCACACGACTGGCCGCAGTCCATAACCGACCACGGGGACCTGCAGCGGCTTCTCCGGGACAAGTCATTCTTTGCAGAGGACATCAAGACGGGGAGACTGGGATCGCCGCCGCTCAGGCATTTGCTCGGCACATTGCAGCCTCGATGGTGGTTCTCCGCTCACCTGCACACGCGCTTCGAGGCGACAGTGCATCACGGTGGGAAACCGACACAGCCGGTCGAGCGCGACCCGAACGAGATCGTGATTGAGGATGACGAAGACGAAGACGAAATAGATCCTTTACCGGCTGCGGATCCCCCACCTGGAGAACCATCAGAGGCCCAACCGATACCACCTCCCCCACGCGTCACCCGCTTCCTTGCGCTCGACAAATGCGGAGCGAAGCGCAAGTTCCTCGAAGTTGTGAAAATCGAGGACACGCTCCAGGGCCCCGGCCCGCCGAGGCTAACGTTCGACCCTGAGTGGCTAGCGATCTCGCGCGCCTTCCACCCGCTTCTTTCGCTGGACCGCCAGCAGCCCGGTTTTCCCTCGGAGGAACTCGCTCGGAAGCAGGTGGAGGAGGCGCGCGCGGCGATCGTCGCGGAGCTGGCTGCGCGCGAGCCTGGGCTGAGCATCGACGACTTGGAGGTGGGGTCGGTGCAGGAGTTCGCGATGACGGCTCCGGGCCCCGGGATGGAGGAGCAGATGGGCGGGCGGAGGTCCCAGCGTGAGTGTGATCCCGCTTCTGCGCGACGTGTGGTTGGTGACTGATTGGCTTCTAGCGGCGTGGTACACCAACGCGCAGACGGTCAAGTTTTGTGAGCTGATTGGGGTCCGCAATGTTGTGAACTCTCCTCCGTGCAGTTCAGTGCCTGCTTGAACGGGGTCTTTTTGAATCTGTGGTTCTTAAGTATTACTATCTGTGTGTCTGGTCTACGTTCCGCCTGAAAGTCATTGCCTCCATCCACTTCGATTGACACGGGGCGCGTTTCGTACAAAAGTCTGCACGTGCTCGTCATTTCTACTGCATCGGGATTCATGCATGTGCAAATACATGTGCCTCATCTGAAAACCGCGTATTTCCTCTCATCGGGCCTGACCGACAGTCGGTCTCTGGATTCCCGGAAAATGCAATGGAAGCGATCATTTCTCGCGTGGGAGACAATCATCAGTTGACGTCAGCGCCTCCGCTCCGTAGACCTCCGTCTCCGGGAACTTTAATGAGACGCCTTGAGATGAAACTGCTAGCATTAAATGCCATAAATAATCTAACGGCGCGATCCATCTCGCGCAGGCATGGCTCAGGGGGTCGTACATCAAGATAAATTGACGTGTGGCTGTGGCGAAACTTGCCCATGCTTGTCTCATCAGTAAATACGTCATCCGGCTCCCCTAGTCTCTGCGGCTCCACTTCTGAACTACCGATGATGACCACAGCCATGCGCAGCTCCGTTATGTATAAAGTATGCCCGTGGTACCTCCGGGACTCAGTCTAAGACATCCCCGACACCTGTTGGCTCTGCCTTTGTATCACCAACCCACCCACTGCTCACGATGTTTTCGCTGCATATCGGGACATTCTTGATCTTCTCTGCGATGGCGCTGCTCATCGTGGCGAGCATATCCGCACCGACCTTCAGCCAGATCGACTTCCTCAGTGCTTCTGCCAATAATGGTGCGTGCGTTCTCGACGAGTCTGGCTGTAATTTGACGGACGCGGCAGGGGCGTCTATCCGCTTTGGCACGTTTGGGTTCTGCGTGCTGGACGGACGGGGCGGAAAGAGTTGCACCGCAGCGCAGATCGGGTACCGCATTGGTACGTGCGCACGGTCATCGTTCTTGTGCTTGACCTGACAGCGCGCCGTAGCGAACGAAATCTCGGCGTTGGGCATTAGCCCGTTAAGCGGGGGCCAGGCGTCTACACTGCACGGTGCGACGCAGGCGCTCATTCTGCATCCCATTGCCGCTGGCATTGCTGGCATTGCGTTCTTGCTGGCGCTCTGCTCGCACCGCCTTGGGTATATCGTCGCCGCGTTCGTCGCGTTCATCGCGTTCATCGTGTCGCTGGCTGCGATGATCGTCGATTGGGTCATCTTTGGGGTGCGCCACTTGGCTGGATACCGCTGCTTTGGCTGACGACGTTGCAGATCGTCAGGCACCATGTTAACAGCAACGGTGGCCAAGCTTCGTTCGAGAACGCGATCTGGATGGTGCTTGCGGCCACGATTGTGCTGCTGCTGGCGTCCATCACGACCTGCTTTGCGTGAGTCTGGCCTGACTGTTCGCTTCGAAAAAGCTCTAACTCTTATGCAGATGTGTTACTGCGCGTCGCCGATCTTCGACGAGGACGACGTACGGGGGCAACTACTGATCACGACAAGGAAAGTCATGGAAAACATGGCAATGACTAGGGAGATGCGCGCATGATTTGTTAATGATATTGTACTCATAAGTGTCTGTCAATTACCTACCTACGAATGGACGTTTAAAAACGACGAATCGGCGTACTTCTGTGCGATGCAGAACTGAAGTTTGTCGCTAGCCGCGCCCAATGGAATATGCTTGGGTAGGATGATCTACATCTGGTCAAGGCCCTGCACACACACCGCGTATAGAGAGCGACAGGGTCGGATGCCCTTGGTGTTTGTCCGCGTCCATCTTCTTGTGCGCGATGTATGTCTTGCCCGGATGTCCCCTCCTCTCGAAAATTAGTCAATAAAGCCACTTACTCGCGGCCAACTGCCTCCTATCCGTCCCGTCGCCGGAGGCCTTTCTCGGGCACAGCGATCTGCGAATGCGGCCATGATATCCCCAAAGGTAGTGTTATCACGGACGCTACGGATGAGAACAACGACATTTCTAGACAGTGCTGCGGCGCTCGCATGATTCGTCTGAACTGTTGTTCTATGAGTTTCAAGAAATTGATAAACGGATTGCGAAACCCCGATGGGAGTCTAAGCAAGGTGCGGACTCCCCCACGGCTCATTCAGGATATCCCATGGATGCCAGGCTCCGGCAGGTCTCGCCATCCAGGTAGGACACAGACGAGATCGAATCAAGCCACTCATTTGCAGATTCCCGAGTCTGCGATAACGCTGAACATTCACAGATGGGAGAGACATAATAATGCTATGAAGACCGCGTCTGGTTTCCACGTGCAGGGAGATCTGAATTAAGACATAGCTCGCGGCCGTGGTGGAAATCTACATGGGCGAGCTCGGTGGTTCCTTGAAATCACCCCAGTTCGTCCAGTCGAATGTTGGCCATACTTGTCGTTACCGGCAGTGGTCAGGAAGTCTGTCTTCCTCTTGTCTGCACGGGGCCCGAGCTGATGACCCCATCCTGATGACGATCTAGTCGGCGAAAGAGTTTGCTATATTGAACGAAGAAGAAAAGAGTGAGCGCATTTGACGCACGCGCCTCGCTCGAGTCGAATCAGTCGGTCGCTTCTCGTTTCTCACGGCTCAGGTTTGAGCCATCCTGGCTGGCCCGGACAGCGCAGCCAAGCGACCCTTGAAGTCTTTGCACAACTATCTCCCAAGGTCTCCGAGACTCCGGCCTGTAGCTTTCCTTCAATCCGCCCGTCTTCCTCGAGGCTCAGCTCGCTAACAGAGGAGGATGTTGAAACCTACGAGAATCTTGATAAACTGAGTCTGGGCGACAGCTTCAACCCCTCATCTCGTGCAACGACTCTAACTCAAGTATACATGGGCGCAGTCAAGAAACGCGTCGACAAGACTGAATAATGATCATCTAAGGGTGAAGCTGGCTCAGTGTTTCATAAGATTTGATAATTGGGACGCAGCCTTGGATGTCGCATGGAACTCTACATGGCTGGTGTGAATACTGGGAAGATAATGAAATTTTGGGTGCAAGTGAGCGAGAACTGAGTGGTGGATTCCCAGTCAAGGCCAACCCGTCTTCGGCTATCATTGATCACGCCTACCATACAATCATGTGATCGCGTTTTAGTGTCAACGTGGCTCGCTGAGTTTGGAGGTCGTGCATTACGCGCCGCATTTCTGCAACGGCACCTCTCTTCAGCCAATTCATCCAAGCCTGCTATGTTTTCAAAGCTCCCACGCACCGGTGTCGAATCAGCCCATTGGGAAAAGCAAGTGCTTAGTCAATTCTCACAATCCCTCGTGTGGCTGTGCGTTGATGCCACGTACCAAACTTGCCAAAAACTCTCTTATGCCTCAGCACCTCGTGCAATAAGTAGATCCCCCATAATCCTTTCTCCTCCACCATGCGTATACTATCACTGGCCAGTGCCGCCTCCCTTCTTTCTCTCCTCCCGCACACCGTACACGCCTCCGTGCTCGCTATAGACTATGGCACGGACTGGATGAAGGCGTCGGTGATGAGCCCTGGCATCCCGTTCGACGTGCTGCTAAACAAGGACTCCAAACGGAAAATACAAGCCTCCGTGGGGTGGAAGAAAGACACTCGACTGTTCGGGGGAGATGCGTTCAATCTCGTGCGTCCGCCCGTTGTCCCTGCCCACGATCGGACTGACTGACGCACCCCCGCCAGGCGTCGCGGTTCCCCCTCGACTCGTTCTCTCTGATAAAACCTCTCCAGGGGGTCCCGTTCGACAGCGCTGCGGTGGCCTTCTATGAGTCGATATCGACGACGGAGGTGCTCAAGACATCTCGGGGGACCGTCGGGTTCAGGCAGTCGGACGGCAACGAGTGGTCCGTTGAGGAGCTCGTGGGGATGCAGTTCGCATACGTGAAGCAACTCGCAGAGACTTTCACGGGGGATAAAGTCAGCGACGTGATCGTCACCGTCCCGCCGTACTTCTCGCAGTACCAGCGCGACGCGGTCGTCGACGCCATCGAGGTCTCGGGTCTGCGCACGCTGGCGCTGATCAACGACGGCACGGCGGTGGCCGTGAACTACGCTATGACGCGCACGTTCCCAACCCCCGAAACGCACATCATCTACGATGCCGGCGCTTCCGGGATCCGTGCTACCCTGGTCACGTTCTCCACCGTCAACAGCACTGCGGGGACGCAGATCACTGTGGGCGGCGTGGGCTACGATCTGTCTACTGGCGGAGCAGAGCTCGACCGCCGTCTGCGGGAGATCCTCATCGAGACGTTCAACGCCAAGACGAAGAAGGACGTGCGGACCGACAAGCGCGGCATGGCCAAGCTCTGGAAGGAAGCTGGTCGTGTCAAGTCTATCTTGAGCGCTAACACCGAGGCCACCTCGACCGTGCGTTTCGTTACTCTTGTGCGTTATTGTTTACTGATGGGGTTGCAGATCGAGAGCCTGGCGTGGGACATCGACTTCAAGACCAAGGTCTCTCGCGCGCAGTTCGAGGAGGCATGCGAAGATCTTAAAGGTGTCTTTGCGGTCCCCATCGCGGACGCGCTAAAGAACGCTGGACTGACTCTGGTAATTGCTCCCGCTTTGTACTTCTCGTTTTCTGGACTGACATACGGTAGGAAAACATCACGTCTGTCATCCTTACTGGCGGCAGCACGAGGACGCCCATGATCCAGGCCGCAGTCAAAGCTGCTGTTGGAGAGTGCGTCGTATTGCGTTGCTCAGTCGATGCATGCATATGCTGACTATTTCCACAGGGACAAGATTGCGTTGAACGTGAATGCTGACGAGGCTGCTGTATTGGGTGCAGCGCTTCATGGTGCCAGCCTGAGCCGACAGTTCAAGACCAAGAACATTAAGGTCAACGATATCAGCATCTTCGACGTGCAGGCGTCGTACCTTGCCACTGCCTCGACCCCGCGGACGATCACTACTGGCATCTTCCCCGCCGGTTCCAAAGTGGGCACGAAGAAGACGCTGACGTTCAAGCGCAAGGAGGACTTTGTGATCAACTTCGACTACAAGCACGCTGTCGCTGGGTGCGTGTCCTTTGTTGCGTGTTGAATTGTATTTTCACGTTTCGCAGGGGTCTCCCGACCCGTTTCCTGGAGGTGGAGCTGAAAGGTGTTTCTGAAGCTATCGCCAATCTGACTGAGCTGGGTGCCGTCGATCCTGTCGTCAAGGCCACTCTGGCATTGTCTGAGTCTGGATTTATCTCTGTGTCGAGCGCCCATGCGTTCGGAGAGATCAAAGATGATTCGATCGCTGGCAAGCTCAAAGGCTTCTTTGGCGGTGCAAGTTCATCCTCTGAAACGGACACGTCCACCGAAGGGAACACGCCTCCGCGCGATACCTCGACGAGCAGCGCTGCCCCGGCTGAGACGGAGACACCCAAGAAAGTGGTGCCGACAGAACAGACGATCAGCCTCAACACGAGTGTCGTGTTCCCGAGCATCCCGCCAATGACGGTCGAGCGCAAGAAGAACGCGCGTAGTAGACTGCGTGCGATCGACGTGGACGAGGCTGCCGTTGCGCGCAAGGAGGAGGCCCGGAACACATTTGAAGGCTATCTGTATCGTCTGCGGGATCTGCTGGAGCCGGACAACAAGGACACGCCTTTCAAGCAGTGTTCGCAGGAGTCGGAGCGTGCCGAGATCACGCGCCAGCTGGACCTGGCGTTCGAATGGCTGCATGAGCATGGCGATGTGGCTGAGACGTCACAGCTCCTTGACCAGCGGATAGCCCTGGAGTGCGTTGTCCCTCTGTATCATTGCAGATGTGTGCTGACTGGATCTGCAGAGCTCTCGAGCGCCCTATCATCCACCGATACAAGGAGATCGAGGCGTTCCCGCAAGCGCTGAACAGCAGCCAGATGTGGAACTGGAGCACACGGCTGTTCCTGCTCGACGCGCGGGAGAACCTGACGGCCGAAGCCGAGGCGGGATTGCCGTCGAAGTGGACGAAAGATGAGCTGGACGGGCTGGAGAAGACACTGAAGGAGCACGAGGCGTGGCTCGGGGAGTGGGTCGAGAAGCAGCGCGAAGTCAAGTCGTACGAGGACCCTGTGATCGAGACGACGGAGATGAAGGCGCGGGCCAAGGTGCTGGAGACCGCCCTGCAAAAGTTGTACAAGCGCAAAGCACCGAAGATCCCGAAGAAGACGACGATCAACACCACTTTTACTGCAAGCGAGACGGAGAGTGCGAGCGCCGCAGAAGAGCCGACGGCAGCGGTGCCACCGGCAGAGGAGACACCTATAGTAGAGCCACCTGCTCAAGATGAGCAGATACCATTATCCCACGACGAGCTGTAATCTGGATAAGAAGTATCCCCATTATTGTCCTGCTCCCATATCGAAAGGAGGCGGTTTTTGTCGACAACGAGTCGGGCAGCCTGGCCTTGTCAATATCCACAATGCTCAAATAGTGCTGTTTGTCTCGCAGCACATTCAATTCTTTGCTGTCTGACATGTAACTCATCTCGGAATTCGTGTAAAGGCCGTCTGATATTCATTAATTTGAGATGATTAGTCTACGTGGCAGTGTCGTTTAGCTTCCTCATCAGTCACCAAGTCGTCGAAATCGCGTTGCGGCAGGTCGCCCGACCGCGCTATGGAGGAAGCCTCACTCGTGTACAAGCAGGCGCCCACAAAGGTTTACTCCGTGCGGCTCCACAGGATCAAAATGCGACTACTACGCCATAGGAACCAGCCGTGGCGGATATTTGAGAACAAGTCAGTCCAATATTATTCACGGGTTCGGGCATGCCTCGGCCCAGGTGTCATGTACAATAAGCCCGCGGATTTGGCTTTCAAGTGATCTTACTCTGCCCCACGATGTCCTCTCTCGCTGCTGCTGCAGAGAGGCCAGCATCCACCTCCAGTGCGTCGGAAACGACGACGAACCTCGCGGGAGATCTCGATTTGGAGGCGCGTTTCAAGGACGGTAAAGACAGGGTGGGAGAAAAATCTGACGCGCAGGAAACACCGGCACCTATGCCTGAGACGCTGGCTGCAGACGATCCAGAAAGTGCGTCGGAGATCTCACCGGACGGGCTATCTAATCAGATTCGAATCGGTTCTAGATCCGCGCAACTGGAGCACTGCTTCCAAAGTGGTATGCAAGGGCTGATTTGGGTCGTTCCATGTTCAATTGACTTTCGGGCTACTAGACAGCCACTCTTGTCATCTGCCTATGGGTGCTTACGCTCACATATTCGTCGACGGCATATGTGAGGAGCAGCGCTGATCCTGGCCTTCGTACTGATATTTTGGCATAGGTTGCCAGCATTCCTTCACTTATGAAGCGGTTCGGGATCTCAGAGGAAGGTGAGTCAAACTCTGTGTCCAGTCCTTGAGCTCGAATCAGTCTACGCAGTTGCTCTCCTGGGCGTAAGCCTCACAGTGTAAGCATTGTCTACCAGCATCTGTCCCAACTGACGCACATTCCAGTCTTGGATTTGCAGCCGGGCCGCTCATTTTCGGCCCTGCGTCGGAGCTATATGGGAGGCAGGCAGTGTACCGATTCACCGCAGTGTTCTACAGCGGTGAATACTAGTTCCGCCTCTCCCCACCAAGTTCTCTCCACTAATCATGATCTTGCTGCAGCGTTCTTGTTCGGTGCCGCCTTCGCACCGAGCGCAGCGGGTCTCTTGATCTTTCGGTTTCTATCTGGATTCTTCGGCTCGGCGTCCATCAATAATGCACCGGCATCCATTGGGGACTGGACATCTCCATCGAATCGCGGGGCGTATGCGGCCCTTTGTGCGTGCTTCGTGGTAGACAAATCCACAGTATCTCATAAACATCTCAGATGGCCTAATGGCTTTCGGCGGGCCCTGCCTTGGGCCTCTTGTCGCGAACTTCATCCAGCGTGATGCGAATTACCAGTACGTTTTGAAAAGCACTGGTCAGACATGTTTTCTGAGCTGGTTCGCAGCTGGAACCTGCGTGTTATTGCGATCTTTGGGACTTTCATAGGCCTGCTGGTCGCGCTAGTGCCTGAGACCCATGGTCCCACTTTATTGAAGTGGAAACTGAGGCGGCAAGGGCAGGAGACACCGTCGCTGACTGTTGCCAAGATTGTTGCCACCTACAAAGTTGCCTTGGCACGACCTGTGCTCTACCTTGTGACAGGCAAGCGACCCATCTTCTCTCCCTCTTGCAGGATGTTGGTGTTAATGCCCAGCAACAGAACCGATCGTCGGGGTCATCTCGTTGTATCTCAGCGTGCTCTACGGAATTCTGTACGGCTTCTTTGAAGCATTCAGTGTCGTTTATGTCGAGATCCGAGGATTCAAGACCACTTCCTATGGCTTGACCTACATTTCCCTCGGACTAGGCTTCGTCGTCTCGGCCATTCTTCTTGCCACTGTCGGACGTGAGTTAGCATCGAGTATCTTCCGTCTTAGATGAGATGACTGAACCTGTCCGAGAATACGACTATCACAAGGCGGCCAAGAAGGCTGCCGCAAAGGGCCTGCCGACAGAACCAGAAGCACGCTTGACGTTGACTTGCTGGGGCGCAGTCGCATCTCCCATGTGAGTGTGCTTAGAACCTATTGCAACCCCTAGTGACTCCGGTGTCCACCCAGATCGTTGTTCATCTTTGCATGGACGGCTCCCTATCCTCATGTCCATTGGGTCGCCTGTTGCATCGCAGAGTTCATTTTCGCCTGGAGCACGATTCTCATCTTCAACGGTTTTGTGCGCTACGCTTGCTGCGTTCAGCCTTCCTACGCTGACGCTCTCGTAGATCCCCTACATGATTGACTGCTACCAGATGACCGCCGCCTCGGCACTTGCCGCGGGAATGGCCAGTCGCGCGCTCGTTGCCAGCGTCTTCCCGTTGTTCTCCCTCCAGATGTACCACAACCTCACAGTCCAGGGTGCAACATCGCTCCTTGGCGGCATTGCGGTCCTGTTGGCGCCGATTCCCTTTGTATTGATGAGATCTGGAAGGGCGATTCGCGCTCGGAGCAAGCATGCGATTGTATGCGAGTGAGGATAGGACTATCATACACAGCAACTACTATAGATCGCTTCCTGAATCCTGATCCGAGGTTGTAGATGGGACTCGATGATATCATTCCTGATCACGTGAGTGAGAATGAGATGAGAAGGTGTCTCGATTTCCTGCCTGTACTCACGTAACCGTTGTCCTTCAGCCGAAATGTCGGCCATTGCTGAGGTCAATGTATTTATGTTGTTCATGTCATCATCTTGACTCATCCTCTTTTTTGCCCACTTCCACTTGCTTCAACCCTGTGTTTGCTCAAGGATGTGTACAATAGAGTGTTTGCATAATAGAGTTTTTGTGCAGAGCTCTATAAACCCATGTCATGGCTTCAATGCCATTGCATTATCTTATCTTCCCCTTCTCATGACTAAGGCTCCAACTGTTTCTGTTTATAAATATTTTAAACAGTTATGACTGTTTTTGTTTCTGTTTAATTTGTGGGAGTCCTCAAACGGTAAACATAAAGTAAATAAACAATCAAAACAGTTTCAATTTGTGCTTGAAATGGACTCTGCAAGACATTGCCTGTGGATTGCGCACAAACTTCAGAGTTACATCCAGGACAATCATGCTAAGATTAGAGTAGTCAAGATTAGTGTCAGGGGAACCCCTGCTTTCGTCCGATCATCATGGGATCTTGCATGTGACCGTGCACGTGCCATCTGTCAGGCATCACATGCTTTGGTCTGGACTCCCCGGCCAAGCGCGTCCACATGACACTCCGGCCCGGACTCCCATTGTTCCGCCGGTCTGGCTCCCATTGTTCTCCCCGATCCGGCCCCTCATTGTTCCCTGCCCCCATTGTCTGGCGCTTCCATTGTGCTTGGTCATCCATTGTTCTGTAGGCTATATATAGTGGGCCCTGACAAGGAGAGTCCCCAACTTGGTTTCTCTTTGGACTCTCCCTTGTTAGGACTCTGAGATCAGGCCTCGAGGTTGCCCTTACAGCAGAAACCGAGTTCATAGGGATAACTGGACAAGCTTGTGAAGACCGCCGACAGCGTCATCCGCTTCTCACTTCCAACCTTGTCCCCTCCTCCCCCTCTACGATTGTCATGTCCCAAATGGAAGAAGAGGACGACCCCTCCCACCCCCAACAGAGGCTTGCAAATCCGGAGGAAGCCATGCAACGGATGGAAGGTCTCCTCCACAATCTCATAATTACACAGCAGCAGCCTGCCCCTGCCCCTGCCCCTGCTCTGTCTCCGGCAGTGGGTCCAGGTGTATCTACTGGCCAACAGGCCAGCACGAGACCCCTCATCTGCCCCAACCCCCCATTCGCGTTCAATGGTGATCGCACCCAGGGCAAGATGTTTCTCCATTCTGTCAAGCAGTACTGGCGCCTCCTCCCTGAGGCCTTCCACGTTCAAGCTCCGGTTCGTCAAGGAAAATGAGCAGGACCACGCCCTGGCATGACTGGAAACCCACGCTTACTACATGGGATCCCGCAACATGTTCAAATACACGGACGAGTTGTCATAATTCGACTCTTTTTCATCTTATCATCGGCGATCTTATCTTATCTTGGCACGACTTACCTTATCACGGATCACGGCATCAGACGGTCCGGGCTAGGGGTTCCAGGGGTTATCTCTATCGATTCGAGGCTGCGCGACATATGCTCCGGAAGGTTCTACTACAACCCATGACCAGTGTTCCATGCGGTACATAGCCCTATGACTCATTAGTTGTAGATATGACTCAGACTGGATTTGGGTATAAATACTGTAGCTACTTGGTTGTATTCTCCAGTCTTCGAATTCACTTCTCTTTTCGACTTTGTTTTTGGGTTGATTGTCACATAATTCAAAGACTCCCCTCATACCCTCCTACCTCATACCTCTTACCCTGCATCCTACACCGCTACACCCGCTATATCCTCTTAACCCTTATCACCCCACTCACCCTTTTACCGAATCATCTAGTCGTCCTCCACTATCGCAGTGAAGGGTTCATATCAAGCAAACAGCACCAGGCCACGGGTAACGTTGAGCCCGACCCAAGCCTTACGGTAGCTACAAGGAGTGCTGCGGAGACCTTCGGGAAAACGCACCTTGGGATCATCGGGCACGTGAAGAGCTAGGCCCGGGATCTTTTTGCTAGCAAAAGAACCCTCCCTCGAGTGCTTGTACAGCACACGATTCCACCATTTCGTACCGATTCCCATCGTCGTCTGGGAGTCCGTCCCCTCCCCCCATCGTACCATCGTCGCCCGATCTGGCGCATCAAACCCAACCCGGGCCCTCCAACCCCTACCTCGCCCTCCCACCGCCTGAAGACGAGATCCCCGACCTCGACGAACTGCCCTCCGAACAACCACCCTCGCCCCCACCTCACACGCCTGCCCCTACCATGTCAGGGCATCACCGCATCACCCTCGCCGCCAACCCCCCCTACTTCGATGGCGACAAGTCCAAATACCTGGGCTTTGTGGACGCGTGCACCACTTACATCGGTGCCTATCAATCGGAGTTCTCGCAGGATGAGACCAAAATCCTCTTTGTCCTCTCCTACCTCTGTAACAAGAACGGCACAAGCTGCGCTGCCTCGAGATGGGCGATGAACTGGAAGCAGCACAACTTCGATGGCTTCCAGGGACTGAAGGCAGGAGTCACATCAAAGAACTTCCTGGAGGAGCTTCAGAGGGCGTTCGGCGACTCCAATGCGGAACAAGTCGCCGCTGCCTGGCTTATGGCCCTGCGCCAAAACAAACGGTCCTTCGCGGACTACATCTCCGACTTTGAGATGTTGGCCGCGGATGCAGGCTACAATGTGGTCGACACCACCGACGACAAAGGCGAATACAAGAAGGGGGACCAGGATAATATCCTCATCGAGTTCCTGGAGCGCGGACTCAGCAGCGAGATCGCCAGCCGTCTCTACAACACCGGTGTCCCTCTGCCCAAGGCCTATGGAGTGTTCAAAGCCTGGTGCATCAACATCGAAGCCAATGCTCTGCGTGACCAGCTGCGCAAAGCGTTGTATGGGCACCCCACACAACGACCACCTCCCCAGTTCCGTCCCCAAGCGGCACCAGTGGCGCCCACACCCGCTCCGGCCCGACCCGCTGCCAACGAACCGGTTCCGATGGAAATCGATCGTACCCACGCCCGCGGCCGCAATATCATCTGCTACAACTGTCAGCAGCCTGGGCACATTGCGCGGAACTGTCCGGAACCAAGAAAGAAGCGCACATTCTTCAATCGGGCCACGATGCTTGAAGAGATCGAGAACGGGGACAAGGACAACGAGTTCCTCAAGGAGATCGCCGAGAAGCTGCGCGAGAAGGGTTTTTGAAACGCTCCACTCCTCTAGCCAAGGAGGTGGAGCGTCCGGACTATGGACGTTTTTCTGTACTTGTTTCAATTAAAGATATGAACGATTCTCCTCATACATACACGATCTCAGACTCCCTACGTACTAATATTCATGATTTTCTCGTCGCTGATATGGAAAAAGAACGACAAAGGAAAATAGCTTTAAATAGAGAGTATTTACAAAGTAAAAAGGATCAGAAGGCTGCAGATAAATTAATTTTGGACTCCTACGTATTTATGGCTCGTGGAGAAGGAACCACGTCAACAAAGACCGAAAAGGGGAGCATTGCTCCGGAGGCTCAATCCTTGAAAAAGGAGGAAGCGCCCAAGGAATCCGCCGAAATAAGGGTTCCAGAAATACCCAAACGAACGAGGGTGCCAGATGCCGTTCAAAGGAAATTGGCGGCTGAGAGACAGAAGGGCCCGCAGCCCGGCAGACTGGCGCAGGAATTGCGCGACTACCAGGCCGAAAGGAAGAGACATTCGATGGACGTATATGTCCAGATCACGGGTCTGGACTCAGGGAAAACGCGCGGAGTCAAGGCGCTGCTCGATAGCGGCTGCAGTACCTGTTGCATCGATACCGACTACGCACGGGCGGAGAAGTTGGATATTCAAGAGCTTCCACAACCCATTGTGGCCCGTAACGCCAACAACACCGAGAACATCAGCGGTCGGATCACGCATTACGTTGACCTAAGGATGAGAATTGGCCCTCACGTGGAGACACGCACGTTCCTTCTGACGTGTTTAGGGAAAGCTCGGATCTTCATTGGTCTTGATTGGCTGACGGAACACAACCCCAAGGTGGATTGGCAGGAGCAGACCATGAGATTCAGTCGATGCCCAGAGCAGTGTCACATGAGGGGTCACGAGGAACATCAAGCAATGATTGACATGGATGCAATCGACCTGGACACGGGCACACCGGATCTGGAAGAGGGAGGATCGATCCTGTTGGTCGATTTTGGGAAGGAAGTGGATCTGCGGCTGAAGGAAACGCCGGCGCAGAAATTCGCAGAAGAAGCGGAGAAAGAGAAGGAGAGGATGACCGAGGGGAAGATTCCGGATCAATATCGGGAATTTGTCAAAGTATTCGCCAAGGAATCGTTTGACTCGCTACCAGACCGACGGGCATGGGATCACGCAATCGAGCTCAAACCTGGTTCCAAGGCAGTGGACTGCAAGGTGTACCCGTTATCACGCAATGAACAAGTCAAACTCGACGAATTCTTACAAGAGAACTTGGCCAGTGGACGGATCAGGCCATCAAAATCACCCATGGCATCAGCATTCTTCTTTGTCAAAAAGAAGGATGGCTCCCTACGCCCCGTCCAAGACTATCGGAAGCTGAATGAGATGACGATTCGGAATCGATACCCGCTGCCGCTGATATCCGAACTAGTCCATAATCTATGTGGCGCCAAGTTCTTCACAAAACTTGACATCCGGTGGGGATATAACAATGTACGGATCAAAGAGGGCGACGAGTGGAAGGCTGCATTCCGCACGAACCGAGGGCTGTACAAGCCCTTAGTAATGTTCTTTGGTCTCACAAATTCCCCGGCAACATTCCAAAACATGATGAACGACATACTCCGAGAGTTGATCAACGAGGGTCACGTGGTAGTCTATCTGGATGATATACTGATCTTCACAGAAAACTTGGACAAACATCGGCGGATCACGAAACGAGTGCTCGAATTGCTCCAGAAACACAAGCTATACCTGAAGCCCGAAAAGTGCGAGTTCGAATGCACGGAAATCGAATATTTGGGTGTAATTATTGGACACAATTCGATGCGGATGGACCCAGTCAAGATCAAGGGCGTGATGGAATGGCCCGAACCAAAGAGTGTCAAACAGGTCCAAGCTTTCCTCGGATTCACAAACTTCTATCGGCGCTTTGTCCGGGGATACGCGGAGGTCGCCAAGCCATTGACACGGCTGACAGGGAAGGCAGGATGGTCATGGGGTATGGATGAGCATGCAGCATTTGATGGGTTGAAGAAGAGAATCGCAGAGGATGCGGTCTTAGCACTGCCAAATGACACTGGCCAATATCGTCTGGAAGCCGATGCTTCAGAAGGGGCAACAGGATCTGTTTTGAGCCAAAACCAAGACGGCATTTGGCACCCAATCGCATTTATTTCGCACGCATTGACCGAAACCAAGCGAAATTATGAGATCTACGACAAGGAAATGCTTGCAATCATGTTATTGCTCGACGAATGGAGGCAGCTGCTCCTGGGAGCCACGGAAACGTTTGAGATCTTCACCAATCATCAGAATCTCGAGTACTTTCGGAAGCCGCAGAAGCTCAATCGACGGCAAGCACGATGGATCACGGAGTTGGCGGAGTTTGATTTCACCTTACGACACCGGCCCAGCGCACTCAACCGCAAGGCGGATCTCCTGTCTCGACGAGCAGATCACGATCAGGGCAAGAACGACAACAAGCACGTGACGCTACTGAAGCCCAAGTTCTTCCGATCACAAGAAGTCACATTCGAGGGACAGGATCAGCAGCTAAACGATGAAATCAAGGCCATTCGATCAATTGATGGAAGCGTCAAGGCGGCCTTAGAGAAGTCCCTCGTCGGATGGAAGAAGGAAGAGGGGCTTATCACGTATCATGGAAAGCTCTATGTACCAAGGGACGAGGAGTTGCGGGACAAGATCATCGGACTACACCACGACACCCCTTTGGTCGGACACGCTGGGATCAACCGAACGCAGGAGATGGTGGAAAGGAACCACTGGTGGCCAAGGATGGGAAACCAAATTCGGAAATACATCCAGACGTGCGAGGCGTGCCAGCGTACCAAGACCAGAAGAGCCAGGACAGGGAGTTTGCACCCGCATGCAGTTCCAAACGCGCCATGGGAAATCATCTCCATGGATCAGATCGGACCCTTGCCAGTCAGTAACGGGTATGATGCAATTCATGTGTGGTGTGATACCTTCACCAAAATGATCCATGTCGAACCAATTAGTACTGACATCAGCAGCGAAGGAGTGGCACGATTAACCAGGGACCGAGTCTTCCGCTACCACGGGATTCCTCGCAAGATCATCACCGACAGGGATTCGCGTTACATCAAGGGCTTCATGAGGGAGACGAATCGGATGTTGGGCGTGGAAATGAACCCGGGGACCGCATATCACCCGATCACGGATGGGTAGATAGAACGCATGAATCAGGAGATCGAGCATTATCTCCGCATCTACGTCAATTACCATCAGACGGACTGGTCGGAGTGGCTGGGAATGGCGGAGTTCGCATACAATGACAAGATGAACACGTCTACCAAAATATCGCCATTCTATGCGAATCACGGATATCACCCGTGGAAGGGAGTGGAGCAACGGATGGAGTCGAGAAACGAGTCGGCGGAGAAATTTGTAAAAAGAATCAAAGAAATACAAGACGAAGCAAAAGCAGCACTAGAAAAAGCAAATGAAAAAATGAAAAAATACTACGATAAACAAAGAAAAGAAGTTCCGGAGTTGAAGGTTGGGATGAAGGTGTACATAGAAGGGGAAAATATCGAGACGGATCGACCATCAAAGAAGATGAGCGACAAGAGATTGGGACCATACGAGATACTGGAGAAGGTTGGAGCGGCTGCATGGAAGCTGGACTTGCCGGACACGGACCGAAGACATCCGGTGTTCAACGAGTCACTGTTGACACCCTATCACGAACCACCCCCCCATCGCCGAGAGAAGAGGCCTGTAGCCAAGATGATCGGAGGAGCAGAAGAGTGGGAAGTCAAAGAAATCGTGAAAGAGCAAAACGTCGGCCGAGGAAAACAGTACTTGGTCAAATGGAAGGGATGGCCGCACAGCGAGAACACCTGGGAACCGTCACGTCACCTTACCCACGCGAAGAAGGTCCTGAGAGATTGGCAGAGGAAACAATCCAACCCAGACACACGCATTCGCCTCCTGCCAACTCTCGAAGCCGGACATTGGGATTATCTCATCCATCGCTACAAACCCAAAGACGAGCGCCTTCCATATCCACAGCGACAACTCTTCAATCCCTACGAAAACATCTTCCCGCCCATCGGCCTAGTCGATGAGGACATCGACCCTAGAGAGGGGGTAATGTCATAATTCGACTCTTTTTCATCTTATCATCGGCGATCTTATCTTATCTTGGCACGGATTACCTTATCACGGATCACGGCATCAGACGGTCCGGGCTAGGGGTTCCAGGGGTTATCTCTATCGATTCGAGGCTGCGCGACATATGCTCCGGAAGGTTCTACTACAACCCATGACCAGTGTTCCATGCGGTACATAGCCCTATGACTCATTAGTTGTAGATATGACTCAGACTGGATTTGGGTATAAATACTGTAGCTACTTGGTTGTATTCTCCAGTCTTTGAATTCACTTCTCTTTTCGACTTTGTTTTTGGGTTGATTGTCACACGAGTTCGACAACCTCCTTGACTTGGCGGGGTACTCCGACAACCTGGTCAAGGTCACCAAGTACCGGGCAGGTCTGGACCCCAGAATCAACCAGGCAATCACGACCTCCGGCAACCCACCCAGTCTCACGAACTATTCAGAGTGGCGCACCCGTGCATTCCAACAGTACAACACGGAGGTGGCTGCCCAGGCTGCACGAGGACAGTTGTTCCCTCCACCCCGCGCTCCGCCTCCTGCGGCTCCCCGTCCTTGCCCCATGGCTCCTCCGGTGGTGGCCCCACCTCCTGCTCCCCAACCAGCCCCGGCAGTCCTCCCGCCGGGCATTCCCATGGAGATCGACCAAACCAGAGCCCACAGCAGTTTTTGTCGCACCTGCTTCCGATGCAGCAACCCAGGACACCTGGCCCGGGACTGCCTGACTCCCGCCAATGTCCGGCATGCTGACGTCCTGGACAAAGTGATCAATCAGCTGGGAAGCGACCTGTTGGCGGAGTTAGTGGCCTGGCTAGCGACTATGGCAGCTGTAGAAGAGCGTGAAGCGGAATTTGCCGACGAGTTGGAGCAGGGTTTTCTCCCCCGCAACGAGTGAATAGTACACCCTTGTTTGCCTCGCGTAATCGTTTCGAATGTCTGTATGATGAATGCAATCTCATTTCCCCCACAAAAAAAACAATAGACGTACCCCCTGCCCCCCGCTCGACCCCACTGGTCCACAAGGAAAAGTGGGAAAGAAAACTCCCTCAGCGCTATGTAGTCGCGGCCTCCCCCAGCGCCAACTCCCTGCACCTCCCCCTGGAGATCCAATCCACCAACAACGCAGTCCAGCTCACTCTCAGCAGACTGGTCGACTGCGGCGCCACATCGGACTTCATCGACTCCACCTACGTGTAAGGGCAACTCCTGCCAGCCCAAAGGAAGAGAGCACACAGCACACAACAACCTCACATGAGTCTGAGCACAGAGGGGGATCCTTAGAGACTATCAAATACAAGGGAGGTATACTACTCACCTGAGCACAGAGGGGGATCCTTAGAGAACGGTTCAAGGATCCATGTGCCCAGGTGTCACACTATATAGTCAGCTGTGACAAGTGACTGATGATGATGGGATATTACTGCCATGGAACAATGGCAGATGACAAGTAGATAATGACAAACCCAGATAAGATAGTGAGTGGCTCAGAGGGGCCAGTGATGGCCAGCTCCTGAGACACCAACAGTGGAAGGCCACACTGGAGGAGCCCAGTGGCCAGGCCAGTGCCGGGCCGGCCAGCGGAGACATCGGAGGCGAGGACCAATGCCCGACTGGGAAGAGGGGTGGTACGGATGAGCGCAAGGGCATCTGGTACGAGCCTGTACGGCAGTAGACCACATCTGCGGGGAGAAGGCCGAAGTGAAGGGGGAGGAGTGCGTACGGCAGTAGCACTCCCTGGTGCAAGGAATCGGGCTTGGCTAGACCGCTTGCGGGGATTCGAGGGAGATGGCCGGGGGAAGGAGGGAGAGGGCGGATGTCGGCATGGATGGAGATGAGGATCGGAGGAGGAGGAGGAGGCTGGGTGATCAACAGGTGAGCAGGCACGGGTCGGCAGAGAGGGCGCAGTGGGTCATGTGCATGGTCACGTGCCCAAGGAGCGCGGCGTCCCCTGACACTACGCCTCCAAAAACCAACTTCCGGTCTGGCAGCTCTCCCAGCCTATCCCAGTCTACAATGTGGACGGCACGCCAAACAAAGCTGGCTCCATTCGACAAGTTGCTGATGTGGTCCTGCATTACCAAGGACACAGCGAACAGGTCCAGCTCGCTGTCACTCAGCTTGGCAAGCAGAAGCTGATCCTTGGCTATTCCTGGCTTTGGAAGCACAACCCAGAAATCAATTGGGACACCCAGGAAGTAAAGATAAGCTGCTGCCCATCTGGCTGCTCCACCTGCACCAAGGAGTCTTGCCAAGAGAGACGGATAGCCCGAATTTTGGCCCGAGCACTCCAATCAGCCAGACAAGGCCCTACCCCCTCCATCTGCGTCATTGATATGGAAGACCGCAAAGACAAGGCCATGCCGTTGCTCCAGGAAGACAATGGAGAAGATTCCGACGACAAAGAAGATTGTCTGGAAACTGGTGACCGTATCTTATACACCCATTTCAGCCCTTCTGAAGACATCCAAGCCACTAGCACCGTCTCCCAGCATCTTGCCGAGGCGTTTGCCAAGAACTCTGCCCCCCCTCGGGATTCCATACCCAAGTGGGCACCCAAGTTCAAGGATGTTTTCAGCAAAGAGTCCTTCGACAACCTCCCAGAACGTTGCCCTTGGGATCACACCATGAACTGGTGCCCGATGCAAAGCCAACAAACTGCAAGGTCTACCCTATCTCCCCCTTGGAGCAGAAGCAGCTCAACACTTTCATTGAAGAAGGCATGGCCACCAGCTGGATCCGACCCTCAAAGTCCCCCATGGCCTCCCCCATCTTCTTTGTCAAGAAGAAGGACGGCAGTCTACAGTTTGTCCAGGACTACCAGGCACTGAATGCAATGACAGTGAAGAACCGGTACCCCCTTCCCCTGATCAACGACCTCATCAACAAGCTCAAGGGAGCCCGCTTCTTCACCAAGCTTGACGTTTGATGGGGCTTCAACAACGTACGGATATGAGAAGGAGACAAGTGGAAGGCTGCGTTTCGGACCAACCGTGGGCTCTTCGAGCCACTGGTGATGTATTTCGGCCTCACCAACTCCCCTGCAACGTTCCAGACTATGATGAATGACATCCTTCAGGACCTCATCCTCTCTGGCAACGTCATGGTGTACCTGGACAACATCCTCATTGCGCACTCTGACCTCCACCTCCATCGCCGTATTGTGAACAAAGTCCTCCGGCGCCTCTGCGAAAACAAGCTGTACCTCTGAGCCAAGAAGTGCAAATTCAAGATGGAGTCCATTGAGTACCTTGGCGTGATCATCTCCCACAACCACGTCGAGATGGACCCCGTCAAGGTGGCAGGTGTAACTGAATGGCCAGCCCCCTCTAATAAGAAGGAAGTGCAACAGTTCCTCGGGTTCACTAACTTCTATCAGAGGTTTATTTGGGACTTCTCACATGTCACACGCCCGCTCTTTGATCTCACCAAGAAGGACGTACCATGGTCTTGGGGCAACAATGAGTCCACTTCATTTCAGGCCTTGAAGGATGCGGTTACCTCCATGCTGGTTCTTCTCCTTCCAGACTCCTCTCGTCCTTATTGCCTCGAAGCTGACAGCTCCGATTTTGCTACAGGAGCTGTCATCTCTCAGCAGTCCCCCTCGGACAACAAGTGGCACCCAGTCGCCTTCTTCTCCAAGAGCCTCAACAACGTCCAACGCAACTACAAGATCCACGACAAGGAGATGCTCGCAATTGTGCGTGCGCTGGAGGAGTGGCAGCACTTCTTGGAGGGCGCTAAACACCCTGTGGAGATCTGGACCGACCACAAGAACCTGGAGTACTTGTGACAATCAACCCAAAAACAAAGTCAAAAAGAGAAGTGAATTCGAAGACTGGAGAATACAACCAAGTAGCTACAGTATTTATACCCAAATCCAGTCTGAGTCATATCTACAACTAATGAGTCATAGGGCTATGTACTGCATGGAGCGCTGGTCATGGGTTGTAGTAGAACCTTCTGGAGCATATGTTGCACAGCCCACCTTGGACACCCCACTTTTGTACCTCGAGAGGTACCTTTTTGAGGCCCAAAAAAGGTACCTCAGTGGTAGTGGGCGGCCGTGGGCTGGGCGGCAGCCGGGCGCCCCCCAATGCTCTGGGGGGCCCCAGCTACATTTTTGTGGGCGTCCAGCGGGCGTCCTTGGGCGGGCATGTGGGCGGGCCCATGGCTCCTGGGGTCCTTGTAGCGCGCGCAGCGCCAGAAAAATTTCCGTTTTTTGACCTATTTGGGAAGTTAAAGTCAAGTATATATTTGCAATCTATTCGATAATACAGGCGTACAATGTACATAGGAGCTAGATTTATCCTTTGCAGTCTAATCAATAATACGGGTGAGTGTATGCAATAATATTGATTTGACGCACGCAAAAATCCTTATTGCTTTTGTCATGGATATATAAAATCACCATTTTGTAGGCTTATGACTTAAAATCACTATCTTGTAGGCTTATGACTTGGATCACGTGCAACATTTTTCTCATACCTCTTTTGAACCTAGATTGATTTATTCTCAGTGACCGCGGCGATTGCCGGCGCGGGACCACTCCATGTGACTTTATGACGCCTAGGAAACTATGTATGGGGCCGCCCACTGATGTGTGGGGCCGCCCACCGATGTGTGGGGCCGCCCACTGATGTGTGGGGCCGCCCACTGATGTGTGGGGCCGCCCACTGATGTATGGGGCCGCCCGCCAATTGCCAAGAGAAATATGGGCCCGCCCGCAGAATTGTGGGACCGCCCGCCAATTGCCAAGAGAAATATGGGCCCGCCCGCAGAATTGTGGGACCGCCCGCCAATTGCCAAGAGAAATATGGGCCCGCCCGCAGAATTGTGGGACCGCCCGCCAATTGCCAAGAGAAAAATGGGCCCGCCCATAGACGCTTAAACATCTGCCAAAAAATGACACAGATCCAGATATTCACCATCAAGGACTCACCACGTACAGGATTTGAGACAATTCTTTTTGAAAAAAGTTTACACAATTAACCTCTGCTCTGCCATGCAGGAAACAAAAACATTGCACAAGGTAAAGCTATGCGTAACAGAGTCATTAGGTCAAGAACTACAGTGTAGTAAATGTAAAACAAAGATAATTGTCCAGAAAACGCGTAAGAGGAATGTCGATCACAGTACTGTGCCGTAGCATCCGGTGTCAAGCAACTCCTTGTATAGTGTCTCGTGTAAGCCTCTGTGCCGGTCGGCAACAACCGGAAGGAGGCGGAGGTCTACGCTTTTCCACTGACCGTCCTGATCTATTTGCAATCCCCGACTGATGTAGTCGTCTACGATCATTGCGTCCCCTACACTCCGTCTGCGGAATCGTGTAACAAAGAACGTTTTGGATGACTGGTGTCCAAAGACGTAACGACAAATGCGCTCGCCCTCTCTGGGATCCTTCTCCAGCTGCTGCATCAGCAACTCCCTGTTGATCCGCTGACGTTTGCGCGGGGGCTCACTGCCATCCACGTCACTGTTGTTGAGATCATCAGCTAAGCTCGACGCCCGCAAATGTGAGAACTGGTCTGGAGTGGGTGAGCGAGCTGCCATTGGTCGCTTGCCCTCTCTCTTCTCGTTGGCGTCATTGATCTCCTTTTTGTAAGACGTGCAGTCCCGAACCCAGGCAATCTCGTTGTTATCCCCCAAACGCGTG
The DNA here is from genome assembly GCA_963692855.1 of Mycena citricolor. Lineage (NCBI taxonomy): Eukaryota > Fungi > Basidiomycota > Agaricomycetes > Agaricales > Mycenaceae > Mycena > Mycena citricolor. The sequence goes on along the minus strand of CAVNYO010000169.1, from coordinate 1,296,805 downwards.
GCCAACACAATGTTGGCCACCTCGTCTGGATTGTCTGCAGCCTCTTTCTCTTCTACATCAGGTATGAGTGGGCTGTTGACGAGCTGTTCTGTAGAACTGACCGTCCGTCCACTTCACGAAGTGGGGCGCTGTGCACGCAAGTCTCTCTTTGGCAGTCTTTTCTGCGATTGACTGCGCATCATCCTCTTGTAAGATTTTGTAGTCATCCGGTTTTGCACGCAACTCCATGCCGGGAAGCACCCGTTGTACCAAGTCCGCAGAGGGTTTCCAATTTGGCTGCGGCAGCTTGAAGCCATCCGGCCAATTGATAAGCCTCAGTTGATGGCGCCGGCAGAGGTTCAGGATATCCCAGCTCATCTTCTTCAGCTGGAACCCTCCCGAACGTTCTAGTTAACATCCATCAGAAGGCTCAAATACATCAAGAAACTGTACTTGCCCATAGCCATACGCAAAAGGTCTTGCACGCGAGCTCGTTCCATGCTTCGCTTATCTGCATACTGCTTGCCAGTTGCGCCCACCATCCCTCGCTCCGATTGATTGCGCATGATAGGAGCTCCTGAGTTCTTAGCCGTTGACGCCTGGGCAGTTGAAGCTATGGTCGTCTGCTCGGCCATTGGCACGTCTAGTGCACGTTCATCCATGTCCAGCTTTCTGCAAACCAGTTAGTATCACAGCGAAAGTGTCTGACCGATGCTTACCGCAGCATAGTCTCGTAGTCTCGCAATTGACGATCCACAGCCACTGGAAACGTCTTCATCAGTTGCAGGTACTCGGGTGATCCCCCCCATGCGCAACTGTGCTGCCCGTCTTCATCAATGATCACTCCGAAGGCATGCACGTTGAGTTGTCGATATGCTTTTGCTGACTGTGAACAGTTTAATACACTTATCTAGGAAAGAATCTGCATTACAGACCACACGAGTAAGGTTCTTGGCCACATCCGCCACTAAAGCGGGAAACTTTCCACTTCTTCTCGCATCGATTATCTTTTCCTCCGTGTGGATTGCATACCAATCAAGGACATCACTGAAATGCTCGTTGAGCACGTCGACATTGCTTTGCTGTTCCTGGCCCAACTGGGCCAAACGATCCTCGTACGCTTTGCTGACCTGCCTGTTCCAGACGCTGACGTGCACTGTCAGATTGGTGAGTCACAAGCGTTCACTGGTGGTAAGTAATCACTCACTATCGGCGGGCTTTTTACCTTTGTGTTGAGCCGAGTACCAAGTCTGGAACTTGTTCCACATGTGTTCCTTGGGACTTTGAGAATCCTCGTCGCCGCTCACGTTCTCCATCACTCTTTCCACCGGTACGTTGTACTTTTCCGATATCTTTTCTAGCTGCTTTTGCACTTCCAAAATTTCCACGTAATAGGCTTTCGGTGGACGGCCACCCTTGTCAGCCTCGGTGTTCGTACCAGACAGTGCACGACGACCCTTTTGGCTCATAGATTTAGGATTGCTGACGCTGACAGATCCGGTCTTCTCTGTGGTCGACACGTTTGATGTGCTTGTGGCGCCTAGCAGTGCAACGTCCTGAGCCACACGGTTTCGCAGCTCGTCACTCTGACTTCCGTCGCTCTCGACATTGCTGGAAGCTCGCCTCAGTCTTATGTCCCTCATCTTCTCCTCTTCACGCTCCCTGATCAATGCAGCGCGGAGTCGTTTTTGCTTCTCGGTTTCGAAGTCGTCGTCGTCGCCTTCACTCTCATACGGAGCTTCCGTTCCAGGGATCCGTCCACGATAACGCCCATTGCGGTCTGGATTGGAGCGTTGAACCATCGCCGTGTTTTCATCACAAGCCTCGTCATTGCTTCCAAGCAGGTTGTCTTCCTCGTCGGCGTGAGGGTCAAGGTATAGTTCTTGGAGCTCGTCCAGTGCCCACTCTGCCTCTCGTGAGACTGGCAGCTCGTCAAGTGATGGCAGATGTCGGGAACGTGGAGTAATCTCCCCCTCACTCTGCGTTGACAAAGTGCCAACTCGTGGACGAGCACGAGGTGTTCTCTGGTCTTCGAGATCCCTCGATGGTGTTTGCGGTGGCGTGGATACGCTGGAGGCGCGAGCTGATTGAGGTGTGGGTCGAACAGGGCTCAGGGACAAGACGTTCATGGCTAAACGCGATGCAGCGCTACCAAGCGTGTTAGGAGTGTTCGCCCACAGGTCTGCTCTTCCTTGAAGTCCGAGGAAGGCGGGCGTCATCTCCAGCAAGCTATCCGGAATGGGAGACGATGGCGGTAAGTGCTCCGCGTCATCGATACATGTACTGGGCGAGGGAGACGAAAAGGGCGCAGGAGACGATGGCGGTAAGTGCTCCGCGTCATCGATACGTGTACTGGACGAGGGAGACGAAAAGGGCGCAGGAGACGATGGCGGTAAGTTCTCCGCGTCATCGATACGCGGACTTGGTGAGGGAGATGGTATCCGCGCCACAGACTCCCCTTGGCAGGCAGTCAGACTGTGCAGAATGTGTACTGATTCGGGCACAAACGTACTGAGCGTGATTGGGATGCCTGGATTCGTCGATTGTGCCGCTCTCTGTCGATCGATAAGATGTCGGGCGCACGGTGGAGAACAAGGTACAACCATCCGAGCCCTTTCCTCTCTTTTTCGGCGGCGCACATCCACAGCCGGTGTCTCTGGCTCAAGGGCTGGAGCAACAGAATTGGATTGCAGTGGTCGGGTTGGTGCGGCTGAAGATGTAGGCGGTTTCGCTGCAGACTTGGAGCGGGGAGGCATGTTGCTGGTAGTGGATCGAATTTGGAAGCGTGTAAGCTTGGAAGGATGCCCCAAATTCGGTCGAGTTCTGGGAGCATAAGGGGATGCAGGGGATCAGCTTCAAAGTCTTGACCTTGTCAACTGCTCAGTACTCACTGCCGACGCGTGTAGGATCTGCCTGGATCTTTCTTGGCCTGTGGAGCCGCTCGGACAACATCTCAGAGGGTCAGAAGCTATCGAGCGGACTTCCGATGGTCGCATGGCTCACGCATGACTCCATTTTTGGCTTCTCCGGGCGCGCACGCCCGCTCTTGCGGCCAGTGCCCATGTCAACCCGGCCTTGAGTGTTGGAGTGATTTATGAGGGAGATTCACACAGGGAACTCAGAAATACGATGTACACTACTCGCTAATATTGTCCTTTGCCCATGACCCTCGTCTGGTTGGATGCACCAAACGAACGACATGGGCGTGGACGGAAAGGCAGTTTAGTCACAAGATGTGACGCTGTCGCTATGTCATGCCTCCTTGATGGTCGATATCAAGGCAATCAGTGGAGTAATGATCCGACCCGCATGGCTTACAATCGCTACATTGGATCCGTTTCTTCTTCATTCCTTCGGACACGATAAGATGTGCGGGCTAAATAGCCACCGAGAATACATGTGAATAATCTAATTTGATACACTGGGCTTCACGTGGGCACTGCGGCCGTCGGGGATTCGCTGACAACTCCGATCTCAAAATTGGTGCAAAGCAGCCCAAGAGTTCCCACTGTCTCGTTGATAGCCCGACAGAGTGATCCAAGCGGGAAAGTGTTTGTCCTGTTTGCCCATACCCATTGCGCATCTGGACGGGGCTCCGCAAACTGCACCACCACCCTCGACGGATCGAACGATTGGGGCTGGACTTCGGCGTATTTCCCGATGTCTGCGTCAGATTTGGCGCAATCGTGACCGATGATAATGACCCGTCCACGTGCAGCACTGATACAACGTCCATCGGTAAGCGTTCTGACTGGCTCGAGACATTCTGCCGGGACAAGCGCGTCGGTAAATCCACCCAGCCGAATCTGCACGAATTTCAGCATGAACGCATGCCGGGACCAGTTCATCTTCTGTGAGGGCATGACAATGCCGGTCTTCTCCGCATGCTCAAACGTCTTGCGATTAAAAGACAGGAAGTAGCGACCCTTCCCGCGCCCATTTATCTTAGCAGCGTTTTTTGCACTCTCAAGTGCTGCAACGGACTTGACCTTCACGTCGATTCGCTTCCCTTGGAAGGCAGGGTTCGCCAACCACAAGTTATCGGCAGCAAAGACATCTAACGCTGGCGGTGAGTGCTCTGGTGCTGGTCAGGGATCACGGACTGACCTAGTTCAGAGATAGGCTCCTGCGTCGCCGCGTCGAGACCTGGTGGTGGAGTAGACGGGCGGTGCATTGCCTTGATGAGTTCGGATAGGTCACCGAAGAACATGGCCTGTCGCAAAGGTAGTAAGACTCTAAGACAATGCGCATGTGTTAATAGCATTCCAGTCTCAGCAACAGCAAAGCACTCACTCAGGGTGGACAACCTGATCCAAGCGCGCGATAGCCGTTGCTCCCCCGTCGAGGTAAATGATCAACTCCACATTCCGCTCAAGCTTAGATTCTGGCTTAAGGGTTGGTCGTTTCGAGCGCTGGATATGTTTGTAGCCAGCAATCACACCGACTAGCCCCTTCTGGATGTGTTGACCAACGATCATGACGCGTTGACCGGTGTAGCCCCGCCCCGTGTGGAACAAGTCTCGCTCGATCTTGGCTTGCCTCTGGTCCTTCTCGAGAGCGAAGCTAATGTACTCTGGATCGACCTCCATGGCTTGCCAGCCATGGCCACGTACTCGTTGGTATCCGGTGGTGTCTGGTGGAAGGAGCGTGATTTTCCAATCTGGGACTCGAATCTGCACTGATGTTCAAGCACAGGCTATTGACAGTTTGCCACGGCAAGCACTTACAACCAGATCCTCTCGCGATGCGTAGGCCACGTTGTTCAACTGCAAGTAGTCAGTATGTAGATTTTCAATATGCCAGTTAACTATAATTACCTTTCGATCGTCTCTCACAAATGTCCCGTCGATACGCTTCTGGATATCCCCAATCTCACACTGTTTATTTCGACTGAGTATCAAACATATAAACTTCGCAGGCAGACTCACTGGGTAGATATCCACGGACCCACCCATGTTGACTGCGACAATAAATCCGATAACGCCTTGTTGAGGCCCGGTTATGACTTGGACTACATCTCCCGCTCGAAACTCAGTGATGCACTCTGATCGTTTGACCGTGCCTCGGCAGAGCTCTCCATTGGGCTTGACGCCATGGAAGTCGACGGTTTCTGATGACGCGTCCAACCCCATTACTCGACCTGAAGCCGAATGAAATGGCGATCGCCCAAACACCTTGATTCGAGAGTGGTCACTGATCGACCGAGGCGGGCAGAGGACATGTCGATACAGGGAGGCCATCGGCACAACAAACGACTCCTTGCGCCTCATGGATCGCGCCGAGACAGCGTCGGTGCCGTTGTAGTCTGTGAATACCGCGCCAAGGGCAGACTCGAATGCGTCGTGGGAAGCGATACAGACCAGGATTCCAGTGCGGCAATTGAATCGGGATCTGTCGTCGTCGACTACAACGAGGTCCCCCACCTGCAGCCCAGTCTTGGGCGGGACATGAGAAGGGACATGGAGCAGGTCCTCATGCGCGGCACGGAACAAGTCGAGCTCATCTGGCGTGGGCAGTGGCGCCTGTTCGCGGAAACCGAAGTCCTTTCCTTTAACCACTTCGAGTCCAGCCGCAGTGAAGCGGCGGTTTCTCCACACCCAGAGATTGTCGACAGCATCGTAATCGATTTTTGCGGCGGGATGCATGTCCTGCACGCGTTGCTTGCTGAAGAGGGCGGGGTCTGGTCTGCTCTTCTGGCCTGGCCCACGAATGCGAGGAACAACCAAGCAGTAGATGTTCTCGTGGATAGCCCAGCAGGTGTAAGCCAAATCTCCTGCAAATAATCCTTCATCCAGTCGGACAAGCACGCCAATGTGCTCCCATCCTTTGGATAACGACAGGAGGCGACGCTTGTCCCCCCCGCGCACTGGCGACTTGATCATATTGGGCTTTGAGTGCTGCCAACGATCAAGCGCTTTGGCGAGCCAAGCACGGCGGCGGGTTTCAACGTAGACGAAACCTCCAAACTTGCGAGGATAAAACACGGAGTCGAGGAAGTCGTAGTGGCTGAGGAATCGGGTCAAGTCAGGCTCTAAGCCTGGCCGAACAAGAATTGGATACATCGGGGGGTCGAGCGTGTCGTCTGGCAAGCGATACAGGTGTTCCGCGTGGTCCATGTCCTCATCGGTCGGACCAGAGTCGTGCAAATCAACGTCCCTCGAGGCAATCTCCGCACGTTTCGTACGGGAGTACCGGGCTGCCCATTGCTCAAGCAACTCGTGCTCGGATGACGCCGAAGTCTGGGTATCCTCAGGACTGCCCAGCTCCGAGTGCGGACGCTCGTCGTAGACGCTGTCACGAGATTCTGGATCTTCTTCGGTGTCATCAGCAACGAGCCAGTCCTCGACATTGTCATCGTTGACGTCTTCCAGGTCTCCCTCTTCCTCCGTCTCATCGGCTTCGAGGCTCAGGAACTTCAGGACTTCTTGCCTCCTGCGGGCAGGCTCTGATTCGACACGCCGTTTCTTCGAGCGATTTGAGTCGCTCCTCACACTAGAGATGCTCTGGAACGTAATAAGCTACATACATCTCTGTCAGTCGATCATATCGCACCGATTCTACCTCCACAAATCCGGTGCGAATGGGATTCGATCTCCCGAGAACTAATGGTTGCGGTGCATCGCCAACTGGTTCCGGTACATCGACAACGTGTTCAGTGGGCTGCTTGAGTGATTAGTGACCATGGGATTGTGAGCATAACAAGGCCCGTACCGAAGGCACTTCGCCACCGCCGAGTATACTTTCATTTGGTCGGCCAAAGAGCAATCCTTCCACTAGCAAGTGACTCTCAATCGCAGATTCGTGCCACCGTGACTCGACCTCTTCTTCGTCCACAACACAGCTTGCCGCAAGATGTCCACTCTTTCGCACCTCATCATCCAGACCATCATCTGCGGAATCTTGTGGCTTGGGGACATCGGGGGTCGGTAGGACAAGGGGCGCAGCAAGACGCGACTGCTCCTGGACGATGCTGCCAGGCAGAGGTGCCTCCCACAATGATCGCGACGGTGTCTCTGGACGCAGGGTAGGAGATGGCGGAGGAGAGGGCTGTGCGCATGGTATTGAGACCGGGTAGCCCAAAGGCGATTGGATACACGTACCGTGGCAGGGAGGAATAGCGGAGTCTGCAGCCGACCCGGAATGGGGCTGAACAATCCGCTTGGTGTTCTCCGCGTCGAGTGTGCGCCAGACATGGAACCTTCAGGGCGAGGCTAAGGGCAATTCAATATCATAGCTGCCAGGCAACTTGGAACCCACCGTCCCCGGATTAGACGTTTGGCGATGCGCAGGGCTAGCGGTTGAGTACGCAGCGTCCGGAAGACAGTCGATGAAGCTAGCAGTGGGGCTTAGCGAGCCTGAGAAGCGCTGGTTAGTACTTACGCATGGATTCATCTGTGCCTGTAGACCTTCGTATTCTGGCGCTTCATTGGCTTTGATTGGTCTGACTTATAGGGCCTTGAGCCCAACACTGAATACAGACTATGTACATGCTCTACTATGGTACACGACGAGCTTGACTTACGGGGCATGAGATTCAAGAGCAAGAAACGAAATCCCGATCGCTGATCGGAGTGCTTGGCGTTGTGTATGGCTGATGGTTGGACGACCGGCATGATTTCTGTGCCGAACCGCCAACCATCAGTCGTGGCCACAATCATCAATTGTTGGTGGCAGTGCCGAATCGCATCTTGCTCCCAACGCCCATGGACTCATGTCCCACGAGTAGTGTTAGTACATAGAATTAATAGAGTCCGAATTGAGGACCAGTGAGCTAGAAATAATAAAGCCGGCCTACTTAAAGCTCACTGAATACCGTAGACGTCTGCTGGAACATCTGCCGGTCCATCCCCCACCTCAGTGGCAGGCCCGTCTTCCATCTCGGTGAGCGCTTTCGCTGTGCAGCATACACGCTTGCTGATTGACCTACCTGTCTCTGCACTACTCTAGCAATGCCCAACCCGCGCCACTCGTCGAAGAGCCCCGTCAAAGCCCAGGCGTTTGCGCTCAGCAGTGTACGACCGCCACAGCGACAAGGCGCTTGGCGTCCACCTCCCGTTTACTGCGCCGACGGTGTAACATTGTATCAAGACTACGTCAGAGCCCCACCTGGTCAGGTCGGGTTTGCGTTGAACACCTCCCGCCTGGAGAATCTAGAGGGCTGGGAGTCGCTGCGTGCCAACGATGGAGTTGACGACGAAGCTAACTACATAACACCTGTGCACTCCGATGCGGTGGCCGCCCCGACGGCGCACTCTGTGGCCCGAGAGAAGCAGACTACGCGCTGGGTCACGGAAACCATTCCCGCCCTACTTCCTGGCTACGTGGATCTCATGCTTCAAACGGAGCGTCTGCGTCACCTCGATCGTGCAACCCCGTATATGGCTTCATGCGTTTGCGGAAAACAGAAAGAGATCCGGGTCTACCTGCTTCGTTGGCACGGTAGGTACTTGTGTGCCCATCCATCGTCTCTGCTGAATAGTTGCAGATCTAGACAGAATTTCACTGCAGCACTGTGCCTGTCGCCCAGGAACGCAGCAGCTTGTTGCCCGTGGCTTCTTTCCAAGCTCGCCCGTGGAACCGCACCTGGGCGTGGACATGCGAGTGCTAGACTTTGCGCAGGATCTGTTCCTTAACCAGGCACCCAACAACCGTGCACTGACAAAAACGATTGAACAGTGCCTCGACAGGCTAGGCTACAAGCTGCCCAACCGTGTAAGGACGTCATCTCGCTGCTTGTGAGCCGGTGCTGACGCTTTCCTCGTAGGAATCCCTTCGACGCCAATTTGGCAATGCATTAGAGTACTATGTTATGCTGCGCCATAGCACAGATCAGGCCATTGACAACATCCTCGCCACTGTGCGGCAGAGGATCCAGAATGAGGACGACAACCATGAACGCCCAACCACACCAGGTCCGGTGATCGCACGAACCTCTGTGCAGGAATCTCCGCGCAAGAGAGGCCGCAGGGAATGGGACTCCTCTCCGCCGTCTTCTCCAACTAAACGCGCTCGAGCAGCGCAACCATCATCTCCGACGCGATCCTCGTTGCCGTCTTCGTCATCTCCGGTAAAACATTCGCTGCATTCATTGCCTAGTGCCCCACCAGCATCTTCTCCCGAGCCGTCATCGCCTGTGGCCGAGTCATCACGTCACACCTATCCATTCACATCGCCCGAGGATCGCCCGCGACCAAGTGAATACCTCCGGAGCCGATGTCCCGCCTGCTTTGGCGGCAAATGGGAGGACATGCGGGTAGCTCTTGATTGCATTGTTTGCGGAGACGCATGCTTCACGCAGAAACGGAACAAGGACCGAGGCTGTCGAGATCCGGAGCGCATGCATCCCAAGTCGTCTTTCTTGTCCGACCAAGCGACGCAGAAGATGGCTGACTGGGTCGAAGGAATACGTCCTCCTCGTTCCGCCCCGGACACAGCTGCTGCACCGACATCAGAAGTGGATGATGACGATGTGATCGAAGCACCAAGCATCCCACTGCCTCGATCTGTGCTTAATGAGTGTGAAAGGTCCTTTGCTGCAGCAGATGAGACCAGAGCGAAGACCAGTTCCCATTTCTTTGATGATAAAGGACTGATGGGCTTGTCGTGTCGTCACGATAACCTGCTTTTTCTAGCAAACATTAAGACGCCCGGTGAGCGGCAGTTCTACATGTTTGCACTACTTGAAGCTCTGTTCCAGCACCTGCCGACTGATTTTGCCGTTGGCTTCCTGTACGACATTGCCTGCCAGTTACAGCGATCTGCAGTCAAATACGAGTTCTTGCCTCCAGAATACATGGCCAGACTGGAGTGGGCCGTTTCCGTCCTGCATTCGTACGGTCATGGAGCTGCGTGCCAAGCAGTGTATCACCCAAGACGCCGCACTCTTTTCGGTTATTCAGATGGGGAGGGTCTAGAACGGTTTTGGCACTCCCTCAGCCATCTCGTCTCATTTCTTCGTGTGTGTGGTGTACGTGTTTGCCCCTCCATCGGTTGATGCTAGCTGATCTATATTCAGTATCATAAGCGCCGCTACACGCTGGATGCGCAGATTGTACACATGCACAAGGGCAACTTATTCAGATTAGGGAGCTGGCTAGCCCGACGCTACACTGATTGCTGTCGCCACAGACAGCACGCAATTGCTGTTCTGGCTGAATGCCCGCACTCTGTATCAGTTCTTCGCGCAGAGCACACCAAACAGGTGGCAACGTTATCCCAGCCATTACCTCGTACGTGTCGATCGCTCCCCGTGTCTAATCTCATCATAATTGCAGGTCAATCGAAGTATGCGGGGAAAATCGCCATACAAGATGTACTACGGAAGACGGCGGCAATGGATAGGCTGAAGAACCAAATGTCGCAGTGGAATGACGCCATCTACAAGGAGGACGCCGATCCGGTATATGTTGACTTCGCTGTCCAGGAGTACGCAAAAGCCGACGCAAAGCTCCTGAAACTTGCGGAATCAGTTCGCAAGCAGAAGGCAATCATGGGCGTCGAAGACAAGGCAAACTTATCCAAGCTAGTGAAGAGCAAGTACATTCAGGCACGCACCAATGCCGCCGCCGCAAAAACAAAGTTGCGCAATCGCTTGCGCCAGAGGAAGTTCGAGCTTGACAGAGTGGAGCGGCACTTCCATCGAAACAAAGCAGGTACGTATCTCTTTGTGGGCCCACGGCAAAGCTCTGAAATCGCTTGAGATGCCAAAATGACGACTCACATCGAGGACGCCGTGCGACGCCGTGACCGAAGCATCAAAGATGTATGCCGGTTGTACAATAGACTTTGCACGGAGTTGCAGGAGCTCATTCGTCTCGGTCGTGCCCCACGCAATGCAATTGCACCTAGACAAATCGTTGAGAAGGACATATGGGGCTTGGATGTTGATGCCGAAATCTGGCTTGACGTTGGCCTAACGGACGCAGATGAAGACACGGAGCCGCCACTATGGATGAAAAGTGACGCAGTTCGTCAGGGAATCCAGGCCATGCTGGAGCAGGACCGCTGTAACGAGGAGGAGCCGCGCTTGTTCCATGAGTGTCGCGCTTTGCGCTGGTGGATGGCCGAGGAATGGGAAGTGCTGACGCGCGGAATCAAGTTGGCTGCAGAAGACGGTACATGCTAGTCGGCTTCAGACTGTGCTTCACTCCGTTTGACCTTATCTCTTTACAGGTGAAGCCGGGATTGTCTATCAGTTCGAGCTTCGCAAGTCCGAATTGACGAAATTGACTGCCGCATGGGAGAAACCACTACGTCAGGTGCCGTATCCCACAGTCGGGTTACCAGCATGGGGCCCGTCCGATGAAGATCTTCTTCAAGTCCGCATCGATGATATGTTTGCCCGAACAACGGTTGGCAGCTGGAAGGAGAGTGATTGGTCATCACATCAAGAGGACAGCGCATCAGACAGCGACTCTGGGACTGACACGGAGTACTTTCCCTACGACGAATTGGACGCTTTCGAGCGTGCCGGTGATTGGCGAGAGCTTCATGGTATCTAAGCACATATGGATAATCGCGAATGACTTTAGACACATGCTCCTTACGGAACTACAAACTATCCCCTTTTTGCACTACGAATCGGATCATCCATATGGCCATGTGCATTTTGCGTCGCCTGTATATCCCCTTTGTATATTACTTATGCAGAGCACGTGTCTAGGCTAATCTATGAACCCACAGAACTAAACATGTCTGAGGTAACCATTGGCTATCTCCTTGGGGTCATGGAATATGTGAAATCGGCCGCTTGGTGATGTACATCCGCGTCAGTTGAATCGAGATTGACGTACTTTTTCAGCAGTCATAAAACTTGTCGCAAAGCTGGTCAAATGTCTTCACCCTCCCTCACTGTGCCCGAGCCTCCGTTATGCGAGCCCCCACGTCGCCGACCAAAGCAAGATCCTCTACCCGCATCGCGGGAGGGCGAAATGCCCTCGGTTTCGTCAAAACGACGACACCACGAAACACAGCGCTGGCCGATCGCCCACGAAAGCTGCGGGTCCATGTCCAGCTCGTCGCTGATGGTTGCGAACGTCGTAGAGAGATTCAGGGCTGCTCGGTCCAGCAGTATCAACTTATCTCCATGGCGCAGTATCGCACCTTCTCACCTAGGCACCTTTGGATGAATTGTGTTCAATGCCGCCTGCGTATTCCGAGATGGTATGGGGCAGAGTATCGGGTCGTGGGTGATTCCTTCGAATCATCATCGAGTCTTTGTAAAGGCTGTGATGAGGCGGAACTTCAAGGGGACAAGCACATCAGTAAGGTCTGCGGAATGATTAGTCTATAATTGAAGATTCCACGCTGAGCACCTCATTCCAGTGCCAATGTGCAATAGACGGCGCCATCGATCTCTCAAACAGCAACTGCCCCCTGCACGCGAGTATGTTGCCGCCGTCTCATAGACCAAGTGGCATGCTAATTTGGATCCTTGTCTAGCGAGGAACCGAGTGATAAAAGACAAAAGCTTTCCTGACGTATTCTACCTACCCATCTCGCGCGCGGACCTACGCATCGCCATCCATGATCTAATGATGTTATGGTACAAGGAATCGTTTCGCAAAGATCTGGGGCCCCAAGACTTTCGGGATCCAGCTTACAGTACTCAGGAAGAGATTCGCCGCCGTAACTACCACGAAGCGGAGTGCCGCAAAGTGATTGACGTGCTCAGAAGGCTTAGGGAGCATTCAGACAAGGTCAAATTTCATCTACTGTGGCAGGTGTTAGACAAGCTCGAGCGCCTCGTACAACAATTCCCTGGTGGGTTGATCTGCCTACATCAGGAAACTTACTGCGAGTTCTCATACATTACAGATCTTGACTTGCCCAAAGGGTTGCTACCTCCGGATATTGGCTTCGTTGGCAGTGATGTTGACGTCAATGTGGAGGGAGACGGTGTCATGAACAAAGAGCCCAGCCAGTCGTCCTATGATACGAGTATCCATCAGCTGGCCGTCGTCAACAACTAGAGAAAAGCGTATTTACTTTGCACCGTCTATAATACCGAGTCCAATCGTCCGTAATGATCGCTGAAATGGTGGGCACGCACTCATTGCACGGCTGCACAGCCCGAGCATTTTTAATTACTCGTGTTTGCAAATGTAAAACTCTTGTGGGTCCCTGCTGTGCATCAACATAGCGTAGAATCTCAAGTGGGCAAAAGAGGTTTGTGACCTAGTGCGCCAGTCAAGGTTTGATACACGGGAACATTTGGTATCACTTTAATACGCGTGTACGGGTGGGCGGCCCCATAGTTCTCTTGGCATCCGTGGGCGGGCCCATAGTTCTCTTGGCGTCTGCGGGCGGGCCCATGGTTCTCTTGGCATCCGTGGGCGGGCCCATAGTTCTCTTGGCGTCTGCGGGCGGGCCCATGGTTCTCTTGGCATCCGTGGGCGGGCCCATAGTTCTCTTGGCGTCTGCGGGCGGGCCCATAGTTCTCTTGGCGTCTGTGGGCGGCCCCATACTTTTCTGGGCGCCCCCATACTTATTTGGGCGGCCCCGTAATTCTGTGGGCGCCCCACGTTTATTTGGGCGGGCCCGTTATTCTATGGGCGGGCCCGTTATTCTATGGGCGGGCCCACACTTTCCCGGGTTTCGAGCAGGTCACATGTGGTGGTCCGCTGGGAATCACCTTATGTCCATAAGAAGAAATCAACATTCGATCAAAACAGATATGATGATATCTACCGCATAAAATGTTGTGGATGCATATGATTGAAGTCACTCATAAGCCCATGAGAAAGCGGCCCCATATATTCTTGACAGGAGTGTCTTCCAAGTGTTTCAAACAGCCCTTATGTACATTCAATGGTGATTTTATATATCCCATGACAAAAGCAACAAGGATTTTTGTGTGCGTCAAATCAATATTATTGCATACACTCACCCATATTATTGAATAGACTGCAAAGGATAAATTTAGCTCCTATGTACGTTGTACGCCCGTATTATTGAATAGATTGCAAATATATACTTGACTTTAACTTCCCAAATAGGTCAAAAAACGGAAATTTTTCTGGCGCTGCGCGCGCTACAAGGACCCCAGGAGCCATGGGCCCGCCCACATGCCCGCCCAAGGACGCCCGCTGGACGCCCACAAAAATGTAGCTGGGGCCCCCCAGAGCATTGGGGGGCGCCCGGCTGCCGCCCAGCCCACGGCCGCCCACTACCACTGAGGTACCTTTTTTGGGCCTCAAAAAGGTACCTCTCGAGGTACAATTATGGGGTGTCCAAGGTGCACAGCCTCGGATCAATAGAGATAATCCCTGGAACCCCTAGTCTGGACTGTCTGATGCCGTGATCCGTGATAAGATAATCCGTGCCAAGATAAGATAAGATGGTTGATGATAAGATGAAAAAGTGGTTGAACTATGACATTACCCCCTCTCTAGGGTCGATGTCCTCATTGACTGGGCCAATGGGCGTGAAGATGTTTTCATAGGGGTCAAATAGTTGTCGTTGGGGATATGGGAGGCGCTCGTCTTTGGGTTTGTAGCAATGAATGAGATAATCCCAGTGTCCGGCTTCGAGCGTTGGCAGGAGGCAAATGCGTGTGTCTGGGTTTGATTGTTTCCTCTGTCAATCTCTCAGGACTCTCTTTGCGTGGGTAAGGTGACGTGAAGGTTCCCAGGTATTCTTGCTATGCAGCCATCCCTTCCATTTGACCAAGTACTGTTTCCCCCAGCCGACCTTCCGTTCCTTCACAATTTCCTCGACTTCCCACTCTTCTGCTCCTCCGATCATCTTGGCTATGGGTCTCTTCTCTCGGCGGTGGGGGGGTGGTTTGTGATAAGGTGTCAATAGTGACTTGTTGAACACCGGGTGTCTCTGGTCCGTGTCCGGCAAATCCAGCTTCCATGCGGCTGCTCCAACCTTCTCCAGTATCTCGTATAGTCCCAATCTCTTGTTGCTCATCTTCTTGGATGGTCTGTCCGTTTCGATATTGTCTCCTTCTATGTACACCTTCATCCCAACCTTCAACTCCAGAACTTCTTTTCTTTGTTTATTGTAGTATTTTTTCATTTTTTCATTTGCTTTTTCTAGTGCTGCTTTTGCTTTGTCTTGTATTCCTTTGATTCTTTTTACAAACTCTTCCGCTGACTTGTTCCTCAATTCCATCCGCTGCTCTACTCCCTTCCATGGGTGATATCTGTGATTTGCATAGAACAGTGATATTTTGGTAGACATGTTCATTTTGTCGTTATATGCAAACTCTGCCATTCCCAGCCACTCCGACCAGTCCGTCTGATGGTAATTGACGTAGATGCGGAGATAGTGCTCAATCTCCTGATTCATGCGTTCCATTTGTCCATCTGTGATTGGGTGATATGCGGTCCCCGGATTCATTTCCACGCCCAACATCCGATTTGTCTCCTTCATGAAGCCTTTGATGTAATGCGAATCCCTGTCGGTGATGATTTTGCGGGGGATCCCATGGTAGCGGAAGACTCAGTCCCTGGTTAATTGTGCGACTCCTTCACTGCTGATGTCAGTACTAATTGGTTCGACATGGATCATTTTGGTGAAGGTATCACACCACACATGAATTGCATCATACCCGTTACTGACTGGCAAGGGTCCGATCTGATCCATGGAGATGATTTCCCATGGCGCGTTTGGAACTGCATGCGGGTGCAAACTCCCTGTCCTGGCTCTTCTGGTCTTGGTACGCTGGCACGCCTCGCACGTCTGGATGTATTTCCGAATTTGGTTTCCCATCCTTGGCCACCAGTGGTTCCTTTCCACCATCTCCTGCGTTCGGTTGATCCCAGCGTGTCCGACCAAAGGGGTGTCGTGGTGTAGTCCGATGATCTTGTCCCGCAACTCCTCGTCCCTTGGTACATAGAGCTTTCCATGATACGTGATAAGCCCCTCTTCCTTCTTCCATCCGACGAGGGACTTCTCTAAGGCCGCCTTGACGCTTCCATCAATTGATCGAATGGCCTTGATTTCATCGTTTAGCTGCTGATCCTGTCCCTCGAATGTGACTTCTTGTGATCGGAAGAACTTGGGCTTCAGTAGCGTCACGTGCTTGTTGTCGTTCTTGCCCTGATCGTGATCTGCTCGTCGAGACAGGAGATCCGCCTTGCGGTTGAGTGCGCTGGGCCGGTGTCGTAAGGTGAAATCAAACTCCGCCAACTCCGTGATCCATCGTGCTTGCCGTCGATTGAGCTTCTGCGGCTTCCGAAAGTACTCGAGATTCTGATGATTGGTGAAGATCTCAAACGTTTCCGTGGCTCCCAGGAGCAGCTGCCTCCATTCGTCGAGCAATAACATGATTGCAAGCATTTCCTTGTCGTAGATCTCATAATTTCGCTTGGTTTCGGTCAATGCGTGCGAAATAAATGCGATTGGGTGCCAAATGCCGTCTTGGTTTTGGCTCAAAACAGATCCTGTTGCCCCTTCTGAAGCATCGGCTTCCAGACGATATTGGCCAGTGTCATTTGGCAGTGCTAAGACCGCATCCTCTGCGATTCTCTTCTTCAACCCATCAAATGCTGCATGCTCATCCATACCCCATGACCATCCTGCCTTCCCTGTCAGCCGTGTCAATGGCTTGGCGACCTCCATGTATCCCCGGACAAAGCGTCGATAGAAGTTTGTGAACCCTAGAAACACTTGGACTTGTTTGACGCTCTTTGGTTCTGGCCATTCCATCATGCCCTTGATCTTGACTGGGTCTATCCGCATCAAATTGTGTCCAAAAATTACCCCCAGATACTCGATTTCCGTGCGTTCGAACTCGCACTTTTCGGGCTTCAGGTACAGCTTGTGTTTTTGGAGTAATTCAAGCACTCGTTTCATGATCCGCCGATGTTTGTCCAAGTTCTCTGTGAAGATTAGTATATCATCCAGATAGACTACCACGTGACCCTCATTGATCAACTCTCGGAGTATGTTGTTCATCATGTTTTGGAACGTTGCCGGGGAATTCGTGAGACCAAAGAACATAACTAAGGGCTCATACAGCCCGCAGTTTGTGCGGAATGCAGCCTTCCACTCGTCGCCCTCTTTGATCTGTACATTGTTATATCCCCACCGGATGTCGAGCTTGGTGAAGAACTTTGCGCCACATAGATTATGGACCAGTTCGGAGATCAGCGGCAGCGGGTATCGATTTCGGATTGTCATCTCATTGTAAGGGCAACCTTGTGACCCAATCTCAGAGTTCTGGCAAGGGAGAATCCAAAGTGTTAATAGTGGTAGCTAGGTACAAGACCGGCATACCTGGCAAGGGAGAATCCAAAGAGAAACCGTGTTGGGGATTCTCCTTGCCAGGCGCCACTATTTATATGATACAAGAACAATAGACCACGCAGTGACAAACAAAGAACAATGGGGACAATAAGTACAATGGCCGTTGGAGAACAATAGGAAACCGAGACAATGGGAACAATGGGACACCTGACCATGTGCCCATCAGAGAGAAGCGCTCGGCGTGGCAGTCCGGGCCGTGGTACGTGACAGCTGACAGGTCACGCGAGCACGATCACATGCCAGATCCCAAGCTGATCGATCAGAAGAGGGGGTTCCCCTGACATCACCCCCCCCCCCCCCCTTGGATTGCGGCGCCTCGACGCAACGTGCGGATAGTGGCAGAGGGGTGTTGGAACGGGAGGGAGTCAAAGATGGCAGCGGCAATGATGCGTGGTTTGTTGGGGTGCCTGCGGTAGAATGCCACTATAGCATCCTCTGCAAAGATGTCAGAGTGCTTTACCCACTGGTCGTGTGACGAATCGTAGCCCTTCCACCGCACGAAGTATCAAATGCTCCGATAGCGCATCTTGGCGTCCAGAACCTCTTCGACTTCCCACTCCTTGCCGGCTCCTTGGCCCATGACAGGTGGCGGCTCCTTGCGAGCCGGGCATGTTGGGAACGGGTCGTCCTCGACGAGCTGCAGCTTCACAACGGGGAAGACCGGGTGGAGACCAGAGAGGCGGCGAGGGAGGTCGAGCTTTTAGGTGCTGTGCCCAACAACCTGGGTGACTTTGAAGGGACCCAGCCGTCGGTGAGAGAGTTTGAGGGATGGGCGCGTTGTTGCTATGTCAGAAGCGTCAAGCCAGACTCGATCTCCGACCTTGATGTCTGGAGCCGAGACCCTCCGGTGGTCGTAGTACTGCTTGTACTCATCCTTTGCCTTCACCAGTGCCAACTTGGCTTTTGCCACTCCGGACGCGATGCGGTTGCAGAAGTCGTTTGCTGACTCGTTCACAGCTGAGCGTAGTCCATTTGGTTCAAAGCCCGTACGAGGGAGTCGACCGGTATCTGTCATGAACAGGACCTGTTGTGTGGATGAGTGAACATGGTTGTTGTAGGCAAACTCTGCAGCGGGAAGAAGCTTGTCCCAGTCGTCCTGGTTGTAGCTGGTGAAGATCCGGAGGAACTGTTTGAGCTCCTGGTTCACATGCTTGGTCTGGCCGTCCGTCTGTGGATGCCAAGCCGTAGACATTGCCGATGAGACCCCGACCAGTTTCCACAGCTCCTGCGTGAACTCTGCTATGAACTGGGAACTGCGGTCAGAGACATACTTAGAAGGCAGCCCATGGTGGTGCCAGACGTTCTTGTAGAAAAGCCTGGCGGCACCTTCACCAGAGAGCCGGGTGTGGCACTCTATAAAGTGGCTGCGCTTCCCAAGCATGTCAACAACGACCATGATAGCATCATACCCGTGAGCGTCTGGCAGATGCACAATGAAGTCAACCAACACCGCTTCCCAGCGCTCCGAAGGGACCTCCGTGGGATGGAGTTCCCCGATTGGGAGTTGGCAAAGCGCCTTGGTTTGGCAACACAGGTCACAGGTGGCCGCATACCAGCCGACGTGTCGAGACAACTGGGGCCACCAGTAGTTCTGAGAGACAAGCTCCAACGTCTTGAAGCGGCCAGCATGCCCTGCGACGCAGGTGTTGTGGTGCTGCTCGAGGATGCGTTGGCGGAGGTCGTTGTTGCGTGGAACCAGCAGCTTCCCACGGAAGTAGAGCAGGCCACCTTCTTTTCGCCACTCCGCAGCCCGGGCAGAGCGAACTCCGTGCTCCTTGAGGAGCTCACGTGCTGCCAACATGATGGGCTCCTCCATGTCAGCGGTACGGGCGAGGGCCTCCCGGATGTCGCGCAGGAGAGGGGCTTTGGGTCCAGAGATAATGAGACCCTCCAAGGCCCGGACATGGAACAGCTCCGGGCGCAGCAGTGTGACGTCTGCGTTGTCCGAAGCGACTCCGTGGTCGGGGCGGCGCGAGAGAGCATCCAGGCGGCCCATGAGGCGGCCAGGTTGGTGGTGCAGGGTGAAGTCGAAGCGAGACAGATAGAGGGACCAGCGGGCTTGGCGACGGTTGAGATTCTGGTTCTTCCGGTGATAGGCTGGCTACCAGACGCGCACTGCACCAGCCCTGTAAGGATGTATTTTTGCGCTTTTTACAGAGTTTACTCTCAAACCATTTGGTGTATCGTGTCGCGGTTGACAGTGTTGCGCTCAGTAGGGCTTAAGGGTCTACTGCCCAGTCGACAACTGTGGATAGTGTCGACAATAGCAAGGCAGTCAGACCACTACTGTGGAATTGGTCTTATGAGTCTACACCAGGCTCGGGGCCATTAGTGACGAACACTTGGACCGCGACAATTCCCCAAAAAGGGATCTTTTGTTGCGGCGACTTCTCAAAAGGGTCATTCTCTGCAGATGGGAACTTGGGCTGAAGGGCTGAGCAATGTGCAACGTTCTCAATAATATAACTATTACTGGACAGGACTTGACATTACAAGATTGAACCAATCTTGTCGCGGCAACTCCCAGTTTTTGGGTTGGAAGTTTCCTCAGATCATGCCACGGTGACAACTTGTCACATGTCAGGATCCATTCGATCACAGGACATTGTGGACGCGTCACGGGGACACTTCCAAGTGTCACGGCGAGTCGCGTCCATACCCAAACACATTAGAAGTCAACACAGCTAGATCCGTGAACCAAAGCTTCTTGGGGCACCCACGTTGGACTCACCTGCCAAGACATACCCGTTGGCCAATCCAGCACGTCGTATTCCAAAGTATGACGCGGTGGGTTGACCCACATCAAAAGTACCATATGGACTATGGGGCGGGGTCCTGATCATTCAGGACCTGTCTGATTGTTCAACTTTTCATTACCATAAAAAGCAACTGATCTTAGATAGCGTAGCTACTATGCAGTTGTACAGGACTTTACTAAGCATTGTCGTAGACAGTATAAGTAGTGCGTTGTTTCTTTGTATTAGGAAGCTTTCCCCCAGACTGTGAATCATCCTCATATCAGATTGTTTTTGTGCAATTTGCGTGTCGCGTGATTCTGCCCTAAGAAGTTCTGTTGCCCCTGCCCGGTTGCGACGAGTTGCTCCCTGAGCACTTGTAGCTACTGTGATTTGAGTTTGAGTTGAGATATCAGAAAGTCGGATTTGCCGCATCTGGTTTAGTCGCGGCATTTAGTGTCGTCGCCTTCGGGCTTTGTTGAGATCGTTCCACACCTCTAGCCTGGCAGTGTGTCGACTAGTTGTGCTTGGGTTTTTTTGGTCAGTTGGCAGTGCGTCGACTTGAGAACTTTGGTTCCACACTTCTTGCTTGGCAGTGCGTCGACAAGTTGTGCTCGGGTTTTGGACATTGGATATTGGCTGTTAGTTGGCAGTGCGTCGACGCGGCATTTTGGTTTTACTAGTTGGCAGTGTGTTGACTCAGTACTTTGGTTGTCTTAGTTGGCAGTGCGTCGATGCGGCATTTTGGTTTACTAGTTGGCAGTGCGTTGACTCAGTATATTGGTTGCATCAGTTGGCAGTGCGTCGACTTGATATTTGGGCTTTGCGTCGCCATCTGGACGCTGTCGCTACAAGGGATCTTAATACTCCGTATCAAGCTCTGACTTGTTATATTGTTGGTTGTGATTGGATTAGTGTTGGTTGTGTTCATATAGAAGATATTGGTTGAGACACCACTGTTTACTATATATAAATTCTTGTTGTCGACTTCGTCTCCCGCGACTATTGATCTGCGTCTATTGAGAGTTGCGATACTGGTGTTCTGTCCACCCTGAAGCCCTCGCACCTTTCACACACTGAGAAGCTGATTACAAGGAGTGTGAACGTGTTTATATTTGGGTTTACTTTCATAGTAGATTCACTTGTGAGCGCGCCATCAGCATTTCACCGGAAGTACTCCAGATTTTTGTGGTCGGTCCAGATCTCAACGGGGTGCTCGGCGCCCTCGAGGAAGTGTTGCCACTCTTCCAAGGTGCGGACGATGGCGAGCATCTCCTTGTCGTGGATTTCGTAGTTCCGCTGGACCTCATTAAGACTCTTCGAGAAGAAGGCAACCGGATGCCACTTGTCATCCACGGGGGACTGCTGCAAGATGACAGCACCGGTTGCAAAGTCCGAGCTGTCTGCTTCGAGGCGGTAAGACCTGGAAGCATCCGGGAGCTGCAGGACTGGGGTAGAGGTAACAGCGTTCTTCAGCGCAAGAAACGCAGCTGCCTCATCAGCGCCCCAAGTCCATGCCACGTCCTTCTTGGTGAGATCAAAGAGAGGACGGGCAACGTGCGAAAAATCCCGGATGAGCCTCCGGTAGAAGTTAGTGAAGCCAAGGAACTGCTGCACTTCCTTCTTGTTAGCCGGAGCTGGCCACTCCGCCACACCTGCGACCTTGACCGGGTCCATCTCCACGTGGTTGTGGGAAATTATCACCCCAAGGTATTCGATCGACGGCATCTCAAACTCGCATTTCTCCGCGCGAAGGTAGAGCTTGTTCTTGCGGAGACGTTGGAGGACTTCGTTCACGATTTCCCGGTGACGGTGGATATCGGAATGTGCAATGAGAATGTCGTCGAGGTACACCATGACGTCACCAGAGAGGATGAGATCCTGAAGTATGTCATTCATCATCGTCTGGAACGTTGCGGGGGAATTGGTCAGGCCAAAATACATCACCAACGGCTCAAAGAGCCCACGGTTTGTCCGAAACGCTGCCTTCCACTCGTCGCCTTGACGAATGTGTACGTTGTTGAAGCCCCAGCGAACGTCGAGTTTGGTGAAGAACCGAGCGCCCTTGAGCTTGTTGATGAGATCATTGATCAGGGGGAGTGGGTAGCGGTTCTTCACTGTCATCGCGTTTAGCGCTCGGTAATCTTGGACAAACCATAAGCTGCTGTCCTTCTTCTTCACAAAGAAGACGGGAGACGCCATGGGCAATTTTGACGGCCAAATCCTGCCAGTAGCCATGCCCTCCTTGATGAAGTTGTCGAGCTGCTTCTGTTCGAGAGGGGAGATGGGGTAGACCTTACAGTTGGTCGGCTTCGCGTCGGGGACCAGTTCAATGGCGTGATCCCAGGGGCGTTGCTCTGGCAGGTTGTCGAAGGACTCCTTGCTGAAAACATCTTCAAACTCGCGGGGCCACTCGGGGATGGTATCCCGAGGGGGTGCAGAGTTCTTAGCAAACGCCTCGGCAAGTCGCTGAGAGATGGTGCTGGTGGCTCGGATGTTTTCAGAAGGGTTGAGGCGGGTGTAAAAGATACAGTCACTGGCTTCCAAGGAGTCGTCATCTTCTTTGACATCTTCAGGGTCGTAATTGTCCGAGTCTGGCGAAAGCTCCGACATCTCTTTGTCCTTGTGGTCCTCAACGTCGACAGCGCAGATGGATGGAACCGGACCTTGTCTGATGGTGCGAAGCACCCGGGCCGCGGTTCTGGCAGATTGACATTCTTCGCAAAGTTCCTCCCGGCAGGTGGAGCAACCGGAAGGGCAACAGCTCATCTTTACCTCCTGAGTATCCCAGTTGATCTCCGGGTTGTGCTTCCGGAGCCAGGAGTACCCTAGAATGAGCTGCTGCTTGCCTAAACGGGTGACAGCGAGCTGCACGCGTTCACTGTGGCCCTGGTAACGGAGAACCACATCAGCAACTTCGCGAATGGAACCGGTGTTGCTCGGCGTGCCGTCCACGTTGTAAACGGGGATAGGCTGGGTGAGGCAATGAACGGGGAGGTGATTTTCAAGGATGTAGGCCGAGTCGATGAAGTCAGATGTAGCGCCACAATCGACTAGGCCTTTGAGAGATAGCTTTACTGCATTGTCGGTGGACTTGATCTCCAGGGGGAGGTTGAGGGAATTGGCCCCGGAGGAGGCGGCAACGACATAGCAGGAAGGGAGCTTGCGTTCCCACTTCTCCTTGCGGACTCGTGGGGTTGGAGGCGGGGTCTATCGTTTCAACTGTTGCAGAGTGGACAGGATTGGATTCATCATACAAACAGGAGAAACGATTACGTGAAGCAAACGAGCACGTACTACTCACTTGTCGCTGGGGAGAAAACCCTGTTCCACCTCAGCTGCGACATCAGCCGCGTGATCCACAACGGCTGCAGTGGTCGCGACCCGGGCAACCAACTCAGAGAGCAACTCACTTCCCAGCTGGTTGATGACCTCATTGAGGACATTGGTGTGACGGATATCAGCTGGGGTGGGGCAGTCACAGGCAAGATGACCCGGACTGCCGCAGCGGAAGCAGGTGCGGCGAACGTCACCGCGGAGCCGGGTCCGATCCAACTCCATGGGGATGGGGTGGGCAACAGGAGCCGGCGCCGGGCGAGCAGCAATTGCCGGTGCTACAGCAGGGAGCACCGGGGCACGAGGATGGGGGCCAACAGCAGGCGCTCGGGGAGGAGGCACTGCGTGGCCTCGAGAAGCTCTGGCAGCGAGTTCCATATTGTACTGCCGGAACGCACGGACACGCCATTTGGCGTAGTCGGTAAGGCTGGGAGGGTTACCAGAGGTGGTGATGGCTTGGTTGATCCTCGGGTCCAAGCCCGTCCTATATTTGGTCACCTTGACCAAGTTGTCGGTATAACCAGCGAGGTCAAGGAGGTTGTTGTACTCGTCCGTGTACTTGAATACGTCACGGGAGCCCATATAATACTGATGGGTGTCCAGTCGCGCCAAGGCGTGGTCTTGCTCGTTCTCCTCGACGAATCGGAGCTTGAACTCGGTGACAAACAGAGCCCAAGTAGGGAACGGGAATGGGGTGCGCTCAGACATGCGCTTGGACCAGGAGGCCGCCGAGTCCTTGGACATGTAGGAGAGGGTGAAGCGGACTACCTTCTCCTCAGCGACCACCCCATTCACAAAGAACGCCTCGGGGAGCAGTCACCAGTTGTTAACAAAATCAATAGATTTGTGTTGAATAATCACGCAGTTATGATTATTAATCTTATTGACGCAAGAGCGAGGTTTATTGGGACTCTTATATAATGGGTCCAATATCCGGTAGTCGGGAATTGTTGAATATATCAACAATTAGAGTACTCTTGAGTTCACAGATTTAGCAAAATGCGAACGTAGAATAATATATCAATAAACTACCGGTTTAGCAACGCAGTAGATGTAATTGATAAGAGTTATGAAGCTTGTAAGCTTCAAAGGCAAGTCAGAGTGTAGATAACAGATGTGATTTCAAAGGTAAGATGCCCCTCCACTGAGAGGGTCAATCTTTTATATAATTTACACAAAAAGGCTGTGTTCATAGCTTATAGCTGCGCTCCGTAGTAAATGTCAGAAATGCTATGTACGCAGCAAGGCAGAGAAAGGCTATGTAAATCATATACTGTAACTAAGGGTTTTTGATCCATTGATCACGAAGAAGCATTAAATCAATCAGTCAACATTTACAAATATAAATTGTAAATGTCTTAGATCCATGACATATCCCTCCCTGCCTCAATGTGATCACATGGATAAGAACTATAGAGCAATCAAGAAGAACAAAGAACTACATTTCCCTTTTTTTTTTGAAAATATAGTAGTATTTACTGAGTCTCCGTCATTTGATCTCCTTCGTACTCAGGAGGATCTTCCTGTCCATCGTCGGCAGTAACCGAAATAAGATCCGGCATTTGATCTCCCTCGCTGTCATTCGAAGCGATCACCACATCGTCTAGATAAAGTTGCCATTGAGCGAAGACAACTTGTGGAGAAACATCGGGGGCGTTACACCGAATAGAATCAGTGATTTGTCCAAATGACTGATCCATGTTAGCAATCAGCAGCGTGAGATAATGCTCGAAAGGCGCCTGTCGGACGTGCAAGGGTCGATGAACCATGGGCCACAGCGCTATATATTGCCGTCCCAGATCCTCATCAAAGAAAACCGTCAAGTTAGCGGCGGGGTCCGGAGAAAGGAGGTGCGCGTAGATATAGTCGATGGATCGTGAGATCGTCCTCGATTTCAAAATTGAATGGACACGTGCTCGGACGCGGAATCCGTCGGGTTTGACACCAGAAAGGCACTCCTTGGTGAACGTGAACCTCCTTCAATAAAGATGCGGGTTATTAGAAAAAAAACGCACATGCAGCACGTCGTTCTTCTGTGATCCAAAATAAGCCCCTAAATTCCAAACTCCGTCCTGCCCCATCGTCCAGCAGCAATCGATTATCAGGGCGCAGCGAAGAATGGTGTGACTGTGGGCGAACAACGCTGATCGAAGGGCGTTCGAAGCTTCTTCAGCTGTGTCCCATTCGCGCAGGGCAAAATAATGTTCCGGAGCCCATGCGAACAACATAGCTCCAAAGCACTGCATACCCATGTGGAGGGAGGCTAGACGAGTCATACCCCACGCGGGACCTTCCTCAACATCAGGAAGTATCTTGTTTGTACCTGCGCAGGTGATAAACGCAGCGGTGTTATGAAGTAATGTATAAATAAGACGCATCGTGGGAATAGAGCCCGCATATTTATTCGTAGTGGGATTGAATACCATGGATTCTGGTCCGAGGTGATTGTAGCGGACCGGGGAATCAAGAAGAGAGATGAGGCGTGCCCGGAATTGCGATGGTGGAAGGACATAGCCCAACTGAACGAGCGCCGCGTGAATCATTAGATCCGGTTGCGCGTCTTCGGGGAGAATCGGAAACTGCGCAGGAAATTCTTTGAACGACTCGAAGCTTCCCAACGATCTTCGCGCTATCTCCTTGATCAGTTTATTGATCCGTTAATTTATTCATAGTACCACCCACGGAGATCAGTCCGAATGCTTCCTCGGTAAATATGCTGCATGGGCATCGGCCCCGGGGTAGAGAGATGGGGGGAGAGTAGAACCATGTGATAGGCGCTATTCGTTTGGTTAAGACAAGAAAAACAGTGGTTGAGTGGTTGGATGGACATTCTCGCTTCGTTTCCTTCTTTAATAGCTGTAGGATGAGTCGTTCCGCAGTAATCCATAGATTCCACCTCGTCTTTGTCTGTGGTCCTCTTGGGAAGATAATGTGAATCTGTGTTTCAGAACAAAGCCGCGAACCGTTCATTCTGATCTACTGATTCAATGATCCCTTTGAGGAATCGATAGAGTCTGAGAACCGGATACTTCTTGATCTTTCATGAGATGGCCGTGTGGCGTGCGCAGCTATTCTCGTGAGATAAAAAGTGTCTGAATGTGAAGGCCGCAGTCGATGGAAGTATAGCTCGTGTGTTTGAGCACATGAAACCTACTTATTAGGCAATTATTTCTCTTGTCAGTTTGTCAGCGAAGCTCTCCATGCTTCTAAAACTTCCGGTGCATTTCTCAATTGCCTTTGACTCAGCCATTCATCATATTCCGCTGAGTAATTCTTCCATCGGACCTTATACTGTTGTGCCCGGCGACCTCTTATCTTGCGTGATCGTTGCGCCACGATTCTTTCGATCTCGTATTCTGGTAATCTGTCAAAGTCGTCCCGATTGAGTGCTTTGATTGGGCGATCCCCGAAGTCGTCAGGTGACTGTTTATATTCTTCGAGATGAGCGATGTTCAGTATGGGATGGATTCCATAAGAGACTGGTAGTCGTAGTTGATAGGTTACTGGGCTGAGTTTTCTGATAACTTCGAAAGGTCCATCGTACTTCATTAGTAGCTTTTTTCCTCGTCCTTTTTCTTCTCGTAATAAGTTTAGAGAATGAGGATTTAGTACGACCAAATCTCCCTCGTCGAATTCGGTTTTCAGTCGTCCCTTGTTATAGGCCTTCTTCTGGAATACTTGCGATAATAGTAGCGCCTCCTTGGCTCGAGACCGAGTCTCTTCAAATATTTCAACCATTAATTGGGCTTTCTCGTTCTGTGTATCCAATTGTGTTGTTTCGGTCACTTCACCCCCTCCAGCTCTAATTTTATTACTTGGTCTTGGAATAAAATTAGAGCTCGATATCAATGTTGATGCCGTTATAGGGTGATAACCGTTTAACAGAAAAGCTGGAGAAAATCCTGTGCTACTGTGTGGTGTTGAATTGTATGCCAGTGCAAATCCGTCCAAAAGTTCTGCCCAGTCGTCCCTAGATGGGCCCACGTATGCTCGCAAGGCTATTTCTAGGGTTTGATTCAGGCTTTCTGTTTGTCCGTCCGCTTGTGGATGGTACGCCGTTGTTAGTGCTCTCTTTATGTTCATCAACTTACATATTTCTCCCCAAAAATCATTTCTCCATCGAGTGTCTCGATCTGTTATAACCTGGCGCGCTATTCCGTATTTTGCAAAGACGTTCTTGAATACCAGTCTTGCTGTTTCGTCCTCTGATATGTTCGTTGTGCAAGGAATGAATAGCCCATATTTGGTCAATTTATCCACTATGACCAGAATATTGTTATATTCCCCTGACCGAGGTAGGTCTGGAATGAAGTCCATTGTGATGACTTCAAAGGGTTGCATTGGGATTGGAATTGGTTGTAATAGTCCGGTTGGTCCATGCCTTCGGGGCTTTGATTTTTGACAGATATCGCATGTGCTTATGTATCTTTTCAAATCCCGTGCCATCCCGGGCCAGTAATAGTTGGTTGCTAATTTATTATAGCAACGGTGGTAACCTGCATGCGCTGTTTCTGTAAGCGTATTGTGCATCTCAGCCATGACTTCCACTTGTAGGGGTCTTGGGACGCATAGCCGATTATTTCCCTCCCAGTCCTCCATGTAGATCAAACCATTATCGCTGTAATGGTATTGCGGGAAATCAGGATTTATCCAGTCTTTCTCATCTTTTCGTGAAGCGATCACTTTACTGAAATGTAAATCATTGTCGTATCCAGTGGTCCATCGCGCTAATTCTTCGTCAGAGATTCCTATTAGAATGTTGTAGCTGCTAGAGCTGACGAAATCGGCCCGTATGTCTCCATTTACGTCCAATGGTATTTCTCCCAAGTTTAGGGAATGATCTTCCGCCATCTCTTCTTCTTCACGCACTGATCGTGAGGCTATTTGCAGAAGCTTTTCCTCGAAACGAGGACCCAAATCTGCAAACATGTCTTTGAGAGGATCCGTTCCCTCGTGTAATTTTACGGTTCGCAGTCCTTCTGTGTTTGGACTTTCCTGGTATGGCACTCTTCGTCTCAGTCGAGATATGGGGTCCACATTAGAATGAACTCTTCCTGCTCGGTGAACAATTTTGAGATTGGGGAAGGCCAAAAATACTAGTCCCCAGGTAAGTAGGCGCTGATTTACATTCTGAAAAGTTCGTCCCCATGTTAGAGCCGCATGATCCGTTATTCCTGCCACGATTTCACCCTCTAGGTAGGGTTGAAACTTGATTAGAGCTTCTTTCAATGCCAGAGCTTCACGTTCTGTAGGGGAATAATTGCGTTCGGGGGATTTTAAAATTCTTGACCAGTACGCTATCACCCGTTCTATGTGTACTGTGGTTTCTTCGAACTGATCCGCCCACAATCCAGGCTCTGGTACATCGGCGATGCCCTTAATGGCTGTTACTAGAACTGGGATTGGCTCATTGTTTTTATGGGCGCGTTCTAACCGTTCATACAGTTTTGTTCCTTGGAGATCTCGTATTTTGATCGGTTGTACCTGTTGTAGAATCCCAGCGAGTCCGTAGTCGCACGCATCCGTATAGACTCGATAAGGTCGCCCAGTTATTCCATACGCTCTTACTGGGGCGTTAACGAGAACTTGTTTACACAGTTCAAAAGCCTCCTTGTGTACTTCTGTCCACATCCATGGAGTGTCTTTTCGTAACAGCTGAAATAAAGGTTGAGCTATCCAAGAGTAAAATGGTATATATGTAGAAAAATAAACCATCATACCAAGAAATTGTTGGATCTCATGCACGTTGCGGGGCTCGGCTAGTTGAGTAATCGCTTCGACTTTCTCCTTATGTGTAGAAAGTCCTAGTCGGGACACTTTTTGCCCCAGGAGCAGTAATGATTGGTAAGCCAGGTGACATTTGGCTGGAGAGAGAGTAATATTTGCCTTTTTGATGACTTCGAAAACTTGATCTAAGTGCTTCAAATGTTCTTCGAAGGTCAGCGAGAATACCACTATATCGTCGATGTATACCAGTGCAAATATCCATAGAAAAGGCGCCAGTACGTTTTGCATTACTCTCTGAAATACGCTTGGTCCGTTTCGATATCCAAATGGCATTCTTCTGAATTGCCAAAGGCCTCGATGAGTGCGAAAGGCTAGCTTTTCGGATGACTCAGCAGACATGGTGAGTTGCGTAAAACCGGATAAGGCGTCAAGAGTAGTAAGCCATTGTGAACCGGATAATGCTTGAAGTATATCTTCCTGCCGGGGAAGGGGGAATTCGTCCGGAATAACCATCTCATTAAAGCGTCTCAAATCGATAACCATGCGAGGTTTTGCGTTTCGATAGACAATAAATACTGGAGCGGCCCATGGACTCTTAGATGGTTCAATTACTCCTAATTGAATCCAAGCGTCCATTTGTTTGTCAATTACTTCACGATTTGCGGGCGACACTGGATATGGTGGAAGAGAAATTGGCTCCGCTCCTGGTTTCATTTTTATTTCTACCTGGCTTTCGTAGCTGCCGAGTCGTCCATCTAATCCGAACGCTTTCTCGTGTCGCACTACTATTTCTTCCAATTGAGCTCGTTGGCCATTGCTAATGTCTGGTGAGAAATCGATTTCTTTGAGTAATTTTTCCCGTGGAACCAAGTCCGGAGGGACCTCAGCTGTTTTCGGTCCCCCTTCAAGTGGTTCTGATGCATCTGGTTCGTCTTTATCTAGTAAATTTCGCGCTGCCTTTGAGGTTTGTATTGATTCTGATCGTATGGTTGCCGAAATTGAGTCTGCTTGATTTATATGTTGCTCTTTAGAGCTCGTTCTTGCATCTTGTAGCTCCATCATGTGTTTTATCAGCGCGGCGTGCTGATGTATTTGATTCTGTTCCTCCTTAGAGAATTTATTTATTCGATCCAGCCATCTTTTGGGGTCTTTTACTTTACCCACGACTTGTCCTTCAACAATAACGACAGGCTTGCGGGAGAAGTTCGCGATGTGAATGGTTGGATTTGTCCGTGATATGAACGTGTCTGGGGACCCGTATATATCATCATCCTTCCCTACCCCATTAATCTTCCTTTCAACGAATAGGGTCTCTTGTCCTTGCGGAAAATATACCTTAATCGGGATTATTGAGCTTGTTTCAGGCGCGATAATTACTCGCTTTACTGCCCGAACCTCCTGCTTGTCCTCACGGACTTTAGCTTGCTTCTTAAGTTTCCACTTTCTCCTGTGCAAGGCCGCTTTCTGACCTCGGGCTTGAAGGCCAGGAATAACTCGTACTTTGAAAGCATGTCCGTCCTCGTCTAGTCTGAGCGGTGCCGTGGACGTTTCTACTTGTAGTTCTCGGCCAGAATCACCGAAAACTAGATAAGATTTCCCTTCTTCTCTGCGGATTGAAATTGAATATTGATCCGTAAAATCGTTGCCGAGGATGAAAGGCGTGGTCATTCCTTTTAAGACATATGCTTCTACATTCATCTTGACTGGCCCTTGTTGTGTCTCGAAAAATAGATCGAGAGTCACAAATCCTGAGATTGAAGCTTTACCCGTAACTTGTACGAGATTTATTCGTTGTCCAGTCTTCGGTCTCATGACCCCTGTCAGTTTAGAGAGAGATTTGTCGGATATGAGGGTAATGTCTGATCCCGAATCCACGATTACTGAGATGCGATTACTCCCAATTCCTCCTACGGTGGCTGTAGTCTGGGTTGCCTTTGACCCCAAAAAGGAACATCCTGATGGCCTAGCCATGTATTTCTTCAGCTCGATCAATGGTTGATCACTGTTCAAAACAATTTGATATGATCTCGAATTGATCTCTCTGGCCATTCTTCGTCTAGATCTTCGGTTTAATACCGGTTTCTCGGGGTAGTGTAACCCTTCTGTTGGGTCCTTGTTTGATGGATTTCCCTCGAATTGTCCTCCCTCCAGGTCTGTCGCCAGTAATTTTAAGTTCTGGGTTACTGCCAAATGAACTCTGACTGATTCAGTAGTCTGAAGGGATGACTCAAAATCCTGCTCGTTATCGGTTTCTAGCGAATAATATAAATCGTCGTATTCGTCATTTGCTTCTTCTTCTTCGTTGTCAACGGATACTAGATTTGTTCGAGCTATCTTTTTGGCCTTGAAAGCGTGTTTACACTCATTATCCCAATGTTTCCCACTCCCGCAATGACGACAAGGCCTAGCGCCTTTAGACTCTGGGGTAGCCCGTTTCGAAATTGTGGAGTCGTCTTTAGGGAATTTAGGAGGAGCAAGGTTTTCGAAGGACCCCACTAAGTGCACTCTAATATTGTCATGAATTCTAGAGTTGCCCGAATCTCGCTGTCGGTCGCGCCGATATTGATCCTGAGTCATGATACGGTCCCGGTCATCTAATTTCATAAGAGCGTCCTCATGATAATTAATGGCGCTCTGGAATTGAACCAAGGAGGTGTGTTGTTCCGTGTTCAATATGGTGTTCCAGAGTGACGGGGCTCCTTCCATTATTTCTGTAATAATTTCTGAGTCACTCATGTTGTGGACTGTAGTTAGTAGGTCCGTCTTGCGAATATAATATTCACTTGGTGATTCATGAGTATGGCCTTGTTCCCTGTAACGAGCACGGTTAGCTTTCCCTTTCTGTTTATCCAGCCACTTACGAGTAATATAGAAGTCAGTAATTGCTGTTCTGAGCGTCAACCAATTTTCTTCAATCTGTAAACGATATTCCTGTGGCAAAGAATAATACCATATTTCTGCCTTACCTTCCAATCTTTTAGGCACTATCCGTCCTAATTGCTCCAGCACCATGTCGGACTCCCTGGCCAGATCGTTCATCTTTTTTAACCATCGAATTAACGTATCCGAGTTTCCGTCCCACCTGGGTACATTATCATACTTAAGCTTCATATCAAAATGAGCTCTTTTGATCATGTTCAGGTTATCAGGATTCGGTCGTGGCACTCGATTCATTGGCATACGGTGAGGATTATTTCCATTGTCGGGATCGTCTCCGCCCCCTCCTGGCGACCCGCCATTACCCGGACTTCCTCCTCCTCCATTTCCGTTTCTTCCCGGATCTGATCCTGTGCGAAATGGTCGGTTTGGGCGATATGGAAAATTCGGTAGGCGTCGTCCTCCTGATCCTCGATAATCGTCGTCATCTCCGTCATCACCATTGTCAGGATTTCCCCCTGTTGCAAAAGCTGCGCTGCGGTCTTGAAAGCGTACCTGCCTGCCAGATATATTATTCAAACTGGGTCTTCCGGGCGAATTTCTTGATGGAGATATTGAACGGCCAAAATCGTCGTAGACCTCTGCTAATCTGCGCCGAGGTTTAGTTCTTATTTCTTCCGCTGCTAATGAGCCGTATCGTACTGTTGGCGATTGGTAAGGCAACAACGAGCCAGAAACGCCGTAGAATTCTGCGATTTGATCATCATGCTGTGGGTTCTCTCTTTTTATGTCGTGAGAGTTTCCTTCTAGTCGTTGTGTATCTCCCAGTCCCAGAGCCGAGTCTCTTCGCTTCATATATTCAGTGGCCTCTGTAGCTGCAAATCTATTTCGATATATTGGTTCATTACTAGAAAAATCGAAGTTCTCTGCGATTTGAGCCAGGAAGACTTCTACCTCCAGTCGGAAACAGACCGAGAGGATTTCCATATCATTAACGTCGAAATATTCATGTTCCACATCGCGGGAGTTACCCCAAGATGGAAGCTCCGGAATTGTTCGTTGGTTTAATACGAAAGCGTGCTTGGACCGGTCTAATAAGAGCCCTAGAATATGCCGAAGTATCTGATAATCATTAAAAGATATCTTGATGCCCAAGGAGATGCCTTCGTTGAATTCGGCCACGATTAAATGATTCAAGAGTGACTCAAGTAATTGCAATTCCGCAGCTAGAGGTCCACGAAACAGTTCTATAGGTGCCGAACGGGCTGTCAATAGCCATGCTTTTCCAAATTCTTCAGCCAATTCAATACATTTCATACGTCGTTTGCGTGCTGCCTGATCACGACCTATTATGTGCAGTGGTTGCGCTGAATCGAATGTAAAATCGGCTGGTTGATCCGGGATTTGATCATTTCGTGCCCATTTCTCTAGTACCCCGTGAAAAAGGACTAGCTCGCCCATGCCCTCGAACCTCTTTATTTCTTCTGCCTGTCTTTCGATAAAGTCTGGTCGAGGCATGGCTGAGGTACGATTGAGGTTGGACTGAAGGGAGCAGTGTGACTGATTGGAACGATTAGAATGGGCTGGGGATGGATTTCGTATACCGGGTGGCGTTAGTGAGATGTTCTCGTCGTTAGCAACCGTTGTGTTGTCAGTAGTGACGATTGGTTGAATTGCCTCTGTATTTAGGCGTTGTGGTGATGAGGATTGTTTCCTGGGTGCCGTGGTTGCAGCTACAGGAAAAGTCGAAATGATAGACATGATAGGATAGAAGACCTTTTAAGTAAAGAGTCTCCGGTATAGTCCACCAATGTTAACAAAATCAATAGATTTGTGTTGAATAATCACGCAGTTATGATTATTAATCTTATTGACGCAAGAGCGGGGTTTATTGGGACTCTTATATAATGGGTCCAATATCCGGTAGTCGGGAATTGTTGAATATATCAACAATTAGAGTACTCTTGAGTTCACAGATTTAGCAAAATGCGAACGTAGAATAATATATCAATAAACTACCGGTTTAGCAACGCAGTAGATGTAATTGATAAGAGTTATGAAGCTTGTAAGCTTCAAAGGCAAGTCAGAGTGTAGATAACAGATGTGATTTCAAAGGTAAGATGCCCCTCCACTGAGAGGGTCAATCTTTTATATAATTTACACAAAAAGGCTGTGTTCATAGCTTATAGCTGCGCTCCGTAGTAAATGTCAGAAATGCTATGTACGCAGCAAGGCAGAGAAAGGCTATGTAAATCATATACTGTAACTAAGGGTTTTTGATCCATTGATCACGAAGAAGCATTAAATCAATCAGTCAACATTTACAAATATAAATTGTAAATGTCTTAGATCCATGACACCAGTACTGCTTCACCAGCTTCTTGCCCAAGGTGCGATCCCCATCAAACAAGAAGGGGGGGTTGGGACGGATGAGGGGGCGTGCAGTGTTTGACTGCAAGCCAGCAGAAACACCTGGACCCACTGCCGGAGCTGGTGCAGGGGCAGGGGTAGGGGGTTGTGGTTGGTTGAGGAGCCGATTGAGTACGGCTTCGATGTTCTGGATGCTGGTCTCCAGAGTGGACAGTCAATGCTGGGAGTTGTCGTCCTCCATGCTGGTCGAGTGTGCTCGTGGAGGGGAGGAGGGGGCAAGAAAAGAGGTGATGGATTGGCGGTCTTGGTCGCTCGTCGACTTATCTCCGCTGTTACTATCGGCGTCAAACCTCGCAATCTTGACCAGTTATCCCTAGGAACACGGTTTCTGCTGTAAGGGCAACCTCGAGACCCAATCTCAGAGTTCTGGCAAGGAAGAATCCAAAGAGTTAATAGTGGTAGCTAGGTACAAGACCGGCATACCTGGCAAGGGAGAATCCAAAGAGAAACCGTGTTGGGGATTCTCCTTGCCAGTTGCCACTATTTATATGATACAAGAACAATAGACCATGCAGTGACAAACAAAGAACAATGGGGACAATAAGTACAATGGCCGTTGGAGAACAATAGGAAACCGAGACAATGGGAACAATGGGACACCTGACCATGTGCCCATCAGAGAGAAGCGCTCGGCTTGGCAGTCCGGGCCGCGGTATGTGACAGCTGACAGGTCACGCAAGCGCGATCACATGCTAGATCCCAAGCTGATCGATCAGAAGAGGGGGTTCCCCTGACACTCATTCAGCTTCCAATAATCTTGGACGGGGCGTAGCGAACCATCCTTCTTTTTGACAAAGAAGAATGCTGAAGCCATGGGTGATTTTGATGGCCTGATCCGTCCGCTGGCCAGGTTTTCTTGTAAGAATTCGTCGAGTTTGACTTGTTCATTGCGTGATAACGGGTACACCTTGCAGTCCACTGCTTTGGAACCAGGTTTGAGCTCAATCGCATGATCCCATGCCCGTTGGTCTGGTAGTGAGTCGAACAATTCCTTGGCGAACACTTTGACAAATCCCCGATATTGATCCGGAATCTTTCCCTCGGTCATTCTCTCCTTCTCCTTTTCTGCTTCTTCTGCAAATTTCTGCGCTGGCATTTCCTTCAGTCGCAGATCCACTTCCTTCCCAAAGTCGACCAACAGGATCGATTCTCCCTCTTCCAGATCCGGTGTGCCCGTGTCCAGGTCGATTGCATCCATGTCAATCATTGCTTGATGTTCCTCGTGACCCCTCATGTGACACTGCTCTGGGCATCGACTGAATCTCATGGTCTGTTCCTGCTAATCCACCTCAGGGTTGTGTTCCATCAGCCAATCCAGGCCGATGAAGATCTGAGCTTTCCCTAGACACGTCAGAAGGAACGTGCATGTCTCCACATGAGGACCAATTCTCATCCTCAGGTCAACGTAATGCGTGATCTGACCGTTGATGTTTTTGGTGTTGTGGGCATTGCAAGCTACAATGGGCTGCAGGAGTTCCTGGATATCCAACTTCTCTGCCCACGCATAGTCGGTATCAATGCAGCAGGTACTGCAGCCACTATCAAGTAGCGCCTTTACTCTGTGTGTCTTTCCCGAGTCCAGGCCCATGATCTGGACATTCACGTCCATCAAATGCCTCTTCCTTTTGGCCTGGTAGTTGCGCAATTCCTGCGCCAGTCTGCTGGGCTGGGGGCCCTTCTGCTTCTTGGCCACCAATTTCCTCTGGACAGCATCTGGCACCCTGGTGCGTTTGGGTGCTTCTGGAACCTTGATTTTGGCAGATTCCTTAGGCGCTTCCTCCTTTTTCAAGGATCGAGCCTCTGGAGCAATGAGCAATGCTCCCCTTTTTGGTCTTTGTTGACGTGGTTTCTTCTCCACAAGCCATAAATACATAGGAGTCCAATAATTTATCTGCAGTCTTCTGATCTTTTTTATTCTGTAAATGCTCTCTATTTAAATCTATTTTCTTTGGTGTTCTTTTTCCATATCAGCAACAAGAAAATCGTGAATATTGATACATAGTGAGTCTGAGATCGTGTATGTATGTGAAGGATCGTTCATATCTTTAATTGAAACAAGTACAGAAAATTGTCCATAGTCCGGACGCTCCACCTCCTTGGCTAGAGGAGTGGAGCGCTTCAAAAACCCTTTTTGCGCAGCTTCTTGGCAATCTCCTTGAGGAACTTGTTGTCCTTGTCCCTGTTCTTGATCTCTTCTAGCATTGTGGCCCGATTGAAGAACGTGCGCTTCTTCTTGGGCTCCGGACAATTCCGCGCAATGTGCCCAGGCTGCTGACAGTTGTAGCAGATGATATTGCGGCCGCAGGCATGGGTGCAATCGATTTCCATCAGGACTGGTTCGTTGGCAGCCGGCCGGGTCGGAGCAGGTGTGGGCGCCACTGGTGCCGCCTGAGGGTGGAATTGGGGGGGAGGCCATGGAGTCGAGTGCGCATAGGATGCCTTACGCAGCTGGTCGCGCAAGGCGTTGGCCTCGATGTTGACACACCAGTTGAGGTGGCTCGCAATCTCGCTGCTGAGCCTGCGCTCAAGAAACTTGATGACGATATTGTCCTGATCCCCCTTCTTGTATTCGCCCTGATCATTGGTGGTGGTGACCACGTTGTATCCGGCGTCTGCAGCCAGCATTTCGAAGTCGGAGATGTAGTCCGCAAAGGACCGCCTGCCCTGACAAAGGGCCATGAGTCGGGCAGCAGCGACTTGTTCTGCGTTAGAGTCTCCAAAGGCCCTGTGGAGCTCCTCCAGGAAGGTTGTCGCGGTGACTCCCGCCTTCATTCCTTGGAAACCCTCGAAATTGTGCTGCTTCCAGTTCATCGCCCATCTTGAGGCAGCGCAGCTTGTGCCGGCCTCATTACGGAGGTAGGAGAGGACGAAGAGGATTTTTGTCTCGTCCAGTGAGAACTCCGATTGATAGGCACCAATGTAAGTGGTGCACGCGTCCACAAAGCCCAGGTACTTGGATTTGTTGCCATCGAAGTAGGGAGTATTGGCGGTGAGGGTGATGCGGTGATGTCCTGGCATGGTAGGAGCAGGCGTGGTAGGTGGAGGTGGTTGTTTGGAGGGTAACTTGTCGAGGTCCGGGATCTTGTCTTCAGGTGGTGGGAGGGCAAGATAGGGATTAGAGGTCCTGGGTTGATTTTGGTGCACCAGATCGGGCGACAATGGTACAATGGGGGGAGGGGACGGTGAAATGCTGAGGGCGTGCTCACAAGTGAATCTACTATGAAAGTAAACCCAAATATAAACACGTTCACACTCCTTGTAATCAGCTTCTCAGTGTGTGAAAGGTGCGAGGGCTTCAGGGTGGACAGAACACCAGTATCGCAACTCTCAATAGACGCAGATCAATAGTCGCGGGAGACGAAGTCGACAACAAGAATTTATATATAGTAAACAGTGGTGTCTCAACCAATATCTTCTATATGAACACAACCAACACTAATCCAATCACAACCAACAATATAACAAGTCAGAGCTTGATACGGAGTATTAAGATCCCTTGTAGCGACAGCGTCCAGGTGGTGACGCAAAGCCCAAATATCAAGTCGACGCACTGCCAACCGATACAACCAATATACTGAGTCGACGCACTGCCAACTAGTAAACCAAAATGTCGAGTCGACGCACTGCCAACTGACACAACCAAAAGTACTGAGTCAACGCACTGCCAACTAGTAAACCAAAATGCCGCGTCGACGCACTGCCAACTAACAGCCAATATCCAATGTCCAAAACCCGAGCACAACTTGTCGACGCACTGCCAAGCAAGAAGTGTGGAACCAAAGTTCTCAAGTCGACGCACTGCCAACTGACCAAAAAAACCCAAGCACAACTAGTCGACACACTGCCAGGCTAGAGGTGTGGAACGATCTCAACAAAGCCCGAAGGCGACGACACTAAATGCCGCGACTAAACCAGATGCGGCAAATCCGACTTTCTGATATCTCAACTCAAACTCAAATCACAGTAGCTACAAGTGCTCAGGGAGCAACTCGTCGCAACCGGGCAGGGGCAACAGAACTTCTTAGGGCAGAATCACGCGACACGCAAATTGCACAAAAACAATCTGATATGAGGATGATTCACAGTCTGGGGGAAAGCTTCCTAATACAAAGAAACAACGCACTACTTATACTGTCTACGACAATGCTTAGTAAAGTCCTGTACAACTGCATAGTAGCTACGCTATCTAAGATCAGTTGCTTTTTATGGTAATGAAAAGTTGAACAATCAGACAGGTCCTGAATGATCAGGACCCCGCCCCATAGTCCATATGGTACTTTTGATGTGGGTCAACCTGTCAGGGGAACCCCCTCTTCTGATCGATCAGCTTGGGATCTGGCGTGCGATCGCGCTTGCGTGACCTGCCAGCTGTCATGTACCGCGGCCCGGACTGCCGCGCCGAGCGCTTCTCTCTGATGGGCACATGGTCAGGTGTCCCATCGTTCCCACTGTCTTGGTTTCCTATTGTTCTCCAACGGCCATTGTACTTATTGTCCCCATTGTTCTTTGTTTGTCGCTGCACGCTCTATTATTCTTGTATCATATAAATAGTCGCGCCTGGCAAGGAGAATCCCCAACACGGTTTCTCTTTGGATTCTCCCTTGCCAGGTATGCCGGTCTTGTACCTAGCTACCACTATTGACACTTTGGATTCTCCCTTGCCAGAACTCTGAGATCGGGTCTCGAGGTTGCCCTTACACAACCCACTGCATCATACTTTTGGAATACGACGTGCTGGATTGGCCAACCGGTATGTCTTGGCGAGTGAGTCCAACGTGGGTGCCCCAAGAAGCCGTATGGTCCTAGGCATGCCAGTCGTTCCTCACATGGTTCGGTTCATGGATCTAGCCCGTGTCAATTTTAGTGTGTTTGGGTATGGGCGCGACTCGCCGTGACACTTGGAAGTGTCACCGCAACTCGTCCACAATGTCCCGTGATCGAGTGGATCCTGACATGTGACAAGTCGTCGCCATGGCATGATCTGAGGAAACATCTAACCCAAAACCGGGAGTTGCTGCAACAAGATTGGTTCAATATCGTAACGCCAAGTCCTGTCCAGTAATAGTTGTAATATTGAGAACGTCGCGCATTGCTAAGCCCTTCAGCCCAAGTTCCCATCTGCAGAGAATGACCCTTTTTGAGAAGTCGCCGCAACAAAGTATCCCTTTTTGGGGAATTGTTGCGGTCCAAGTGTCCATCACTAATAGCCCTGAGCCTGGTGTAGACTCATAAGACCAATTCCACAGTAGTGGTCTGACTGCCTTGCTATTGTTGACACTATCCACAGTTGTCGACTGGGCAGTAGACCCTTAAATCCTACTGAGCGCAACACTGTCAACCGCGACACGATACACCGAATGGTTCAAGAGTAAACTCTGTAAAAGCGCAAAAATACGCCCTTACAGAGCTGGTGCAGAGCACGTCTGGTAGCCAGCCTATCATCTCCCAGGAACACTAATTTTGACATAGAGTTATGTTCCCACGTCTTATTCATTTGGTTGTTTGGTTCCCTCCGTGATCTGCCGCGATCAAACTTCTTCCGGCATGTTCACCATATAAATTCCTTTAATTTTCAGGGTTGAGAGTCTCCCTAGTACGAGACACTCTTGCTTTTTGACCACCATGTCCACGCCCGACCAGAGCCCCCGCCCCCAAGACAACAACCGTGAGTGACGCCTCAGGCGATTACCGCGACTTTTCAACCACGCTAACCGTCCATCAGCCGTCCCCGAATCAGCTGTCCCGGGAATAAACCCGCCTGTCATCGACTGGCGGCAGTTCATGCCGTCAGTCAATGTCTCTCTCATGGCTTGTCGACTCAGCTCACCACCTGCCTAGCCCCGAGGCCTACAACCAGATGTTGCGGCAGATGGCCGTCAACATCCACCAGATTCGACAGGTGAGCCCCGCTCTAAGCCCGCTGGAGCAAACAGTCACGGCAATCAATGATTGCCATGTCTGTTCACTTTGGCTTATCCTTCTTTTTACTAACGTAAGGACTAGCCGGCGCCTGCGCCTTCAACCACCAATGCTCCAGTCGAGGAGTCATTGCTGCCCAAGAAATGCAAGCGCGTCGTCGAGCCTGTACGTATGCTCTGTTTTGTTCGTTTAACCATGTTCTGATCGACTTCCAGGCGGCTCAAACCGAGCA
Organism: Mycena citricolor; assembly: GCA_963692855.1. Lineage (NCBI taxonomy): Eukaryota > Fungi > Basidiomycota > Agaricomycetes > Agaricales > Mycenaceae > Mycena > Mycena citricolor. The sequence goes on along the minus strand of CAVNYO010000169.1, from coordinate 1,256,311 downwards.
AGTCATTGCCCCTTCATCGTCCCGGTCTGCCAAGCAGAAGGGGAAGGGTGACGGCTCCAAGTCGCAGGCCTCTACCGCCGTCGCAGGCAGCAAGGTTGCCGTTGCCCAGAAGTCGAACGAGAAGTTGCACGAGAAGCGACCCAAGGTGGCTCCCCACAAGGAGCCCAAGGCGTCGTCCCATGCGCCTACCCGTACATGGCTTTTCGTTTGATTCACCGAAGTCGTGGGTACTGATTTGTCATAGCCGCTACCTCGGTCCCTGTTCCTCAGGGGTCACCTTCCATGCGCCGCTTCAAGAAGGCGCACCGCGCAGGTGTGTCCGCCCTATGTCTTATTTCGTTGATCGTTAGACTAACCACTTTGACCCTCCCAGCCCGGATCCAGGCGTTATCCCTGCCAACCGAGTCCTCTAGTGAGGAGGAAGCCGCCGCCGTCGCCGGCACCGCAATGGAGGTTGACGACGAGGGGGCTCAGGAGGGAGACGCGTCTTTGGCCAACGAACTGGCCCTTCAGGCAAGTGCACCAGTTCGTCGATCGCGATTGTTTTGTCTCATGGTTGGTTTGCTTTTGACAGGGGTCCAAGTCCAAGGGGAAAGCATGATCGATTATGAGTGCGTTTTTCCTCTTGTCTTCTGTTGTCTACTCACACTTTCGTAGCCCCGTCCATCATCGTTATGGACAACACCTCCGAGAGTGGAGAGGAGACCGGCAACTTCGTCGTGGCCAAGAAGCAGGCCATCGAGACCCGCGTCAAGCCTAAGGTGAGCTGCCTCCTCTTTTTCCCAGACCACGCCCCTTAATCCGACTTTTTAGCCAATCAAGAAGGTCGCGGATGGATCGTCCAAGTCAACCAAGCCTGCGTCTCGCCAACCGGTGCCGAAGTTGGAGGCCAGTCACAAGGCGAGTGGCCCGCGACCGACGACTACCCCAACTCCAGCGCCTAAGGTGAGACACAAGTCTTGTGTTCCAGACGTCGACTAATCGTTTTTCTTTTCTTTTCTAGGTTGCCCCGGCGGCCCCCGCCGCTACCAAGACTCCACGCAGCGAGTTGGGCAGGGTGGCCGCGACCCTTGGTCACGAGCGGAACGCTGCAGCGGCCAAGGCCAAGCTCAAGGCCCAGAAGACAGTGTTGTAGATAAGGGTGTTATTAAGGGTGTCTGCTGAAATTAAGGTCTTAGGACAAGGTAAGAGTTATTAAGGGTGCCTATTTTAAGGGTCTTTTATAAGGCTTATTACCCGATTTGTATTCAAGTCCCAAATGAGTTTATTTGCGTCAATACTGGTTCAAAACATTACAAGAAAACTTCTACGGCGCGTATTCATCTCCAGAGCCCTCAAGAGCACCTGCATCCGGTGCTTCATTGTCATGTTTGGCAGCTAACAGCTCCATGTACAGTGCTTCCTCCGACACCACGCGTTCGCAACAGGCCATCACAATGGGGTTTGAGACTTTCCCCCAAAGAGAGATGAGAGGGTGGTTGGAAGCCACGAGCTGGTACGTGGATGTTGTCTGTTCATGGGAATTGCTGCCAGTGTAGGTAATTCTATATTAAGACTTATTAAGAGCCTTATTATGTTTTACACCGATGTTAAGGGTTCAACTTATCTTAAGTTAAGTACATAATAAGCCTGGTCAAGTTAAGACCTTAACTACTTATCAACAACACTGCCAGAAGATGGACAAGTCTGTTGCGGCAGCCAAGAAGAAGTCTGACTCGGCGAGTTGCGGCTCCTTCTTGTCGTCGACTTTTACTGACTTGACTGTTTCTAGACTCCTGCAAAGGCGTCGGCCCCCACGCCCCAAGCTCCCTTTACTCCCGCCGCCTATGACACCGAGGCGCTCCTTTCGGTGGCACGCCAAGGGTTCGCGGGGAAGTTGGAGAGGGCCGGCATCGAGGTGCCAACCGACTTCGTACGTCTCTTTTTATCTCTTTCTGCCGTGCCTCGATGACTGACTCTCTTTCATAGGAGGTTGCTCCAAGGCCTTGCGCAATGTGCGTGACGTGGCAATGCGTCTGTTTCAAGAGCGTCGATGGGTGCCACGGCAATCAATGTGCCCCATGCGTGCTGTACAAACAGACCTGCACCAACGGCTACAAGCCCGCAGAGCAGCTCTATATGGGGCAAGGCTTTGGGTACATTGCGCAGATGAGCGCAGATGGTACGCATCCTTTAATCTCTTTCATTTTTGTCTATGAGCCTTTCTGACGACTTCTTCAGATCTCAACAAGTCCGCCAATCATCTTGCCGACACTTTGGACGTGTACGGCGGGCTTCTTCGCACGGCCAACAAGATCTGCGTCCTGGCCATTGGCCAGTTCCGCGATTTCGTTGGTCAGTTGAAGGAGCACTTCGACGACGGCTCCGACGAACGCATCAAGGCGATGTTCGTCCACACCGCGACCGAGATCGACGCCGCCGAGTTGGCCGACATCCCAAGGGTGTCCGGATGATCCTGGCTCCCGGGGACTCGTTGGATGGCAAGGCGAACGAGCGGTTTGCAGCGCCCCCTGCTTTCTTCGACCCATTTTTCTATCGCGAGATGGAGAAGATGGAGAAGCAGTTCCAGAAGGAGATCGAGAAGGCCCAGGAATTCGACAAGTCGGACCCTGTGACCGTCCAGGATCAAGCCTTCCAACCCGGCAAAGACCACGAGATCGACGTGGCGCACTTGGCAAGCAGTCGTACTCGTGCACCCTTCTCACCATCCCTGCCTTTGCCGTCGCCGCCTCCCGTTGCGTCGTCGTCCCAAGCCGTCCTCCAGGTCTTGGACTTTTCTGACAACTAGAAGGAGACCTCGGCCAAGTCAACCAAGGCCGATTCAGGTGAAGACGCGGAGGGTGAAGAAGACGAGTCCGCTGACAACAAGAATGTCGTCGACAAGAAAGTCGACGACGAGAACGTCAAGGACGAGGGCTCCGACGCCGTGGGGGAGACTGCCATGGAGGTGGATGAGCAGTAGTCCAGCTCGTTCCACCGTCCGTGAACGTCGCGGCCCCGAATTTTTATTTATTACATTGCACACATCGTATCGTCGTTGTAGAATAATCCGAACCACATCTTGTTGCCTGAGTCGTCATTGTGTGAACCTTTGAGTCGAAATTTTCAAAGTTCTTGGTAGAACTTTCATGAAACATTTTGAAAAAGTCCCAGACCCCGTCCTCAGTAGCGTCATTGGATTTTCCACTTTCCAGCACATGGGTCCAAGGGGTGTGCACGTTGTCGTGCACCTCAATTTCCAATGTGTGTACTTCTGCGGACTCTGTGGCTGATCTTTCGTAAGATCTGCCCTCTCCCAGGAACACAGATCTAAGCCGTCCTCGGCTTACCTGATGCGCGACTAGAAAAGTTTTTCCAGAGTCGACAATATAAAGTCTGGGTGGGCTCAACAGGTCATGTCCAGTCCCATTCTCAGTCCTTATTTTGTTCCTATTCTTTCTCTCTATCCAGGCCTTGCTATGTCCGTGTTTCCTCTCCCCCAAGACTTCGCATCACTCGTTGCGTCGTGGAAGAAGGCTAAGCCTTCTCTCGCGGCGATGAACAAGCTGGGTCTAGGTGGTTCAGAGGGCATCCTCAGCGTCGGCAAGGATATTTTCTTTGTTTGAGTAAGTTGTTTCGTGATGGCGTGTTGCGGCAAGATTATCTTATCTCGTCAACAGACCCGCTTTCAAGCTAGCTCGTTTGCTGCTCAAGATCCTCCCCGCGACGTTTTGGATTGTCTCAAGGAGGCCACCACTCTTGCTCTGTCTCAGATGGAACTGCTCAAGGAAGTTCCTGAGAAGCAGCGCAACGCCTCCCAGACTAAGGCCGTCAACAAGTATCGAGCCTATCTGGTTTGGCATGAGTCCCTTGTTGCGGCGATCATCAGCATGCGACAAGCTCAGGAAAGTATTCCGCGACCTGCTGTTTCTCCGTCGTCGTCTGGGAAGGCCAAGGTATGATTCTCAGTCCTCATCCAGATGTTCTTACGGATACCGTTGCACAGGCCAAAGACCCTGTTCCTGAGGCTTCAGGCTCAACTCCTGCCATCAACATTGATTCAGACGACGAGATGGAGGCCCCCACTCCTGTTCAAGAGAAGGTGCGTCCATCTTGAGTCTTGTCGAGCACAGGTTGATTTTTCTCAGACCCCGCAACCATCTACTCGCAAGACCATCACAGGATGGTCTGGTTCTTGATTGGTCGACGGTTCTCATCATGACAACTCCATAGGGCTCGCGGACGTCTATGGGACTATTATCCGACTCATAGACAAGCACGATAGGTCAATGCGTCTTCTCAGCACCAAAATGTCGAAACTTCACGCGGATGTCACTGGCTTGAAGAGGCAGCGACTCAGCAACAGTACCACTGATGCAACCCCAAGTGAGTCTCGCAGTTTCACTCCACGCCGCAACACTTTGCTAACCGATTGGTAGCGTCCGCGTCCGACCAAAGGTTTATTGCGGACCGAGTGCATTGACATCAATTGTACCGGTTGCAGCGGTCCATTCCACTCGAGCTCCTCATCGAGGAACGCAACTACATCACGTCGCAGCTAGAGGAATGGAAGACCGCGCTCAAGGACGTCAAGGAGGCCATTGACCTCTCGATGTCGAAGAATGCGGCCTAATTTTTCGTAGTTTGTTCTATATGCACTCTCCTTCCATATGTCTCTTTCTCTCATGTTATTTATTTATGAAGTCGCGTCTCTTCTTCTCACGCACCTCCTTTATGACCTTTTTCTTTTAGATACAACCCAGTATAGTCCTTAGGTACCAGCTAGCACCCAAGCAATATACTGCATTCTGTCTAAAATCCAAGATAAGTGACGTCTTGCCGTGCGAGAGCCTGCCGCAACAGATTTCTTGCGTGCCAGACTTTCACTCGACAGAAGCTGGATCCTCTACAGGGTTGTCGTTGTTGTCACTATCCGAGTTCTTAAGTTTCACACCTTCGAACTGGTAGTCGCGGACGTCAGATATTTCCTCTACCAACTCATTGAGTTTAGCAGGCAAAATATCTATCAGCTTCTTTATATCTTCAGAGAGTGTCAACTTCTGTCTTGCCAAATAGGGTATTAATCGGAACACCGCAACTTTTGCATGGAACATCGCGCTGTTCATTTCACAGACTAAGTAAGAACCCCCTTTGGTCTTCCAAACTACAATCATGGGCCCAAGATATGTAGCTTTCATCTTGTTGTCCAATGATTTTTCAATGGCTGTGTTCCTGACCAACACTAAGTCCCCTGGTACAAACTTGTAATCTTTGATCACATGCTTGTACTCGAGTTTGTAGCGTTGAACCATCTTTAGTTTGGCGTCGCTGACGCGGCTGCGCATATCTTCAATATGGTCTGCGTGTTTTGCTAGAGCGCGTGCCCTGAGACCAATGAGATCCACAGAGTCGACGATCTGGTCAGGATACTCGACTAGCCACGTAGCTTCGACTATATCCAGAGGGATGGTAGGGTGGGCCCCACATACTGCAAAGTACGGTGAGCAACCCAGCCCGCGACGCACTGTAATTCTATCCGCCCACAAGACTTGTGGGAAGAACCAAAACCATTTGGAGGCGTTTCCCCCAGTAGCTTTGTACAGTGACTGTCGAATGTCCCAATGTCCCCTTTCAACAGTGCCATTAGCTTGGGAATTATAAGGAGATATCCTTATTCCCTTGATACCATATTCCTTCTGTAACCAGTTCAACGCCGCGACAAACTGTCCTGCGTTGTTGGTTACAATCCACTTAGGACACCCCCAGCGACACACTATGTCTTCGAGCAAGAAACGCGCGATTGCCTTGGCATTGTCAGCCTGTAGCGGTCGCGCTTCCACGTAGCGGGTCAAGGAATCCCTTGCTGCGACGACATATCTGTATCCGTTGGAAGGCGTTCCCATAATCATGACGTCTGTATGTATCTTCTGAAATACACTCGGAGTCATAGTCGGCGTCGGCGGAGTGCGGAGGAGAGTTTTCTGGCGGACTTGGCAGCTATGACAAGTCTTTATCCACCAGTCGACGTCTCTTTCCATCTCAGGCCACCAAAACCGAGTTTCCAACAGGCTCTTAGTGCTGAAAAGACCCTTATGACCCAGCGCGTCGTGACACGCCTTCATCATATAAGTCCTGTGGTGTTTGTCCACAACCAGTCTATGAATTGTTGATCAAATATCATCTGTCAAGATGGATGTCGTGATACACATCTATGACTCCATCACGTGTCATCTAGAGTCATATCAACTCGTTCCAAATAGACACAAACGGCCCCCTGTATCATATATAAGGAGGGCTCTATTACCCTTTAATACAAGTCTCTTGACTACTCCCGCATAGTGCCCACACTAAGCTCTCACTCACACAGGTGAGCTGCTAGACGCTCTCCCCAGTGCTCAACAGGTTATGGGCCCCGAGAGCTATGTCTGCGCCTCAGTGGCCGCGACATTCATTGTATGCGCCGTCACTGGCTGCAACGATGAGCAGCGTCTTTAGCCTATCTGCATTCACTTCAGCTGCTGCATAGCGCTGGTGAAACCATGCCGGATCGCGATTACATCGCTTGATCCAGATGCATCGATCTCTGAAGGAGATTATGATCTATGAGGATCTGATCATCCTTATCTTTGATTTTATCTATCAGATTAGATTGATGCTGATCACTCACACAGATCTAACATGTCATCCAACTCCAACAACATCTTCAATGCTGTCTCCATCTTTGATGGAAAGCACTGGCTTGTCTGGTCCGGAACTATGGAGTCCTATCTGGAGCATCAGGGGATCTCATATGTGCTGACCGAAACCGTGCCAACCGAAGTCAAAGCATCTGATGGCTCTGTGACCAATAAATCGGAAATCAAGCAGTGGAAGCATGACGACCTCAGGGCCAAAGGCAGCATTAAGTTGCGCCTGACTGAAGGTGTCATTGCTAACATTCCTGCCGCCGAAATAGTGTCTGCTGCCAAGATCTGGGAGCATCTGAAGACCCAATACGGTGGTGCTCAGTGCGCCGACCTGTACGCATATTTCCAAACCGCGTTGAACGCCAAGTACAACGTGGGGTTGCACCCGGATCCACAGCTGCTGGTGATCACTACGGCGTTCACTCGCCTGGAGAACGAGTCTTTGAGCATCCCTGAGTTCCTCAGAGCGATGATCATTCTCAACATAGCCCGGATTCCCTCTGTCACGGAGACTGTTCTACAGACTTATGACAAGGACGAGATCAAAGTCTCTGCGGTTCGTGACGCTCTCTTGACGCATTTCGCTCAGAAGCAGTCTCAAAGCCAGAATCATGTGGCCAAGTTCAATACCAAGCGCAAGCGCGATGACCCTTCGTTCACCAATCAGCAACAGGGCTCCGGCTCTGCACCCGATAAGGGTGATAAGGCTGATGGAAAGAAGAAGAACCGTCGAGGCAAGCGCAGTGGGAAGAACAAGGACAACAAGGGCAAGGGCAAGGCTGATCACAGTCATGTCCATGGAGTCTCCGAGATCACTGGCTCCCTCACTATCGGTTCAATCGCCTCGCTCACTCCGTCCATCCCTGCGCCGACGATCTCGCATGTCACGCACATCTCTCGCGATGGACCCAAAATCCGCGCGGTTCAAGAGAAGTCTCCCGTTAACAACAATGGGATTATTGACACCGAGTTCCAGAAGCCTACTCATAAGGTCTTCGAGCTGGCCAAGAAGATGGATGTGACGGTGACCGCAGAACGCTTCTGGACTCTTGACAAGATAGTCAATGAGAAAGGAATGCTCCGCGAGGACGCAATCATGCGTTCTCCATCTCCGGTTGCTTCCGGCTCGAATCACACCCTGGATAGTGGTCCTCCTGCCAAACGCAGTCGTATCGAGGAGATCCCCGACGTCAAGATGGCCACCGGCCAACAGAACGATCTTGATCTTCTGTTTGGAGATAGCGAGTTTGCCCAGGCTGAACCCGTCAATTGGGATGAGGTCGTCGACTTCAACACCCTTCTGGAGGAGATGGACGCTCCTTCCGCCGAAAGGCAAGTACCCTGCCTTCTTGGGCATATGCACAATTCTGATTGTTGCTCACAGCCAGAGCGCGTAATCACCACCGCCCCGGGTTCTGTACTTAATTCGTTGATGATTCAATCGCATGATTTTTGTACCAATCTATTCTGTGTGCACTCTGATTTTGCTGCCTGCTCTAAGTGTAAGGGGAAACATCATCATCATCATGAAATAGGGCCTCTGTGGCTTCTCGATTCTGGTGCATCTCTCCATGTGACATCGGAGATTAGTGATCTGGTCGGATATGAGAAGCTCTCAGATCCTATTGTTGCTCAGACCGCTGATAAGAACACACGTGTTGCCCTTATTGGTCGAGGAACAGCCTTCATCGATCATTACGTCACAAGGCATGGAGAAAAGACTATGGTGACTTCTCAGATATATCCAGTGTACCTAGTGCCAGGATTACATGGTCGTCTCATGTCTTTGGGCTCCTTACTCAAAGGAGGATCTCGCGTTCGTGGAGACGAATCACGGATCAGCTTACATCGAGGGAAGTCCCCACTCTCGATCATGGAGTTTAGAACTCTAGGGAAGGACATAGCCTTGTACTTCCTGATGTCGAAGCCTAGCATGGCTGAGACAGTGCGATCCATGTCCACTGTTTACAAGGTGGATTATGAGATCATGCACCGGCGATTTGCACATCCGTCGAAAGACGTTTTACGTCAGGCAAAGAAAAATACCAAGGGCTTTCCAGAAGACCTAGTATTTCCCGAGGAAACCCGACCGTGTAAAGGATGCGCACAAGGGAAAATGCACCAACGTGCCTTCCCGCCTTCCGAAAAACGAGCGGAGAATCCGTTTGATCTGATCCACTCGGATCTCAAACAATTTCCCGCGGTGTCTTATCATAAGTACCGCTACTTCATGAGCTTCTTCGACGAAGCACTCTCCTATGGCTGGACAGTATGCCTTGCGCAGAAATCCGACGCCAAGCAGGCTATGCGCAATTTTATTGCGATGGTCAAAAACCAGTTCAATGTCACCATCAAAAAGTGGCATATTGACAATGGGGGAGAATTCATGGGGATGGGAATGGAAGAATTTCTCGCGGAACAAGGAATTCTAGTGGAGAAGGGTGCTCCATATGCTCATCAGCAGAATGGGCATGCCGAGCGCTTCAATCGTACGATCATGGATAAGGCAGAAGCCATGCGCTTCACTGCCTGTCTTCCTAATTCATATTGGGAATTCGCGATAAAACATGCGACACGGATCTACAATATGACACCTATCAGGCGTCTAAAATGGAAAACTCCATTTGAAGCCCTTCACAAGGAAAAACCGGATGTTTCTGAACTCCGAGTCTTTGGTAGTGCTGCATACGTCTTTATCCCTGATGAGAAGCGCGCCAACAAGTTATCGCCCAAATCGGAGCTGATGACCTACTTGGGCATTCCTGATGGAGTGAAAGGATTTCTATTCATGCGCACAAACAATTCCACGTTCGTCGCCACCAAGGCATTGTTCGATGAGGAGTTGTTCCCCCGCTGTCCTGACAGCAATCGACCACCCCACGTTCCTGTTGGAGAGGAATTTCCAGAACGTGATGACCCAGTGAATCCACAAGATCCACCACAGGTAGACGGAGAAGATTGGCTATATGGAGATAATCCTTTTCCATTCCCCATGCCATCTGATCCGGCTCCACCACCTCCCGTACGAGGAAATGATGATGGTGACAACGGTCATAATCGTCAGGACCCACCGCCAGAGCGTCGGGATGAACCTCAGAGGACTCGTAGAAGTAGAATTCCACGACCAAGTCAGGAAGCTTCACCAGCTCCCGAGCCTCGAAGGTCTTCACGCCAGCGGAATGTGCCTACACGTCCAGGAAACGTCTATGGGGAAAAGCGTAACCCTACAGACATAGTCCGTGATATTCAGAACAGCAGAGGCTGGAAGCGGTATGTTGGTGAAGATAAGGGTAGCTCCCAATCTCAACCATCACCCGGTGCTGATGCAGGGGTTCCCGGCCCTAGCTCGCAACCAGATTCCTCAAACGCGGGTGCTTCTGATGATCTAGACGAGGATGCACGCATGGAGAAGCTATGCCGGGAAGGGGGAGTAGAGCTCATCACGGCGCTGCTGTCAAAAGCGGTTCCAAATGAGAACCTACCTGATACGTCCAAAATTTGCGATTGGACGTTCCGCAATATCAAGCGGTTGCCTTCTGAACAACAGAAAGGTTGGATTGATGCTTGCCGCGATGAGTTAGAGGCAGTTCGTCAGCGCAAGGTCTATTCCCTTGTGGACCGTCCAAAAGGACGGAAGGTTATCAGATGTCGCTGGGTCTTTGACCAAAAATCTGATGGCCGAAAACGTGCCCGCCTAGTTGCCAAGGGTTTCAGTCAAGTCGAAGGTGTTGACTATGACGAGATATTCTCTCCTGTTGTCAGGTATGAGACGTTCCGGTTGGTCATGGTGCTTGCAGCGCTCAATGATTGGCATTGGTCTGGACTCGACGTCAGTAAGGCTTTTCTCTATGGAGAGCTTGACGAAGAGGTCTACATGGAACAACCCAAAGGCTTTGTGGCGAGAGGCCAAGAGCGCAAAGTCATGCGCTTGCACAAGGCAATCTATGGACTCAAACAAGCTGCTTTAGCATGGTGGAAAGCGCTGACCAAGTCCACGAAAGCCATGGGCTGGATCCGACTAACATTGGATGCCGGCGTGTTCTTCTACAAAGACTCTGATGGCAGCATAGCCGTCATAATAGTCTATGTGGATGATGCACTGTTCTTCTCCAAGAACAAGAAGCTCCTCGCCTTTCTCAAGGCTGAGTTCAACAAGCGATGGGAATGCCGCAATTCTGAAGATACTCCAGAGTTCTTGCGCGTACGCCTCAGTAGAGTAGGATCTTCGATCAAAATTGATCAGATTCCCTATCTTGACAAGGTGCTAGAGCGCTTTGGGATGCAGAACGCCAAGTTCGCAGTGACCCCTCTACCGGCTGGATATGTTCCAATGCCAAACAAGGATGAAGTCGATCCTGAGCTCAGGAAGAGATTCCAATCAGTAATTGGATCTCTTCTCTTCATCATGCTAGGCACACGTCCTGACATTGCATTTGCTGTGACCAAATTGTCACAATTTGCCGCCAATCCGTCCCAAGACCACCTCCATAAAGCGCTGTATATCTGCCGCTATTTGGCTGGTACTAGGAATTATTCGCTCATTTTCAATGGTGCGACGGATAGAGGGCTAATTGCATTTAGCGATTCAGACTGGGCTGCTGATCCGATCAAGAGGAGGTCTACCACTGGTTTCTTCACGAAATTGGCAGACGGGATTATTTGCTGGCAGTCTAGACTTCAGCGCACTGTCGCGCAGTCTTCGACCGAAGCAGAGTACATGGCGATTTCAGATTGTAGTCGCCAGGTGATGTGGCTGAAGAGCGTCCTTTCGGAACTCCAGTTCAAGCTCACCATCCCAGTACCCATTTGCGGTGACAATCAGGGTGCACTCTTCAGTGGCAGCAATGCCTACCGAGACCGCAGGATGAAACACATAGACATCCGCTATCACTACATTTGTGAGCGAGTCGAGGAAGAAGAGGTTGAACTGTTCTTTATTCCGGGCAGTGAGAATCCTGCAGATATGTTCACCAAGAACCTAGGACGCGTCAAGTTCGAGAAGTTCAGATCTCAACTAGGACTTGAGTTCAACTCGTCCTGAAGGAATGGCCGATGAAGATTCGCTTTCAAACACTATCCCGTGGTTTTCAGCGTGGGGGAGTGTTGATCAAATGTCATCTGTCAAGATGGATGTCGTGATACATATCTATGACTCCATCACGTGTCATCTAGAGTCATATCGACTCGTCCCAAATAGACACAAACGGCCCCCTGTATCATATATAAGGAGGGCTCTATTACCCTTTAATACAAGTCTCTTGACTACTCCCGCATAGTGCCCACACTAAGCTCTCACTCACACAGGTGAGCTGCTAGACGCTCTCCCCAGTGCTCAACAGGTGTTTTATGTCTTGCAGACCTTCGTGGTTTTTTGAAAGGTCCTGGAGTTGAAGCGTTTCCTTCAGTCTCAATCTCCGCTTGGTCCTCGAGGGGTCGCGCAGGAGCTTGGGATCGAAATAAACTGCTCCGCGGGATAAACCCTTGGTCTCTATCCGACGTCACGGTAAAGAATCCGGTTTATTGATTTTTAAAGTTTATGAAACTTTAGAAGCCCCTCACGGTGGGCTCCAGATGAAATGCTGAGGGCGCGCTCACAAGTGAATCTACTATGAAAGTAAATCCAAATATAAACACGTTCACACTCCTCGTAATCAGCTTCTCAGTGTGTGAAAGATGCGAGGGCTTCGGGGTGGACAGAACACCAGTATCACAACGCTCAATAGACGCAGATCCAATAGTCGCAGAAGACGAAGTCGACGACAAGAATATATATATAGCAAAACAATGGTGTCTCAACCAATATCTTCTATATGAACACAACCAACACTAATCCAATCACAACCAACAATATAACAAGTCAGAGCTTAATACGGAGTATTAAGATCCCTTGTAGCGACAGCGTCCAGATGGTGACGCAAAGCCCAAATATCAAGTCGACGCACTGCCAACCGATACAACCAATATACTGAGTCAACGCACTGCCAACTAGTAAACCAAAATGTCGAGTCGACGCACTGCCAACTGACACAACCAAAAGTACTGAGTCAACGCACTGCCAACTAGTAAACCAAAATGCCGCGTCGACGCACTGCCAACTAACAGCCAATATCCAATGTCCAAAACCCGAGCACAACTTGTCGACGCACTGCCAAGCAAGAAGTGTGGAACCAAAGTTCTCAAGTCGACGCACTGCCAACTGACCAAAACAACCCGAGCACAACTAGTCGACGCACTGCCAGGCTAGAGGTGTGGAACGATCTCAACAAAGCCCGAAGGCAACGACACTAAATGCCGCGACTAAACCAGATGCGGCAAATCCGACTTTCTGATATCTCAACTCAAACTCAAATCACAGTAGCTACAAGTGCTCAGGGAGCAACTCGTCGCAACCGGGCAGGGGTGGCAGAACTTCTTAGGGTGGAATCACGCGGCACGCAAATTGTACAAAACAATCTGATATGAGAGTGATTCACAGTCCGGGGGAAAGCTTTTTAATACAAAGAAACGACGTGCTACTTATACTGTCTACGACAATGCTTAGTAAAGTCCTGTACAACTGCATAGTAGCTACGCTATCTAAGATCGGTTGCTTTTCAGAGTAATTGAAAAGTTGAACGATCGGACAGGTCCTGAGTGATCAGGACCCCGTCCCATAGTCCATATGATACTTTTGATGTGGGTCAACCCACCGCGTCATACTTTTGGACTACGATGTGCTGGATTGGCCAACGGGTATGTCTTGGCAAGTGAGTCCAACATGGGTGCCCCAAAAAGCCGTGTGGCCCTAGGCACGCCAGACGTTCCTCACATGGTTCGGTTCACGGATCTAGCCGTGTTGGTTTTAGTGTGTTTAGGTATGGGCGCGACTTGCCGTGACACTTGGAAGTGTTACCGCGATGCGTCCACAATGTCCTGTGATCGAATGGATCCTGACATGTGACAAGTCGTCGCCATGGCACGATCTGAGGAAACGTCCAACTCAAAACCGGGAGTTGCCGCAACAAGATTGGTCCAATCTTGTAACGCCAAGTCCTGTCCAGTAATAGTTGTAATATTGAGAACATCGCACATTGCTCAGCCCTTCAGCCCAAGTTCCCATCTGCAGAGAATGACCCTTTTTGAGAGGTCGCCGCAACGGAAGATCCCTTTTGGGGAATTGTCGCGGTCCAAGCGTTCGTCACTAATAGCCCTGAGCCTGGTATAGACCCATAAGACCAGTTCCACAGTAGTGGTCTGACTATTAAACCGTATTGACCCACCACTGTCGCGCAACACGTGACACATTTGGTCAGGTGTTTGATGACTCTCGCCTTCAATTTTTGTTGTCAAGTCCCACGTAAATGTACACCAGACACTGTCTATGAATTGCGTGTGTTGCTTCAAAGGAGACACCAGCGTTGATATTCTGGGACACTGGCTTGAAAATGTGTGTGTGATAGTAAACGGGACAAAGCTCAGGGATCTGAGCTTTCCAACCTGGAATAACTAGCCTGTGGGTGGGAGTGAGCAACGAATACCCGGGATCTTAGTAGTCCAAACGATACATCATGTAAGTACTGGATATTGAAGAATACCTATGTGATGGGTAGAGTGTATATAACAGATGAGCACTTTTTGCGATTAAGGTCTACCCGATGATAGGCTGGCTACCAGACGCGCTCTGCACCAGCTCTGTAAGGGCGTATTTTTGCGCTTTTTACAGAGTTTACTCCTGAACCACTCGGTGTATCGTGTCGCGGTTGACAGTGTTGCGCTCAGTAGGACTTAAGGGTCTACTGCCCAGTCGACGACTGTGGATAGTGTCAACGATAGCAAGGCAGTCAGACCACTACTGTGGAACTGGTCTTATGAGTCTACACCAGGCTCAGGGCCATTAGTGACAAACGCTTGGACCGCGACCATTCCCCCAAAAAGGGATCTGTCGTTGCGTCGACTTCTCAAAAAGGGTCATTCTCTGCAGATGGGAACTTGGGCTGAAGGGCTGAGCAATGTGCGACGTTCTCAATAATAGAACTACTACTGGACAGGACTTGGCGTTACGAGACTTAAACCATCTTGTCGCGGCAACTCCCGGTTTTGAGTTGGACGTTTCCTCAGATCGTGCTACGGCGACGACTTGTCACATGTCAGGATCCATTCGATCACGGGACATTGAGGACGCGTCGCGGTGACACTCCCAAGTGCCACGGCGATTCGCGTCAACACCCAAACACACTAGAAATCGACACGGCTAGATCCGTGAGCCGAACCATGTGGGGGACGACTGGCATGCCTAGGGCCATACGGCTTCTTGGGGCGCCCACGTTGGTCTCACATGCCAAGACATACCCGTTGGCCAATCCAGCACGTCGTATTCCAAAAGTATGACGCGGTGGGTTGACCCACATCAAAAGTATCATATGGACTATGGGGCGGGGTCCTGATCACTCAGGACCTGTCCGATCGTTCAACTTTTCAATTACCCTAAAAGGCAACCGATCTTAGATAGCGTAGCTACTATGCAGTTGTACAGGACTTTACTAAGCAGCGTCGTAGACAGTATAAGTAGCACGTCGTCTCTTTGTATTAAGGAGCTTTTCCCCGGACTGTGAATCACTCTCATTTCAGATTGTTTTGTACAATTTGCGTGTCGCGTGATTCCACCCTAAGAAGTTCTGCTACCCCTGCCCGGTCGCGACGAGTTGCTCCCTGAGCACTTGTAGCTACTGTGATTTGAGTTTGAGTTGAGATATCAGAAAGTCGGATTCGCCGCATCTGGTATTGTCGCGGCATTTAGTGTCGTCGCCTTAGGGCTTTGTTGAGATCGTTCCACACCTCTAGCTTGGCAGTGCGTCGACTAGTTGTGCTCGGGTTGTTTTGGTCAGTTGGCAGTGCGTCGACTTGAGAACTTTGGTTCCACACTTCTTGCTTGGCAGTGCGTCGACAAGTTGTGCTCGGGTTTTGGACATTGGATATTGGCTGTTAGTTGGCAGTGCGTCGACGCGGCATTTTGGTTTACTAGTTGGCAGTGCGTTGACTCAGTACTTTTGGTTGTGTCAGTTGGCAGTGCGTCGACTCGACATTTTGGTTTACTAGTTGGCAGTGCGTCGACTCAGTATATTGGTTGTATCGGTTGGCAGTGCGTCGACTTGATATTTGGGCTTTGCGTCACCACCTGGACGCTGTCGCTACAAGGGATCTTAATACTCCGTATCAAGCTCTGACTTGTTATATTGTTGGTTGTGATTGGATTAGTGTTGGTTGTGTTCATATAGAAGATATTGGTTGAGACACCACTGTTTACTATATATAAATTCTTGTTGTCGACTTCGTCTCCCGCGACTATTGATCTGCGTCTATTGAGAGTTGCGATACTGGTGTTCTGTCCACCCTGAAGCCCTCGCACCTTTCACACACTGAGAAGCTGATTACAAGGAGTGTGAACGTGTTTATATTTGGGTTTACTTTCATAGTAGATTCACTTGTGAGCACGCCCTCAGCATTTCACCGACATGTGAGTAATCAAATTCTGACATTAATTGGCTACGTCTATTGTACATTGGCCTTCAGTCCGAAATCGAGTGCATGGCCAGTGGCTGGTGTACATTTACGTGGGACTTGATAACGAAAATTGAAGGCGGGAGTCATCAAACACCTGACCAAATGTGTCACATGTTGCGCGACGGTGGTGGGTCAATATGGTTTAATGGTCTGACTGCCTTGCTATCGTCGACACTATCCACAGTCGTCGACTGGGCAGTAGACCCTTAAGCCCTACTGAGCGCAACACTGTCAACTGTGACACGATACACCGAATGGTTCGAGAGTAAACCCTGTAAAAAGCGCAAAAATACGCCCTTACAGAGCTGGTGCAGAGCGCGTCTGGTAGCCAGCCTATCACTGCGCTCGAGGAACTTGATGAGGATGTTGTCCTGATCTGTCGCAGACAATACCGCGCAGTGGAGATACGACCAGTAGCAATCACCTATAGAGACAGAGTCTCAGCGAGTGTAGAAGACACAGAGCTAACATTAGCAGTACCTATAGAGACAGAGTCTAGGTACAAGTCATGAGTATGAGTCGTAAGAGATCATAAGAGAGTATGCATACCTCAGCGAGTGTAGAAGACACAGAGCTGAGGATATGGAGCGTATAGTACTAGGTTTATATACCAGTCTGGAGCAGATATCATGATGTCATAGTGGAGTAGTAATATCATAGATGAGTAATGGATGACACAATAATGAGGTCAGGTATGAGGTCATTGTGGAGCAAGCCAAAGTAATCTAAAGATACTACATATGATGTCATGTCTACATACTGTGATAGTCGCTAATACAAACAAGCTTCAACACTCCCACTCAACTAAACAGTCGGATCACGAAGACCCAAAGACAGCCGATGTTGTTGGAACTTCACCCATGCCAAAGACTTTGTGAGCATGTCTGAGATCATCGCATCAGTTGGCACATGGTAAAGTTGGACATTGCCAGCTTCGACGGATCCTTGTACAAAGTGATAGCGGATGTCGATGTGCTTTGTCCTCCTATCATGAACTGGATTTACTGCCATAAAGATAGCGCCTTGGTTATCAACACAAAGAGGCGTGGATGGCAAGTCATATCCGAGCTCAGTCAACAAAGTGCGGATCCAGGCAATCTGGCGTGTAGCATTGCTCAGAGCCATGTATTTGGCCTCTGTTGAGGACAAAGCGACCGTGGGTTGGCGTCTAGAAACCCAGGTCACTGCACAGCCGGCGATGAAGAAGGAATATCCCGTGGTAGAATGCCTATCGTCTTTGTTCTCCGCCCAATCAGCATTGGAATAACTGATAAGGCCTGCGCCAGTGGAACCATCATAGCAAAGTTGGTGGTGTTTGGTGCCTTGAAGGTACCGCAGTATGTATTTTGCTATGTTCTAATGATGTTCTGACGGGTTGCTGTTGAACTTTGAAAGATGGATGACTGTGTAGGCAATGTTGGGGCATGTACCAAGCATGGCGTATAGAAGACTGCCAATCAGCTGCTGGTAACGGGTACGACGGTCTTCATCAACTTCTCCATCATGCTTCTCAAGCACGATGCTGGAAGGCAGGGGAGTATGAGCTTCTTTGCAAGAAGACATCCGGAAACGTTCTAGAACTCCTTCGATATAGGAAGCCTGATCGATCCAGATTTTACGCGCTTTGCGATCACGAACTATGTTCAGACCAAGGAAATCCTTCGCAGGACCAAGATCTGTCATTTTGAAGCGGTTCGCAAGCAATGATTTGATCCGCACTATCTCTGGCAGATTGTTGCCTATAATGAGCATATCGTCAACATACAGCACCAAGATAATGACCGTATCTCCCATTTGTTGGCAATATGTGTAGACACTGGCGTTGGAGTATGTCCGAGCAAAACCAAGTTCGAGGAGGGCATTGTGGATTTTGATATTCCACTGACAAGACACCTGTTTTAACCCATAGAGTGATTTACGAAGGCGCGCCACCTTTTCTTCTTCAGTTGAGCCTTTGCTGGCCAGACATTCCATCAAATAAAATACTGTGTTGCACAACAGTAGTGTGATTGGGTGTGGGAGCTGAGCCCAGGGCGCAAAGCCGGCGGGGTGCGGATGACCCCAAAATGTGCTGCCCAGCCAGAACAACGCCGGCTCACCCAAAGAAAGCAGCACAACTTGTGTGTCAGTAAAATATGCATGATATGCACGCCGGAAAATGTGTAGGCTATGCACAGCGCACAACATGCACAGATGCAGGCTATGCATTGTCAAAAATGCATGATATACACCGCAGGAAAATGCAGGATATGCGCAATTCTAGGCTAATCAAAGTCGAAATAGGCACAATATGCAAGCCGGAAAATGTGCAGGCTACGCCCAGTGCATGAAATGAGCATGTGCAGGCAATACCCGTCAAATATGGACGATATGCAGCCGAAATATGGACGATATGCATGCCGGAAAATGTGTAGGCTATGCACGGCGCACAATATGCATGGGTGCAGGCTATGCACACCAGAAAATGCGCAGGATGTGCACAGTGCACGATATGCGTGGGAGCAGGCAACGAATAGGCGTAGGTGCATACTATCCACTGCCGAAAAAGCATGATATGCACAGTAGAAAATACACAGGATATGCGCAAGTGCAGGCTATGCACAGTCGAAAATTGCATGACATGCATAAGGCTCCAACTGTTTCTGTTTATGAATATTTTAAACAGTTATAACTGTTTTTGTTTCTGTTTAATTTGTGGGAGTCCTCAAACGGTAAACATAAAGTAAATAAACAGTTAAAACAGTTTCAATTTGTGCTTGAAATGGACTCTGCAAGACATTGCCTGTGGATTGCACACAAACTTCAGAGTTACATCCAGGACAATCACGCTAAGATTAGAGTAGTCAAGATTAGATATGAAGTATACAGCCTGACCTGGCTGGTGTTCTCTCAGCCTCTCTGATTGTCATCTATTTACCAGCATCTCTACAGAGACATTGTCAAGTAGACCCTATGACTAAAATTGTTGGCCTGAAATTCACCCTATAGGCCCTGTTTTGGGAGCATCTTGCGCAATGAAGGCGCAGACATCATGTGAATAGAAATGTGTGACAGGATTGTGACCCAACATGTCGTGGATTGATCTTTTTCTGCACTCTTGGGTCACTATAGTCAGATGGTTTTTGAGCCTAATAGGGTACCAAAAGTGGTCGTTTTTTAGCCTTAAGAGGGTCCAAGACCACTTCGTGGTCTCAGACCAACCGCTTTTTGGCTACAACCACCCTTCCCAAATCGGGTAGCCAGGCCATCTGGACCACTGAAAAAGGGCGGTCTCGACCAGTTTTCGCCAGTTGGTCGCACCCATCCCCATTCAGCTCCTGGTGGTCAGGACCATTATTTGACCCGTGGTGGCACCAGTGGTGGTCCCGACCGCATGTGGTTGCGACCACCCCGCGCTTGCTCTGGTGGGTGGTTTCGACCCAGGGGAGCGGAATGTGGGCGGAACCACCCTTTCCTCAACCATTTGCAAATCCTCCAGCTACCCTTGCCAGCTGTTTGTATCGGGCTACTAGCTTGTAGACAGGCACTATTCAGCCTATTGCACGGCCGGAATGCTGGGCCCAGTCCCAGGGCCGGCCGTAGGCCGGGAAAAAAAATTCGAAAATGCTCCCATTTCCACTCCAGGCTGCTTGTACAGGCCATATAGCTGATTGACCGGTACATGGGTACGGAATATAGCCCATGCCAAGCCGAGGATGCTGCGCCTCGTCCCAGGGCCGGCCATAGGCCGGGAAAGAGAATTTTCGAAATATTCCCATTACTGCTCTAGGCTGCTTCTTTGCGCAGTCCAGCTTGTCTCAAGGATCCATGGATGCGTACCTACCGTATATATACTCCGGGACCCTGTGCCCGGCCGCAGGGGGGCTGTAGGCCGCGAAAGCACATATTGGGAAAGTGGGTGGTTCCGACCACTGACATTTGAAACTGGGCGGAACCACCCTTTCCTCACCCATTTGCGAATCCTCCAGCTACCCTTGCCAGCTGTTTGTATCGGGCTACTCGCTTGTAGATGGCCACCGTTCAGCCCATTGCACGGCCGGAATGCTGGGCCCAGTCCCAGGGCCGGCCGTAGGCCGGGACAGAAAATTTTCGAAAATGCTCCCATTGCTAGTGTAGGCTGCTTGTACAGGCCATATAGCTGATAGACGGGTACATCGGTACGGAATATAGCCCATGCCGAGCCGAGGATGCTGCGGCTCGTCCCAGGGCCGGCCATAGGCTGGGAAAGAAAGTTTTCGAAAATATTCCCATTGCTTTTCTGGGTTGCTTTTTTGGGCCATATAGCTTATAGACACGGAAATCGGTTCAAAATCTCGCCTCTGCAGAGCTGAGGATGCTGCACACGGTTCAGGGCAGGCTGTAGGCCCCGAAAGCGCACGTTGGGAAAATGGGTGGTCCCGACCACTTTGATCAGAAACCGGGCGGAACCACCCTCTGCGCACACATTTACAAATGCTCCTATTGCCCTTGCAGGCTTTTTGTACTGGTCTCTTAGCCTGTAGATCGGTACTGTTCAGCCCATTGCAAGGCAGGAATGCTGTGCCCAGTCCTAGGGCCGACCATAGGCCGGGAAAGAAAAATTTCAACAATGCTCCCATTGCTTTTCTAGGTCGCTTTTATGGGCCATACAGCAGGTAAAAATCTTCATTGTTGCGAAATATAGCCGATGCCAAGCTGAGGACGCTTCTCTCAGTCCCTGGCTGGCCCCTGAACCACTCCCCGCTCCGGTGGTGTGATATTTTGCTGCTGGAAGTACATTTGAGTGATTTCATGCAGATTCCCCATCTCCAACTCAACGTTGCCCTCCCTTGGTTGGGCTTCACTGGTCAGAACCTCCTGAAACCATACGTGTTTTTCTGTCAGTGCTTTCACACTCATATTCTCAGCATTCTTGAACGTGATGACGCAGCAGCTGGGTGACCAGGAAGACATCATAATGTCCTCACTGAACCTCCTGTGATCATCTGCTGTGAAATGCCACACAGCTGCAGAGACAGCTGAGTGCGTATACCAACTGCAGATTGCACGTAGATCCCTCTGCTCGCGCCCACCCTACCAATTCTTCGATGGCCCATACCACCCTCTCCCTTGAGCAAAGGTCCCAACCACCCTCTCTGAATGGCTGGTGGCGACCATCTGAAAGTGCTCTCCTTGGTCGGTACCACCCTTCTCATCTTGCATGGGTCCCAACCACCCTCCAGAATTGTTGGTTGCGACCGATTCTCCTTTCCAACCAACCTTGGCATTCAAATCTTTAACCTCACTGCAACCCCGTCACACTTCATTCATTACTGGCACGGCAAACGCATCACGGGTTCAAAATAGATACATGGCAAAATAGTCATTCAGGTCCCCCCCACTCCCAGCTATCGTTCTCACACACATCCTCCTGAATGACTGAGAGCTCGTCACTGTTCACCGGGTCACCGTTCCGGTGCCGCTGGTGCATCTTTTCTTGAGCCTGACTCAAGTCCGAGTCGGAGGGACCCCAATTGGTTTCAAAGTCCTCGGCTGGCAAATCTTTGCGCCAATCCGCACAGAGCTCAATCAATTTCACCCGTCGAATCTCGAACTGGTATTGTAAAGCGGGGTCACCTGGGCTTGTCATCAACAGAATCCACGAGGAGCCATCCCACGGACTCACCTGCAGTGCAGATAGCATGGTTGATCACTGACCATTCCTCTTGAAACCATGCCTTCATCGACCTCCGCTCGTTGCGCAGGAACCGATCCTCTTCCAATGCGCGCCTCTCGTCAAGAAGAGCCTTGATACCCTCCTTGACCGATTCGTTTACCAACCAGTCGGGGGGAGCGCTACTGGAGTCCTCATCTGTCAACCCAACATCATCCCAGATCTTGTCATCGACATCGAGGTTTGGGACTTTCTTTGTGACTATTGGAACGGGTATCTTGGCTCCTCTGGGTGCCTGATTGTGGATGGCCATGTCCGCTAGCTTTGCGCAGAGCTTGTTGAACTCCCCCACGAGTCGCCGAATGCGTGGCAGCCTCTTGCTTACTGATGAAGCAATTGCATTCCGAAGTTTCCAATCTGGCAAACAAGGTCAGTTGGTGCATTGATCCACCCCTAGTCAGGTGTCGCTCACCAGAGGAACCTTGCTGCCGATGACCTGATCTCTTCAACTCTGACAGCTCCATGTTCCGAGATCGCAGAAGATCACGAATCCGTGTCTTCAGTGCAAGGGCATTCATTCTCTGCTCGAAGAACTTATTAGACTTTGCTTTATTGAGTCTCGCCCTGCTGTCTATGCCAAGCACCGCCTCCTTCTGTTTGAGAGATTCCTCAATGGACTCGAGATCCATCTTGGCTTCGAGGAGCGCTGACCGCGCCATCAGCTGGGAATGCTCCTCAGCCTCGGAAGCATTGTCCCAGGCTTCTTGAGCCTCTTCCACGCGCACGCGCGCGCACTTTTTCTCCTCGCGAAGCGCTAGCACCTCGTTGACCGCCTCAATCCCGAGGCGCTTGGAACGATCTGTCAATTCAGGGTGAGAGATGCACTAAACGGGCGTGGGGGCGGCATACTGGGATGCGGCTTTGTCTGTGCTTCCACTTGAAGATCCCATTGCTTGGCCAATGCATCGCGATCGAAGCCCTTTGTGGCAACATGGGCCAGGATGGCTTGAGCCATCTCGCGTTTCTCGTCGCTGAAAGCCTGCCGACGAGATATCCAAGCGCCCAATGTGCGAAGGCTGTTCTGTTCAATGAATTGGACTTGGGCATTCAATGTATACAATCGATGATAGGACTGCAGACTTGTGAGTTCTTGCGCAACTGCAACGAATGGAATCGACTTACCCCGGAGATACGGAGATGGCCAATCAGGCGACTGAGCTGATGCCACAGTCGCTCACATCCCTCACCACTAGTAAATCCCAGCCCCTCCCGTTTCCGAGGGTGATACCGAACTTGACACTCCAGGCGGTGCACAAAGGCATGGAAGACCACGACCGCAAAAACCATCCGGGTGATAAACGGGGCAAGGAAGCCCCACTTGTGCAGGGAGCGATGGAGTTGGCAGGCAATGTCATAGAGAATGGCCACCATCACATCGTCTGGGAGGTGCTGGAACAAGGTTTCGAGAAGGGCGAGAACGTAGAATTGCTTCTCTCCCTTCGACTTCATGTTTGCCATCCACAGAACGCGATCATGGCGACAGAGGAGCGCCATGACTCCAGTGTCGTCAAATTCCCTGGCGTCAGATCTCATCCGGCTTTCATCTGCCGCTCTGAACGATTCCTCGCAGCCGTCCAGAACGGACTTGGGAACCTGCAAGCCCTCCTCGACGCGATCTTCCTCCTCATCCTCATTGTCCACCTGTTCCTTCGAGGGGGAGTAGGTCGAGGCATCCCTCCGGCAGCGTTTGTGGGCACGGGATTCTCGCGCAGGACCGCTACCTCGGACTTCATCAACATACTGCTCCATATCCTCGCAGGTCTGGGGGTTGAGGAAGACATTCCTGGGATGTGTCTTCGGTGGATCCATGTTTCCCGCCTCCCGCTTATGTGTGAAGCATGCGTCCGTGCACACACAAACATCCGCACTATAGAATGAATCAATCAGTATAGTCCATCACGGAATACGGGAGAAAGACTGACGTAGAACTTGGATCATGCTTGACATCCCCAAAGCATGCGGGGCAGCGGCGACGCAGATATTCCGAGGCCCGTGTCCGGTGCATTGGCGCACCAAATGGATTGGGATGGTCTAACGGCCGTTTGTGCTCGCCATGCCTGGTACCCGCCTCAGCGCGAGATGCCAAATGCTGGTCGTCTTTCACGGCAGGACCAACCAGGTCGCGACGAACTTTCTCCTGCTGCTCATCAACCTCTGCATCCACCACGTTACGCAGATGCAGATACCACTCCAGTGCCGACGCAAAAGAGCGTTGCAACGATCCCTTCAGCACACATCAGATTTGACATTACTGACAAGCAACTGACGCACCTCATGGTCTAACTGGAATCCCAAGCCTCGGAGGAAGGATTCCAGCGCTGTTGTCCATGCGGTGTTGTTTGGCGAAGTGCGAAGAAACACTTCTCGAGTCAACTCCAGTACATGGAGATCCACCGCAAATGACGGCAGCAATGGTGACGAGGGAAACGACCCTGAGCGCAGCAACTGCTCCGCCGCCGGGACACATTGACAAACATCGATCTCGACGTCTTGGATCTCTGTTGGGAGAGTTGATCAATCAAAATACTTTTGAAAGGAGCAGAGGGATGTACCGTGCATTCGCCAAACCGAGACCTTACAAAGCCGGGTCGAAGCGCAGGTGCAGATTCGACGACACAGTCTTGGAAGATCCTGAAGGCGCTGGAGGCCCCTCGTCGAAAAGAAGACATCACTGAATATTGGAACGAGGCGGGGGATGATTTTGTCCTGCCAGGCCTTCCACGCCTGATGGGTGGCCCGGTGATGACGTGAAGTTTTGAAGTCGGGGTTCATGAAGGGGGTGACAATAGGCGATAGATTGAATTCGGAGTTGGAAGGTGGAGATGGCGATAACGGCGACGCGCCCAGAAGAGGTGATGCGCCCAACCTTGTCGGAGTTGGTGGAACAACAAACGATCGCCTCGGCGTTGACGGGTTGGATGTTGGATGGGCGGGGAAGATAAGACACGGGGACGATAGTGACGAGTTTGTAGGGACGGGTGTGCTGGGACGTTTCGCGGAGCTGGGTTCCGCATCCTCTGCTGCAGACTTTTTAGGCAGAGCGACACGCACTGCCTTCTTTGTCTTTCCTGCTAGGCGGAATACAGGCTGGAATTTGTGCAAGTTCTTGCCCAGGCTGCGTTTCCTGGGTTTCGCGTCCACGAGAGATGTAGAGGACGCAATTGGCGCGTGTTTCGTCCTCTCGTTGAATCGTCCAGGCATTTCAAGGGAGCTGGGACTTGAATAAGACGCATACGTGAGCTTTCGGATTCTACACTCACCCAGCGGCACACTGCTATGGCCGCTTGAAGCAAAAGGGACACGTGACTGGTGATATTTGCAGACCACAATTCAGCCAAGCGTTGATGGTAGCAGCGGTGGCTGTGCTGTCGATCAGGTGGCTGTACCGTGCCAGACATCCAGAAACAAGTCTATTTATGCAGGACTGATGTGCGAAAGTAAGTTTATAGTTCAATCTTGCGCCCCGGACTCACTGTAAAGAATGTTTTTTGACTCTCCCGTTCAATGATAAAGACTGTATATGAAAAAAACGATCCTACTTCTGAATTCTGTACCGAGGCGCATAAGTGGAGGAAATGGTCGCGACCAACTCGGGACCTGGAGATGGTCACGACCAACTCTCCACTGACAGGTGGTCGCAACCATATGGCACATCGATGATGCGTCTTCAAAGTTTGCTCGCTGGTGCCTTCCAGCGCCATTCATGTTACGGATCTCTATTTCGTGTCAATTATAAGGGCCACATAGGCTGAATGTCGTATTCTCCGTTGCCTGGTCGCATAACGTAACCCGATCCCTCCATCCCTACCAGGACAGGAACTTCGTCATGTCCTCCTACAGTGCGCGCCTCAAGACCAGTGGCCCAGTGCTCAATCTCGTACGCAAGTTTTTCGGCTTGAGTAGGATACCCAAGTGGCCAGGTGAACTTATAAAGGGATTGTTGCATGCGCAACTCAGTGTGAAAGTGAATGGAGAAGACAGATGTTTTCATTGCCTCAACTTTCATGATTGCGCGGCGGAGCTCATCATGGTAGTCTTGTAGATCCAGTCCAATACCTAAGTCCTGAAAATGCATGTCAGATCTGTCGAGGTGCAAACAGGGTCAAACGCTCAGATTCACCGCGTCCAAAGACAGTATAGCCCACCAGGTGCATCTTATTCTCACTTGAACTTCGCTTAGACCGCCCCACCAATCAACAGGCTGATCTAAGTCCATACAGCAACTTGTTTCAATCGACTGGTGCCCATCGGGTGCTCGGGACTCGACAATGTTTGCCCACTCATGGACACGAAACGCAACAAACTCTGCGTGCGTTGGCAAGCCCTGGGGCCAGATGACATCCTGAAGAGTTTGGCCGCCAGCGAGCACAGAATCGGGAGCGATGGCATCCGTCGCAGTGAACATGCTGGAGAACTTGTCCAGACCGCGATAGAGGGCTTTTCGGAAGAAGCGGAAGTTGGCACACTCGTCGGGCTCCTGCATACTTTCGGTCTCATTCAATGCGAAAGGTCACAGAGGTCTGCCGTGTACCTCATCTTTCATGATGCACGCCCAGTTTCTTTCACGGAGAATCAATCGATGGTCTGTCCACCCAGGAGCTGCATCAAACCCGTAGAAAGAGCCCATTGTGACTATAGCGCCCTGCGGTAAAGTAGCGAAATGGTTGAGGCCAAGACACGAATGCGTTGTATGTGTTTGACGAGGCAAAACGCCTCATCTTGATGGTATTGATCAGGGCGGTGCAGATAAGATTGCTATTACATGAAGATCTCCTGCCCACATTCCATCTTACACTTGGAGGGCCAGATTCAAACTTTGTTCATAAAATGGCATGTACATCAGAGACAACAAGCGCTGGCAAGCATGAGTCACTTAGAGAAGGCCTATGGTTTTACAGGTAGTAGAATCATACATACTTCCACATGTGATATATTGAGAATCATCAGCAATATAATAAACAAGAGATCTGGGATAACTTATGTTTATTTCACTACAAGCTCCAATGGATGAGTGGTAAGCCTTTCCTTTGTCATGAGACGTTCTCCTCTGGCGTCTTGAGGTAGGTCATCCGTTCGAACTACGGTGGAAGATCCTTTTTTGCCTTGACTGATTTCTTTTGTTGACTGGTCGCGACCAACTTGTGGGCGAAACCAGTGTCACACTAGTTCATAAATGATATCGACACTCATTGTATGACCAGATCGCGCAACGAGACGATTATATTTACGACAGCAGTAATCATACTTCTACACTGCATCTAAGTGTTCCCAAAATATGAAGTGTCATACTTGACCTTCTTTTCCACACATGAAGCAACAGGCACGTTGAGTGATCCACAAAGCGAAGAGATATGGAAATTAGCCGTGACGTCAGAGGATGGGAAACTGACAGTGACATTGTCCCCCTGGCGGGTCTCGGGTTTTGTCCGCGCGTATTGACCGAGGTGGTCCTTCTTGCCATGCTCGTCGGGGCCAATAATGACAACACGGCAGGCGACGTCCAAGATTGACGGCAAAAGGGAGTGATCCTCCTCCCACGTAGTTGGTAGGCGACATCGAGCGGGTGTCAGTGCAATGGCCGGTGCCTTGATCATTTTCTGCTGTGTTGGCCCCAGAACGACGTGGAATGTCTTGCTCTTCAAGTTGGTCCAGTCCCTCGGAGGGACAATGTAACCGCGTCGGGATCCGGACGCGACAAGTAACTCCGTGAAAGCGGCAGAGCTACGGGAGCCTTTATGAACTTTCTGAAGAACGGACTCTGCCTCTTCTTTCCTCAATCGCTCCAGTTCCTCCTTTGGCTTGATGATGACGTCGACACACTTGCCCCGAAGTGGGATACCCGAGAGCCAGGCGTCGCCAGGGTCAGTTCGCTCAGAAGCGGCCGAAATGGACTGCTCAGCTGCAGTGAATTGTGGGCAGGCTTCGGGCTGTGGCGAAGGTGTGCGAAGTCTGGGGCTACTGAACACATCCATCTCCCCCATGGTTTGCATCCACAAGACCTTCCAAAGCGGGTACTGATAGCTCCCTCTGATTGGCATGAGCGAGCGTTGTAAGACTTTCGTGAACAGTACAAACCGGCGACACACCACATCCGAGGCTGCGACCAGAGTGTCAGTGGCACCAATTGCGCTATCCAAAGCAATCTGCAACTGGACATCGAGCAAAGCACGTTCAAGGGTGTTTGTGTTATCATCCAGACCCTCTTTAGAGATCTTCCTGCTGTGGTTGTAGCCCAATATTCGACCCCATCTGCCCTTGAAGGCACCATGGATGACAAGAACGACGATACCATTCAACTTCGGCAGACCATCTCCCATGTCGCGCCTCATTGCACGCAAACGCTTGTCCGCCTCGTTCAAGGAAGGGACGACTGTGCTCATTGGTAACGAGGAGGAATTGAAAGATTGAACGAGGTCGAAGGACTTGACCACGAGCTGCAATATGATAAGATTCGGTTTTGAAGAAGCCCGTGAGGAACGACCCACCGACTTCGCCAGCTGCGTATGTAACCGATCAACATTTTTGTCCTCCATGTTGTGCCAATTGTGGAAGACTTCGTTCAGGATTTCGTCTGATGTCGTCTAACGGAGGTCAGTTTCCGCTACTCCTTTTGTGCGGCGAACACACCAGTTGTATCTCGACATCTCCGTTCCCCGACAATCCAACCACAAAGCCCACCAATCCAGCATAGACTGCGGAGATACTGAAGGGATGTTCCGTGATTTTGACAATGTCGCCCTGCTCGAGGAGTGTGTGGATGCAGCGGCGCGGAACAATGACCGCCTCTGGAGATGCGATGTCGGAAGAAAGGATTCGCGCCGTCGATTCATCGACTTCGCTGACACGCCCAATCACACCTCTGGGCAGATGCCCCTCACCCTGGGCCATTACAACTCTGTCACCAACGTTGATGGACCGCGGCGGGCACAGAGGATGTCTGGAGAGGTACTTGACTGGCACTTCCCAGGTTTGGCAGCAGGTCACCACCCGGTCGCCATCGCCATCCGGGAAAGGATACTCATTCACTCGCAAGGTCGCGATTCGCTGGTCATCAACAAAGGAAATGCTGACCACCCATGCATCCCCTTTGCCTTGGGCTTTCCGGCGATTATCGAAGACTCGGTCGCCAGCCTGCAACGCGCATCTCGACAAATCCTCGCAATGTTGATCGAAACATCCCAAGGTTCCATCTAAACGCATGAACTCGGCCAGCTCGTCGCGCGGCGGGGGTTCGGTGAGAAACTCGACAGGTCGGGCGGGATCATTGATATCGCAGTCGACAGACTCGAAGGGACCCCAGAAGGTGCGATGAGCCCATGTTAAGTGTTCAGCATGGACAAAATGGGATTCTTCCTCGTCATCCGAAACTCGATCATAGACAGGCCGCATCGCGGAAGGAATTCTGGAGATATCGAAGCCGCTGTGTTTCGGTCGGCTCTGATCAAGTGCAGGTTGTGCGGACTCCATCGAGGGATACCAGATGCGTGGGATTAAGATAATGGTTGTCTTGTCTTGAACAAAGACGAGGTCCCCGCGATACAGCTTCACAACAGAAGGGTAATTGCTGGGGCGGATAGACGAACTGCCATTTCCTGTCATCCGCGCCCACCCGCTACCTTCTCTGGGAGTGACGTCCAAAGCGGCGGTCAAAGACATGAGGTCCTCGAGCACTTCATATCCGTGGCGAGACATGTAGCCGAAATGTTTGTATCCGGAAAGGTCTGAGGAACGGGGGGATCGCATTGTGCCGCAAAGAAGGGAGAGCTCAACGGCGGAGACGTTGGAAGTGTGAACAAAGACTGATCGTGGTTGGCGAGCATTGGACCACACGAAAGAGAAATCGGGAATGAGATGTGCATTGGTACAGGCCCATTGAAGGAAGTCGAGTTCCTGCCCTTGGGGGACACTGAGTTGGACAATGGGACCCGAAGGAATCATCGTTTGCCAGTCCAATTCAATCGCTTCCCGGCCATTGAGCTCAGATTCCTCATCGTCGAGAAGCATGTTGTCCTCCTGCGACAAGCCTGGAGACTCAAACCGACGTTCCATCTCAAGAGCCAACTCCGGGATGGTTTGTCGATGTGGGCCGCCGGTGGAGCGCAGCCTCTCAACAATGCTATCTCTAAGTTCGCCAGCTTCTGAATCCTGATCTCCTTCCGCATCAGTGTCCCCGTCTTCGTCGCTTGCATACTGATCGAGGAACGACTATTGGAAATGAGTTACAGTCGCGCGGAAGGTGTCAGATGAACACACCAGCGCCATCTTGGCTACAGCATGTCGATCGCTACCACTGCCTTCAGGATGCTTGGGACGTTTGCGCCCCTCCACGGGATCAGGCAGAGCCCGTTTGAGGCTCGACTTTTCAGATTGAGACTGGATGTGCAGTACAGGATTCGGAGTCGACATGCTACCGCCGAGTTAGGATGGTGCTCAGTTGACCTTACACTCTCATACTCAAAATATGTTGAAGTATCCGCCACTGTGTTTGTTGAACGGTCGTTCGCGCGCAGCAACAATGCGAGCAGAGAGAAGGGAGAAATGGTGGCTGTGCTGTGATTAGGCTCAATTTGGGCAGC
The DNA here is from genome assembly GCA_963692855.1 of Mycena citricolor. Taxonomy (NCBI): domain Eukaryota; kingdom Fungi; phylum Basidiomycota; class Agaricomycetes; order Agaricales; family Mycenaceae; genus Mycena; species Mycena citricolor. The sequence continues at coordinate 1,225,838 of CAVNYO010000169.1, read as the reverse complement.
GTCAGATGGTAGGAACTATGGCTGTGCCCAGATCACCCAATTCTGTGTGCAAATGAAATCTTATCGCGATCTTATCAACACGGCCACAGGTTCAACCATCACTCACGGTATTTGGATATTTGCCAAGGCACGTGAGTGACCGTTTACTGATCTGCTCGGACCCTCATTATGAGGTCTGTCTGTTCGCGCAAATTCAGGCCTCTGATCTTAGAATATTCAAATGTTGACTGTTTCAGCCGTCAACTCAGATCCCAGAACTCCGAAAAGAGAACCACGCGTTCAAGCAACCCTGGAAAGACCGCGCAGCCAAAGCAGCCTGGGGCTGCAGCACCCAGGGCTGCGCGCAGAAAGGTATTGCCCTTCACTTTTTCAAGCACCAATTGATTCTTTCTCATTCTACTTAAGAAAAAGCATACGCAAGAGGAGGAACCCAAAGACGACGAGCCTCCGAAACGAAAGCAGGTACGTTTGTCCCTCGCGCACGCCCAATCACATGAATTGCGAACTATCTACAGCCTGGGCGAAAGAAGCTGAACGGAACAAAGAAGGTATGGTCCCGACCACTGATGTCGGGAATTGTGCTGATTGGTGGTCCGCAGGCACCGGAGCCGGAAAGCAAAGGCGAGGGAGAGTCGATCGACGATAAGGAGGAAGATCCGGGTGACAGGATCGATCCGGCGGCGAAGGGCCAGACCAACAAAGAACGCGAAGCGCAGCGCGCGCAGAAGCAGCCAGGGGGAGGGAAAGGTCGTCAACGGAAAAGTCGTCGCAAGGTATGGTAGCAAACAAAATCATCGGATGCGGCACTCAGATCATGTTTGCATGCGTCTGAGCCCGGATCTGAGGAGGACGCTGAGGGCGAGGTGGTGGAGCCTGAAGTCCAGGGGAACAAGGTACACCGAGCTTTCGTCACATTGTTGTCACTGAGATCGCGCTTGCAGACGCCGGAGGTTGAGAGGGAGGATGAGCAAATGGAGTGTGCGGACAAGGGGCAGGGCAAGGGGGTACGACAAACGTCTCCATCGCATGCTGTGGTTTCAATACTAACGTCTACGGAACAGAAAGGAAAGAAACGCGCGGCGAAGGCTCAAGCAGCGGTAGTTTCGCAAAACTTCTTATTAGACCGAAACTTATGTGTCAACAACAGCAGCGCAACGAACCCCAGGCCGGCGAAACTGAGGAGACACAGGAGACTGTTCGTCATTCATTATCATTCGCTCTCCCTGATCGATTTTATTCCCAAAGGAGAAGTCGAGGCCGATTCCAAAGCGGAGCTCCGGCAAGAAGTCCGGAAACGCAGCGGAGGACAGCAACAAACACAATGTACGACAACCAGTGTCATGTCATCCGCCTATGACGCTGACATCCATTAGGTTGCGGAAGAGACCGTCAAAGGACCGCCGGTGTGTCAATCTTACTTTGTGCGATGTCCTCAATACCGAGCTGCATTTCCAGGATGGGCGCCCCCGTCGCCAGGTCAAACGCTCCCAGATTCAAACCCCTCTTCAGAGCGCTCAAGATTCTGGCGATTCCTCCAGCTCCGATGACGACAGCCTTGTTGACCAGAGCTTCGTGCCGCCGGAGGGATTTGACGATGAGGGAGCCGGTGACGACGAGAAGCGCGCCAACTTTGACGACATCCTTGACCCTCTGCTTGAGGAGGTGGTGCAGGCAATCGAGGCCGCAGACGTCGAGGACGTTGGTGCTCTCGCTGAGGCTTTCGAGAAGAGGTTCCGGGAGAAGCTGCATCTTCCTCCCAAGACCCAAGCCGGCATGCCTCGACGGGGAGCCTTGACCAACTTGTGGAACATCTTCCAGTCATACGCAAAGCACGAAGACGGCCTCAATCTGCAGCTAAGCGGCACGAGAGAAGACATCGTTCAACAGCTATCGGTTGAATATCGCAAGTTCTTGAGTACCCGCGGTCTCACCACCGCCGATGTATCCGGCAAGGACATTGCGACAATTCCGGTTCTCAAGGATGTGGCGGAGTTTTGGGCCGAAACGAAGAAAATTGTCAAACTCGACAAGGACGCAACGCCTAGGGCCGTCCAAGCGGGGATCAACCAGACAGTACTGGGAATTGAGAACGTTGTACGTCCATGCGTTCTCATGTGTCGATTTGATCGTCATGCAGGTGTGATCAGTCTGGTGTCGCCCTCGATCGGTTTGGCGTTGATGTGTTTGGCATCGCCATTTCTCAAGTCGGTGGCAGCACCATTGTTGCACAGACTCCAGCCCTCGTTAAAGTCGTTTCGGAACATCCGCAAGAGTTTGGTGAATTGACCAGAAAGATGGAGGCTTGGACGGTGTTAGTCGTGATACACGCTCTGTAACACGTCTCTTACCCATGTCCAGGATCGCGCAGCTGGAAATCGATCAGGCGGATTCCAAGCTGATCGCCCGCAAGAAGATGGAGCTGGAGAATCCGGGTCTGCCCGACGAGGTGCCTGACGCGACCACTAGGGACCGCCAATCGTTGAGAGGATTCATATCGAGGTTGCTCAACTTTGATCGCTGTGCGTCCTGATCTCGGAATGTGAGGCTTCTAACTGATGGCGTCCTCCCTAGATCAATTGCGTTTGCTGTTGGGCCACATGGTGCTCGTCCCGCGTTTCGAGTACAAGGATTTCGGCAAGATGGCCTTTGAGGAGATGTTGTGCCTGGTCAACTGGCCAATGATGTGGGCTAAGGAGGGAATCTGGCCCGGTCAGGGATTCAACCCGTCCTGCCTGTCCACCACGAAACAGTCAAATTATCTCGTTCCCCGTTTTCGCGCGCGGCGGAAAGAGATAGTGGAGGGATTCGATTCTCTGACCGTCGCTGAGGCAGCGCTAGCCGAATCCTGCATTAAATTGGTGCAGTGGTCGGACGGTACGTTACGAGCTTATATGTTTCTCATCTCCTGACACCTCAGCAGTGCAACAACGGAAACGAGACCTAGACACCCCCCTGGTCACTGATGTGGAAGATACCGTTCGTCTGACTGTCCGCAATGTTTATGACTCCGGCGACGCGGCCCTCAAGGATAAAATTCGTCAATGGCGCAGTGCTGCGCCGGACCGGCAGTCCTCTGGTCACCGAGGGTCTGCTCACAATGTCTCGCGCGATGACTACGACGAGCTTGATGAGGACGACGAGCTTGACGAGCTTGACAAGCTTGACAAGCTTGACAAGCTTGACGAGCTCGACGAGGACGACAAGGCCGACGAGGACAACACCGTCGATGAATCCGCTGTGGGCAAAAAGCGGAAGGCTGCCGCACCTCCTCACCAGCAGTCCAAGTCAAAGAAAAAGAAGACCGGCGACTCCTTCGAGAAGGCGGATGAGCGGATGGCGACCCCCGAGCCCTTACCCGAGGACACCGAGATGTTCGAGATGCCCCCGCTCAACCAGTCCCTTTACTTTGTGGTGGTCCATCCAACTGGGGGCTTGGGAAACTCGGAGGAATGGTGGGGCAAGTTTGTGCCCTGCGACCCGGCTTATCAGGCGCCGGAAAACCTCATGTATTTCCACAACAGCAGGTGGAACCATGTTCCTGCTGGGGTTCACATGGTTGTCAAGAATCCGGAACAGCTCCAGATTGCTAGCCTGGCCGCCAGCAACTACAACACGGATCTCGACCTCCCTGCTCAATCTCCGTAGTCCAGGTTTCTTCGCACGGACCATAGACATCTACTTAACTCGCTGTAATTCATCTTGTAGTACTCCAACGTATATCTGTCCATCTGCCTGCATATACAGTCTTGAGAACCAGGGAAATTCCTACAGGAAATGTGGTTGTTCGCGACCACTGAATGGTCGCAGCCACCGGGAACATCGCGATGGTCGCAACCATCGCGGTGGGTGCAACCATCGCGCTGGTCGCAACCAGCGCACTGGTCGCAACCATCACGCTGGTCGCAGACATGCCACCTTTCTACCTTCCTCGACACATCGATGGTTCTTGTTGAGTGCATTTTCAAAAGGATATTACACACGAGCCGTACTTTGTCTCTTTTCCAATCACCTCATCCGAAAAGTATGACAGCACAGCCACCAAGTCTACCAATCACTTCCATCATGTTTAATGCTGACAACACGCGTAAACATTATCTTCTTTGCTCCGCCACCTCCACCCGCAGGCGCAAATGGAACACCCCGACGACCCTCTGCCGACAGTGTCGTGCCGCAGTGGAGCTGGTCTCAGACGGCAGTGTCTTAGGCAGCGTCCTAGCACCCACCACTGCAGTTCTGGACCCCCAGATCAACGCCCTCACATCCGACCATCTCCGCTTGGCCACCCAGCGCGTCAGCGCCTCCCCTCGAGTTCCACCCCTGCATCCTCTCGTGCAACTCACCCGCGTACACCTTTGGAGCCGACAGACGATGATAGTATGCAGTTTCTTGGATCATGGGTGGATCTGGTGCCGGAGGAAGGGACGGAAGCAGGTCTCGCGACTGGAGATCTTGTAGACTTCGGCGCCAAGGATGGCTATGGATTGCTAGTTTTCGCTTCAGTCAAGGAGTTGATGGTGGGGATCAACGACTTGCTCGTCCTCTATAAGGATCAGCGCTGCGCTTCATGCAACCACCGAGTTGGTCCTCTGGGGTGGAACTCATATCTGATTTGAGCGGGCGACTGTCGGAAGACTAGCAGATATTGCAAAGGTTGTGGTTTTTACTTCCACCACTCTGTGTCGGCCCCGGTAAGCCTCGCTATAAGCCTCGCTGATACCGCTTGTATGAGGAACCGAATGATTCTCTAGGCTTGCATATGTCCACCGGGCACCATTGTGTTCGTTGGCCAGAACCCAGACACCCCATGTCCTCGACACAAAGGTAGGACTGTTTTGTCAGTATCATTGGATCAACTAACGGACTTCCGCAGTCGCGAATCTTATTAGGATGGGGTCGGGTATCCCGCGCTCGTTGATTCCCCACTGGCCAGAAGGAAAGACGGTGCGACCCTCGCTGAAATGCTGAGGGCGTGCTCACAAGTGAATCTACTATGAAAGTAAACCCAAATATAAACACGTTCACACTCCTCGTAATCAGCTTCTCAGTGTGTGAAAGATGCGAGGGCTTCGGGGTGGACAGAGCACCAGTATCACAACTCTCAATAGACGCAGATCCAATAGTCGCGGAGACGAAGTCGACGACAAGAATTTATATATAGCAAACAATGGTGTCTCAACCAATATCTTCTATACGAGCACAACCAACACTAATCCAATCCACAAACAACAATATAACAAGTCAGAGCTTAATACGAAGTATTAAGATCCCTTGTAGCGACAGCGTCCAGATGGCGACGCGAAGCTCAAATATCAAGTCGACGCACTGCCAACCGATACAACCAATATACTGAGTCGACGCACTGCCAACTAGTAAACCAAAATGTCAAGTCGACGCACTGCCAACTGACAAAACCAAAAGTACTGAGTCGACGCACTGCCAACTAGTAAACCAAAATGCCGCGTCGACGCACTGCCAACTAACAGCCAATATCCAATGTCCAAAACCCGAGCACAACTTGTCGACGCACTGCCAAGCAAGAAGTGTGGAACCAAAGTTCTCAAGTCGACGCACTGCCAACTGACCAAAACAACCCGAGCACAACTAGTCGACGCACTGCCAAGCTAGAGGTGTGGAACGATCTCAATAAAGCCCGAAGGCGACGACACTAAATGCCGCGACTAAACCAGATGCGGCGAATCCGACTTTCTGATGTCTCAACTCAAACTCAAATCTCAGTAGCTACAAGTGCTCAGGGAGCAACTCGTCGCGACCGGGCAGGGGTAGCAGAACTTCTTAGGGTGGAATCACGCGGCACGCAAATTGTACAAAACAATCTGAAATGAGAGTGATTCACAGTCCGGGGGAAAGCTCCCCAATACAAAGAAACGACGTGCTACTTATACTGTCTACGACGCTGCTTAGTAAAGTCCTGTACAACTGCATAGTAGCTACGCTATCTAAGATCGGTTGCCTTTTAGGGTAATTGAAAAGTTGAACGATCGGACAGGTCCTGAGTGATCAGGACCCCGCCCCATTGTCCATATGATACTTTTGATGTGGGTCAACCCACCGCGTCATACTTTTGGAATACGACGTGTTGGATTGGCCAACGGGTATGTCTTGGCAAGTGAGACCAACGTGGGCGCCCCAAGAAGCCGTATGGCCCTAGGCACACCAGTCGTCCCCCACATGGTTCGGTTCACGGATCTAGCCGTGTCGGTTTCTAGTGTGTTTGGGTATGGACGCGACTCGCCGTGACACTTGGAAGTGTCACCGCGACGCGTCCACAATGTCCCGTGATCGAATGGATCCTGACATGTGACAAGTCGTCGTCGTGGCATGATCTGAGGAAACGTCCAACTCAAAACCGGGAGTTGCCGCAACAAGATGGTTTAAGTCTCGTAACGCCAAGTCCTGTCCAGTAGTAGTTCTATTATTGAGAACGTCGCGCATTGCTCAGCCCTTCAGCCCAAGTTCCCATCTGCAGAGAATGACCCTTTTCAAGAAGTCGACGCAACGACAGATCCCTTTTTGGGGAATGGTCGCGGTCCAAGCGTTCGTCACTAATGGCCCTGAGCCTGGTGTAGACCCATAAGACCAGTTCCACAGTAGTGGTCTGACTGCCTTGCTATCGTCGACACTATCCACAGTCGTCGACTGGGCAGTAGACCCTTAAGTCCTACTGAGCGCAACACTGTCAACCGCGACACGATACACCGAATGGTTCAAGAGTAAACTCTGTAAAAAGCGCAAAAATACGCCCTTACAGAGCTGGTGCAGAGCGCGTCTGGTAGCCAGCCTATCATCTCCCAGGAACACTAATTTTGACCTCCTGGTCAATTCCGCGACAGTCTCACTGCGTCAGGTCTAAGTCCAACAGTCGACGTCTCGTTTATTTATTATTAAAGCCGCGGAGACATAGAGTTATGTTCCCACGTCTTATTCATTTGGTTGTTCGGTTCCTTCCGTGATCTGCCGCGATCAAACTTCTTCCGGCATGTTCACCATATAAATGCCCTCAATTTTCAGGGTCGAGAGTCTCCCTAGTACGAGACACTCTTGCTTTTCGACCACCATGTCCGCGCCCGACCAGAGCCCCCGCCCCCAAGACACCAACCGTGAGTGACGCCCAAGGCGATTACCGCGACTTTTCAACCACGCTAACCGTCCATCAGCCGTCACCGAATCAGCTGTCCCGGGAGCAAACCTGCCTGCCATCGACTGGCGGCAGTTCATGCCGTCCGTCAAGGTCTCTCCCATGGCTTGTCGACTCAACTCACCACCTGCCTAGCCCCGAGGCCTATAACCAGATGTTGCGGCAGATGGCCGTCGACGTCCGCCAGATCCAACAGGTGAGCTCCGTCTTAAGCCCGCTGGAGCGAATAGTCACGGCGATCAATGATTGCCGCGTCTGTTCGCTTTGGCCTTCCATTCTTTTCACTAACGTAAGGGCTAGCCGGCGCCTGCGCCCTTGACCACCAACGCTCCAGTCGAGGAGTCGTCGCCGCCCAAGAAACGCAAGCGCGTCGTCGAGCCCGTACGTGTAATCGGTTTCATTCGTTTACTATGTTCTGATCGACCCCTAGGCGGCTCCAACCAAACAAGTCGCCGCCCCTTCGTCGTCCCGGCCTGCCAAGCAGAAGGGGAAGGGTGACGGCTCCAAGCCGCAGGCCCCTGCCGCCGTCGCGGGCAGCAAGGTCGCCGTCGCCAAGAAGTCGAGCGAGAAGTCGCAGGGGAAGCGACCCAAGGCGACTCCTGCGAAGGAGCCCAAGGCGTCGTCCCACGCGCCTACTCGTAAGTGGCTCTTTCCTTTCATTCACCAGAGTCGCGGGTACTGACTTGTCGTAGCCGCTACCTCGGCCCCTATTCCACAGGAGTCACCTCCCAAGCGCGTCCACAAGAAGACGCACGCAGGTGTGTGATCCTATGTCTTATTTCATTGATCTTTAGACTAACCACTTGGTCCCTCCCAGCCCGGATCCAAGCACAGCCCGTGCAACCCGAGTCCCTCAGCGATGAGGAAGCCGCCGCCGTCGCCGACACTGCGATGGATGTCGACGACGAAGGGGTCCAGGAGGGAGACGCGTCATCGGCCGGCGAGCTGGCCCTTCAGGTAAGTGACCCAGTTCGTCGATCGCGATTCTTCGTCTCATGGTTGGTTTGTTTTTGACAGGGGCCCAAGTCCAAGGGGAAAGCTCGATCGAATTTGAGTGCGTTCCTCCTCTTGCCCCTTCTGTTGATTACTCACACTTTCGTAGCCCCGTCCGTCATCGTCATGGACGACACTTCCGAAAGTGGGGAGGAGACCGGTGACTTCGTTGTGGCCAAGAAGCAGGTCAGCGAGACCCGCGTCAAGCCCAAGGTGAGCCGGCTCCTTTTTCCAGACCACGCCCCTTAATCCAGCTTTTTAGCCAATCAAGAAGGTCGCGGAGGGATCGTCCAAGTCGACCAAGTCCGTGCCTCCCCAACCGGTGCCGAAGGTGGAGGCCAGTCGCAAGGCGAGCGCCCCGCGAGCGACGACTACCCCGACCCCAGTGGCTAAGGTGAGACACAGACCTTGGTTCCCAGACGTCGACTAACTCGTTTTTCTTTCTTTTCTAGGTTGCCCAGGCGGCCCCCGCCACTACCAAGACTCCACGCAGTGAGTTGGGCAGGGTGGCCGCGACCCTTGGTCGCGAGCGGAGTGTTGCGGCGGCCAAGGCCGAGCTCAAGGCTCAGAAGGCAGAAAAGTCCGTTGCGGCGGCCAAGAAGAAATCTGACTCGGTGAGTCGCGACTTTTTCTTGTCGTCGACTTTTTACTGACTTGACTGTTTCTAGACTCCTGCGAAGGCGTCGGCTCCCACGCCCCGAGCTCCGTTCACTCCCGCCGCCTACGACACCGAGGCGCTCCTTTCGGTGGCACGCCAAGGGTTCGCGGGGAAGTTGGAAAGGGCCGGCGTTGAGGTGCCCACTGACTTCGTGCGTTCCTTTATCTTTTTCTGCCATGCCTCGACGACTGATTCCCTTTTCATAGGAGGTCGCGCCAAGGCCCTGCGCGATGTGCGTGACGCGGCAGCGCGTCTGCTTCAAGAGCGTCGACGGGCGCCACGGCAATCGGTGCGCCCCGTGCGTGCTTTATAAACAGACTTGCACCAATGGCTACAAGCCCTCGGAGCAGCTGTATATGGGGCAACGCTTCGGGTACATCGCGCAGATGAGCGCGGACGGTAAGAGTCCACTCTTTTTCATTTCTATTTTTGATCGTTTCTGACGGCGTTTTCAGATCTCAACAAGTCCGCCAACCGTCTCGCCGACACCTTGGACGCGTACGGCGGGCTTCTTCGCACGGCCAACGAGATCCGCGTCCTGGCCATTGGCCAGTTCCGCGATTTCGTTGGTCAGCTGAAGGAGCATTTCGACGACGGCTCGGACGAACGCATCAAGGCGATGTTCGTCCACACCGCGACCGAGATCGACGCCGCCGAGATGGCCGACATCCGCAAGGGTGTTCGGATGATCTTGACCCACGGGGACTTGTTGGATGTGAGGCGAACGAGCGGTTCGCGGCACCTCCCGCCTTCTTCGATCCATTTTTCTATCGCGAGATGGAAAAGATGGAGAAGCAATTCCAGAGGGAGATCGAGAAGGCCCAGGAATTCGACAAGTCGGACCCCGCGACCATCCAGGATCAAGCCTTCCAGCCCCTCGAGGACCACGAGATCGACGTCGCGCACTTGGCGAGTAGTCGTACCCGTGCGCCCTCTTCGTCGCCCCAGCCTTCGCCATCGCCGCCTCCTGTTGCGTCGTCGTCCCAAGCCGTTTTGCAGGTCTTGGATTTTTCCGACAACTACAGCGAGACCTCGGCCGAGTCCACCAAGGCCGATTCGGGTGAAGACGCGGAGGGTGAAGAAGACGGGTCTGCCGGCGACGAGAACGCCGACGACGGGAAAGTCGACGACGAGAACGTCGACGACGAGAACGTCGAGGACGAGGGCTCCGTCGCCGCGGGTGAGACTGCCATGGAGGTGGATGAGCAGTAGTTCAGCTCGTTCCACCGTCCGTGAACGTCGCGGCCCGTTTTTATTTATTACATTGCATCAACGTATTGTCGTCGTAGAATCATCCAAATCTATCATTGTTGCTGCCTGAGTCGTCGTCGCGTGAACCTTTGAGTCTAAATTTTCAAAATTCTTGGGAGAATTTTCTTGAAACATTTTGAAAAAGTCCCGGACCCCGTCCTCAGTAGCATCATTGGATATTCCACTTTCCAGCACATGGGTCCAAGGGGTGTGCACGTTGTTGCGCACCTCAATTTCCAATGTGTGGACTTCTGTGGACTCTGTGGCTGATCTTTCGTAAGATCTGCCCTCTCCCAGGAACACAGATCTAAGCCGTCCTCGGCTTATCTGATGCGCGACTAGAAAAGTTTTTCCAGAGTCGACGATATAAAGTCTGGGTGGGCTCGACAGATTATGTCCAGTCCCATTCTCAGTCCTTATTTCGTTCCCATTCTCTCTCTCTATCCAGGCCTCGCTATGTCCGCGTTTCCTCTCCCCCAAGACTTCGCATCGCTCGTCGCGTCGTGGAAGAAGGCTAAGCCTTCTCTCGCAGCGATGAACAAGCTGGGTCTAGGTGGTTCAGAGGGCATCCTCAGCGTTGGCAAGGATATTTTCTTTGTTCGAGTGAGTTGATTCGTGATGGCGTGTCGCGGCGATTATCTTATCTCGTCGACAGACCCGCTTTCAAGCCAGCTCGTTTGCTGCTCAAGATCCTCCCCGCGACGTTTTGGATTGTCTCGAAGAGGCCACCACGCTCGCTCTGTCTCAGACGGAACTGCTCAAGGAAGTTCCAGAGAAGCAGCGCGACGCCTCTCAGACTAAGGCCGTCAACAAGTATCGAGCCTATCTGATTTGGCATGAGTCCCTTGTCGCGGCGATCATCAGCCTGCGACAGGCTCAGGAGAGCATCCCACGTCCTGCTGCGATTCCGTCGTCGTCTGGGAAGGCCAAGGTATGATTCCCTGTCTTTGTCCAGATTTTCTTACGGATATTGTTGCACAGGCCGAAGACCCTGTTCCTGAGGCTTCAGGCCCAACTCCTGCTATCGACATTGATTCAGACGTCGAGATGGAGGCCCCCACTCCTGTTCAAGAGAAGGTGCGTCCGTCTCGAGCCTTTGCCGAGCACAGGTTGACTCTTCACAGACCCCGCGACCATCTACTCGCAAGACCGTCGCAGGACGGTCCGGTTCTCGATCGGTCAACGGATCTGGTCATGACGACTCCGTAGGGCTCGCGGACGTCTATGGGACTATCATTCGACTCATAGACGAGCACGATAGGTCGATGCGTCTTCTCAGCGCCAAAATGTCGAAGCTTCACGCGGAGCAGATGGAGGCTCTAGGGAGCTGTCTCCAGAGTTTCCAGACGTGAGTTGTACTCAGTCGCGGCGACTACATTTCTGACCAATTACCCAGCCATCGTTCGTTGTCACCGGCTCGAAGAGGCAGCGACTCAGCAACAGTACCACTGATGCGACCCCGGGTGAGTCTCGCAGTTCCACCTCCTGTCGCGACACTTCGCTAACCGATTGGCAGCGTCCGCGTCCGACCGAAGGTTTATTGCGGACCGAGTGCATCGACATCAATTGTACCGGTTGCGGCGGTCCATTCCACTCGAGCTCCTCATCGAGGAACGCGACTACGTCTCGTCGCGGCTAGAGGAATGGAAGACCGCGCTCAAGGACGTCAAGGAAGCCATTGACCTCTCGATGTCGAAGAATGCGGCCTAATCTTTTCATATTTTGTTCTATATGCACTCTCCTTCCATATGTCTCTCCTCTCTCATGTCACTTATTTATGAAGTCGCGTCTCTTCTTCTCGCGCACCTCCTTATGACCTTTTTCTCTTAGATACAACCCAGTATAGTCCTTAGGTACCAGCTAGCACCCAAGCAATATACTGAATTCTGTCTAAAACTGAGAGAAGCGACGTCTTGTCGTGCGAGGGCTTGCCGCGACGATTATTTGCGCGCCAGACTTTCACTCGACAGAAGCTGGATCCTCTACAGGATCGTCGTCGTCGTCACTATCCGAGTTCTTGAGTTTCACCCCTTCGAACTGGTAGTCGCGGACGTCAGATATTTCCTCCACCAACTCATCGAGTTTAGCAGGCGAAATATCTATCAGCTTTTTTATATCTTCAGAGAGTGTCAATTTCTGTCTTGCCAAATAGGGTATTACTCGGAACGCCGCGACTTTCGCATGGAACATCGCGCCGTTCATTTCACAGACTAAGTAAGAACCTCCTTTGGTCTTTCGAACTACAATCATGGGCCCAAGATATCTAGCTTTCATCTTGTTGTCCAATGATTTTTCAATAGCTGTGTTCCTGACCAACACTAAGTCCCCTGGTACAAACTTGTAATCTTTGATCACATGCTTGTACTCGAGTTCGTAGCGTTGAACCATCTTTAGTTTGGCGTCGCTGACGCGGCTGCGCATATCTTCTATATGGTCGGCGTGCTTCGCTAGAGCGCGTGCTCTGAGACCAACGAGATCCGCAGAGTCGACGATCCGGTCAGGATATTCGACTAACCACGTAGCTTCGACTATATCCAGAGGGATGGTAGGGTGGGCCCCACATACTGCGAAGTATGGTGAACAACCCAGCCCGCGACGCACTGTAATTCTATCTGCCCACAAGACCTGTGGGAAGAACCAAAACCATTTGGAGGCGTTTCCTCCAGTAGCTTTGTACAGTGACTGTCGAATGTCCCAGTGACCTCTTTCAACAGTGCCATTCGCTTGGGAATTGTAAGGAGATATCCTTATTCCCTTGATACCATATTTCTTCTGTAGCCAATTCAACGCCGCGACAAATTGTCCTGCGTTGTCGGTTACAATCCACTTAGGACACCCCCAGCGACACACTATGTCCTCGAGCAAGAAACGCGCTATTGCCTTGGCGTTGTCAGCCTGCAGCGGTCGCGCTTCCACGTAGCGGGTCAAAGAATCCCTTGCTGCGACGACATATCTGTATCCGTTGGAAGGTGTTCCCATAATCATGACGTCTGTATGTATTTTCTGAAATACACTTGGAGTCATTGTCGGCGTCGGTGGAGTACGGAGGAGAGTTTTCTGGCGGACTTGGCAGCTATGACAAGTCTTTATCCACCAGTCGACGTCTCTTTCCATCTCAGGCCACCAAAACCGAGTTTCCAACAGGCTCTTAGTGCTGAAAAGACCCTTATGACCCAGCGCGTCGTGACACGCCTTTATCATATAAGTCCTGTGGCGCTTGTCCACGACCAGTCTATGAATCCCATTGGTCGATCTCTTGTACATTTTTCCATCTTTGAGGAAAAACTGTCGCGAGAATTTGAGAAACGATCTGAACCGTTTGTCTGTCATTTCAGGCCTTACAGAAGTGTCTTTCAGCCACTTCTTAGCCATTACCAACTTATTGTCCTGCTCGATCCCTGTGCCAGTCCGGTGATCCTCAATATAGGGATCCTCAGGATTGTCGCGCAGTTCAAGATCAGGCAAAAGCGGTTCTCCGTTTGCCACATCGTTCAACATGAAGACTGGGACGACGAGCCCTTGAGCGTCATATGCGTCTTTGACACGCCGATTCTCAGCGCGACGAGAGTCGCAAGCTTCGACTAACTCTTTGGATATGTCGTCGACCGACTCAGCACACCCGACCATAGAGTTAAGGTAGCCACCTCTGGTGTCAATGTCCCTTTTGAACTCTTCAAAGTCTAATGGTTGTTCTGTGTCGTAGTCCCAATTCTCGTTGTTCTCTGGTGGTGGTTCGTCGAAGATTTCCTCTTCGTCATTGGGATACTCTTCATCTCCAGGCGCAGGTCGTCGTCGCGACAAGCCATCTGGTGAGAAGGTGATTCCTCTGACATGTTTCAAGGTAAACTGAAACATGAGGATCTCTTCAGCCCAACGGTTGATATTTGCATTTGGTAGGTTACCAACGTTCCTTAGCATGCCTGCCAAGTACAGCGCGTCGGTTTCGACTACCAATTTCCTACAGCCAAGAAGCCAGTGAGCCATGGCTTGAAGCACGCGCTTCACACCATAAAGTTCACGCTTCGGTTGAGAAAACCTAGCTTCTCTTTCTGTAAGTGGGATACTCCCAAATTTCGCGTAATAGACTTTCTTTGGATCGTCTGGGTCGCGCTGGTAGATTTCGAAACCCGCGGCCATCCAGGATGTGTCTATTGCGACGACAATCTCAGAGTCCCACTCGTAGTTCAGAGGCTTAAGCGACGGACAGACTTGTATCGCGTCTTTAAGTCTTTGAAATGCGAGTTTCTGTTTGTCACCCCATTCAAAATGCGCGTTTTTGTTCACCAGTCTCTGAATTGGTCGCGCCATTTCAGAAAATCCTCTAATGAACATCCGCATGACCCCAATCGTGCCCATGAACTGTCGAACTTCCGAGACGTCTCTCAAGTCTGGCCAACGCATGATTACACCAACTCTGTCCGCGTCAGGTTTTCTACCTTCAAACGAACAGATATGGCCAACCACAGCGAACTCGTCGGCGCAAACCACCGACTTGGTACCAGACAGAGTCGCGCCACAGTAGCCGATTCTGTGCACGACGCGGTTCACATTCTGAAAGTGTTCCCATACGAAGCGACGGATCCCGGGATTTTCTGGAATCGTTTCACAGGTTCCATCGGGTAACAGATACCTGGTTCCTGGTCCTCGAACGGGTACGTCGTCGATATATGGAATAGTAACATGAGGGATTTCGTCTTTCAAAATGAAAGTAACGTCCTCATGGAATATGGGTACTGAGTTGGTCCATCCTTGTGGGAGTTTGACCAACCTCAGCGCACCGAACGGTGACTGGAATGTAGTCAAGTCGCGACTAGCTGGATCGATGTCACGCTGGTCGTAGCCTGAGTACAAATCTAGCGCAGCACCACAGGCGCGACCGGCGAAGTGGTTTGCTAACTCCTCTGTCGCGGGCGGCAATCCTGAATGTGCGATAGTAATTGCATTGAGTGGTTCTAGCGAGTGCACCAGTCTGATACTCTTCCCATCCTTCTTAAGTACAGCGAAGAACTTGCTCCGATAAGAGGAATTGGAAGGCTCATAGACCTGGGCCGCGATTTTGTCTTTAATGACCTTGCACACTTGGTCGAACATGCCGCGAGGTATAGGAATATTCCCTTCGCGATATGCTGTATGGGGAACTGTCGCGATCTTGACAGGAGGAAATATATCCTGTCTTAATGCGCCACGTTCTTCATCATTGAACGCGAAACTCTGATTGTGAAGCATGTAGAAGTGCATGAGCAACTTCCGTTCTTCTGGCAATAAGAAGTCCCCTTTGTGTAACTTGTCCACAATATCCCTGCGTTCCGCCGTGAATCTACCAGTTGGGGTAAAATCAGGTGGTCGCGGGTTTAGAGTAGGTAGCGTATCCAAGGGATCTCCCACCATTTCTCGAATTATTCGGTCGCTCTCAGAACCCATCGTGTACACTGGTCTGACCTTCTGGTCTACAGGTTTGTATTTCTTTCCTGCGAACACAGCGTATTTGTCGCGACTAGAAGAGTCGTCGTCTAGTACACTCCAAGTACCAACAGTCAGTTTTTCTGTTGCCGCGTCTGAGAGTCTTTCATTCATATATGAATGAAACAAAGTCGACGCAGCGACGTCTTTATTCATTTCCTTGTCCTCTTTCGACGACAAGATATATGCCTCTACTAGCTCAGTTTGGGTAAACTGGCCACTAGAACGCGGCTTTCTTAGATCCTCGAACACTACATTCCCATCTTTTCCCAACGACACAGTCACCGCGACTTCTTCTCCTTGACTCAACCTGGTCAATTCCTCGAAGCTCTTTGAAAATCCCGTTCAGGGTTCGGTTCGTCTGGACTGGTCGTCGGTTTCGACGAACTGTAGGGCCCGGTAGATCCGTCGTTGTTTTTGGTGTTACGCGGCAAGTTGTCTGCACGACGTGGCTGCGTAGCCATTGCACAACGTGTCTTTAGATTGGGATCGCGCATGGTGATTATTTGGCTGCCGTCGGCCGCGTTCTTGATATTGCTTTCAGTCGCGATATCAAACGGTCTGCCGAGCAACACCTTATAAGCTGGACTTTCCAAAATGTGCACTTGCAGGTAGACCAGGATGGTCCCAAACCTGAAGGGTACATTTCTCGCTAATCCCAGTGACTTAGAGATAGATCCATTTGCACTTTCCATATAGATGACGACTTTTGGGTCCCAGCTCAATTGTGCGTCGACGGCCTCTGAGAAAGCCATCGATACAATCTGAGATCCACTGTCTAGGATGCAGTCCGCGTCGAGACGCGCGTTAATCCGTCCGTTTATCGTTCTGAGAGCAGCCGACGAATCACCAACATAGACATGTCTTGGGTTCTCATTAGAGGGTATCGACTCCAAGTACATCTCATATGGATCCGTCGCGACAACTGCGCCAATAGGAATTTCTCCTTCAACTGTGTTATGATAGAACACAGGTTCGGGCAATTCCTTAGCACTGACTAGGTTGTAGCTCAGTTCTCCATCCCAAACGTCTTCAACGACGCGACCAGTTTCTTGAAGCATGGACTTCTGAACCGGTACTCGTTTTTTCGAAGAGTCCTTCAGAATGGAGTCGCGGACAGTCCCCGAAACTGCTAGGAGTTCACCCACAGTGACGTCGACTGACGCGTTTTTCATTTTGTCGTAGACTGCTTCTGCCACAGCCTTCTTTTGAATCGGTGCACGCAACTGGTATTTATCTGGAACGCGCGCTTTTGAAGAATGTACTGGTTCTTGTAGAACGGGCTTGACTTTCTCAAACGGTAGTTCCTTTCTCTTTTCGGTGTTGTCGCGCACTGATTCCTCATCATCGTCGCTATCACTAACTTCCTCAATAATCACAGGTTTTCTCGGTTTCTCTCGTTGCTCAGCTCGTTTATCATGGTCCTCAGAGGGCTTGGCTGAGTTTGTAGGTTTAGCCCCCTTCCTTGAACCATTTAGAAACCCGAGTTGTTATCGTCGCGCTCAGGTTGGCTATTCGCACCACGACGGGTTTGAATGAACTGCTCCTGAGTCTGAGGATAACCACTGTTCATGTTGTTGAAGTAGCCGGCCATGGCGTCGGTCATGGCTTTCTGCATGAATTGGCCCATGGCACTTTCCATTGTGTTACTGGTAGAACCAGATGCAGCTCTTTGAGTCTTTGGCTCAGCGCGACTCTCTGGGATTGGTCGCGACGACTTCCTCTTGTATTGGATGAGTTGACTTCGAAGGGAGCGTATTTCATCTGCCACTTCTTCAGGGTAGTCGGACATATCATCATTGTCGCGGCTATCGAACTGATCCAAGTAGTAGGAGTCCTGGAAGTTGACGGATTTGCCCTTCTTCTTCCAATAAGCCTCTACTCGTTGTCCCTGAGTCCCTTCTCCATTTGGAAGGAAACTGTCGTCGAAGAGCCTCCACATCCCTTTGGTGTCGACTTTGAGAAGGTTTTTCTCAATGTGAGACCTCTTGAGCGGGCACTCGTTCGACCAGTGACCAGTTTGTCCGCAGTAGCGACAGTCGTCGTTCCGTGCGGCAGCTCCTCCTTGTGCGCGACTTTCAAAGTGGGGCACAGAAGAGTTGTTGCCTACTGGCCGCGACCGCTGTATAGGCGCTTCGCGAGCAGTCTGTACGAACGTCTTCAGCGCTTCCTGCAACTGAGTCTGTAACTCTTTTTGGTGTAGAAGAAATGAGTCCTTCAAGTTGGAAATCGAGTTTTCCAACTCCTCAACCTTAGCATGGTTGGGTGGACTAGTCTCATAGTCGAAGCGAACCTTGGGAGGTCGCGCGATTATGGGAATTTCGTCTTCGTTGCTCAACGTCGACGCCATTTCTTCCGCCATCGTCATTAATTCTTTTAGCTGGATGGGGTCGTCCTGCCGATTGACTCCAGTCGCGGGGACATTAGCGTTTGCTATCCCGGCGCGAGTTTGATAGCGCTTATTGAATACTTGACTCGTAGCCAAAGCGTTCCTCAAGACGGTACTGAACTCAGAGTCCAAAGTACGCATGTAGCGTTCACACGCGACTTTGTTGGTAATAATGGCAGGAGGGACTGACAGTCGCTTGTAGTGACTATACATTTGAAGGCCGAAACGCTTCAAATCTCCTTCATCCGTTATTTTGATTCCACGGTTCTCGCGACAGAGTCTATCTAGATCCGCCATGGTCCCCGTTTTTCGCTTGGACACCTCAGGGTATCCTTTTAATATTTCGGCCTCGAACTCCGCGACAGTTTTCGTGTCGTCGGAATAGGTATCGAGACCTTCCCATACGTCCATTACTTGCCGCGACGGCAGGTAACGAATGTACATGCTTTTTGCTTGTTTGGCATCTGTGATGCCACCATCCTCCACGATCTGCGCGCAGTGACGCAAATATGCCTCAATCGACAGGGGATCCTTTTCATCAAGTATAGGTCTACTTGTGTCCCAAGGTTGGGGGATTTTGAACCCAGTCTTTGGAGCCATAGTTGTCGCGACTGAAGTCACAGGGGAAGTAGGGATGTTGTTAGAATTCGTGTTTGTAGCGGTGACGCTACTAGACAATTCTGAGAGGGTTTGTGAGCTAGTCTGAGATCGACTGATTGTCGTCGAACTCGAAGTAGCTGCGTCTAAAGCTGGAAGCTTCGACGTCGAATTCACTCTTTGTTTTCCTTTTGCCTTGGAAGGCAAGGGTGGTAGATACAAAGGTGTTTTATGTCTTGCAGACCTTCGTGGTTTTTCGAAAGGTCCTGAGGTTGAAGCGTTTCCTTCAGTCTCAATCTCCGCTTGGTCCTCAAGGGGTCGCGCAGGAGCTTGGGATCGAAATAAACTGCTTCGCGGGATAAACCCTTGGTCTCTATCCGACGTCGCGGTAAAGAATCCGGTTTATTGATTTTTAAAGTTTATGAAACTTTAGAAGCCCCTCGCGGTGGGCTCCAGATGAAATGCTGAGGGCGTGCTCACAAGTGAATCTACTATGAAAGTAAACCCAAATATAAACACGTTCACACTCCTCGTAATCAGCTTCTCAGTGTGTGAAAGATGCGAGGGCTTCGGGGTGGACAGAGCACCAGTATCACAACTCTCAATAGACGCAGATCCAATAGTCGCGGAGACGAAGTCGACGACAAGAATTTATATATAGCAAACAATGGTGTCTCAACCAATATCTTCTATACGAGCACAACCAACACTAATCCAATCCACAAACAACAATATAACAAGTCAGAGCTTAATACGAAGTATTAAGATCCCTTGTAGCGACAGCGTCCAGATGGCGACGCGAAGCTCAAATATCAAGTCGACGCACTGCCAACCGATACAACCAATATACTGAGTCGACGCACTGCCAACTAGTAAACCAAAATGTCAAGTCGACGCACTGCCAACTGACAAAACCAAAAGTACTGAGTCGACGCACTGCCAACTAGTAAACCAAAATGCCGCGTCGACGCACTGCCAACTAACAGCCAATATCCAATGTCCAAAACCCGAGCACAACTTGTCGACGCACTGCCAAGCAAGAAGTGTGGAACCAAAGTTCTCAAGTCGACGCACTGCCAACTGACCAAAACAACCCGGGCACAACTAGTCGACGCACTGCCAAGCTAGAGGTGTGGAACGATCTCAATAAAGCCCGAAGGCGACGACACTAAATGCCGCGACTAAACCAGATGCGGCGAATCCGACTTTCTGATGTCTCAACTCAAACTCAAATCTCAGTAGCTACAAGTGCTCAGGGAGCAACTCGTCGCGACCGGGCAGGGGTAGCAGAACTTCTTAGGGTGGAATCACGCGGCACGCAAATTGTACAAAACAATCTGAAATGAGAGTGATTCACAGTCCGGGGGAAAGCTCCCCAATACAAAGAAACGACGTGCTACTTATACTGTCTACGACGCTGCTTAGTAAAGTCCTGTACAACTGCATAGTAGCTACGCTATCTAAGATCGGTTGCCTTTTAGGGTAATTGAAAAGTTGAACGATCGGACAGGTCCTGAGTGATCAGGACCCCGCCCCATTGTCCATATGATACTTTTGATGTGGGTCAACCCACCGCGTCATACTTTTGGAATACGACGTGTTGGATTGGCCAACGGGTATGTCTTGGCAAGTGAGACCAACGTGGGCGCCCCAAGAAGCCGTATGGCCCTAGGCACACCAGTCGTCCCCCACATGGTTCGGTTCACGGATCTAGCCGTGTCAGTTTCTAGTGTGTTTGGGTATGGACGCGACTCGCCGTGACACTTGGAAGTGTCACCGCGACGCGTCCACAATGTCCCGTGATCGAATGGATCCTGACATGTGACAAGTCGTCGTCGTGGCATGATCTGAGGAAACGTCCAACTCAAAACCGGGAGTTGCCGCAACAAGATGGTTTAAGTCTCGTAACGCCAAGTCCTGTCCAGTAGTAGTTCTATTATTGAGAACGTCGCGCATTGCTCAGCCCTTCAGCCCAAGTTCCCATCTGCAGAGAATGACCCTTTTCGAGAAGTCGACGCAACGACAGATCCCTTTTTGGGGAATGGTCGCGGTCCAAGCGTTCGTCACTAATGGCCCTGAGCCTGGTGTAGACCCATAAGACCAGTTCCACAGTAGTGGTCTGACTGCCTTGCTATCGTCGACACTATCCACAGTCGTCGACTGGGCAGTAGACCCTTAAGTCCTACTGAGCGCAACACTGTCAACCGCGACACGATACACCGAATGGTTCAAGAGTAAACTCTGTAAAAAGCGCAAAAATACGCCCTTACAGAGCTGGTGCAGAGCGCGTCTGGTAGCCAGCCTATCATCGCGTCACGACTTCCTCGTCGAAGCCGTGAATGCATGGGCTCGCCATGTAGAGATCCAACTCGCGTCATCCTGGGCTGTCACGCATTGGGCTAGTTCGCCCGACAAGAAGGTCCGCACTGTCGAAATACACTCTGGTCTGTAAAGCCCAGAAATATTTCTGTCCTAGTCAACATGCTTTCCGTGCTTTACTCGTTACTCGTTACCATTCAATGTACTCCATCAATGACCAGCACTGCCGCCAGGAATACCATCATTCCTGGTTCTGATTGGCACCTTTTGTGATCTGATCGATTTGACTTTTTCCTCTGGCCCTCGTACTGTAATCCATGCCTGGTATGCCAATGGAGCGGTGCTTGATATTTCCATTCACTGATTCACCAACTCCTCGTCCCAAGACTCCCCTACCCAAAACCGAGCAAAACCGCCCGGTGTGCGCCATTCCATGCTGCTGCCATGTGTCGAGGAAGCAGACGATCATTCACCGCCGCCCCGCCCACCAATGCCGCCTCCTCCGCCTCTCATGCGCCTCAAGCAAGAAGAGAACGGGGATTCACCCCCATCGCGCCCTTCAATCAAACCACTTCCTCTCGGCCGTGTCAGGCCGAAGACAATGGGATGGGCATCTTCGCATTCTTCGATGCCCGCACCTCCTGTCACGCACGTCAAAAAGGAAACAATGGAGGATCCACCTCCCCCGCGTCCTGCTTTGGTGCCACCTCCTCTCACGCGATTCAAGCAGGGGAGGAATGTTGATGCCCCGCCCACGCGCCCCTCTCTGCCGCCACCTACCCTCGTGCGCGTCAAAAAGGAAAAGGTCACAGAGGCACATTTTCCGCTTCCTGCACTGCCGTCTCCTTCCCTTGTCCGTGTCAAGCAGGAAAGGATTGAGGACTTACCTCCCCCACGTCCTTCCAAGCGGCCTGCACCACTTAGCAACATATCTCCTCCGCGTCCATCTAAACGACTTCTGCCACCCGTGACAGAAGACGACATCGAGATCCTTGATGCTCCAACGCAGCGTCCCATGATGGCGCCAGCGCCAATGCTCCCGTCGTCTCGTTTAGCGCGCGCCAAGCCGCCGCCGCCGCAGGTGTGGAGCATAGAGGCCACAATTCCGCCCCCAACCATGGGATTCCAGTCGCCTCCCGTGTCTATCAAAGACGAACCGATGGAGGACACCAAGATGCATGATGCGTCTCCAGAGCGTGTCAAGACGCAGGGAAGGTGGACTATAGACGCGTCAATGCTGCCTCCGGCGATGCGGATGGGCCCTCGCGTTGACCAGTGGGGGCACCAATTACACACCTTTACATTGGATGACCTTCCAAAAACCTTCATGTCCCCGTTGGGACTCTGCAGCACGGACGCCTATTCCGACAGCGATGCAATCTCCTTGGAGGACGACGATCTTTGTGACATCAACGCATTGACCTCGACCGGCTATCTTATCATCTTTCAATACAGAGAATTGGTGCGTTTGGCCGATATTGTGGAGTTGCAAGGCGAGTGCGAAGATCCGTGCGAGGGGTGCGACAGGATGGTTGCCCCTCTAGGGTGGTATAGCTATTTGCTATGGGAAGGGCGTATCACCAAGTCCAGTGATTTTTGCCGCGCTTGCGGGCCATTCTATGAGAGCGAGCCAAGCAGAACGCCGGTAGGACCCGTTGATGAGCTGGAAGTCAAAAAACCGGTGACGTCTTGCCTTCTTGTCCCCGATACAGCACTAACAGCGGACAGGATTGCACTTGTCCACAGGACAAACCTGTCTGCGGATACACTGAAGATGATTGTGCTCTGCACAAAGGTATGTGGTTCCGCTGGCTTTCAGATGGTTCATTCGCTCAGTCGAGTAGAAGCCGTCATTTACAAGGTTTATCGCGGTTCACCCAGGAGGTTGATGCGTGTCTGCAACCGGCAGCGCAGCCCACCTACGCGTCGCCAAATGCTGTGCGCATCGCTTGGGATATGGGGTGAAACTATGAGATCATTCCTCTTCCCGGACGAGGAGGTTGTGGGGCTGCGTCTTCCATCTGATCCGCCCCTGCAGTGCCTGCTGGATCAGCAGACCCGGTGATTTTGGAGCATATATGTCCCGTTTTTCTCGCTTTTGACAATATTGTGACAGGCCCTGAAGTTTTGGTGTTGCATGGTTGCGACCATATTGTGGTCTCTACCACATCTACCACATCAGTTGCACAAATTATGTATCTTACATGTACATGAACATTTGATTACATTTCTTGGTCCACTTGTTTGTACTGTTTGCATCTGTACGCAACTCCGAAGCGAAAATTCCTAGGCAGGATCGGATGTCGCACTGCCACTTGATCTCCCATCATTTACGCGCATGTGACGCACACCTGATCATGTCACCAATTCTTTCGTTTCCGAAAGCTTTCATGGCAGAAGGAGACGCGGGCCCACCGCCTGGTCCTCGACCTCCAGGTCCTCCTTCTCTTCCCGTCAAGGCTGCCCATCCTCGCAACTCTGGAAAGGCTTCCGATCCCCGCAGCCTTGTCGCAGCTTCAACTCCCGCACTACGACTAAGTGTCCCACCTGTGTCGACGCTGCTCGAAGAACTGGATCCACCGCCTGGTCCTCGACCTCCTGGTCCTCCTTCTCTTCCCGTCAAGGCTGCCCATCCTCGCAACTCTGGAAAGGCTTCCGATCCCCGCAGCCCTGTCGCAGCTCCAACTCCCGCACTACGACTAAGTGTCCCACCCGTGTCGACGCTGCTCGAAGAACTGGGACCACCGCCTGGTCCTCGACCTCCAGGTCCTCCCGCTCTCCCTTTGAAGCCAGGCCATCGCAGCGACTCAGTAAGGGTGTCCGATCCCCGCCGCCGCGTCGCAAGATCACCGCCCACATTGCACGAATCGCCGCCACCACCGCGTGGTCTTCGAACTCCGGAGCGTGGAGGTAACCCCTTCCGCTTCGCGACACCCTTCCATGCCAACATGCCTCCGGTCCCCTCCTCGACGACTGGTCGATCTCCGAGCAAACTGATGTCCGTTCGAGCGCTCCAATCCGCCCACAGCACCGCGCGTGGTCAAAACATCGGGGGGTCACAGCGTGCACAGCTTGCGCGTTCTGCGCCATTCCCTCCCAAACTCAACGTGGGGAATCTCATCAAAATGGATCCGGACTTTGTTGCTCCTGCACAATCGCCATCTCCTCCCTCAGGATCACTCCACCTACCAGCCCCGCCCCCGCCGCTTTCCGTTGACCCGCAAAACCTTCCCCAGGCTCCGCCGAAGACGGGTGACGCGCATATATCCGAGTGGGATGTTCTTCCAATAAATGCCTTGCGTGGCTCCTGGGTCACGGCAGAGCAGGACAGGATGGGTCCATGGGCGGTGTTCGAGCCCGACGAGCATCGGATGCTGTTCCCTGAAACCCTGCTTTGTTTTGGCGCCATAGAAGGTTTCAACCTGGAGCATGATTGGGACCTGCTCGTGTTTTTCGAGCTTCGGGAGGTGGAGAGGGCATGTGAGCATCTGTTGCGGCTCTACGGGGATGTCCGATGTGCCGAATGCCAACACTTGGTTGGGGGACTTGGATGGGCTGGTTATAAGGTGAATCAGGTTCACGGTTGCGTTAAGAGCACCAAGCTCTGTAAGGGATGCGCGCCATTCGTTGGAAGGGATGACAGAATCATGCCGGTGAGGCTAATTTCGTATTCACCACCTGAGTGACACCTCACACTTAGTCTTGTACCTGCCCCGATGATGTTCGTGTCCTCGCCTCTGCAAGTAGTGACTGTCCACGGCATGACGGTACTACCTTAGACCCGGGGGCTTCCGTCTTTCTGACAGTGTCATAGTACCGACTTTGTACAAGATGCCTGCCCACATACCTCGCAAGGTAGTACCACATTTTCGACGTCACGTGGATTGGGACTGGGACAAGACACTGGCCCAATCAATTCGCGGGCATCTGCATGTCCGTGCGTCGATGTTGAACCCACAGTGCCCTGTTGACTTGTGGCATCGAGGGTCCGACCCTCCGATCCCGCCTGGACATATCTCTCGTAGGTTATCTTGGCCATCTGTTTGGAAATGACAATGATTCAAACGTTGCTTGCAGGAACAGTGCAGGAGAGGCGTTTTCATGGGATTTTGTAAGGAATATTTAGTTTGTTTTTCAATGATGTTCCAGCGTTTTCTACCATCCATATCAACACTACCGCGATTGCTATATAGATCATTGTGATTGCTGAGTCGAACCAGCCCTGGTTTACATTGAGTCTGAATACCAAGATTGAAATCCTAGTGGTTAGTCGCGACCGCTTGGCAGCGAGAGGGAGGTTGCGACCCCCCAACGTTCTTAATTTGGTTGCGACCATCCTACATTGAATTGGCTATGACGGGCCTCCTGCGAGGATGGCAAGCCGATCAGGGTGATTGAAGCATGGTGAAAGGCTGTCATATAGAAGATGAAAGGGATACAAACAGCCTGCAAGGGCAATGGGAGCATTTTCCAAGGCATGCACGGAGGATGGTTCTGCCCAGCCTCAACGGAGTGGTTAGAACCACCCATCCGCCAGAATGATTTTTCCTGGCCTGCACCTGGCTGGGTGGCCAAACAGAGGTCCCTGCAGGGAAAGAAGTGGAAAAACACCTGCTGCGCCCGTGTACACGCTGAATGGCCCATACGAGCAGTGTAGAATGGTCGTGGGAGTATTTCAAATGTTTTTCTACAGCTGGCCCTGAACTGAGTCCAGCATCCTGGGCTTGGAACAGGCTAGATTGACCTCCAGGGTACTTGAGTGAAAGTTCAAAAGCGAAAACAAGCCACCTGCAAGGGGAATGGGAGCATTTGCCAATGCACGCGCAAAGGGTGGTTCCGCCCAGTTTCAAATGTCAGTGGTCGGAACCACCCACTTTCCCAATATGTGCTTTCTGGGCCTACAGCCTCCCTGCGGCCCGGCACAGGGTCCCGGAGTATATATACGGTAGGTACGCATCCATGGATCCTTGAGACAAGCTGGACTGCGCAAAGAAGCAGCCTAGAGCAGTAATGGG